>JAVKLA010000042.1:7360384-7380622 GCA_034782735.1 Sagittarius serpentarius | reverse complement strand
GAAGCTTCTAGCAACTTTTAAAGAAGCCACCCCTGTGGCCCCCCCCGCTACCAAAACCTTGCCATGTAAACCCATTATATTTAGTTATAAGAATAGAGAAATAACTTGATAATAAGCAACCTGTTATCCACTGTGAAAGTTATGAAGGTATTGAGATGCTTGTAACAGCAAGTTCTTAGGTGCCAAGTGAATTTGAACAAGATTAATTAGAATTGTCTATTTTCTACTCAGTACTATGTCTGGTGCTCTCCAGGGCCATGTGTGGAGAGAGAACCCAAGAGACTCCAGGGCCAGGAAAGCACGAGTGACGCCCCCGGGCCCTGCTAGCCCAGCTGGAACCACTACACTGTCCCATTTGGCTTTTCTCTGAACTAGGTCCTCTCTGCCACAGAACAGGGCAGTCATGCAATTCATAAAACTTTATATATCCGTGGTTAAAGAGTTCTGGTATCCAAGTCCATTTATTTTCCACACTGCAACAAGATCCAAGCAAAAATACTTTTTCACTGCTGATTTTCTTGCTTTTTCATTGCATTAGGTGGGTCAATATGCTCTAGAGGTGTTCCCTTTTCAATCAGAAGATTTTCTTCCTTTCTAAATTTTAACAACATTTTCCTTGCCTTAACTCCTATACAGACAAGCAAATGACAGGGCATCTTTTTCCAGGAAGTCTCACTAATGTCTCCTCCCGAGAAAAAAATATGATCCCAGCTCTTTTCAGTGATAGCATTTTATCAGCAAAATCACTGAAAATGACACTTGTGAGAAGATACATGCTTTAAAGGTTAAGATCTGGCCAGCTATGTCAAAGACCAATATATTTTGTTAAATGATGATGATAGTAAAAGTCTTAATGGTTTCATGAGGACACAGAGGCATCACACATTTTAGAAAAGCAGAGCTGTACATTAATTGTTATCACGTTGTCTGAAACAAGTGCTGAAAAGCAGAAGTACACACCTCAGTATAAGAAAACATCTCCTGTAGATATCACAATACATTAATTTGTAGGGACACTGTAGCACTAACAGATATTTCCTTTTATTCATTATAAATGGGTTCATCTGACTACTTCAATTCCCTCCTGAACAGACAGTGGGTAAAAGCTGTTTTAAGTGACTCACAAATCCTTTTTTTCCCCTTCACAAGGCTTCGGCTAGTGTACAAATGAGTTCATTTACGGTACATCAGTCTCCACAGAAAATTCACAATCTATGACAGTCTAAAAGATCCCCATCAAATCAAGAAGGCTATATTACTGGGCTATTTTGCCATTCCTGGCACCTTCTTTCACGCTTAAGTCCCCACAAATTCCAAACTCACTAACACTAAAAGAAAATGGAGGAAATATTTTGAAGAAAAGAAAAATGTTGTTGTTAGACTATAACTGCAAATTTTTTTCTGGCCTTCCTTCCTGAGGGAAAGATTTAGTCAGCTAATTTCTACCACCCCTATTGAAGTTAAACTTGGCACGATTCTTAAAGACATTCTGCAATGAAATCTGCTTCATTCTTTAATCTCTCCAGCGAGAACATGTTGCATATGAACATTTCTCCTGCTTACTCTTTCCTTGCTAAGGGCCTACACTAAGGGCCTACAATTGTGCCTTCAAAGTGAAAATATAATTGCTGTTAGTGTCACTTGGATACGTACCTCTAAATGGGATTCAGATATGTTGTAGGTATAGATATAGCTGTATCTAAACGCTTTAGTTTTTTGGGAGTTTGGTTTTTTGTTTTGTTTTGGTTGGTTTGTTTGGGTTTTTTTACACCAAGATCAGTAACGAGATTTCCCTGAAACACAGATTAAAGTTGTTTTTCTGTTTTCTCTGTAACTTCATAAACATTTAATTTTGACATTGAAAAATCTGTAGCTGGACAGAGGGAAGGCACAATTTAAGAGCACCCTTAGAAGCATTCTTGCAAGATGCAAGAAATCTTTATTCAAATTCCCACAGAAAGCAGAGAAAATTAATCTAAATAGTCTTTTGTACCCAGACAAACCCTCATCAAGACTTCTCATCTTTTAGTTACAGGGGTCAGGAAGGTGATAAGATGAAACAAACAAACAACAACAAAACAAAAAAAAAAACAAAAAAAACCCAAAAACCTCAACACTTTCCCCCCTCCCTCTCCCCTCCATTACATAAATCCCTATACAATCCATTATAAAAAGTAAAAAATATGTTATTTGGAAATAGCTTTTGACATTTATAAGTATATATTTTTCCTCTAACACAACTGCAATTGAGCACAGGTTCTTAATCATAAGTTTTAAATTTTACAGTCACTTTTACAAATAAATTCAAGAAAATACTTCAAAGCTATGCTATTACCCATTTTTATTTATTAAAGGAGTAAGTTAAAAATAAAATGCAACAAATCATATCTTCTAAATCCTACCGAGAGATCTGAGGAGGCTGCATGTTTGCCTAAGAAACTTAGCAGAGTCACTCAGTTCCACCCTCCTGCTAAAACAAATTACAAAATACAAATCTGAAATGACTGAAGCACAGTCATCTCAGAGCAAATTGTAAAAGTTGCCGCCTTTAATTTCAGTTTTTTTAATAGAGGCTAATCCTTTGCTCCATATCTCTCCTCTTCCATCTTCAGTAAAAATATATTGCAGACTAACAAAAACTCTCACCAGCAAATATTTCACAACTTGGATAGTAAGTCTGCATGGAAAAAATTAAGGACATAAACTTATTAAAGATGCGGATCTTCCTTTCTTGTACAATTTTTGTACAGATACTAAAGATGATCATATGGACAAGACAACCTTTCATATACTGAAATTTACTGAATTAACAAAGTTGGAACTTTCACTGACATTTAATTAAAATTAAAAACGTAACAAAATAAAACATAATTGAAATTACTGGAAAGATTTCCAGTAGTTTCCCAAAGGCATGGAAGAGCATACTGCAAACAAAGGACCTGACAGTGATGTTCCTGAAACCGTATTTCAGAACGGACTATCTGCCTAGGAGAAAAGGCTGAAAGAGGGAAAGTCATCACCACACACATGTACCTTTTCTGATTTATTGACTGAAGAAACAGGCTTTAGTATTTGATTCTTATCCTTTGTATGGTCAGTTCAAGCTGAACTCTCTTGTCTCAAGTGTGTGTTATACTGCAGAGGATCTTGGTTCAACTAGTCTTGGGTCACAAAATGTGCCACTTCAAAAAACAATCCGAAGTGCGGGTACTAATGGCAAAACAAAGTACTTGAACATAAGACTACTTTTAACGAAAACTTTGCGTGTCCAAATACGCTAAAAATTCATGTCTTCTTTTAACAAAACATGGCACAAAATTCTGAAAGAATTACTCATTTTACATAGCAACAACCAACTGTTCAAAATTTCAGTCGAAGTTCAAAATAAGCTTATATGTTTCATGGCAAACACCATCTTCTCTCAAGATAATTTACATGAAGCTTTTTATATGGTGAGGCAGTTACAAGTCAAAGTTTCTCTTCCTTGTTTTTTTCTTCTTGTTAGCAAAGAGTTACTTTTAGATATATCAAAACAAAAGTAAGTCTAAAATTCTGCTCTCTCTCTCTGAGTACTTTCACTCAATAAGTGGTAGTAGATTAGGCTGTACTGCAAATCAGTTCCGAGTTCACTCAGATTTTAAACCTTTGAGAAAGCCTAACCCAGATTTTCTGGTTTTAATCAAACGTCCAAAGTTTCCCTGGTTTAGGTTCTTGTAAAGAAACATTTACATATTGCTGCAAAATACAAACTAAAAATCAAGAAACATCCTGTCTTACTGGCAGGTATTATTCCCATGCTATTCATCATTGTGCTGTTCATATAGGCGCTAGCAGCCTCTCTGATCTCACCACCAATCCAAAATTCTATGCATGAAGAAATAAAAACTTCAGTCTTCTTTCAAAAAGCTCAAACCACTGCACATACAAACCATATGCCTACAATGCATGATTGTTATTTGTATCACAGAGAAGACCTGCAACAGAAACAGGTACAACTGCTAAGGAATGCATCAGGAAAAGAGCTGGACACCTGAGCAGTAGCTAGAGACCGTTCCAAGGGCAGTGCCAGAAAAAAAGTCAAACAGCTAAAAAACAACAAAGCAATGAGTCAAGTGCTCTGACTGTGCTAATTAAAGTCCTCCCTGCCCTGCAACTTCTTATTTCAAAGGCACACCCTACCATTTATTATATCATATTTACCATTCTCTGTGTTTGGCCAAACCAAAAGAACACAAAGATGGCATGAGCCCAGGGGAACACCAAAAGGACTTCAGCATTTACCTTAAAGTGGAGACACCAGTGACGAGTTAAAGAAATTGGAGGAATTCAGAGTTTTAAAAAATGACTATCAAGGTTTAGGAAAACATTGTCAGGGCAGATGTTGAAAGAGATGGATCTTTGTGTTAATTTCACAACAGTAGCAATAGGGTTTTATTAGGCACCTGGTAAAACAGTAGAAAACAGGACAAAGCAGGAGTAGAAGAGGACAAAGAGAAGGATCAGGCCAAATAATGCCTGCAATATTAAAGTTGAAGCATTATGTTCCATACCATGTTTGCAGATGTGCAGATGCTAATTCACATATTTTCTTTGCAGTGGAAGATGGATGCCTTTTTTATGTTATTTGATTGTAAGCTGGACAAAAATTTTTTTTTCAAAGATATCTAGGAAATATCTGTGGGAGAATGATTTTATTGAGTAGGTTATTTGAACTGTGCTGGCACTCTGAATAACTAGTCCAGTGAATATGGAAAAGCTAACATAAAGAAGGTATTCTGTTTCCATTTCAAACATTGTTCTAAGTTGTTTGTTTTTTTGCGGAGTTTTTTTCCCCACAAAACTGACATTTCTGAAATAAAATAATTTTGAACTATCACGTTTGAATTTTTTTTAAAGAAATATCTGAACTTCACAGATACTTTTGTTTCATTTTCTTTAATGGAAGTTTCAGCAAACCTAAATGAATTATGAAACATCAAGCATCATCAGCTACATTTTCTGCCAGAAAGGTTATTGCCTACTCCAGAAAAGATTACATAGCTCTGTAAAACCCAGCACTCACGTACATCTCAATTGGGATCTCAATGCATTCCCCTAATACAAGCACTAACTCACAGAAGTGCTACGAAAGCATACAGTGGGATAAAAATGAAGTTCTTTAGTTTTCTTAATTAGAAAATTGTTACAAAAGATGTGTCAGTGTAATTCTATGTTCCCTGTAGATATGAAACCCAAGTCTGTCACCAAGTTCACAGACTGACTCAAGCTCCTTGTTTCTTTCCCAATTCTCCCCTGCTGCATTACTTACTTTGCATGACAGACTAGAAAGACTTCTTAATTTTCTTTAGAGGACAAGCTGATATGAAATCATCAAAACCAATGCAGTAATTTGTGTTTTGGTGCTTCCAAACTACTTATTCATTAAAAAAAACCCAACATGTAACTTAATATTTTCTTTTCCAGATTTCCTAGCAGTTCAATTCCCTCCTTGGAGTCGAACTGTCTTACATTCTGTTCCTCTGTCTTCTCCCCTTTATCTTCTCTGCTGTAGTTGTACTTACAACATGAACTCAGATTTTGATAAAAAGTTATACAAATAAGCATTCAGCTTTCCTTTTGCAACTAAAGGTATCTTAGATAAGAGTTTTCATTTTTAATGAGGCTAATCATGTCACTTCTGGAATAGAAAAAAGCAGGACTATAAATAAAAATAGAAATATAAAGCTTATACCAGGTGTCTATAAGGGCAATCAGAAAAGTCACAACCCCCCACCCTGACTTTGCAAAGCTTTGAACATTTAAACACATTCTAGCCTTTCGGAGATCAGCTTCTATGTGTATGCCTGAATTCAGCTGGGCAATGAATAAAAAGAAAATGCATTTGAGCAGATAAGAGCACAAGCAACCATTGAGTGAGAGTTTGTGTCCTAGAAAAGGGAAAGCAAGCAGTAAATGTAAAGCCCCTAACTTCTGAAAAAATCAAATACCATATTCCTCCTTCCCTTTTAGCTTTTAAGACTCCATGTGTCAAGTCCTACTTCAGATTCTTAATGTATTTTACTGTTAGGAGACCTAACACAATGAGAGAATAATGACTTGGAATGATAATTTTACTGATACAAAGAACCTTCCTGAACTGAACCTGTTTTCCCTCCATGCCATGAACTCCCTAAAGTTGCTATTGATTATCAACCTCTTCTGAAAAAACAAGGTTCTGTTCCTGAAGTGAAAGATGTTCATCATTGATTATTGGTCTGAAGTACTGCCAAGAACACATTATTCTACTGAGCTCTTAGGACAGGTGAAATCTACCCAGACAACATCACCAAGGACTCAACCAGCTCATTACCACTGGAAGCACATTTAGTTTGACTGTTGGGGAGGATAGGGGCAGGACACACGGATGGACACACAACTGAAAATTGAAGCAATCCATTATACTGATTAATTTTTATTTTATTTGCAGAATACAAACTTCAGCTCTTCCTCATTTCAAGCATGTTCACCTTCCCACTTTGTAGTGTTTAACTTGCATAATTAATCAGCTTCAACTATGAGAAAGAACTACACAAAATACTTTATAAGAGGGATAACAAGAAAAAAGCTGGATACACAGTTTTCAGGACTTCAAAGCAATAATGTTTTCTTACAGATGCACAGCAGGGATTGCTTGAAAAAGAGCTGACTTGCAAAATAAAAAAAATATTTTTAGTCTGAAAAGTAATTATGGCCAATAAGAGAAGTGTTAAGACTAACATGTTGAGATTTAAAGGTGAAACTCCTTTAAGGTAAGACTGTTACTAAAAATCAGTGACCTGAAGAAAAACATATGACAAAAGCTAGCTTTCTTTTCTGTGAGCGGTAAAGTTACAAGTTTTAAGAATGATCTCCATCACTTTGTACTTTATATTGGACATACACAACAGCAGTACTAGGTTTAAAATGCCTTTTCACTGAATCTTCAAGAAATGCAGCTGATGGCACACAACAGCCTATCATTATTTTATAGTACTTTAAAGTAAGTAAAAAGTGTATGTTAAATGGGATCACAGCCCTTAGAAACTTTTGTGTGCTGAAATTTTGCAGTCTCCTTCTGCAAATATTCTATATAAACATAAAACAGTACAGAAAACCAAAAACCTTTCAAAGTTCCACCTGAACATTTTCTGAACAAAGGAATAACAGCCAGTACGTAACACTAACCAGTTCTCTCAACATGAATAAAATGTAATTGATTTACTCACCTTTCTGTTCAGCTGTGAATAAAAAAGTCATTAGTGTTAATGAAGCATCTTAAATAAGCATCACATGACACTATGAAGCTGTGAGCTAGTATTTACCAGATGGCTCATCTCTTAGATACTAAAAAGACCCAAAGACCCTTCTATGTCTGCTAGGTACCAGCTAAAGTCTAAAACATTACTAGTCATGTCTTTGTTTAAAAAAATATTTATCATCTCTTAGGACTTGGTATTATTGCACCCTCCAAAGCTCTAAGAAGTGATGGGAAATACAACTCTTCATAGGGAAAAAAAAAAAACCAGCAATAAAAACTATTTAAGACCATGTTAGCATACAAAATATGGCAAGATTACCACAAGAACTGGCTCTGAGCAAATTCAGTCTGGAAATTAAGCTAAGTCCAGTTATAAGCAGAATGAGGTTATAGAAATATCTTCCATCAAGAGTAGTTGCTAAAGAAACCTGAAATAAAAAAGTAAATGGTGAACTGCCATTTTGCAGCTTTATTTCTCACAACACTAAACTAGCTGGTTGTTCATTTCTGTTATGTGCACATTGGTTACCTGTATATCACGAAGATGATTACGTTATTATTATAGTCAAACTCAAACTGTCAAAAAATCTCCAGTTTTTCTTCCAGTGAGATAGGACAGTACATTAAAGTAAATCCAATTAGAGTACCTTGAAGCAAGTGTGAATTTTTTACTGAGTTATTTAATAATTGATCTTAAATATCACAGCAGGGGAAAAGTAATTCTTATTTCCTGATTTTTTTTCCACTTTTCTGAAACTTCAGCATCTTGATTTTGTGTCAAACAATAAAGTTCTAAACCCTTAATGCAAGCCTGCAGACAAATTCTTACACCTAGCATAACTTCAGTACATTGCATATTAATGGTAGTAACTGCTTTTCCGTGTATTTCTACAAAAGCCCATAGAAGACACAGCTGCCTTTTCCATCTCACTGCAAGATCAAGCCTGAGACAATGAGATGACATAACCCTGTTCCTCCCCCCTCCTTTTTTTTTTTTTTACTCAGCATATTCTCTTTTCTTTCCCTCGGTGAGATATCGGAGAGAACAAAAAGAAATTTTCCCCCCACAAAAAGTACCTTCAATTTAAAGATGCACTACAATATCAAATCTGAAATTAATCTTTTCTTCAATGTAGGCAATAAATACTATCTAGTGTTTCAGCTTTGTTGTAACAAGTAATAACTTTTTCATTAAATCTTGAACCATCTGCATAACCAATGAAAACACAGTGAACTTCCCTGACAGGCTTCAGAAAATATGAGAACTCAAAACTGATACCTGAAATACCTTCAGGTTTTCAATATGAACATGAGCTACTGATCTGAACAATTTATGCAAGTCTCAGAGGGCCATGCTTCCGTTGAACGACTGACACTCTGCTGTGACCTAAGCAGAGTACATTAATTTCCAATAATGTGTCAATAATAGCTACCTAAAGTCCATCTGGAGAGTGCAGTGCATGCAGTGAGTCCAAACCACACTGGAGACCAAGCATAGCACACCACAGCTGCGTCTTTTGTAAGATATGACGGCTCATACGTGTGCAATTTAACATTAAACCAGCCCATAACAAAATACTTAAATGCATTTGACAAGTGAAAACCACTTGCATTTGAATCAACACAATGCAAAACAATATATTTAATTTCCACAAAGGAAAATCATTTCATAAAATGAACTACCATAGAGATTTTTCGGTCCAAACAATCAGACACAAAGTCCTTGAACAGCTTTAGCAGGTTCATAAGTATGAAGAAAGAGGAAGAGTTTTTACTTTAAGAACAAGTCAATAAAAATAAGTCTGAAGTAACAGAAACCCAGCTTTGTTCTTTGGGCTCCCAGAGAGCAGGTAGCCAGTCCTAGAAACAGATACCAGACAGAGAATTTGGTTCTGAAATCACTTAAATAGTCAACTAGAAAAGAAGGAAGGGCTCTCAAAGCTGGGTTCCCAGCCTTTGGGAAACTGTAGCAGGGTTTATCTAAAAGATGATCAAACTGACAGGACAGTTGCATATTTTAACTCTGCAGTTTCCGTCATCAGAATGGCTTTCCAAATACAAGAAATGTAAAGTTTTTACACATGGAGCTGTTAGTTCTTTCTGTAGATTTTGCAAATTTTTTTTCCACACAAGCTTTTCATAACCTACAACAAAATTACTTTACAGTTCATAAAACTTGGTTAGAAAATGTTCTAAGAAGGGATAGGAAAAGACAAATAGCTATCCTTGACAGTAACAAGACATGCAGTTCTGCCCACGCATCCAGTGTTCCCTTGTGCGCAGCATCCTGCATACATACAGAGTATGCAGAGGGCACGTTTCTGTAGCAGATCTCCTCCAAACCATGTCTGGTTTCAGTCCAGTCCCTCTCAATTTTTTTTTTCCTATACTGTCAGCTCAAGACTTTAGGAGGCATACACTTCTAACCAGATAAAACACAGCAGTTTACCACATGTTAGAAAAAGCACAACAATCCTAAATAACAATTCCGTAACAGCGTTTAAATAAATCTCATTCTTTTCTTGGAAATCCATAAGGCTCTATCTATAATGAAACAAATAGGTTCTTTGCTTTTTCTGACTTTGAACACTCTTGCATCCAAACCAGATGATCTTATTGCAAAAGAGAACCCAACTATTTCTCCCCTACCCACAGGCTTCTGTGTATATTAGTATTCTTTTCCTACAGAGAATTCTGTTAAAATTTCTTTGTCAAATTTGTTTCTTTGTCTGGGTCTTGATAACATCCCACTGCCTCAAACTCTTTCCTCTGGCAGATGAATCTGATTAAAACGCTATAGCTCAGTTGAACCTTTTAACCTTAAAACCTCTACATTAACAGTTGGCCCTTAGCCCTCAAGTAGTGTTGGGGATATTGACAGGTGCATTCATGATACAGATACATTCATAAATAGCTTCAGAATATCAGCTGGAATGTTTAAATTGCACTGACACATCCAACAAAACATAGGATATGTGCATAAATCCCTCAAGGTCACATTAGGTTTATTGGATCTATAGAAAGTACAAATATAGCAATTTGGGGTGTTATCCCTTCAAAGAATGTATAACTGTTTAGCAAAGTGAAATGAAGTTGAGGGACAAGAGGTGTGATATCCTGTCCCTGTGTTTTTTGGTTTTTTTTGATGGTTTTTTTTTTCCATTTATCCATGAAAACAAAAGAAAATCTGCCAATGTTACACTTTTAACCTTGGTCAGTCATCTAACTTAGAGATGAAAAAAAATAATAATACTTTCTCTCAACTGTAAAATCAACCAAGAAAATGCCACCAAGCCATAAGATAAGACCCTCTCACTGTTCACATTTGTTACATTTTCACTCTATGTCAACAAATTTGGCAAAATTTTCTTATTTCTTTACATGGTAATGCAGCAGGAAGCCAAGTCACAGTGTCATGATGTTAATTAGATCATTCCTCAGGAGAAACTCTAAAACACGACTCCCGCTTCTTGGTTCTGTATGTAGACAGCAGTAGTAATTGTTTATTAAATAATTCTAATTAAAACCAAGCAGGTTCATCCTAGATTCCCTCAAGTTAACTCTGCTTAGTGGCTTTACTCAGACTGTACATCTTTGCCAAAATGATCAAAAGTGAAAATGAAAGTACATTCTGCACTCAGAAGCATAAAACCCACTTACATTTCACTTAAATCCTACCTCTTACATCCAAGTTCTGCTTTATCATTTCTTCTAGCTCTTGCATGTAGTACTTCATCTGTCGCTACCAACACCTACAAGTATGAAACAAGAGGAACTATAACAAAAATACTCTCACTCTGCAACAATTTAGTATGTGAAGAAACCTGTGCAATATGCATGCTACTAAGAACCTGGTACACATCTTAAAGGCATTCAGGTCTTCCTTTAAAAAGCTGACTTCTCTCTCAAAACTGGAAGAGGGAGTACCTCAAAGTTTACACAGACCAACATATTCTAGACACAAGCAAAACAAACAATCTTTCAACAGTCTAAATATTGGGTAGCTATACATAATTTGTTCAAGCCTTGTTATACCAAAAATTTTTTTTTGAAAATAAACCACAGCATTTCACACACTCTCTTGCACCTTTTTTCCTCAGATTAATCTCACACATTTATCCCTTTCAAGCACTCTGCTACAGAAGCAGACCTTGAAAAAAACTTTTAGTCTTTACGGTGTCTTGTAAGACATATCATGCTTACTCCAATGCTTTCATTCATTTGACAAATTGCTTGAATTCCAGGGGAAAAAAAAAAAGCAAATCAGAGTTGCAAAAAAATGCAACAGCTGATCTAAACACAAGGCATTAAACGTACCCCATCACATTTTAAAAATAGAAGCACTTGAATATAATTACTGCACATGTTCTCCAGGGGAAATATAGTTCATGTGTCATTAGTTACAACCCACTGAGTCACACTGGAAATTCTGAATACTAGTATAGACCTGTCTCTGTCAATAAAGTTAACTTATTGTTATTGTTATTAAAGTTAACTTAACATTGTAAGTGATCTTTAAGCAACAAAAACAAAGAAGGGATTATTTTTTTCCAGTTTTAAAAATACTATCATACCTATTTTGAGCATATAATCTATAATAACAGCCATCCCTCAATCCAATTAGACCATGCTAGTCTTTATGCTTTATCAAAGCTATTTTTAAAATTCAGTTTGCAAATCTTACTTGTAACTGCAAAATACAGCAGTATGCTAGACTGGGAACATACACTAACTCAGAAAACAGCCAGGGCAGAGTCTTCCTTGTTCTTTGCACATCTTTTAGCCTTAACATAAGGAATTGTTGTGCATCAGGTAGATGTGATGCACACACACACAGAGACTTGTCTGAGTGGAAAGAAGGGAGAGGAAAAGACAGATACAACAAAAAGATACAAACACAGAATTGCGTGTAAAGAAGAATCCGCAACACACCCCCTCTCTTCTACTGCAAGGACTGCTTCACAACAGAATCTGGATCAAGCCCAGAGCTAAGCTGATCAAAATTTCCTTTTCTTAGGCATTCTTTTCCTCTAAAGCAATATTTTCTAGCAGGACAATACTGAAAGAGAGAGCATTCAAATTAAGATCAGCCTGAGTGATTTATGAAATCTTTGCTAATACTATTTTTTATTTACCTTACAATGGTTAAGGAAGCAGAAGCTTCTGAATTTTCTGTATAGTCCTTCAACAGTATTTTATGGCAAAGACAGCTTCAAGGAATGTGGGACAAAACAAACTAGAAAAAAGCATAACTTCCTCTCAGAACAAGAGTTTCAGCAGAGCTGTTACTCGGCGGTACTCTCTTACATCTCATCTTCTCTATTACTCTGTCACAGACTAGGTCACTTCGCAAGAAACTGGAAGGTGGAATCAGTAAAAAAAACAAAACAAACCCCCTAAACCCCAAAAACCCCACAAACAACTTTTTTGCTAGAGTTTCTACCAAAATGGCTCCATACCAGTAAATCACTTTGTATAGGTCCTTAATACCTGCCATTACATCAATGTTAAAATACACTTAAATCATAAAAACTCTCATATACAATGCTACTTATACTTTTATATGTCAGAGTGAAGAGCTCCATTTTGTAAGATGGGGATTTCTCATCTCCACATTTTACTACAGACTTGCATCACACGGGCCAATGTTCTGTTAAAAAAACCTTAAGATCTCGGTGAGATATTGAATCTCTAAAGATCTCGGGAAGCTTAGAATTTGCTACTTCAATATTTAGGAATAAAGTTCCCTGGATCAGCTCCCCATGTCCTCAAATATTAGACTCTTACTTCCCCGGCAATTTATAACCAATGTTTTATAGAATCTAAAAAACCTCAAACATACCATGCAACTTCAAAAGCCAACAGCAAGACAGGTGTTACAAGCAGAAAAGTACAATCTCAGTCTAGCAATAGTAAGTCTCAGATAAAAGTTACCAATTTTTCCCAAAACAGAAGAAGTACTAAGGAAGATTTTCAACTATGAAGCAGCAAAGGAGAGAACTCAGAAAAGCTGTAGAAGCACAATCTACATAAAGTCAATAAAGGCAGCCTTGTAACACAATGGCATCCTCAAGATCTTCAGAACAGTATTCCCATACCCCTGTCACTTTACAGAAATCTCTGATTAGTATAACATATACTGTGCAGTAGCATCAAGAGGTCTTAGATGCTAGGCACCATATATATATACACACAAGACAAAAAGATAACTACTACCACACACACACACAAAAAATCAAACTGTTCTGGAGCATATAAAACCAAAATTCTGCTGAATTTCAGTGGGTTTGAAATCTACAGACATGCAACAGCACTTCCTCATATGTTTTCAAGAGCTGGGGTTGGTTACTCAAGAGACCTCACGTGGATAGAACAACATGAGAACATTCCCCCTAAGACTAACCATGGAGATGAAATGTGTCTGAACTGACAGAAAAAAATTACTAACTTATGCCAAATACATTTGATCTGTTTTTAGTTCTTCTAAAAGTCAGCTAGTAGAACATAGAAACTGGATACACCTCTTTCAAAGAAAGCTATAATATATTCAAGATTTTTTAAAAAGCTTAAAACAGATGGGACACAGTCAAAACAAAAATAAACCTATTAATCCCAGTGGGTATATTCTTCTGACAGTTAATATACAACAAGTTCTTCTCACCATGTGAAATGCTGGAAGACTGATCTGAAGAAAATGTGAGGGTTTTAAATAGAAAAATTAACTGTTTCGCTTATGTTTCATCTGTTGATTGAGTTGCAAAAAGCAGAAGCACTACACACATACATACAGCTGAAGTTGATTTAAATACTGAAACTTTACAATGCCAAAAAATCTGAAAGATTGTCTTTGAAGCTCACAGTGGCTGTTTTTCATGAATTGTTAATTCCTTACGTTACATAGAATACTCTCTATATATATTAGAAAGCAGCACTAGATGTGTAATAACTGTTTATATTGATTATAACATCTACATTACCATTTTCATAATTTCTCTCACAATATATATTCTAAGTATTTCTAGTTACTATAGAGATTCTATAAACACTCTATATGCATTCTTTCCTTCAAATGACCAAATCAGTATTCTGTTGTCATAGCAGCAAGTTGCTTTTTGAAGCCCAGACCAGCGAGGTGACTCTTACTGGAGTCCAGCTAGGTAAATTACCTCATCCATCCATCTGCTTCTGTAATGGGACAGAAGGGAAAAGCCTGCACAGTTTCTGTTCCACCCACATCTCCTGCATCTCAGTCTGATGCTTTGTATGTGTACAGACTAAAGCTTCAAAAAAGCAACAGTGTTAAAGCAGGGTCTAAGCTACCTTTCTTCATTTTCAATTCTTAGAGCTCCCAAACTGGGGCGGGGGGGGGGGAGAGAGAGAGAATAGAGCCCCCCTAAATATTCAAAACCATATATTTTTAAGCAAGAACATATATATGGTTTTCAAGACAATATCCAATTAACTTGTTAAACAAAACCATACAGCAATAGCTAGTATCCTGCTATTGATGCTCCAACTCCAAACTCATTCAACAAGTCTTGGGCACTCTGTAAGGCCAGGGGAACAGGTAGGCTTTTCAGTGTACATTAAATAACTGTAATAACAACCTTAAATAACTTCTAAAAACCTTTACAATGTGTTTTAAATCAATATATTTGACCAAAGCAGTAAAAATGCAAAGCCATTCAATACTTACATAAGACTGAACTATCAGGTCTGCATTCAACACTGACCCTGTTTTGGCAGGAGGTCTCTTTCAACAAAAAGGAATCTATGATTTGGCAATTGCAGCCTTGCTGTAACAAGCATACCTAAATATTGAAATAGATGGTGCTTGCTGTAAATAATTTCAGCAATAATTTTACTGGAAATACTTTAACGTCTTTGCTCAAGAATCAACAACACTCATCACTAATATCAGACACATACAGCATACAAATTTCTTCTTAATATTGTAAGCCACATCAGCTCTTCTGATCATTTTATTCATAGTCTGTAAAGTCAGTAAGATCCAAAACTGATAACTCAGTTTCACAGGCTAAGAAAATCTGATGTCTCTGCAGACTGCAACAAGAGCTTTTAAGCGAGAGGGCTATCACAGTTCTCACAGCAGAAGCAATAAAAGTGAGAGGTGTGACACACTTGCACAAAGCCTGACTCAGTGCTGTGCACCTTCTCTCTCTAATGTTCCTTGGATTGGAAATACCAAGTCTAAGTGTCCTAAATACATAACTCTGTTTCCAAAACTCTGATCATCATTTTCTGATGTCTTGTTATATCATCATTTTCTGATGATTTGAAAGATGGTCATGAACAGATCCAACTCAGCATAATGTTACAATATAAGCTAGTATCTTCAGGAATTCCACGTGTATTTTTTTCCCCAATTACAGCTGAGCTGGCAAACGTTCTCTTGGTAGCCTTTTTAGAATAGTTGTTCTCTCCACACCTTTCTTCTCCAAGCCCATTAACGGTGAATCAAAGCTAAATGCACAAGAAAGCAAAAGAACAAGCGTGTGTGTTGAAACAGACCACGTGAATAATTCAGTCTCTGCTTTCACTTGTTCTTACTGCCCACATTAATAGCCACTGTTCCTCTCTTCCGATTATGAGTTTATCCAATCCACCAGAAGGTTTTTCCTTAGCCTCCAGAACATTAGCTTGCCACCTTTTTCTTTAGCAATTAGAAAATGTTGCCACTAGTGAGTTGTTATTACTCAATAAAATTAATTATGCAATAGTCAATAAAAATATTTCAAAAGAGGATGAAGGTTTTAAAGATTTATATAATTTCTTCCACAGTTTCCCCACTGATCTTCCCATCATGTGGATTAAAAAAAACTGTCTCCATTTTTAATTGACTGGAATAAGTAAGAGACAAAATGAGTTTAGAGTTAAACAATTTCATACATATGAAATAATTGACATCAAGTAAACAAGAAAATAAAAAGGTGAGAAGTATAGAAGCTCACAATGGGAAATGGCTTGCTATAAGAGCACACACAGCAGGCTTCTTGCATCTTTGAGATGCAAATATCCGCCACATGAGGAACCTCAGCCCACTGCATTGATGGAATTATCTTCATCAGTATCAAAAGGTGACTTCCTGAGTACAGGCTTCGTAAGCACTCATTTCAAAGATGACAGAACCTTCCCATCTTTGTAAACACAAGAGCCACCTCAAACAAATGGATAATAGCAGCTTGACATTGATAACCAAATTTCCTTCCTTTGATTAAATTTACACAAATATAGAAGAATTGCAAACGTCAGGTCTCATTCACACTTAGTAAGAAACAAAAGACCAAATCTTCCTATAAAGTGAAAGTAAAGCTGTACCTTCTAGCCATACAGGAATACTATATTGCTAGAAAGAGTCTAGGCCGGCAAAAAAGCAAAGTGAAAAACTTAATGAGAATTTGCAAGTAAATCAACCAGCAGTGCCAGAGGTTCAGCATCTCCAACTACTTCAAATGAATTCATTTTGATGGAATAATCACCTGGATGAACAAGAAACAAAATACTAGTTGGAAAACAGCTTCCTCTTTCTTTGCAAAGGGACAGGAAAGAAAAAGGGGACAGGCTTTTCTCCTAGAGAAGAAAAGACTATGCAGAAGCAAGAGGACCAACAACAAGCCTCCACACCAGGTACCTTCTCAGTGCAGAATACACTTTAAAGAAAACATTTGCCTCTCTATAGTTTTCAGTTTGTTTTGTTTCTGCTGAATCAGCTCACCTGCTTTCCATGCGTATAACAGATTTTTAATAAGAGGCATATTTGTATTAAGAAATAATATCTATACTAATCATATATGAGATCTCACAAATTCCAGTAAGCCCATTGTGCACTCTTCATTGAGCTAATCCAACCCCAAAAAACTCCTAGTCCATGCACTTCCAACATTTTTTTGGATTAAATAACAGTTTCTCGAGTCCTTCATCTCATAAGGTCATATGTAGCTATTAAATTTTTCCTCCAATTGCACAGAGCACTTGAAAATCTTATTAGCTAAAATTACACTGTAATACTCAGATCCCATTTGTAGAGAAAGTCTAGTTCATAGAAACCAGCAATACATGCATGTATGTATTTTTTAAAAAAAGAAAAAATTTACGTAGAACTCTTTTTCTGCCTCCACTGCTTTTCTGCCCCCTTGTTCACTTTACAGGTTTTCGTTTTTTTTTTTTTCTCTCTGGGGCCCATACCCACAGAGAGAAAAGTATAACGCAAACAGACTGTAGCCTCAATTTCAGAAAGAGAGGTGTTAGAGAGTGATTTAATTACTGTGATGATGCTTGGTCCCATTAGGGTGACCCAAAGTACATAAGGAATTTGCACTGTCAACACAGATAAGGAATTTCATCAACTCTCATCAGTTAAGATTTCACCTTTGACTTAAATTTCCTTCTACCCTGTTATCGTCACCAAACATTTCGTTCTACAGGGGGTCTAAACCATTCATGCAGATTTAATTTATAGCAATTTAAACTGTGTCAGAAAGTTAATAACTTAGGAATAATGCATGTGTCTCTTACTGAGCTTAATCAGTGCCCATTAATGTGCCTGTTATTTTTACCGTTTTGTTATTCATGGGTTCTAATCCAAAACTACATTTACATTCAGCAGAAACAAACTTCTCCAACTCATCAGACCTCAAAATAGATACCTAACTTGCCTAAACACTTTCCTCACTTAGAGAAGTGAGGAAATTCCACTTTTCCTTTTTGGAAGTACAAATCAATACTTCCACCAAAATAAGAAAACAGTAAAAGGAGCTATAAGCTCTTTCACATACATCGAAAGTGTTTAAGAATTTTATTTTCCTCATCTACCACTATAAATCAAGAAAAAACTCAGTGGAAGAGTTTTACCTCGGTATAAGAGTGGCCCTACCATGGCATGAAACTGGCACAAGTGAAAAAAGGTTCAGGCCATAAGTTACACATACTTAAAAACTTTTTTTTAACGAAGAATACATTAATAAAACAAAGTTTTGACTACTTAGCTGTAGAATGAAGTCACATGAACACTTTTAAATGTGCAACCTGTAGTATCAGAAGATGAAATGTTCTTTTCTAGTGTACAGACAGGAGAGAGGAAAAGTCTACGTTCCAGAAGACACGAGGTGTTTGCAAAAAAATTTTCAAGATAGGCAGTAAGTTGAAGCCACATGAAGCAATGGTAATGTTCTAGTTCATTTTAATAATTCAAGCCCCATGGCATGGAACAACCTTCTGGTTTCAAGGCTGCTGACCTCTCTTGATGTTTTCAGGTTGTAACCTTAACGGTTCTGCACCTATGTGTACAGATCATAAATGTTTAATTTACTGTGTTCGATGTGGATTTTGCCCACTTTCAACTGATAAATCTCTAGTACATATATTAAGCACATCTCCTCTGAAATCATAGCCATCTCTCATTCATACTAGACAACAGGCAATACAAGCCCAACAATTACACGAGGAGTTTATAGCCTGCGTTACACACTGCAAATGTTTTTGGCTTCACAGGGACACACTGAACATGTTAACAAAAGTTAATGACAAAGCAATGATCAAAAGATTTTTCCATTTCAATTCAGCTGCACATTTGTTTGTAATCTACATTTAAAAAATACTAAAGAGATCTTTGTCTAGAAGTCTAGATTGCCCATTAGTTGTGCTAGCCATTTGCAAAACCTAAAGGAAACAAAACAATCTAAAATGAACAATTAAAAGGCTGATTTTATTGAAGTGATTGTATTTTTCTTAATAGAAATAAATTACAAAAGTTCCCACATAGATCTAATGATTACAAATATTTGCAAATGTACTTTTATTCCATTTGCCAAAGAAACACTTACTCAAACGTAATTATTTTTTTCAGTAAACTCAGGTTTTTTAGAAACGAGCACTGCAAAAATAAAGGTAAGTCTTAGCACTAATAATTGCTACGAAAGAAGAAGAAAATCTCACTAAATGTATTTTAACAGTGGGAAGGGAAACAGAGCATTTCAGTGCACAGTTGTATTTTCACAGAGTTTCTTGAAACCCACAATGCCAGCAGCAGTGGCTTAACCTAGTTTCTGTGGGCACAAGACTAGAATCTATTGCTGAGTGCAGCTGTCAGAGCCACCTGCATATCTTTGGCTCCAATCAAATCTCAGAAGTAAGCCAAAGGGTGATTTTCAGGATGCTGCAGTGTCCATTTTAAGTTATGTTTGTAAAAAAAGAAAAAAAATGACCAATATAAACTAGGAAGGTTAGAAGCTGCTAACCATGTCTGCCTAGAAGATTATACAAAGCTGGTATAATTTGTGCTTGTCAGGGTTTTCCAGCATATACAATAATGTGAGTTCGACGTTTGTTTTTACTTGTATGCCTAGAATGGCCTTCCCCACCTTATTTAGAGCATGTTTGGATTAGCCAGCAAGCAAGCCACTACTGCGAAGATTAAATGGCAAGCAAAGTCAATTGTGT
This sequence comes from Sagittarius serpentarius, assembly GCA_034782735.1. Taxonomy (NCBI): domain Eukaryota; kingdom Metazoa; phylum Chordata; class Aves; order Accipitriformes; family Sagittariidae; genus Sagittarius; species Sagittarius serpentarius. Next base: position 7,360,887 of record JAVKLA010000042.1, on the reverse strand, counting down.
GGAAAAAATTTGCGTCTCTCAGATAAAGGAAAAAATAAGATAGGGACTTCCAGCTACCAGCAAGGTAACTTCAAACAGTTACAATTGGCACTGTAAAAGTTCAGATGCTTATCCAGACTCTTCCAGATATTCTCAAATTTAGGTCTGGAACAGTAATTAGGCGTACTTTAAGTTTATCTATTCCAACTCACTGTTCTCTACCTCTATGTTCACTAAATGAAAGAGAAAACCCACTGGATTTAGCTGTGGACTCTACAGACATTATCCACACAACATGAGAAACACAAGTTACTGTTAAATGTTCCCTTTACAGCACTTGCACATGTAAGGATACATTAATTCAAAAGACCCCAAAGACTATTTCATTTTTACTGGCTTGCCCGCTAGCAAAGCAATGTGGTAACCACCAGGGTGACTTGCTATGTCCCTGTCGTGGTTTAACCCCAGCCAGCAACACAGCACCACGCAGCCGCTCACTCGCTCCCCCCACACCCAGTGGGATG
>JAVKLA010000042.1:7336913-7360284 GCA_034782735.1 Sagittarius serpentarius | reverse complement strand
TACTGAACTGAAAACACAGCGCTGTACCAGCTGCTAGGAAGACAATTAACTCTATCCCAGCCGAAACCAGGACAGTCCCACAAAACCTTCCTCAGCAGATATGACCTGTTTCTGGGACCACACCTTTGGGCATTCTAGACACTGTCATGGTTCAGCCCCAGGTGGCAATTAAGCACCACGCAGCCACTCACTCACTCCACCCCCTCCCCAGTGGGATGGGGGGAGAGAACCAGAACAGTAAATCTCGTGGGATAAGAACAGTTTAATAACTGAAATAAAACAAAATATTTAATAATAATAATGAAAAGGAAGATTAAAAAAAGGGAGAAATAAAACCCAAGAAAAGACAAATGATGCACAGAGCAATTGCTCATCACCTGCAGACTGATGCCCAGCCAGTCCCCAAGTAGCAATCGGCCCCCTCCCAGCCAGCTCCCCCCAGTTATATACTGGGCCTGAGATCCTATGGTATGGAATATCCTTTCGGCTAGTTCAGGTCAGCTGTCCTGGCTGCGCCCCGTCCCAGGTTCTTGTGCACCTCCTCACTAGCAGAGCATGGGAAACTGAAAAGTCCTTGACTTCAGATAAGCATGACTTAGCAACAACTAAAACATCAGTGTGTTATACCAACATTATTCTCGTGCTAGATCCAAAACACAGCACTGTACCAGCTACTAGGAAGAAAATTAACTATCCCAGCCAAAACCAGGACAGACACACACAGAGAAAGATTAATTTTCCATTTTCAGAATCAAGAGTTCAAGAAACCTGAGCTAAGCAAAGTTTGGCAGGTTCAAAAACATAGGCTGAATAATAACATAACATTCCGATAAGAAGAACTCAAATATTCAAAGCTAGTGAGATAAACAAATAAACTATTTTCTAGTTTGCTTAAAGTTTCCCAGGTAAAGTGAAAATGCTGGAAAAAATAACCAGGATAATAAGTAAGTTTATGAGTACATATAAGTATTAGAACAGCTTAGGAAATAACACTAGAAATACTTCCATTAGTTGTTTTTAAAAACCCACATTCCTGAAGGAAGGAAGACTGTTTTAATACATACCTCTGGCTTATTTAAAAATCACGCTTAACCTTCCAACTTTTTCTTGCATTGTGGAGTTGTATGTACATAAGGACACAGTTCAAGATACTTACACTAGCTCAAAATGATTTTGCATCTATGATATACTAGTTATACTATGACAGCACCCCACTTGGATTAGATAAACTCTGCTGAAAAGTAAGTTTTCTCTCTGTGCAGCAGCACGCTGTGTTATATATACTTGAATACAGGTTTATGATCAGGCTTGCATTGCCAGACACTGTGCCAGTTTTAGGTAACAGCTGTGAGAGCTATAGTGCCTATCATGCCTCTGAAACAGCTAAAGAAGAACCAGCAGAACAAATTAGCTGGATGCTCCTCAGTACATATCAAAATGAGTCATCTTTTAAAGATTTAGTCACTTCCCACTAAGAAAATGAAGACTTTTTGCTCAGACAATCCATTCTGCCTGCTCTGGTTTGTGAGCAAGCTTTCAACAGACAATGGCATCCAAAACCCACACGCCTATTTCTGTAATGACAATCTGATTTTAGTATTACACACCCTTATAGCTCAGCAATCAAAGATGAACTTCAGTATCTTCATGAGAGAACCACAAAAGTGAACGGGAATATACAGACAGCTGACCCCAGCTCTGGATCGTACTGGGTATGCAGCATTGCTGTCCCTCAGAACCAGCTGGGCCAGGCAGAAGCAAGCGTGCCGTGCTGAGCCAGCATCACACACAGGCACTCATTTGAGGCACTGCTCTGCAGTACACACCGCTTGTGTGCACGCTGCACAATGCAGTAGGCATTCTCCCAACAGTTTGAGGACTTTGAGACTTCACAGTTTCAAATCATAGGTATTGCCTGTGTTCACCTTATCTCTAGACAAGAATGGAGTAGGAGTGCAGATTCAGGAGTAAAGAATCCCCTAACTGGATACCACTCTGAACCAAAATCCAAAACAAATTGCTTGGATATGTTTCTACTCAAATCCAGAAAGGTACAGTCTTCTACTGTTGCCATGAATAAAGCTCAACATAAAAGCCTTTAAAGTTAGACCAGAAATAAGCTATTCAACTTCTGCTCATTTCTGTCAATCATTCATAACTTTTTAAACCAATATATTTATGTGTAATAAAGTTTAAGGTATAGCTTCTACCCAGGATTCATACATCTTGTCCAACATGGCAATAATTTAATATTTTTAAAGCTGATTCTTCTTGCTTCTGTGGCATTTCTTTTCATTTACTTTAACTGGATGCAGAAGCTGTTCATCTGATGCATCTTATTTTTAAAGATAATTTATAGTGTAAATACAATTTGTAATCAGAAATATGTTAGGACTTTTCTTATTTGTAACACGAATGCAAAATGCTACCTGAGATTTATGTACTTTTATTATGCACGCTAATAAAATCCGGGTTTTTTTCTCTAATTTCTACAATTTAAAAAAATATTTTGTGTTTTGCTTACTTGTAAAATGATTGTTAATTTAGGCATGGAAAAATATTATGTTATTAAAACTACTGAGTGCTGTCTTGGGTGAATAACTCATCTATTAGCCTGAGATCAATTCAAATTAATCCACTCAGCACCATGAAAAGGCTGCTTCTACTCCTTATGTTGCATCAGAGTAGGAAAAGGTCTGATAAAGAATGGATGAATAGGCAGAACAAATAATTCGTCATACAACTGCCTTTTAGCAGCTGAGAGTAATTAATTTAGATAAATTATATCAAGTGTCCTGCATTTTATATAAGAATTTCATTAAAGTAATGACGCTTTGATTCAGTTCCCCTCTAACATGGATTATCTGCAGGAGGAAATTAGCACTTTCATTCCCCTTTTCTCTTCAACATCCTCTAACAATTCCTGGCTATCATCAGCTCATAGTCATTGGCCAAAAAAACCCACCTCTGCTCTGACTCCATGTCACTACTACTCACATAGTATCACACAGCAGGGTACTCCATTGACATCTTTGGAAGATTCCTGCTTAAAGAACTTAAAAATTAAGACCCTTAATAATGTCCATAGTTACACAAGCATCCTATTCATTATGGTCAGTTTGGATAACACAGTTTTCCCACTTTGAATGCGTATACAAAATTAAGCTATTGCTGAATCAAGACCTAAATCCTATTTCTGGAACTATACCTGTAGAGCAGATGGACATATAATTATAACAGCCCATTTATTTTCTGATTATTTCTCCATTTGAATTTTGTGGTCAATGATAGATTCTCTTGGCATGCAAACAGAGACCTTGAGGTCAACCAATCTCTCTCTGCTTGCTATGAAGGTATTTTCACAGTCAGGTTACAAATATATAAAGCTTTATGAAACTAGAGTGAAAACCATTTCAGTCATTTACTGCAAACCTAATCAGAAGACAGACATTCAGTACATGCCACTCAAAATCATAAAATCAGGTCATCAGACTACTATCTCAAATCCAAGAATGATATAGCAGCCAACGTTATCTACAGCAAAAAGCTTACCTGAAAGCTGAAATCATACATTTTCAGGTGTGATACCTGAGAGAACTATTAGAGTCCTAAATTAAGTGCACTGTCTGGGGAATAAGGAAAGCAGATCTAGAATACAATACACATTCTAAATAGTTCAAGCTAGTTTTCCAGAGGTCTGCCTGAGTTTGCTTTTCCCAGAATACCATGGGATGTAAACCCTGAAAATTTACAGTGGCATTTTCTATCATGACTCACTGCCACAAGGCAAGAGATGCCTTTTATATTTATTTTCCTTGCCTCTTGAAAGCAAGATTTACCTCCAGTCAGTGATGTCTGAAAATTATTTTCTTCATCATTCATTTTATCTTCTTATCTTTTTACTAGAACCTCTTCTGACAAGAAAAAGAAAGGATGCTTCAGCAACAGTGAATCAGTGAGCAGCTAAATTGCCAATGTCATTTCCACATTGTGGAAATTAACATTTTTCAAGCTGGTAGGTAAAGTACCAAATAACACGAAATAATTCAATATAGGAGTAAAAAGCAATGTTTTCAAAATGATTGGATCTTCAGTTCTTATTTTTTTCCCCAGCAAAATGAGAAAATACACATTTAAAAAAAAAAAAAAAATCAAAGTTACAGCCTCATTAAGGAAGCTTTTAACTTCTCATAAGGATAAAGTAAGGGGTTATTCTTGTTCCCTAGATTTTAAAGCAAAAATGTATTTCAAATGGCTGTGAACTGATCTATCAATCTCAATCATTCCAATTTATTGTAGCTCATCTTAGAGGAAAAAATAACATGGCATCCAAAATTAGCTGTTCACCCACTTCTACTTAGCTTTATAAGATAATTTAATTTGCAAATTCAGACATCCATCAGCTAAAAGAAAGATCAAAAGGACACTTGGCTTTGAAGAAAACCTTGTCTTCACAAAAAAAAAAAAAAGACACCAAAAAAACCAAACTCAAAAAAAACCCCCAAAAAACCCAACAAAAACAAAACGAAAAGGTTTGTCAACCAGATGAGTTAAGAAACAAGAAGAAACAACCTACTCCGGTAGAAAAAAAAATATACAGATTTAACATTTATTTACTTAAAAAATCACAAGAAATAGGGTTCAAAATGGTCAGTCTTTTCTTGCTGTAAAGATCAAAGACCTCGATCATCTAGATGTGCCACTGTTGCAATTCACAGCAAAGGCTTGTTTTCCCAGTTTAATATGAATGAAAAGGGAGATAAGTTAATTTGTTTCTGCAAAAAAATTTCTTGGAATTTAAAAAAAATCAATCCCACATCTTTCATGCTTCCTAGAACTTTCAGCACTCTCTCTTCAGAGTGAAGGAATTTCTAAACCAGATCAGGTATATCAGTAGGAAGGAAGCAGTGTTACCTATGACGTTCTACTTACTTTTAACTGAGGCAGTTGTTGCATTTGATTCTTATACAAGTCATTCAATTTACAGTACTAATTTACAATTTGATCAAAATACTAGATTATTTTCGAGTTGCAATATTCTTTTTATTAGCTTTATACAAATACTGTACCTGTTATAGAAATAATTCCCACATCACTTAAAATGAATCAACTCAAGGTGAGAACAATTCTGCTAGATCATTACAAGACAGATTATTACCAACATACTTCTGCTTCCCTCACTGATCCCAAATACAGCTTACACAACTGGTTTTTTTTTTAGAGCTCCCTCAAAGACTCCCATTTCAAAGGCATTTATGGGAATAAAGTTCTGCAGCATGTCCTGAAGCTCCTCAGACAGACTGCTATGGGCCGATTCAGGTGACTACACATGACTATGCACACAAATAGCAAAAGGATTTCACTTACATTTAAAAAAATATTAATTGATAGAAACTCCAATATAAGCATCATATTAATAGAGATTCCTGGAGATCTAGGAGGTTATGACCAGAATTTGGACACCAAAGAATATTCTCCCACTTAGCAAACTGAATTGATCTACATATTTTGCCACTGTTTAATAGGTCAATGTTTTCACGTCTAACCTTAATTACCGCTACGTTAAGACAGAACGAAGTATTTTCCCTAACAAAACTGTCTAGAGAAGCTTCACTATGATAGCTATACCACTGAAAACATATAAACTTAATGAAAGTTTCGCACTGTCGTGTTGTATCCATGCTGCCTATGCTTGAATTTTTTTAAATGCAAAAAAAATACTGTAACCTGTATGCTATGTACAGATTTTTTCTGTTCTTTTTCACGTGCCAGTGTCACCATACATACTCAAACATTCCCCATGCATAGTGTCCCTCATACAATATTATTTCATTTTGTATCACAAAATGATTTCTTAGAAAGAAGGTCTGTAATCTATACCTAGTCCACACATACAGTTCCTGATGATGCCGCCAGTGGGGGACCAGCATAACAAATAAGAAAACTGTTCAGTGCTACAAGGTGCAAGAGACTTGGACCTAAATCAACATATACGTGCCTCAATGCATGAGGTCAATGACTCCTATCATCAAGAACAAACACATTGCTTTAAATGAACAAGAGTAAGGCCAAGTGTAAGCCATTTTTGAGTCCTAACCCCAGTTTTGATCAGAGCTAGTCAAGAATTTTCTGATAGAAAATTAGCTAAAACTCAGATAAACACCTTATAAGTTATGCTTTGATTGGGGAAGGAAGGGGGAAGGAAAAAAAAAATTAAGAGCTAGAATTTAAGTAAAATCATCATGTCCCGTCCATCCCAGAAGAACCAGCAACTGAATGCAAAACTGCCACATCTCAGTTGAGCCCTTATCGCTGAACACATGCACATACACACACTAAGAGTCTCTCTCCTCATGTTCTCACTGAACTTCTTTTATTTGATGTAAGTATGGAGAGAAGAGCAGAGAGAAAGAAAAACACATTTTATCTTGGAACAGCTGGAAATCTTATTTGAACTACGGAAGGAGGTGGAAACAATAAAAGGATCACTCCTCTTCCCTATCCCCAAAAACCTTGGGGGTTCCAAGCTTATACCGAATGAAATAAAAAACTCAGTTTGATATTTTTTAAACTGTTTTTCTTTTCCATCTAGTCTTAATTCCATTATTACTTTTAGCTACTTCAAAACTGGGTGCCTTCTCTGTGCCAATTTCAACTCCCAACCTTCCCCACCTACTTCTTGTTAGAGACAATGAGATTACATTTCCACTAACATTAAATAAAGATGCTTCATGTACTGTAATAATTTATTTTTTTTAAATCACAACAAAATCCCACTTTTATTTTTGTGGTGGAAATGTGCTAGTACTTGGAGTAGTACTAGTACTTTTGAAAGTCTCCATTATGGCTCCGCTCTACTGCCTCAGGCAATAAGAAGTGAAGAAATACCACCTTCCCTTTAGACCAGTCTCAGAACAGGATTTCACAAAATCTAATGTCTGTATTATTCAGGGTTCATAATCAGCTTAGTAGCCCTGAAACTTATAACTTTATGTATCAACTGCCATAACATCCTTCCTACTAAGAGCATAAGGGGACGCAATGTCTTCAAACGTCCATCTTCCCTATTTATAGAGTGAATACGGTCCATCTTTGCAAGTTATCCTGGAATGCATTCAGAGGTCAGCTGCCAGAGATGAAGACTTCCTCAGAGTACTCTGCTAAATTACCAAGGGAAAAAAAAGATATGTACCAGTTCTTACGTAGATCATTTATAGTACAACTTGTCTCTGACGCCTTATCAGCAATGTTGTCAGTGATAAATTTTTAAAGGATTTTTTTAAATAATTTAAGCTATTGCTTTATCTGTCATCACATTTTAAGAATAGAGGTTTTGGGAAAAGTTGCTGCTAAATATTGAAGACTGAGTCACATACGAGTTAATACATTTGCTGTCTTCTCTAGAGATTTCCATTGATTGACCAGACTGGTCCTATGCTGATCCAAAATATGAGCCGACATTATTCTTCCTTTATGTATAAACAACTATTGGAGCCTGAAATCACTATACTCAGCCTCTATTAATTAAGGTCAAAAATAAAACCTTGACTTGGCATGTCAAGTTCCTTTCTTCAGGGAAAAAAGCTTGTCTAACATTTTCAGGATAAGAGTAACAACATTAGTTTTCAGTCCACTTAGTCACACACAGAATGTTACGCCACCCAGTTGTTCCCACTGACATCCCCTGTGCTCTGCGTTGCTCCCCTGGAGGAGCGACACCTTCACCCTGGGAAGCATATGCACCAGGTACATCTGATTCTTGAAGTGGGACTGTGACTATAAATAGCTTGAGCACAGAGTATGCTGAGGAGGCAGACTGATGTAGTAAGAGGAGATAGGGCAGGAGCCTGTACTGCTTCACCAGCTCAGGTTGCAGATTTCCCCCCCTAACCTGGCAGACCACTGACAGCTGCATTTTGAAACCTACCAAAATTGAGTGCAACCACTAGCTGAAGTTCTCTGGGTACTGGCTGGTCATAGCAGATCTCTTGGATTTACCTACGCAAACCGATTCCACCTAATAGGTCTTCTGACGTTTGCATATCAGTGCTACATATTGAAGTGTCCTAATACAACAAGCTTTTGTCAAACCTAGTGCTGCTATGCAATGTGACTTTACTGCAACAGTAGTAACAATATAGGCTTACATCTTTAACTGCAAACGCTGAAGCACAAAAATATTTTTACCTTGCTCTCCCTGTATCCCCACCTCGCTCCCCAAGAATTGGTAATAAAAGGCGTCAGGATCACTGTGCCCTAGGTCTGTTCCAGGAACAAACACTGGGGTTTTAAAGAGGAACATTAAAGCAAGTTGGACTACTGGAAACCCTATTTTAAGTTTACATACCTGATAATTTGAATTTATACAGAAACAATAGACTTCAAGGATCAAAAAAAGTCATTACAAACTCAATTAGCATCTCTACCACCTACAACTACATAAATGGAAAAAAAAAATCACTTGTCAGCCTTCAGTAATCTTCCCATCATCAACATTCTTGAAAACAATTATGAAGTGAATTATAGGAAAATCACCCTTTAATTCTCTCTCCAAATTCACATAGATCCTTCATTAAATACCAGGCTGTAACCTTTCAAAAGGTGAGACCAAATTCATAAAATAGTCAATCTAAAAAAAGCAGAGGGTGTTAAAGAAGGCAGGCACAAGTGTAGCTCCAGGAGATCATTCCACACACAAATTATTGTCCTGTCTTAGTTGCCGTAGAAATAAGTACAAACAAACTCTAAGTTTATTCTCTTTGTGCCAGTAGTCAGCAAGTAAGTTTTCATTGCCTGCTTTTGGACAACCGGAAAATTGCACATACTCAAGTCTTCAGTTACTCAGGCCCAAACCTGATACAGCCCCAGTAATTTTAAATAGATGCTCCTTACTGAAAATACAGAATCACTCAGAACCATGTTTTGCTTCACAACTGTATATTAGACTTTCTTTTTCTCATAATAAATTTTCTGAGTTGCTCTGTCTACACAGTTGTGCCAAAACTCTTTAACCAGAACCTGCAGCATCTCTGCTTTCTTCCACCAATGACCTTCAGGGAAGAGACCAGGTATTTCCTCAATCATGTCAAATAGCACCGTGTGCCTGTGACTTGGTCAGAGGACTGCTGGGCCTTTAATTGCTACCTTTTGTCAAATCATTTTGACCATTTAGGAAGACCTGATAACTTATGAAGAAACACTACTAAGGAAAACACCAAACACTATTTCCTATACATTATCAAGAGAAAAAAAAGTCTGATTAGGGGAAAAAACCTAGAAGATAAATTTTTAGCTTTCATCAAACTTATTGCCAAATTAATAGACCTTAAGTTAATAATCATCTTCATCTATATTGTTTTGGACATGAAAAAGATGTTGATGATTTTCAGCAATTAGCAAGGCTTTCCACTTTCCCTGTCTTCTGCCAATGCTTCCCAAAAGATGAAAGATCTTATGTTTTATTTCCTCCAAAATACCTCTCTTTAGGTCAGATGTTTCATGACTTTTCTGTTGGCTGTATGCAATAGGTATGCTAAAGAAAGACCATGCAAGGGAGATAATACTCTAGTTCTTTGGAAATAAGAGGTAGGGTATGTTGATTTCTTTCTCTCAACTGACAAATAGCAACAATTTGAATAATCTGCTGTTAAAGATGCTATTTTTGACAAATTCGATAACAATACAGGAATAAGATTAGTCTACAAGGAGTCCCCAGATCATCCACCCCACGTACATTTCTGTTTATAAAAAGCCTCAGTGTGCCTTCCAGCACCTTACAATCAACATGAGGCATCTGACCTAAGGTGCAACTGTAACATCTCACAGCAGAGAGCTAAAGGAAGGGCATTGCCAGGGTCAAGGACCTTGAGACAGCAAAACTTCTTTAGGCAAGCTCTCAGAATGGCCCCGTGCCCATGCCACAGAGAAAGATAAAAAGCATCCACAATTATATAAAAACGGAAAAGAAATGCAGTTTGTTAACCTCAGCATATACTTTGGAGTGAACTTACAACTTGAGCCCAGAAACTTGCCCACAGTCACACAGAGCGCATGAGGTAAAAGCCCTATAAATAGCCTTGCTGCAAGCTTAACCTTCTGTCCTTCAGTCTCCTATTTTCTCCTCCTTTTAGTCACCAAGACACAATCTGAACTTCAATTCAAACTTCATCATTTTCTTTACTTAAGTATTTGAAAGCTTGCAGTTAAAGGATGCATTCAGATGGTTATGCTTCACTTAAAACATTATTAGTAGATCTGGCCAAAATCTAGGTAGGGGAAGCACAGCAATAGAATAAGAAGGTACAGACATTATAAACAGTTTCACAGAGCTGTCAAAAAGAAGAGTGAAGATATAAGAGCTAAATCACGGAAGGAAGACTATAGCACCTGAGGTTTTCTTTGCCATGCAAAATTACAATAAACTTCTGTAACAAAGCCTCCCAACCAAGTTTCTTGGTTGTTTCTAACATTTGCACAGTTGTCTACCTGGCAACATAACTTCAACCCATTTTACTTGATATTGTATGAACACACTGCAGTGCAGAAGAACTGAAACTGAGTAATATGATTTACAGAATTCTGCAGGAGCCGTTTGTAAAGAACAATATAGAAGAAACTTGGATTGCAAAGGATGTTGAAGAGCTGATAAATGGGTATTAACTCCCAGTGGTCAACACCTTCACAAGACAGAAGTGATAACACAATGGGGATAGTCAAATGGGTCACAAGGCAAAACCAAACAATCTTACTAGATTGTTATGCTAGCAAGTGTTAATCACTTCCACCAAAAGTGAGCAACCCAAATATCAACGACACATCTCGTAAAATCCAGATAGTACTATGCAGCTTAAAGTCAGGCTAAATAGAAGATGCAACTAGGTAGTCCTTAAGTAATAAAAGCTGAAGCATTTAGAAACAATCAAAAAAAGCAAAGCCAGTTTTTTCCAGAACGTCAGCTGGAGGAATATCATCTGTATAGATAATTCATGAAGTAAATCACCTTGGTAAATTGTTTATTGCTTACCAGCTCCAGCTGAAACAATTTTCTACATCTAAGACAGTCTCAGAAGATAAAATCCAGAACATGTGGGAGGAAGTTGAGAGGGTTTTGGGTTTGGTTTTTTTGTTGTTTTTTTTTTTTAACAGACATATTTAAGTCCTATTCTTTACAGCATCTCTGAAAAATCTGGCAACATTTTTTAGTAAAACTACTGTTTTCCCAATAATGATAATTAAAAAAAAAACCACCACAAAACAAAAAAACCCACCAACCAACAACAAACCTCTTCTACTGTCATTTTATTTTTGTGACCCAAAGTGCCCAGACACTTACGAAGTATTTTATAAGAACTAACAGACTGCATAAATGAGCCACAATGGTTTTCATTAACTGGTCATTACAGCCACATTCCATCCCTTATTACGTTACATGGCTTTTTAAAACTATGGAAATAACACAAGTCAACTAAAAGCCAGACACACCTTCCTGAGAGTTGCCCTGCTCAGGTGTTATCACTGAGAATCAGAAAATATTTTAAAAAACCTACCACATCCATTTATATTGTAAAGAAAGCTCTGATATCCAATCGCATTAAGTTCTGATTTAGGCACAAATATGCCAAATAATGTTAACCAGAAATAAAATATAGGTCCACCATATTTTTTCACAGCTGCTGAATTTTTAAAGCTGCTTCAAGCAGAAGGAAGAAGACCTGTTTGCACACCCTCTTCCAAATTCCTCAGCAGTCACACTGACTACCCACAGCAGCTGTCAGTTTGGCTTTCTGATCTCTAACAGAAAGACCAGTCTGAAGCTCGTTTACCCTTATAAGCCTGAGCCACTTTATGCAGCTGCAGAAAGACTCACACTTCCAATGGTGGGGAAGTTACATTCAACCTCTTCTCCATGAGAGGGTGAGTAGAGCAAAAAGCATACTGGCATCTTTCACTGACAAATTTGCATTTATGAAAAAGACAGAAGGCTGAGTGCAGATCCTTGTCTCACCAGGCCAGTAAGGTTTGCAGGTGCATTGTTTCCTCACCTCAGAACTTAACTCCTTCCTTTCCTCTAGTGTTGGCAGTTTCATTTATAGGTGATGGCACTGAGCAAAAATGAAAGCTTGCATCTGAAAGTACCAATTTGCATTACAGAGAAACAATCTCTGCCTTCTAGCGTACCATATCAGTGCTATAACAACATTCAGACACAGGAAACCACCCTTCAGTCCACAAACACAGAAACATTTTTTTCATGAGAAAAGCAAATTCCATAGCATCTCTGCAACAAGGCAAAGCATAGTTACAGAGAAGAGAATATAGCCCTTGATCTGCCAAGTTTTTAGATTTCAAGTATAAGAGGTGTTCAATATATGTAACATAACCCATAATTCACATTTTCACCAATGCTTTACAGCTGCCTTTCTTAAGAACGAGAATTCCATTTTCTCATATTTTATATGATGACATTCCGTAAGATACTTATACCCAGATCCAACAAAGGACTTGTAAATTGCAATCAGGTGCAACTAAACTCATTAGTGCTTCTGTATCATCCTCAGATGCCCAAGACTGTCCCAAACTGAACAGTTCTTACTGATATGTAGTTAGGATTTAGGTGAAAGGGTCACTGCCAAGTCCTCTCAGAAGCTCAACAACATAAAGACACTGAGGAAAAAGGCAATGATTACCCCTTGGATGCCCCACTAAGACATACAAAATTCACTGTTATTGAAATACAGTGACTGCAGCTGGCAGTGATGCCCAACCCTTTCTAAAGGGGGCATGGTCTAAGCAATCAATCAGTAAGTAGAACTCAAATTAGTTCTTTCCTTCATCTAAGAAGTTGAAGCTCCTATTTCCTAGACAGACACCATCGCAGTTAACTATAACAGTTAATGAGTTTCGAACAGTTCTTAGAACTGGAGTTTTAATTTCCAGTTCAGCTACCTGAAATTTGGTTATTTCATTGCCCTTTGTTTGATCTGGACCATCATTTTTCTTCATGCTTATATGTACTGTAGTTCCTAGCATGACTACAGCGGAAATATAAAATGCCATTTCAATACTGGGCATAGATACATTTGGACTACAGAGGGGCTCTGTAGTTTCCCCAGTCTAAAGTCTGACAGTATTTCCCTCTCAGAGATCTGTGTGAAGACTGTTCCACTTACATTTCCAAAGACATCCCAGTCCCAGAACAATAGATGTAATACTAGTCCACACACTGAAAAGTACATTTTTCTGTTCTTATTAAGTTACAAGGCAGAATTCTGTTTTCATCATTCAGAGCCAATGAACTGACAGAGTAAGGTAAACAAGAACAAAGTAATCTATATGTTCTGCTGAAAGCATTCTTATACAGAAAATCTTTTAAAAGACACAGAAGCATTCCATAAGAAAAAAACCCCCACTATTCAGTAAAGAACAGCTATTAAGAAAAACTCAGTTAAGAACTGTTTCAGCTTTAAGTTGCTTAGCATAGCATGAATTGACTGCTGTAGCACACAAGGTAAAGCCTGGCTTCATGTCTCAGTATTTTCTTTTGCTCATTTCCTATGAGAGGAAAACCAAATTCATACAGAGATGACTGCAGATTTGGTCTTCTAGAAAAGCAAGTTTCTTAACAGGTTTATTTGGACTTGCCTATCGAGCCTTCCTCTAGAGCATAGTTTATGCTGGAAGTAGAAGTTCTGTTGTGGAAGAACGACGAGATTAAAAATGCCAAGCTTCACTAACACTTTAAAGAAAAATTACCTAGTTGGGCTTGTTAGATCTTTTTCCCTTCAATTGAGCTGTGCATTGGGATAATTCATTGCATAGTTTCCAAAAAAGCTTTTAGTCAGCAGCACTTCTGTCTGCCTTAGGGTAAGAAAAGCCTCCTGCCTTCATCTCCCATGGAGCTTTAAAACTGGGTCTGATTTCTCTTCATGTGGAGAGCTTCCATCTAACTTTCACTAAAGGCTAGATTAGGGTTAGATCTGAATCTGTGGCTAGTCAAGGAAAAAAGCCACAGGAATGAATGGTGTCAGCCTGAGGGAAATTCTAAATACCAATACTGCATCATGCAGCTTTTCTTCCTCCTTTCTAGTGAGCCAGCCTCTCTGACTCAGAGCTCAGTACACTGCAGATCTTTGTTATTACATCAGTTCTTTTCATAATCTCATGCAAGGGGTTATCTATAAACTTAAACCAAAGTTACCAGAGGCTATCACCTGTGTTGCTCTAATGCATGACAGGACAGAATAAGGTGCATTTCTGTAACAGTTGATTTAACAAAACTGCTCCACTCTTCCTCTCTCAATAGAAGTCACATTTGTGTGACTGGGCAACAAGCAGCTGAGGGAGCTGATATGGCTAAAAACTAATCACTAGTGAGAAAACTGAAAGTCTTGGTCTAGATCAGTTAAGCCAGCTCACCCTAGGGTCATATGCACGTCGAAGCCAAAAAGAACATTTGGCAGGGAAAGCGGACCTGCAACCACACAAAATTAAAATTGGCTTAAACCACTGCAGGTCCGTACTGTCAGATTCTCTTTGTTCTGCCTAGTTCAACTAAAGATTAATGGTGCAAGTGATCAGATTATTAGATGCTGATTTCATTCCAGAATTACACCCCCATTTTATCTCAAAATGAAGTCTGGTCCATGCTTACTCCATTCACATTTTGAAACTCTTCACATGAAATACTGATAGGAGACCAGGGCTAATGATACAGTAAAATATCATTTATGTCGAGACAAGACTGCTTTCCTTAATCTGAGCTCTGAACTCATTCGTTTCCCTGCAGCCACCTAAATTGCTTTCCCTGTACTGAACTGAATGGAGTTACTGTTCTGCAGTTTTCAGTCATGGGTTTTATCTCCCCACCTTCCCTGGTGTATTTGAATGTTCTGCTGAAATACGCAGCCTGAAGCAAACATGCATCTTGCAGAGCATGAGTCTAAAAGGCAGAGTTTGGGGGTCTTGAGGGTTTCCCCCCTGAAGTGATTTGGAGAGAAAAATTATCCACAGATATCAAGTTTTAGATTCAATGAAGTCTTAGATCCAATCATAGTTTCTAAGATTTTAATACTAGTGTAACTCATTAATATAAAAAACAGGAAATTAGTTTCATAACTTCAGTAGTTCAGAAAAGCCAAAGTCTATTTTATTATAAAATAATATAGGCAGGAAGTAACTTGTGTGTACAGTGTTAAAATGTCAGTTCAGCCTTGCTTCTCTTAAAAACTGGTCACCAAAGGTTTTTCTTTCCTCAGCTTCATACAGAAAATTATTGTTTTCCAAAATGTACTCTACGTTCCTAACCTTTACTATTTTAGATCCTGCTGATAAATGTTGGAATAGGAATAATCAAAAAAACCAAGAACTGGGATGGCCCATTTTCTCCTCAACCATCATCCTATGGATCCATTTACGTATTTGGCAGAGTTGTTAAACGAAGTTGTTTGTATTGTGCCAAAGTGGTTTCCAAACTTCTTGAACATTGGGGCCATGCTCCATGATGGAAAAAAAGGTTAACGCTTTTTTAGTGATCCCACTCAAGCCCTGAAAAGCTACTGGAGGGAAGGTTTGGGTGCTCAGGCAGGAGGCAGAACATCACTGCTGCATCTTTGCTTTCTAACTGCTGCACAGCTACTGCCTTGCTTCCTCACAAGCTAATTGTTACACTAAGTCCTGGGGATTAAGAAGCTGTGAGAAAATATGGAGGGAAGCAATTCCTAAAAACTGAATAACAGAAGTAAAAAAAAAAAAAATAAAAAAAATCTCGTTTCATCTCCTGACATCCCCTGTTCCTTTACCCCTAACCCACACATTCCCCCACCTGTAGTTTGGAAGGGTTAGGAATTCCTTCTCCGATACAGCGCAAGATTGCCACCTACAGGTCTCAGGAACCAGAACGACTCCACTCGGACAACAGCCTGAAATGGAAGAAAAATAAGCATGAAAGAGGTATTTTCCATACAAATTCAGGCCTTTTTTTTTTCCACCTCAATACTTTGGCTCAGAACATTAATCTACAATTCACAAGTAGAGTAAAAGTTAAGGGCTATGTACTGTGGCACAGAGAGATTAAGTAGACATGATAAAAATTATTACATTTTCAGTAAATTCTTCTACATATTCATGCCCCAGCTCTTATCATTTTCTTATAGCTCTAGGAGATTGTGATATGTTCTTGCCTTTTAATATTTTTACAGTTTTACTTTCCCTGTTCATATTTTGGTAATAAAGCAGAAGCTAAGTACATATCCACCAGGACTCTCATACACGGCAGACAAGATTATCATAAAATTGACTGGGTCCACGCTGACTTTCAGAAGGAAGAGAGTTTTTTATTACTTCTTTTATCTTAGACTGACACTGAAATGATTTTTACAAAAACTATCAGCATGCCTGCCTCTACAGACAAAAACCTATATTCCAGTGCACCCACAGTGAATACCAATTGCACATAACATTTATTGAGCAGGAGGAAGAAGCACTAGAGATTTGCTTCATATATGCTCTGTTTACTTCAAGTGGACATAAGTTTGGAAAAAGCTTTTTACCATTACACTTTTCTCAGTAAGACACTGTAGAAAAAGTTGGCAAAGAGATGACCGGTATGCAACTTAGTAGGAGGCATGTAGGAGTGAAAACGGGCAATTCTACACACATCATACATAAGGAATAGTCAAATACTGAACACTTCTCTGCTTCAGGGACCAAGCAAGCTGGAGGAAAAGCCCTTGACAGGGCCAATTCTAATCCTTAAGACAAAGAGCTACATTAAGTCATGGCTCAGAGCATATACTGGGGCTCTGGAAAA
Organism: Sagittarius serpentarius; assembly: GCA_034782735.1. Classification (NCBI taxonomy): domain Eukaryota; kingdom Metazoa; phylum Chordata; class Aves; order Accipitriformes; family Sagittariidae; genus Sagittarius; species Sagittarius serpentarius. The sequence continues at coordinate 7,343,477 of JAVKLA010000042.1, read as the reverse complement.
ACACACATTACAGGGATACTGACATCTTCTACAAACCAAGCACCACAAATGTCAGATTTTCAAAACTAAACTAACTACATTTAACAGGATCCAACCATATGCAGGTAAGCAAGTACACTGGTAATACATCAAGCAATTTCAACCTCAGTCTGAGGCAAACCCAAACCAACAGTTGGCATTTCTAGACTTACAGTGGAACAGTGATTTTCTGGAGAACTGTATTTTCTGTATTTCTCCTCTTTATGAAGAAAGGTCAATCAACCCACAAAAACATATCTATCTACCTCGTTAAAAATCCAGAAGCTTGGCAAATAAATGAAAGCATCTTCATAAGGGTCCACGCAGTGCACATAAAATGTACATTCAGACAAAGTGGAATGTCTACACACTAAGTGCCCTCAGCAAACAGAGCTTTTTTAAAATTTAAAGATCGGCAAACCTTACCATTCTGAAAAGAATTTATAGTCACTTTCACACAGCAACAATTCACCAAGCACATTACATACCTTTTTCTGAGGTCAAGAATTATGGGACAAAGCGACATTTAACTGGGCCTATTCACTAGTTCCTTTTTCACTCTGTTTTTTAAACTTCCAAACAACCATTACAGATTTCAGTAGCTTACCTGAAACACTGAAATTGTCATGCTCGATCTGGTCAGCAGTCAATCAAGTACCACAGACCAGTGATTCAAGTGTAATACGGTCAACATGATTTTAACAAAACAGTGTGAATTCAAGTGTATTTCAACATGGTTTAACCAGTTCAGATTATGTCTGGGGGGGATTATGTTTGGGGGGGAATTTGCACTGGTTTAATTTGGTGAACTTAAACTGGGACAATTTTTTCTGGATATACTGACTTGCCTGCTAGTGTCTAGTGAGAAAGTGGTGAAAAGCTCAGTGAAGACTCAGTGAATGTCATCCTACATTTATTCTGATAGCTTGCTCATTTTCAAACAGAGGAAAAAAAACACTAACAAAAACCTGAAAGAGACAGGACTTGAACACACAAAGCTTCAGCTGAAATCAATGGTTGTAAATGAAACTGTAAATGCAAAAAAAGAAATTTGTGGTCTTCCTCAAGCAAGGTAAGATGTACTTGCAAAAAAAGCCAGGAGTCACTGTCTGATGTACTTACAGACATAAGAGTCACTGATGCTCTTACAGAAACAGGAAGACAGAAGTTACTGCCTGATGTACCTACAGGAATGGGAGTCATTGTTCAAAGGCCAAGCAGTAGATAACAGGCCTAGCTACAGATAAGCCTGAAGTTATTGTCCAAGTAAAGAGGATTTGTGGCCCTGAGTTGGTTACAACTAATTGACAGTTGATAAAGGGACTTCCATAAGGACTGAGCATGCGTAAAGTTGGAGTTCATCAAGCCGACACTGTGAGGAAGACTATAGACTGCCACTAAAGACCCCCAAAAGACCACAGGCTCATTTTAGTATGCATGCGTAATGAAGATGCATATATTATAATTAGTTCCAGGAAACAGAATGAATATGCATGATTATTCCGGGAATTATAACGAATATGTAAATAACTGGTCTATATAATCAGGTACTGTTTTAAGTTTTGGTATGTACACTAGGAGGAATTATCCTCCGTGCATCCAGTGCTGCAATAAAGAGTGTCTGCCTTCTAAAACTTACAGACAAGTCTTAGGGGGTTCTTTTATGACCGACTTTTACGGTAACATGGTGATGCTGAGCCCTTTTCAAGATCACGTCTTAAAACCCACGGTTGGTCTAGACATAAAAGGAGGGAAGATCTATTTCTATCTTTGAAAGCAATACGAAAAGGAATCTTACCAGCTGAATAGCAGCCTTTCTTAAAGCAGAAAACCATGATCTGAGCCGTGACAATATTATGAGAAATCACCAATCTGAAAGCAGGTTGCAAGAAGTTACCTTAAGTGAGCTCTGTATTGTTATCAGCCATTGCTGTTTACTTCTGGCTGAAGGAAGACTTTGACTTATTCCTTCCCCAGTCATCACCTACAGCTCGAAGCAGAAAACATGAACACTAATCAAATGCACCAAGCAAAAACAAGGTGAAAGAGAAGCATTGAGTGATTGCAAGTAGCAATTGCAAACAGATCACAGAACAAATTATTAGGAGACAAGCCTGATCAGAGTCAGAGACGCACAAATAATGGAATGAAGTAGTGGTGGGCAGAAAATCCATCCCACAGACATCATATCAGATCGACTAAACTAGTGACAGCACAGAGCCCTGAAACTGGAAAAGTCACGATACTTTGTTTGATTTCTCAAAGTAGGAAAAAAAAAATCTGTTTTTTTGAGGTGACACGATGCTCAGAGGGATTGAGAAAATTACAGGAGACAAGAAACATTTTGGGGTTTGGGGTTTCAGGGTTTTTTTATTACTGAAACAGAAAAATAATGAAAGATCTCCAAATCTCAATCCCTGTGCCTTTAACAAGTTCATCCTTTTTCTGAATGCTAGAAGTTTTCAATGGCAAGTAAGTTATTTTACGAGGAAAGGGGAAGCAAACATTAGTAATGTGTTTTCTAGTAAAGAGGGCAAAGTATGCAAAAGTTTGCAAATAGGTTGGATTGAAATACTTCTGCTTATGCCCAAGTATTACTTGGGACCAGGTTTTCCTCATACTCATCACAAATAGATGATTCTAAGTTCAAAGGGAATACATTCTCCAGATTGATTGTGAATATCTAACAGAAAAACCCAGAATTTTGTGTGTACATCAGCTGTATTCTTCCAACGCAGCCTCTAGTTAGCAGCTGTCATGTAGTCATGGTTCATCCTATAAACTAGAGCTAACAAGCTCTAGTCAACCAAGAAAATTGGTGTTTAATGTTTAACCATTACAGCAACTTAAACTATACTATTATTTCCTGGTGTTCATCAGGAAAAGTCTCCATAAAAAAAAAGCATAGGATGAGACACAGACTACAAAATAATTAATACTCTGACAAAACCACCACCTTCAGTCAGTACTCCTTTCACACTAGGTAGTACCCAAATATTTTCTGTAAATCTATCTTACATAATAATGCATAAGCAGCAAACCAATTTCTTCTACTTTTCTCCTTTTGCCAGGATGGAAGCAAAAATCCTCCCTTCCCACCCCCCACTCAACCCACCAAGCAGCTCTATTTCTAGTTTTTTTTCCTTAAAATACCAAGGACCCTTGCTCTTTTCTCAAGAGCCATAGTTGTAAATAATGGGCAGGGATCAAGGGCTACAGCAGTTAGTTACAGCTGGTAAAGCATTCCCATTAACATCGAATCTGTGAAAGGCCTGTGCTGCCTTATTCACAAAGGGTGCATGACACAGTTTTATGAACCTTCCAGTCCCAAGACATCCCACCCATCCTCTGCTTGAGAATTGCTTTCATTTTCCCTCAGCATTAGCTCTCTTGGCCTCCCTCTCTTCCTGTGACCACCTGCTGCCTATATCTCAGACTGCAGAATACAGAAGGTGGGGAAACCCATGAAATCAAATCACCCTTCCTCTCAGGTAGCCAGCTACCTCTTCCTCTTAACATCCGAGGCTTCTGATCACCACCATTTCTCTTGAAATGTATTGATCTTCCTGCTCAGCTCAAGTTTCCAGGGAATAAATATTCTGTGAAAGTATTTCCATCAAAGAATTTCACACCCACCTCCTAGTAAGACCCAGAAGAGAGACTAAGGAAATACTATATTCCATCAGCAAAACCATCGCTAAGTGTTACTTATATCATGAGGTTTGAATGAAGTGCAGCCTGTGATTTGTCATAGTCTAGGAGGCCAAATATTTAGTATAAACCTCCACTATTATTACATGAAGTAACAATATTGATGATCATGTACATCAAGATATATTAAAACTACCTACATAGCTATCAAGGTCTTTTTGGAGGGATTTTAGTTAGAACCCAGGTATCCCACCAATCATTTGGAACTCTGGAATTTAGGATATCTAGTGTATAATTTACGTTAATGTAGACAATACTCTGCCTTCAAGGCCATACTCCCAAGTAGTGTTTTTTTCAATTTGTAAGGGCAATGGAAGGCCTGAGGAAAGGAAAACCAGAAAATTTAGAAATAGTGAAGCAATGCCTGGGTACCCAGAGTATGTTTCATGTTAAGTTCTATTTGGTAGACTTGTAACATGGTATGCAACTGATCATCTTGATATTGAATATCAGGATCAATATGAAGAGATAAGGACATGTGTTGGCTCTACAGTGTAGAAAGCAGGAATTTGCCCACTAGAGATTAGAAGAAATTATACTGATGGATCTCTGTTTTTCACACCTTTCACAAAAAGAATCAGAATGTGACTGTGTTGAAAGAGCAGGTTAAGCTGACAGGGTTTTCTACTTATTAGGCACAGTGAGACTAGCTGCATGCCCATAGGGAATGACATTCAAATCAGTACAGAAGATATCAGATGGTATCACATGTTCCCTTCAAACCACAATCAATTTCCAGAGTTAGCAAAAGTTAGCAAAAAGAGACAAGCGAGTATGCCATCCTGTCCTTTTAATTGGGAAAAGGATGGGCTAGATGAGTATCATAGATAAGCCCCAACACAAAGCAAAGCGAATGCATTAATATCAGCTGATAACAATTACTCTATCCTTCACAGAAAAGCATTTGTGTCTAAACACAGAAATCTGAACTAACAGGTAAAGTTTTTAAAAGGTGCTTAATGTTTGAGAGACATAGAACGCCATGCATGCTTTCAAAGGGTGGTTATAAAATAGCTGTAAATTTCAGAGCAGAATGAACAATAAGCAGCCTGAAATTTCTGCGGAATGACTATATCAAAAGCATATGAATGGAGATTGCCAACCTGCAGGTGGATAGGAAGACCACTTTAAAATGTACACCCTTCAGTTATATCTTTGAGAGGCTGCGAGAAGATCCAGTCTTAAAGTCACTCAGTGAATAAAGCAGACCCCTTTGGGTAGCTTGCTCAAAAACCCAACATTAATTTCACAAGCTGTTTAAGGAAATGATGGAGAAAAACTGCCTAAGCACGGACAATGATGTGTTGTAGAGAAGACAGCCTAGACCACAGGACCTTGCTGAAGTTGGATATAGAAGAGTGAGGCACTTATGGAATGAGAACCTCCACTTGTATTGACAGTTGTATAACCTAATTGGTTTACAGTTCAAACTGGTATCACTGTTCTTTGTTATACCACTTCTTTAAATTGTCTTTTTGTAGAACCGCAGAACCTCTCAAGTTAGAGGGGACCCATAAAGATCACCAAGTCCAACTCCCTGCTCCTCACAGGACTACCTAAAACTAAACCATATGGCTAACAGCATTGTCCAGATGCTCCTTGAACTCTGACAGGCTTTGTGCCATGACCACTTCCCTGGGGAACCTGTTCCAACGACCGACCACCCTCTCAGGGAAAAGCCTTTTCCTGATGTCCAATCTGAACTTCCCCTGATGCAACTTCATTCCATTTCCACACGTCCTATTGCTGGTCACCAGAAAGAGATCAGCACCTTCCCCTCCGCTGCCTCCCTTGAGGCAGTTGTAGACTGTGGTGAGGTCACCCGTCAGCCTTCTCTTCTCCAAGCTGAACAAGCCAAGTGACCTCAGCTGCTCCCTCTTAACTCTTGCCTTCGAGACCTTTCACCATCTTGGTCACCCTCCTCTGGACACACTCATAGTGTGATGTCCTTCTTATATTCAGGCACACAAAACTGCACACAGTACTCAAGGCGGAGCCACACTATTGCAGTGCAGAGTGAGACAATCTACATGTTATAATAATGATACATTACTTCTGCTTTCTTGCAGAAAAACATACTGTCTTCCAGATGCATCAGCTTTCACTATACAAGCGAAGAAAATTGTAGTATGTGAAATTCAGCAAAAAAAGCCATGCTATTAGGACATTTATACCAACATCTTCTAGACAACCTACATAACTTGTAACAAGGCCCAAAAGGCACAGATGTCCTCCTAAAATGATATTCAACTAAAACTTTTGCTCATAAAATCAGGTTTGATCATAGTGTTTGTTTTCTAGCACTGCAGGCTGCAAAATACAACTTACATTAAATAGTTCTGAGTCAGATTGACCTCAGCTACATGGCTAGAACTGCAGAGTAACCCTGGCTATACATACAAGTTACTCCCAGTATCAGAGATCAAAGTCTACTTGTCCTGGTTTCAGCTGGGATAGAGTTGTCTTCCTAGTAGTTGGTACAGCGCTGTGTTTTCAGTTCAGTACGAGAAGAATGTTGGTAACACCCTGATGTTTTCACTTGTTGCTCAGCGGTGTTTAGTCTAAGTCAAGGACTTTTCAGCTTCTCATGCCCAGCCAGCAAGAAGGCTGGAGGGGCACAGGAAAGTCGGAACAGCAGACCCAAATTGGCCAACCATTATTCCATACCATGGGACGTCATGCCCGGTTTGGTGGGGGGGCAGGAGGAGCGTGACTAGGGTGTCAGTGGGCAAGTGGTGAGCAATGGCATTGTGCATCATTTGTGTATTCCAATCCTTTTATTATTATTGTCATTTTCTTGTTGTTATTAGTGTCATTGTTAGTTTCTTCCTTTCC
>JAVKLA010000042.1:7301162-7332193 GCA_034782735.1 Sagittarius serpentarius | reverse complement strand
AACACAGGGGAAGCTTCTAGGAACTTTTAAAGAAGCCACCCCTGTGGCCCCCCCGCTACCAAAACCTTGCCACGTAAACCCATTACATATACACAAGCCCCAAAAATAACTGCTTACTGATATAATGTCAGGTATTAACTTTCACAGGCAAATCAGTTTCATCTCCTACTGTACTTACCAGCAAAGCTTCAATAATGTACCTTTCTAACCACATTCTAACATGCAGAATCTTCTCATAGCTTCTGAATATGCATAGGTCCCCAAAGTCATCTTATTTCTACAAATTCCTTCCCAAATACCTTTTAATATTTTAAGTTACTTATTTCTGTAGTTATTAGGCATTGATTTGTACACTTGCCTTACCACCTAGCCTTCAGAGCTCTAGAAAGCAAATATAGAATTTTTATTGCACACCCTACTACTTTTACTGCTGAAATAATGAAACCTTCTATAAGTTATTAATTTAATTGTAAAAGTTTATTACACTACATCTTCCAGAAAAGCCATTCAAAACAAAACTATGCAGTCAATTAGCCAATAGAATGAAGCATTAATGCTAATTAGCAAGTTAATGTTCAATTAGATTTAACAAAAATACTGCTGGGAACTTGAGAAGAGCCATAATACTGATGGCCCTTTATTATTAGAATGACAGCATACAACAATGCAAGTCCTGCCACCAACAAGACCTCAGACTATAAGAGTCCCAAGAACAGATGACTTATCCTGAGATTTGAGCTTCCTACAATCCCTACAGCTCCTTGGGGAGCCATGTCAATTATACCATCATCAATGCAAATGGCATTTTAAAGAGTCTCTGCAATAGACAGAGAATGCTAATGCTGAGCAGAGGTGCCAGTTTACAGCAATTTCTCGCAAAAGCTCTTTAACCTGTTGTGTGTCTGTTCAGTTGGTTCTAATCCTATCACTTTTGTGACAGACCACTGGTGCCCTCTCTGCCTTTGTCAGTCAAAAATCAACCATTAAAACCAATCCATTTTCCAGCGTCAGAGCACTGTGGAATGCAGTAGTGGCAGCAAAAAGATAAACTCCTGTATAGAGAATGCGATAACGTGAAGTCTGCTGGCTTTCTTGCTTGATAGGTCATTCTTATTAAGATAAAATATTTTCAAAAAAATACCCTATCCTAAATAGAAAGCTAATAAGAAAGTGAGTGATGGAGCATGAAAACACTTAATACCGCTATGTGGCACGAGCAGGAAATGAAACTTTGCCTGAAATTCAATTATCACTATTCTCCAAAAAAAAGAAAAATCCCACATGCTCATTTTCCAATGGCATTTAATCTACATACTCCTGATGCTCCACTCATCATATAATAGGGCTCTTTTGGGAACAGATGTAAAGAGTATAAATGAAGTAGCCCTACAAATCAGAAGGAAAACGCAGTATTACGGAAGCAACTGGCATATCAATTTGAAAACAAATGAGAACCCAGCAAGCCATCCCACTGCAAAAACATTCATATACGCAATATATCTACTTCACATTACATATCAAGGAAAGCCAAAGAAATTCTAAGTTTCCTGTGATTATAAGTGTTGAGAAATTGTGATGTCTACCCCAAATATTAAAGCTACTCCTTTTGCCTTCATTAAAATTTTGTGATGACTAGCAAATTAATAGTTTTTGAATTATGTAGTTCAGTTAACCAGCATTAGAAGTTATTTTCTAAATTACTTGTACATAATACATACAACGTTTTTTCTAAATGTTGTTTCTAATACTGGTTCACAGATGGACAAACGTGAAGTCATTTGATAAACCACACAGATCTGCACAAGAGAAGCAAGAGCAAAAATAGAAATATTGAAAGAAGAAATCAAGGGCACAGGTGGAATAAGTATTTAAATCTTCAGTTTTAAGAAAAGCAGGGAGAGGCTTTTGAACTGTGCAGTGTTAGGAGGTATTAAGAATCAAATACCTGATTTTAGCTTTTTATTAAATGGCTGCTTCCCTTCTGATCTAAGCTTTAGCCACACTTTGAGGTATCTGTAGACTGTTTAGGCTTGATGGTGGCAGGGAAGGAGGCAGGGAGAAAAAAAAGATAAGAACTTAAATCCCAACACCCTCATAGAACAAGTGTCATGTTCAAGATGGGGTGTGAGGTCCTCCCAATGCCCACATCTTGCTTGGGATTACCTTTCTCTTAACTGTAAAAAAAACCATTACGAAACTAGTTCTGTTTCAAAGACTGTAAAACCTTTATGGTGACACTGAAGTTCAACAAAAATAGAAGACAGCACAGGAAGGTGAACTTCCTAGGGGATGTTTTATCTTCCAGAAAGTCCTCCCTCTGTGCAAGCTCTTCTGAATACATTTCCCCAAGCACACTTTCACAATACAGAAGGAGGTGCTAACGTGCTCTTTCTCCACTTAACACAACTATAAGCATAAGTTTATGCAGCTTTCTGGGAACAAATTGTAAGCCTTAGGTTTTTTTATCTTCTAGCAAGCAAAGCTCATCAATGAAGTAGATTACTTTCAAAATTCTCATGCCTTTTAAGAACTCTCAATAGCTCTACATCAGTTTCATAGCTTTTAAAAAGACAGTCTCCTTCTGCAAGGAATTCTGTCCTTCTGGAAAATACCACATTTTCCTAACCTGAACTGAACACCATTTCTGGCTTCAGTGAGAGCTCCTCTGTTTTCAACACTGAAGTCTGACAACTCTGCATGTCAGTACCAGAGACACTCTACTGATCAAACAGCGCAAGCCTCAAGTATTGTACTTCCCACATAGAAGAAGAAAACTTTCAATTAACATGAAGTTAGCATAGCATTCTGCCCCTGCCCCTCCCCAAAGGTAAACTCTCCAACTCCTTTGGCATGCACTTACTGCTCAACTGACCAACTTATATATCAAAATAAGACACTGGTCTCATGCACAGCATGACAGCAATGGTTACCGCTGTTAGTGTTACATACCTCCCAATTTTCACTTTGATTCTCAGTTGGAGAGATATGCTGGGGTGGCCTCAGCTGGACCCTCCGATCCCACAGCTCCTTCATCTGCCTGTGCAGATGGAGCCAGGAGAGCTGTACAGGCAGTGCGCATCAGCAGTTATGATCCCAAATCCCATCCAAGCACAACTGCATAAAACAAAAGCTGCTTTGTCAGACATGTGGCAGCATCCATAATTTTTCCCGGCTGAAAGTTCTCACGCGTTCAAGAGCACTCTGTGGCAACTCCAGGCACACAGATCCCTTCACTGCAACTAGGTTTGCTGGTTTATAGATTTCTATACCTTAGAGAAATATTTTTCTTCTGCCACAAAGAATTTTACCAGAATATGACACCATTCAAAGAATCAATTGTATGTATGTGCACCAATAGAATATCTGATGTTACCAAGTGCAAGTTAATTTGAGGAGATTTTACTTTATCCACACAGTATTTCTAAAGGAGTTTAATCTGTTCACCTGGATTTAGCTGTAAAGAAAAAAAACAGGTTGCAGTTGTACCCAGCTCTCCAGTCTGTATTACTGTATTTATAAACATGGAAGACATACTACAATCATACCCACTTTTCAAAAACCAAAGCACAAAAACTTCACCAGAAACCATGTGAACTGAACTTTAAGTCCACTATGGAACAGGAATCCCTACTGCATATAGTTTATTTTAAATTAGCTTTTAAATGAGTGAGATAATCCCCTTTTTTAATTTGATATTTTAGTAAAGGTTTCCATTGATCTCAGTTTTCCAAGTACACTTGAAAGCTTCTAAGTAACAGCGGTAGGCTGATTTTTAATTTTGCTTTCATAACACTTGAGTGGATTCAAATTCTATGAGGCAAAATGACATTTGGCAGCAAATGACACAAGATGCCACTTGGCATCATATTCTGATTTTTAAGCAGAAGCTGTTGGAAAGCTTAAAGTAATTTCTTTGTCTTACTCTACAGTATCTGAAATACAGGTCTAATTTGTTAATGACTCCAATACTAGAAAGAGGAAGCCAGCCTATTAAAACCTCCTTTTTCTGTAGATTAGAAGGACATTGATTACATGAATTTGGGGAAAGTTCAAAATACTGCAAGGTAAGATAGCTGAACCTTAAGATCTACTACATGATCAAGAAAAGCTACAGACAAGTAGAATTTCAACAGTTCAGTGACTTATGATGGTCAGTTTAGTAGTTACATGCATATTTATAGTCCCCTGCAAACTCAAAGCAGAATTTAATCAACCTTGATTATATCATGAACGCCATTCAAATCAGTATATTTGGCTTTGTTTTGTCTAGCCCTCAAACTCTAATCTCAACTGAGCTGCAGTACCACTGAGTACTATGAACATTATTTTCATGCTTCCCACACACCACCTTCCACTACTCTTTGTTATCCTCACTTTCATCTCAGTGACTTTGTCATTTGTATGGCAATTTCTTCTAATAGCTTTACTCGTGGTTCCAGACTGCAAAGTGCTGAACAAAGCAGAACAAGTAATGCAGGCACTGGAATAACTTTAGGAAGACTATACCATCCTTTAACAAGCATTAGCTAAGCTCCTGAACAAACAGTATTTATTTTGCAGATACATTATCCCTACAGTCACAGATTTCCACAAGATCCAGAAGAAAAACCAATAATGAAGCATCCACAAGGAACATATTTTCTGTTGGGGGATCCCTCATCGAGTTAGAGAGTACACAACCAGACTTAGAAAAGAGAAGAATGGGATTTAATGCTTTAAAGCAGCACTAGTTCTTATTTACATTTGCTTCTGGTAATCAAGAAGCTTATCAGGAAGAGAGAAAAGAAAAGAATAGAACAGCAATAACACACCTCTCAGTCTTCCTCTAGTACTCTAGGGAAGGATCCACCATTAGGCACTGAAGTGCCAGGAGGCACTACAGCTTAACATCTCTTGATATTCCACATAATATAGTGGTCAAGGGGCAGAGTTTTTCGCATGTATATTTGGCCAGTGTAGACTTTGTATCATTAAAGTTGGGACATTTAAAAACCAGTAATAGAATTTGGTTCTGAAGATCCAGAAGGACCCACTATTAGTACATTCTTCTGGTTTATCACCAGGGATGTAGAAAAGACACATTAAACTGTCTACTTCAGAAGTGTCCAAACAGCCTAGAGTTCAACCCAAGTTCCCCATAACTCAAGTGTAGAAGTAGAACATATGACCTGCTGATGGCAGGGGTCTCTTGTTTGAGTTCTGACCAGAAGCAACATCTTGACCTTTTCAAATCAAGTTTTTGTTCAAATTGGCCTATCCTAAAAAGAGTTATTAAAAAAAAAAATCTTAACCAGTTCTCACTCATCAGTTATGCACTTAGTTTCACAAAGGCAGATTTTTTTTTTTTTTGCTGTTGCTACTCCATACAGCTTCAGCAACAATACCCCTATTTCACTCAAGTAGCTCAAGACTCACTAGCATGCCTCTGCACAACTGCCTGGTAATTCAGCACACACATTTGAGCATAATGCATTTTGACATTAAAGAGTGAGAAAGACCCTGGCAGTTGCTGTTTGTATATACAAAAAAAGAGATTTATTTTGATAGCTAACAAAAATGTAAAGCAGCATAGATTTAGAAGTTTAAACATCACTGAGTAAGCAGAAGGAACCAAAACTGACAATCAATTCAGACTGGCCAAATATCCCTTCATTTGTGGTTCAAAGTTATACATCTGTTACAGTTTGGGGCTCTGGAAGTATCCAGATCAAATATTGTAGTAAAACGCTGACGCATAAAAACAAAGCAAAAACCAAACAAAAACACCCTTGTGCCTACAAGTGACTGGGGGCCCACTGCAACTCAGCTCCCCAGGGTAAGAAAGGGAAGCTGTTTTCTAATTAAAAGAACCTCAGAGTTACACGGAATGTTTACTGCCTGCATCAAAAACCCTTGCCCAGCTGCTTTGCATTCAAAAGAGGCATAAGAGTATTCATCTACTCAAAGGTCTGTTCAAGAGTGCTGAGGAGAAGTCTCACAGGTTCACTTCCTGTAATTACTTCTTTGGAACACTAACCAGAAAACCAGATGCAGTGTGCTGAACAGAACACTGAAGAGAGACCTGGAATAACTGCAGAGGGGAACAAGTGCAAAAAAGTCTCCATGCAATTATATATTCACTCACTTTATAGTAAGGGCCTATTTGCTTCTGTCTCTCAGGGAAAATCCTATGAAGTCCACAGTTTTTAAACCAACAAATGGCACACGTAAGTTTTACCATTTTTCACAGGACAATATCAAAAAGGCACAAACAAAACATTGCCACACGTGCACTTTACAGAGCTTGTGCCAGAGGGGGCTCTCAAATGTTACATTTGAAAGTGCTAAAATGATTGTTCAAAGAAACAAAGCAAAGCAACAGAGGCACAGAGGGCAGGCAGTCAAGCACAGACTAACTACAATAGCCAGCACTGGAGCTGGGCAGGAACCGAGTATATAATGCTATTCCTACTCTGACTTTTGCCTCAAGAGACTTTTTGTCCTCAGTCCAGCTCCCACTGCTGCCAGCCTTTTCACTGATTTCAGCAAAAGGTTGATTGGGCCTCAGGGCTTAAGTTTCAGACATGCTGGATGTATGTTGACTTCAGCTGTCGTTGTGAATGCTCAGCCACACAAATCTGGAAGAGCGAGTCCTTAGCATGCAAAACAATTCTGTACTGGTCACAATCACCTTACAAAAGTCACAGAAACATAAAACTATTTTAACATGGAAGACAGCCCTGAGAAGCACGGTGACTGAGAAAACTTCAACAAAACACTCAAGAAAACTAAGTGCAGACTGCAGCCTTGCAGGAGGACAGCCAATATTTACTGCTATCTACCAGAGGTTTCCAAAAATAATTACACATTCAATAAAGTTCTCTTGTATAAACTGAAGCACATTATGAATGGGGAGATAGGAATTTCAACATACTGACCTTAAAAGCCAATGTAGTTCTGAATGGCTTGCTGCAAAACCTTTTTATTTTTCCTGGCTTATGGGTAAAATAAGTCATAAATTATATTTTCTTCTCCATTCAAAGATGGTTGCCTTCTGTTGAAATTCTTGTTTCCATTAAAACAAAAACACACAAAAAGTACTTAGATACTTAAAAGGTACTTCTGCAGTATTTAATTTGCATATATCCACAGTACCATGACACCTGTGGCAGTTTTTTCCTTAAAATATTATTTTTATTACATGATGTCACGGTTTAACCCCAGCCAGCAACTAAGCACCACACAGCCACCCACTCACTTCCCTGTCCCCACCCCATGGGATGGGGGAGAGAATCAAAAAAAAAAACAAAAACTTGTTGGTTATGATAAGAACAGTTTAATAGAACCGAAAGGAAGACTAACAATGACACTAATAACAACAATAAAGTGACAATAATAACAAAAGGACTGGAACACACAAAACAAGTGATGCACAATGCAATTGCTCACCGCTCGCCAATCGATGCCCAGTTAGTTCCTGAGCAGCGATCCCCCCCAAGTCAACTCCCCCCGGTTTATATACTGGGCATGATGTCCCATGGTATGGAATACCCCTTTGGGCAGTTTGGGTCAGCTGTCCTGGCTGTGTCCCCCCCAACTTTCCTGTGCCCCTCCAGCCTTCTTGCTGGCTGGGCACAGAGAAGTTGAAAAGTCCTTGGCTTAGTCTAAACACGACTTGGCAACAACTGAAACCATCGGGGTGTTATCAACATTCTTCTCATACTAAACCCAAAACACAGCACTGTACAAGCTACTAGGAAGACAAGTCTATCCTAGCTGAAACCAGGACACATCAGAATTTACATAAAAGCATGTAGAAAACCATCTAGAACATGATAGGCAACATACTTCGCTTTTTTTTTTTTTTTGAAGTGTTAAAGTATCCCAAAGCCTCAAAGCACAATTTCTGTGGGGTAGGGGGATAAGGAGGGAGTTCTGTTCTCTGGACCTATTAAGAAAAACAGTTCTAATAACTATGTGTTGTAAATATGTGATTTCTATGACATGGGGAAACCACTTCAGATTTTCTAACATGCCAACAGTTCTCTACTCAAAGACTTCTAATTTAAAAGAAAAAAAAAAAAAAAAGAAAACCAAACCCCCACCTGCATCTTTCCTTCTAAATCCTTTTGTCTTGACCATAAAGAATACCCTTTTTAATTACAACCCAAATGCTGCAATGAGTTACAGCATAGAAGCTCTCTAGAGTACTTTCTGAAATCTCCTGGCTTTTGATGCTGTCTCAGAGATGTACCAAGTAAGAGTGACTCACTTCATTAATTATGAAAATCTATAAACTAGAATACAGGTACAAGGATTGCTAAGTAGAAACACTGATTTAAAAAAAATGCAAGACATGCTTCTGATGAAACATACTGAATGAGGATTTAAGGATTCATAAAGAAGTGCTGCCATTTTACTTCACTCATAGTTAAGTTTTGACTAGTTACCAGCTATTAAAGACAAATTCTTACATTATGTCTAGGGAACGTCTGGTACAGTGATGACTACAGGTACTATTAGAAGGATGGGACTGCAGACCTAAGTATCATAGTTCCTGGCTGGATCCTGGGATGTTCATACCTTTCCATGCACACAGAAGAATTGAATACAAGCGTCCAAAATGGTTTCACTTCAGTAAACTCTCCTTTATCTATGGCCAATTTGCCTGGTCACAAACTGTGTGCCATCAGCACGTTGACATGCTGCTGCTGCTTAGCAGACAAGCAGCAACACTGATTTTGAGTAAAGCTCTGGGTGAAAAGAAATAAAATGGCAGAGCTGAAAATCTTTGGCAAGGCAGAAATCCTTGTCACATTCCCAGTAGCAGGGTGGGCCTGCACTGCCCTGCAAAGTGGCTTTTGATTGAGGCACATGGGCCCACGCAGTTTTATCAGCATAACAAGCACTGGAAATTGCAAGTATAGGCAAGAGGTTGAAAAGAAGTATTGGACCAGGAGAGGCAAAAGTGGTTAATAGTACATCGCCTTGGCTACTTATTCCTGCCAGAAAGAGGGAGACAGACAGTTAGCACCACAGGACCCAAGAAATTGCAGGTTAGGTTATCTAAGGATCCCATTCATTAAAACCCCTCAGCTTATTTCTATTAGACACTTTTTCACCTTATTCTTTTCTTAGATAAATTTTGAGACATTAGTTGCTATGAAGTTTATGGAAGTAGCTGTTGATCTTGCTTTTCTTTCCATTTAGATTTTCAAAGTACTTCCTAACAAAATTCACTCTTTCTTCTACAAGACAAACTGGAAACACATTTTATCTGTTTATTTACTGGGATAAAGAAAATGGTTATTGGTAAGCCATCTCTTCCTTAAATGATTTTTTTTTTTCCTCAATAGGAATTGAGACCCTCGATGGGTGAGCACAGAAGGGAAGAAAAGCAAAAACTCCTTCCAACATGCTGTAGGCCTTGATCTCATGGCAATGATTATGAACACAGCCTCTTGTCATGATTTAAACCCCAGCTAGCAATTAAGCCCCACAAAGCCGCTGCTTGCTTGCTTGCTCGCTCGCTCCCTCCCAGCGGGATGGAGAAGAGAACTGGAAGGGTAAAAACGAGAAAACTTGTGGGCTGAGATAAAGACAGTTTAACAGGTAAAGCAAAAGCCGTACGCGCAAGCAAAGCAAAACAAGGAATTCATTCACTACTTCCCATGGGCAGGCAGGTGTTCAGCCATCTCCAGATAAGCAGGGCTCCATCACATATTAATGGTTACTTGGGAAGACAAGCGCCATCACTCCTAATGTCCCCCCCTTCCTCCTCCTTCCCCCAGCTTTATATGCTGAGCATGATATCATACAGTACAGAATATCCCTTTGGTCGGTTGGGGTTAGCTCTCCCAGCTGTGTCCCCTCCCAGCTTCTTGTGCCCCCCCTAGCCTACTCACCAGTGGGGTGAGGTGAAAAGCAGAAAAGGCTTTGACTCTGTGTAAGCCCTGCTCATCAGTGAAGACATCCCTATTGTCAGCACTGCTTCCAGCACAAATCCAAAACACAGCCCCATACCAGCTACGATGAAGAAAATTAACTCTATCCCAGACAAAACCAGCATACCTCTGCAGGTCTCCTTTTGTCAACCTGAAAAAGGTTCTGTGTTACAATTAAATTAAATCAGATGCAAGAAAAGCAGAGGCTAGAGATGCAGAAGCTTGAAGATGCTCATTACTCTGAAAGAAAAATGAAACTGCATACAGAGTAACTGAGTAAACCATACGTTCTCATGTCACCAGCCAATACAAGAGGTTTTATTGATATATATTTTTTAATCTGACATTAGCTTGAAATAACATTTTCAAACAATAGCTGTTTCCTATTGGTTTTCTATGCAATCCATTACAGTGAATGCCATCACCTTTGAGCCAGCTACAGGATTTTAACCTTCCAAGATGTCTGGGAACACAAATATGACAGTTTTCCTGAGCAGCATTGATTACCATGTATTTTAAGGTATTCTGAATGGGAACACCAGGAAAATAGATGCATAATGTATAAGCTCGTTTAGAGGAAGCAAGGAACAAAGGGAGAAGTGACACAGAAGAAACTGACAGAAGCAACAGTAATTTTGTCAAGAGAGATAACATCATGGAAATTTAACCTTATGGAAAACTCTATTTAGCATGGGTATTTGACAAACAGCCTTTTAATTTGCAAACTGTGCTTCCCAGAGATACTGAAGAGCAGCCAAAACGACAATAAGGAGTATTGCCCATTGTTTCTGAGCCCACAGCACACAGATAACGTGTCAAAGCTCCACAATGCAGGCTTCCCTCCCACAACCCCCCACCACGCATGAAACATGGTACAAAGCTTACTGGTCATTAGACATATTCACAAACCTCATGATAAATGTTAAATAGAAGGTTTGCAAGGAGAACACTTCCTTAATTGTGGTAATACAGAAGCAACATCTAGCCAAATCTCCAGTAAACTGACCAGCCACTTCTCCTCAGCCCAGTTCAAAGAAAAGTAACTCAAGCACGCACAAGAGTTCAGCTCTTCTAGTTTCTCCATGTTTGCTGCAGTTCCTTGTACCTGTAATTGTGCTCAATTCAGATTAGCTGTAGTGTGGTATAAAGCTCTACTAGGAAGGGCTTCCCAAGCAAAGATAAGGATAAATTGTATTTCACAGTTTTAACCTGAAAACCACACTATGTTACAATGTAACAAACATCCAGTCAGGAGTCCACAAATATTTAACTAATCAATTTAGGGTCTCTGTTTCATCTAGCTTGACAATTTACAGCTGATGTGCTTAATGAAGCACAGATCCTCCAGGCAGCCACAAAGCTCGTAAAAACAGAGGAGGGGTGTTTTCCCTGTCTACTTACTAAGAAAAGATTCCCATACTCCCATCAGTGACCACTCTATTCTAACCATGCACGCTTATACCCGCCTCAAAGGAACAAGCCAGCCCCTCCTGGCTCCAGCTCACATGTGGCAGGCTGTGCCTCACACACTGCTCAGGCACAAGAAGTGACCAGCAGGGATGCTATAACCTACACGTTCTTTCTAAAGAGAAGGTCTACAGAGTGTCTGAAGACATACAGGTGACAAATGGCAGCTTCAGAACACAAGGTATATTTGTACTAGGAGTAAAGTCGCACATGAGTGCAAAGTTCAATTAAAAAGTGCCACTTTCTCCTTTTACGTATTGTGAAGGCAGCAGCCATGTTACAGTGCAGCATGTAGCCTGCAGTTACTCCTTTGACAGCCTACAGTCACCCCACAACATTTTCCTGATCCCATCAGAAGTCTGCTGCCTACATACATTTGAAAACATGATGTTATATTTGACAGTTTGTTTTTATGCAGATTTAGTTTAGATTCCTAACTCAAAGGTTCATTCATTCCATTGCTTACCACACACAGAAAGCGGGAAGCATTATTCTATGGTATGTTAAGACTCTATTGGCATACAGGCAGATAAATCCAACTATGGAAAATTTAGCTAGATAAACTTCCTAAATTATAGTTAACATTATGTGCAAGCAAAGCTATTAGACTTGCTTTTCTTCAGCCTAAAATAAAAGCTCTGCCTAACAGTTAACACTAGGAATAGAACTGGTTTGTGCTCCCTGGCACACCAAAGCTGGTAACTCCACCTTACCACTTTTCATCATCCAGGTATTAGACATACATCTTTTACATTGCTTTAGCAAAGCCTTCAGGAAACTCATAATCTGCACTGGTGTTAGCAGGCATATAAATACAAACACCCCACCACTGACAAGTCAGCAGCGGTTGTGCTTGCATGGAGTTACTCCTTCCACTTCATTTACTAGATCTACAGAGTCCTCTGTAGAGAGACCTCAATTCACTGTTCTGCATGATTATTGGCTTGCAGCTGCAGTTTCCAGACACAGTGGAACAAGCACAACAAGCTAGTGTAAAGCTGAGCAGACATGGAGAACAAAAGCAGATTGGACATCATATCAGCAGTTTCTTACAACCCTAATAAACAATTACATAATTAATTCTATTATTCAGTCCACTAGGCCAGGTCTTGTTACCACCTCAGCAAGATACCTGTCCAGTTATAATCTTACCCTCACTGCTATATTAACTGCCCCCAAAATCATGTCACTAGATGCTGTATGAAAAAGTCCTCAGCTGGTAGAGAAGTCATGCTTCAGAAGACAACACTCATTAAGACACCTACAAGGACACATACTGTTCCCTCACAAATCTAATGCTACTCAGTACTGAAAGCCACTTAAGAAAACATGACAGGTCTCACATTAAGGCAGAGGGGAGGGGTAATTATTCATCTAATACTTCCATAACTGCTGCTGCAAAGCAGCCACATGAAGATGTAACCATTAGAAATAAATGATTTAAGTACGTGTAAACAAACTTGGTGGGTATTGAACTAAACAGTAAAACTACACATTGTATATGGAAAAGAATCCTTCAGTAAAAATTGTTTCCTTCCTGTAAAACTTGACCATCTCCTGAAAACCTAGAAAACTTTAAATGCAGATATGCCAACTCTACTTGTCAAGTAATAGCATTTTCTTCCCTTCAACAAGTTGTCTTGCTTTTCTTCGGAACTCAAAAATCATTCTAGTAGGAGGTTAAGTTTAAAGTCCTCTTTACAAAAATATCTCCCTTCACAGTCTTTTCTGGTATTTCTCAGCCCTGAATTTATAAAAGTAATTCCACAACACATTCACTGGAACACTTAATATAAATATACCAAAGCTCACAGTCTTTAATGAGTGTTACATTAAACATGAACAAGGACTATACAAATCATGTGCCACTACTGCCCTCATTTGGGAGAAGTCTGAATATCACATTCTTCTTTCTCAAAAGACCATAGTTTTCTACACAATTATTTTTATTATTAGTTTTGATAGTATAGATCTGAGAATATGTACTGCCGTTTACATTTTCTTTCAACTTAAAGTGTCCTTTCCTAACAAAAGGGATTTGTATTGGATGCCTGAGCAAGACAGGGAACAGGACCTGCTAGTACACTAAACCAAAAACAAACCCAAAACCCCACAGCATTTTGTTAGATACAAGTGATCACAAGCAATTTCAGTGCTGAATCCATCTACATACAAATGCAAGTACCAAATATACAACTAAAAAAAAAAAATCAAAAGCTGAAAACAACTTGGATTCAGATCAGACAGAAATAGGTATTAGAACCAAAAATGACAATGGCCATAGTTTAAATACGCTCCACTGTTGTTCGTAAAGACATAATACTTAAAAGTGGATGAAAAACAAAGCTAAAGTGAGCAGGGGGATAAAAACTGCTATTGAACAGGCATGATTTTTTAAAAATGTGCCAGAAAAGACAGAGAAATGGAGGTATAAGTGACAAGAAAAATTTGATTAACCATAATTTTTAAAGAAATTGATATGTCACAAAAAATAAGGAGCCAGATCAGTTTGAAGGAGCAGAAGGAATCTAATAGCCTTGGCCCACTGTGACACAGAAACACTACAATGATCAACAGAAGAAACACTGATCACATATTATTCTGCTCTCCTCTTAAGTAAAAGTAAATCACAGCCCTATCAAAATAATTTCGCATTTTAAACAATACATTTTAGCTATTAGTATTTGATTTATAGAAAAACTACTTGAAATGGCTCTATTCCACAAAATGTACATCCATAAAGAGCATTCTGTGCTATTAAAGTTGATTTCTAAACACTCATAAACAAGCTGGAGTCAGGATAATATTTTAAAGGAAACACAGGGTGTTTAGTCTAAACCAGTCCCTAGTAATATCACTAAATATTTGCCAATTATTCCTTCAATGCATTACTCATTCAGTCCTCTTCACAAAAAAGCTGACTAAATCATCCTTTTCCAGACTGATAGCTCAGTCTCTCAAACTGGCAGCAGATTCTAAGATCCACAAGCTAAATTTTAACTGTTTAGTAATCAATGCTGGTTTCTGCAGAAAATACTTCTTTCAGCTTTGTTTCAGAACTTGTAAGGGGGGGAGACACAAAGAGAGAAGTCAGTGAGATTGCTCACACACATTTTATTTATTTAACCAAGGAAGAATGCTTTCTGTGTTTTCATCAAGCACAGCCAGCAGCTTTGGCCAGCTGTAAGCAAGTTGCAGGGCACTTACCCCACTAAATAATTACCAAGTACTTCTATGGTTATTCAAGCCTGAACAAAGTGCTATCAAAGAGACCAGTAACCAAAAAACTTCGAAGTCCAAATGCTGTAATTTAAGAAAACTGTGCCAAAAGTAAGTAGGGAGATGCATGTATTGGAGAGCAAGGTAAGGGTGGCACTAAGGGAACTGCAGAAAGCTCTTTCAATTAACAACTTTCAGAGCACCTTTTAGACTACTTTTACCCTCCTCTGGAACCTGCTTTCCAAATGTGCAGCAACAGACAAGCAGCACAACAGGGCTCATGTTTACCTCAGAGACAACACTATCACTCCAGCTACATTTGTCTGACATTTTACATTCACACATTCAGAAACGATGACTATTTCTGGACTGCAAAATACTATCTGAAGAACAGAGAGATTATATACTATGCATTCTAACACGGCAGGTTGCTATGGTTTCCCACTGCAAGAACAAAATTTGCTTCATGAGGTTATCTGAAGATCTCCTCTACGAAACCAAACAGGTCCATCAGGGAAGCAGACTGTCCTTTAATCACAGCTCTGCCTTTGTGAAAATCAGTCCATTTTTCTCCTAAAACAGCTTTTGAAAAGAAGGATGTAGCTTTGCACATGAGTTGAAATATCCTAATGCTTCATGTTCTGAGTTATGTACAAACCACCAAGTTCCCACAATAGCATGGATGCTAACTGACTTGCAAGCTGCTGTACTCTAAATCTATGGTTTCAAAAAAGATATTTGACACTTGGCTGTTTAAATTGCTACCTGAACTACTTATTCATTTGGTAAAGCATGTTAGCAATTACAATCAATTAGTAGACCCTCTTATCTTTAAAATAAGACACACAAAACAGGAATCAAACCATTTCCTCTTAAAAAAAAAGGTATATTGCTCTTTACTGGGGCATTGGGACAATGACTTATTCCAATCTGACATGAAGCAAGCTTCTGAATACTCAGATTATCTGTGGGACACTTTGCAGAGTGTGACAGAGCTCCACTTTCAAAACAAACAACAGCAAGATTTATTGGAGGACATTCTTCAGCAAGGTACAGGTATGGGCCTGGCTTGAGAGGCTTCTTCCTTTCCATCAAGCTAAGACACTCACAGGACCCAACCCTTAAAGATACTGTTCTACTATCTTTTTAATACAATGATTAAAGACACAAAAGAAAGGTTTCAACTGAATCTGCTCTCCAGTCTAACTTGCCACATAAGTGCTAAAGCTAGGCCAAGAGAAGCCATTCATGGGCAACCAGGGACAAAAGCCAATACACCAATGTTGGAAGCACACCCTCAGTCCCATAATTTTAAAGGTAATAAAAAGGAATTCGCATTAGAATCATGAGACAGTTACATTTCTCAATCAAAAAGCTTAAAATAACTTCACCATAGAGTTCATTTATTTGCAAATACATCTGAGTTAATAGTTCTTGAGGCTGGATAGAACTAGAGTCAGAGGAAAAAGCTTAAGCTGTAAATATTACTCTATAGTGAAATCAAGGCTCTAATTAGTTAGAAGAAACTGGCCTCGAGATCAGATCCTGAGGGTGGGGAGGAGGATCAGCTCAGAACTGAGAAGGTGCGCGAATGGTGAGAAACCTAACTCCACATTTCAATGCATTCAATCCCAGTGTTTCAGAGAACATCTAATCTTTGTGATGCAAAACCAATAAAGATGAATTCCCCTGAACAGTGCTGCCAGGGTGTTACCTTGCTTTTGGAGGATGTGGCAGGGAGAATGCCTTCATCCAGTTACTTTTTTTTTTTCCAACAATCTTTTCTGTGTATTTTTGCTTGTTTCCAAGTACTACAAGATCCATCCAACAAAAATACTTGTTCAGTCCATCTCTTCGGGTTCATCAACAAAGCATGGTGCAGAAGATCCCCAGGTACTGCTTTTAGCAAACCATTTTCAATGATTTTTAAGACCCTGAGCTCTCAATTAGTCTTTCAATTTGCATTCATTTGGGATTTATTAAAAAGCAGATTTATTTTTTTTTTTTTGCAAAAAGCTTCTGAGTTCAATTACTTTGCTTCCTAATATTTTTTCTAAAAAAAAAAATGACAAACCACATATTTCCATGACGTCAAGATGCAGCTAATAGGGTCCACAAACCCTATTAGTCCACTAACTACACACTAGTCCTTTTTATGATGCTTGGTGACTGTTTTAATAAAGGCTGTGGGAAAAGGGAGTGAAACAGCAAAGAGTTTTCCTGAATTACTTTCAATTTAAATACCTTTGGGGTAAAAGGAGAATATTTTTAAAATCAATGCATCTCAAAAACAACTCAGAGATCACAATAAACATAAGCAAGCTTACAGATCAGCTACCAGGTACATACAAGACACTGGGGCACTTAGATTACGTGTTATTCCAATACACTAATAAAAAAACCTAATGGACTGCTATTATCCCTATCCAAAACAGGATTTTGTGCATTATCATTGCAGTCAAGGTGGAGAAACACGCAGCAGTCTGCTTAACTCAGCAATTTCACATAAGTATGCATTAATAAGTTCTCAGTTTGAAAAAGTAGATATCCTGTTATTACCTTTAGAATATTCTTAATAAAGTAAGGGGAGAAGAAAGCATGGAATGGATGTTTGACTAAGATCAGTATAAGGACATCAAGTGTGAGTTAATTACAACTTCTGGATCCATTCCAAGTTTTGGTATTTATGGAAAGTGTTACAGTCTCCATATTCAGCCTCACAGTGTCCTTCTCCGAACTGATTTATAACCAGGAAATGCAGAGCTCATTGCCTTTCTTTTTGGCCTGTAGAGTTCTGTTTAAAAGCTAAAGAATGCAATGGAAAGCAAAAGTCACACAAAACTGAAATCCTTTAATCTGAATTTCAGTCAAATCACTCAGTGTATCAGTGTCAGGGCTAACTGATGCCACTCTCTGATCTCCATGACCTGTCTTCTCCAGTGAAGTTTAGACATCTAAATCTTTTACACTAAGGACAGTGGGAGTTAGATGCATAAATACCTTTGAGAACCTGGATCTCTGCAAGATTAAATGAGGCCTTTGAAATTAGAATCCGACAGTTCTCCTGTGCTGAACTTTGAATTACGAACAGACTTTCCCTAAAGCAGGTCCAAATAGCTTAGAGACTTGTCTCCTTAGCCTCCCAGGCTGTATTCACAAGTGCTTGTACTTAAATCCATCCAAGAGATCTTTACTCTCTCTCCTCTGACATATTTGATATAATGAGCTTCAGTAAAGGAGTAACATTAGACAAAGTAAATCTCGTACAGTACCTCACATTTCCTTGGCAAGCTTCACCTCTTTCCTTTTATTTCCCTTTCTCACATGCACTTCTTTACAACTATGTTAATGAACTAACTGAAGACAATTATTACAATAAGAGAACAAGCATGACACAACTACTGACAACTGTAATCAAAACTCCAGTTCTCCTTGTGTGGGGGGGGTGTCTACCCAAATGGTATACAAAACACAAGCAAAGGGTCAGGGGAGAAACTGAATCTTTACTGAAATGCCAGCAAAAATAGTTTCAAGAAGCTTTATCTTAATTCTGATGCTAGTCATACTCATGGTGTGAAAAGCCAGCAACTACAACAGTAGTTGTCTTGAGAACAGGGTGATATGAGGTACACAGGTCTCTTTCCACAGAGGGGAGAAAAAAAACAAAACAAAACACAAAACTAGCATTTCCCACTTCCAAGGACTCAGACTGCATGCACACATTTCTCCAATTATGACAACCATGTTGCAGTGCTTCCTGATGTTGTTCAGGCAAGTCAATATCTGTAACCCATTACAAAATAATCATATTCTCGCTACAGCAGAAATTCCTCTAGCCGATAACAGGAGGTTTG
Source organism: Sagittarius serpentarius (assembly GCA_034782735.1). Classification (NCBI taxonomy): domain Eukaryota; kingdom Metazoa; phylum Chordata; class Aves; order Accipitriformes; family Sagittariidae; genus Sagittarius; species Sagittarius serpentarius. Next base: position 7,313,730 of record JAVKLA010000042.1, on the reverse strand, counting down.
TAGTCTCCAAAGGACCTAAACTACAAGATCTGTACTCTGCCTGTTAACCATAAACTCTTGATTTTGTCCAGAACAGCTCACAGAAAAGAAAGCCCTATTCATTTCAGTAAGTATCTTTGCAGAAGGATTTTAGAAATTCTTATATAAACATGTAGGGGAAATTGTAAGTGTTAGTTAACATAAGTACAGTAGAATGATAATGAGAAAACTATATACTAAAAAGTACTAAGACTTCCCCATAAAAACCTGCTTTAGATTAAAGCTCTTTTGTTTCTAATGATACTATGTACAGCGAGGAACAGATAGGATTTTTCCCTTTAAAACAAGGCATTTGAAGATGAAGTGAAGTGGAAAGGACACAGGATTTTCTATTGAATCAGACAAAAGTTTTGAGGACCGATTCATAAAGATGAAGGAGCCAGGGAGCAGCATCACTCCACCAGGGAAGACTACCCAGAAGCTGAGGACAACCCTGGCAAAGGCAGGGCAGGACCTCACCAAAGACACCACCCCACAGCAGAGTGAGCAGAGCCAGTCTGGTGACAGCCACAGGCTGTGCTGACAGTCCTGTGATTACCAAATGAGAGGTGACAAGGCAAGTCCAAGGTCAGTCTGGGAAGTCCACTCAACAACTCTGGAAAAGCAGGGGAGAGGGCTGACCACAGTCCATCCTAGACCATAGCTCTGAGCTTAAGTGAGGCTCCTGAACTCCTGGGCAGGGAGTATGGGTGGAAGTCCCAGGTAAGGCTGGTCCAGGTAATGAAGGCCTACTGGTGCTCTCTGACTCTGGCAGTGGGGATTAAACAGACATTTACACAGATTTCTGAAAGACATACATAGATTAAATAGAAAAGAGGGGAAGATACCACTCCCACAACTCTCTGCTCTGCTTCTGTGGCAGGATCACGACCTGCCCCTGCAGTAGTCCCATGGCTAGCACACTCCTCAGCTTGGCGCAGTTGTATACACTGGGATCTATGTGCCTTCAGCCACCAGACCAATTCACAAGAAAATTGGTTGCTCTTACCTCAGGCACGACCACCATCAAAGCTGTAGAATAGACAGCTATCAGAGAAGATGGAACACCTTTAGCTATCCAGTCTTAATCCTCTCTCATATCTGCCAAAGCTACTAGTGAACAGCTGCAACACATTTGAGAAGTGACTGGTGCCCTCACTGTTTGCTGCCACTCTCTTGAAGAGTCTTCCGCCCACGCACAGCAGACTGCAGAGCAGATGGTGTGCATACTCGCTTCAGCCACTTCAGCACACAGTCTGGCACCTTAGAGAAAGACACCTCGCACAGTTGCTGCCCAAGTGGCTAACAGCAGCCTAGACTCTACACCAGGTAATGTTAACTACATACACTGATGCAGGTGTTTTGGGCTTCCGCTTGCTAAGTGTCTGAGCCCTAGGAATGTTTTTTAATTAAAGCTTGTACATTACATTGAATTGACATGAATTGGTTTTCCTTAGTGTCACTTCAGTCCAGAATCCTTATTGTAAGAACAAAAAATAGGCCAGTGGCTTTAGCTGCTGTCAGTGGCTTCCAATCAGCTCCATGGCCCACAGCTTTTTAGAGTTCTCAGTCTATTTTTAACAGCAATTTAAGAAATAAAAGCTATTTAAAACAAGCAGCATAAAAAGAAGTATCATTTGCTTCACATGATTATTATGTGCATAGTAATGGCAGGAAGACTACTGCAAATGTTTTCCAACTCTTAAAAAAAAGAACACTTCCTTTGCAATATGTAATTTTGAATTTTAATTTAGATAACTCAGATTATTTACTGGAAACAAAAATATGCATATTCATGAGATCTGATTTACTATCATCTTTATTTCTGATTTTCTGCATCTGTGAATACTTGAAGTACTTGAGTTTGCATTCCTGGGCAATTATACCGCAATCTCATAGAGCAGCAACAGATTGATTTATAGTTAAGAGTTGGTTGCACAGAAAGCCAATTCATTTTCTTTCAGAAGAGCTGTGGCATAAGATTTGGGGTTGATGCTTCCACCCTCACTTTTGAACAAATTCATTTTTCTTGTCTAATAGACATACAAATCAGGGCCATTATCATGAGGGTCAAAACAGTGATTTTTAGATGCATTCACTCTACCAATAGTTAGCAAAGGTCTGAGGAAGAAAGTTAAATAGCAAGTGGAAAACTAAAATTTAGATTCTGTACAAATGAATGGTGCTTTAGAGGGGAAAGACAAACACACTATTTGGTCATTCCACCTTCACACCCAAGGGCTCCCTCAAGTTCCGTCATGCTAACTTCCATTGAGCCTTCTAGAAATCCAAGCACTTACAATGCAAAACACATTTTTCTTAAAAATCTCTACACCTCTAACTATGCTTCTGTCAGGTCTTGTCTTTCTTGTCATTCATTCCAGCCTTCTGAAGCACAAAGATTCTTCTAATAAAAGAAACTTTAATTAATTTCCAAATTTAAGTCATAGGGAAAATGAAACAAACCCATAAATCAGTGAGAAGTACAATGGGAGAAAGCAGGATGAATACAGCTTTTGATGCATCTATTGAGTAAATAAGATGATAAACCTCACTGATGCATGAAACAGTCCCTCTGTTTTACACTCGCACTCCTTCAAATGAAGGAACACAACTGCCAAGGCTTCCCAGGAAAGCTGCCCCTCATCTTCCTTTCCTTGAGTGACAAGAGACCAATGAATACTGGTAATGACAGCCCCTAAAACAGAAAAAGGGGAGCATGTGTAAAGTGCTTTTAAAATCGAGTTTGGATCGTGGTATTTTGAGCAACTCAGGCTAACTGCTGCTTTGTTGAGTCTCATTCACATAATGCTCTTGCCAGTATTCAGCCAATGTTTCTAAAGAGTAAGAAAACCCCACACATACAAACAATTTTTGCTAAACAGAAATATCTTATAATTAATCTTTATTTTCCACATAGTCTGCTTTAAGGTGAAGGTAATTCCACAGCATTACTCCAAAACGTATAGAGATAATGAAAACAACTGCAGTTTCTCATAGCTATAATGCAAAGACCTACCTCTGAGAGCAAATCCACGAGGCTGTTCATTTCAGGTTGAAGGGAACAGAATTTACACACACCAGATCATAGTTTCTTGTTGGGTGCAACTACATCAGACATAACCCTAGCTAACAAAAGTACCCTGTTCTGAACAATTGCAGTATTATCTATCACATTGGTCAGCTGAACCGTCTCATGTGAGGAGAGACATGGGTTTGTCTTACAAATATTATGCTAATTTTACCCCAAAGGGCTTTAAACTCATCTTGTCTTTTACTCCTGGCAAATGTGACAAGTTCTAATGTTATGAATATTATAATGAAGAGATATATATATATATAACCCCCCTGTGCTATAGGGGATGGTGAAATACTGCCTGGAACAGGTGTTGGCTGTTTGCAATTTGCCACCACTTCAACTGCAACTCATCCTCCCTCTGTTTTTTAATGAAAGGCACAATGCACTTCGGAAATAATGCTTACAGCAAATGCAAAAGAAGCATGTTCACAAGCAGAAAACAGAGACAGAAAAACATCCTGTCTCAGAGGACATAAGATGACTTGTGCGTTCAGTTGTAGACTATCAGTAGAGCTAGCTAGAAGTGGTGCCGGAATGTTGCCAAAAAGCTAAATAGATCATTCAACCTTCCTTTCAGGAAGGTTTTTGAACAACAAGTTGATAGACTCCACTGAAAAAAGCATTCTTCTCAGGATAGATATCACCTAGGCTGTACTGAAATCTTGGACTTCCTAAGAGAATTTCCAAAAACCATAAAGCCCACCTGGATTTGAACTTTTTCAAGCCCTTCTGAGATTCAGAGTACTTCCTCCCATCTGCAAGATGCATGTATCTTCAACATCTATATATTTAATGGTAAAAAGAGTTCAGGGCTGCATAACACCTCATTTATTAACATACATTTTCTTTGAAGACACAAAAGATCTAATACAGCCAAGAGGTTTGCCTTCCTAAAAACCTTGCATTACAGAAAATGTCATTTCACTCCTTAAGAGAATTTTAAGCCTTTCAACCAATTCATAGTAATCATCACAAAATAGCTTGAGAGTTTGAAACTGAAGTAGAAATAACACCCCAACAGTTTTCGGAAAGCAAGTACTTAAGCACCTTTAACCAATCTGAAAGTCATAGCATCCTTTCCAGGTCTGCAAATTACCTCTCTCAGCCATTTCTCAGCCTTTATAAGAAACTGGTATACGCTTTTGATAAAATAACACATAATGGAACATTTATTAAATAAATAAATAAGTCCTGGGCCTCGAGCATGCCCTAAACAGGACCTCTCTATAATAAGCAACTCCCTTTGCTTGCCTAAAGTCAGTTCAGAAGTAGAATATTTTCTGCTCCTGGAATAGTTTTAAATGCTGCTTTAAGTATTTTTCAACAATACCATATCTTTTCCAGATCTTGTAACATAACTACTTACCTCAAACAAACAAAAGAAAGTAAGTTTATACACAATCTGACCCGATACGTACAACAGACTAGAATTAACTCGCGCTGACAACACGTTCACCTTAGGATAACCCTGAGTAACTCCTATCAGTTTTCTAAGCAGAAAGAATACTTGTTATTTCACTCACCCAAACACACACAAACAAGGGAGATGAAGGCAGGCGTGTTCCTAAATGGCCACCTAAATCCCAGACAAAGCCTGCCAACTCAGGCTGTTTTAAGCAAGAGATTGGTTGGGTCCTCCTGTTAGTCTTGACCTTCCATGTACATGCAAAAGTATTTCTGAGGGACTGGAAAATGTTTTTTAAAGGAAAATCCTTACTGATCTCTACCTAAAAGATTTCAGCCCTGAAGAAGGCAAGAGCAGTCACACAGCTAACTCCCACCAGTCCTCAGCCCACCAGAAAAACACTTTCAACTTCCCTGACCCAAAAACCCAGCAAGCAGCCGTAGCAAGCACTGAAAACTGACTTATACAAGGGCCTGGGCACACGCTCGGCAGGCTTTCAACTTTCAAGGAGCAGCCCTACCGCGTTCCTCGCAGCGCCGGGCGCGGGGCGGCTGCCTCAGCCGGTAGAGAGCGAGGCCCGGCCCCACCGCGGCCGCTGCCGCAGGGGGACACAGGCTGCGGCCCGCGCGCTCGGAGGAGGGAGCCGCAGCGGCGCGGGAACCCCGCGAGGACTCGCTCTCTCGTGCTCTCCACCCCGCCCAGCGCCTCGAGGACGCGGGAAGGGACCAGGCGCGAGGCGGCGCTAGGACGTGGGGGGCGGTGCCTCGGCAAGACACCGCCCGGGCAGGCCCTGCCTGTCTCTTAGCGACGGCGCTCCGCCCCTTCCCGCCATCCGCGCCCCGTGATTGGCCTGCCTGGAAGTCTATCGTTCTCCCAGCCCCGCCGCCCCCGGCCGGGCGGAGCAGAGCCCGGGGACGCTGCGGAGCGGTGCGGGACGGGTGAGCGAGCTGGCTGCGGTTGTATGGCGTTCTCCCGGTGGTTCCCGGTGCCCGAGGAACCGGACAGCGCTTTAGCGTGACCCCTTGGCACTGCTGCGGCTCACATCGGCTCGGGGCCCTCCCTACGAGAGAAGGGCGCAGGACGTCAGGGACGAGGTAAGGGCGCGGGGCCGGGCCCCACCGGAGGCTGGTTTGGGCTCCTCCGCGCCGTGCCCGTGGGGCGGCCGTGGGTCCCTCCGTCCCGCCGGCGGAGCCCCTGAGGCGGCGAAGGGCAGGCCCGGGCATGTCCCGGGCAGGCGGCGCGTGCGCGGCGCGCGGCCCCGCGGGGCCCGGCCCGGGGCTGGCCCAGCTGCGGTGCCGGCCAGGCCCCGAGGCGGGCGGCGTGACGCGGGAGTTGGCGTTGGGAAACACTGTTACGGTGAGTAGAAGGGTGACTGCTCCCACCCTAGCTGCGTGTGACTGGCTGGGCGCCGGCGCTGCGGGTACGCGCCCGAGCTGATGCATCCCTTCCAAGTGTCCCGCATGGTTTGCTGATGGGCAAAAGTACTGAGACTTACAAATGAGTAGTTCGCCTACCTGCAGAGAAAGGAAAGTGTCTGTCTTTGCTTTAGAGACAACTGAAACTTTGTTAATTTGCTTTTTAGCTGTTTGATACACTTACGTTTGCTTCTCATTACAGATGATTGAAACACTTGTAACTACGGAAGCTCAGGAACTGCTGTACCAGCTCACAGCCCTGCTGGAACAGGAGTTAAGATGTCAGCCGAAGGCCTCTGGCCTGAGACTAATTGAATCTGCTCATGATAATGGCCTCCGAATGACTGCAAGGCTTCGAGACTTTGAAGTGAAAGACCTCCTCAGCTTAACTCAGTTCTTTGGCTTCCATACAGAGACGTTTTCACTAGCTGTGAATTTCTTAGATAGATTCTTGTCAAAAATGAAGGTAAGGCTTTTTAAAGTATAAGCTCTCAGTCATTATCTTCTGCTCGTTGCAAGCTTGTTCCTATTATAAGTTAGAACATCTTGGGTTTAGATGGCTAAAGGTTAAACTCCTTCCAGAGATTCTGAGTGTGCAAGAGCTAAAGAACGGCTTTCCCAGTTCAGATTTTAGCATCGTTAAGGGAGCAGTTTCCTCTGGAGAAGAGAAGGAAGAGGGCATCGGTTTCAACTTGAGGATGCCCATAGGCTTGGATATGCAGGCTGTATTAATGGGTTAGATCAAGACAGATTGTCTTGCCTATTGCTTATGTACAAGAACACCTTAAATTACTTCTTATTTTACTGCTGTCTCAACCTGCCCGTAAGTCTCGAGTATATCAAGAGGCTTGATGCTGTTCAGCACTCTGAATCTGGTAAAAAATTTAGTTAGGACTCCATTCTACTACATGCATGTGGCATGCTGTCCTGGGTTGTTTTTAGTAGTCTAACGAGACAGGATTACCACCATACTATTTGGTCAAGCACAAAAGCTTGTTTTCCTTGTGTCTTAAAACAAAAATGAGAAAGCTAGACAGAGCGGATAGGAAAATGATGATTTGGAAGACTTCTGAATCCAAAATAAGCAGTAAAAATGGGGAGTGTAATGCCTATGGAATAAGTCAGTTGAGATATATATATGTACATACATATATAAGTGTGTTTATATATATATATGAAAGAGTGAAAAAAACCAATTTTTTTTTTGCATAAGCCAATAAGTAGAACACCTTAAGTCCTAAAAGCTTCTGATTAGGGTATTGTAGAACCTCATTAAGAAACCAGTTCTACCTCAATCAAAATATATTGTTCTGTAATCTTGCTTTTTAGATTAATGAGGCAGAACTTGTAGCATGTAATGGTCTTCTAATTTAGTTAAATAAAGGTAACAATGTAAGTAGATAAAAGACTGATTTCTTTATTTTCAAAAAACAGAGCAACCCTCCCTGCCCCCCATAATTTTTTCCTAAAATACGTTGGTGCCGATATAGTTTGGTACTTACATGTTGAAATGGCTGATCAAAGGCCTTCATCTTTGAAAGTAACAACAATTTACTTTTGTTTAGGTACAGCCTAAACACTTGGGCTGTGTTGGACTCAGCTGCTTCTACTTGGCTGTGAAGGCATCAGAAGAAGAGAGAAATGTTCCCTTAGCCACTGACTTAATTCGAATAAGCCAGTATAGGTTCACTGTTTCTGATATGATGAGAATGGAGAAAATCATACTGGAGAAGCTGTCTTGGAAAGTCAAAGCTACAACAGCCTTCCAATTTCTACAGCTGTATCATTCACTCATTCATGAGAATTTAAGCTGTGAAAGGTAAAATATCTAATACTTTGCTATGACTGCGTATGATCAGGAAGCCTATGTAGAAAAGTAAGCAGGGAAAGTACTCGACTAATTGGCCTTTCTATACTTAAAAAACCCACGAACTTTCTCCCTCTTAGTAAATATCATAAACGTGGGTATCTATGGTTTAATATTTTAATTTTGAATGCTTGCCTAAAGTAATCTAGAGAGTATTGCTCTCTGAGGCAAAACCCAAATGTGCTCAGTAATGGTGGTATAATAAATCTCTGCTTATGCTGCACTAAGTATTGCCTGACTGCAAAGATTTCAAAATCTGGCTTAGAAAGAGATTCCTTTTGCTAGTAAGCATTAAAATTCCTTGTTGGTAAGCCTATTTTGACAATGCAACTCTCCCCAATGTAACACAAGAATTATTTTTGGCATTAGTGCTGCCAAAACTGAACACCTGCTTGTCTGTAACCCTAGAACTTCTGGGACAAATGAGGCCTTTGTTTAGATAAAGAACATTCTCACCGCTTCTCTTGAGTTCCCAAGGAGGTGCTGCCTTGGTCAATCTTGTGTTCTTCTTCTACATTCACTCATCTGTTTTTATTATAGGAGAAAATACCTTAATTTTGAGAGACTTGAAACCCAGCTTAAAGCATGTCACTGCAGAATTATGTTCTCTAAAGCCAAGGTAAGTGTCTGGAAAGCTCAAAGACAATGAGACTACTGAAACTTAACAAAGTAGTGTTTAAAAACATTTTCTTTCTCCCCAGCCTTCTGTCTTGGCATTATCTATTATGGCACTAGAGACAGAAGAACAAAAACTACTGGAGTTGACAGAGGCGTTGGAATTTCTGCAGTTGCATTCCAAGGTATGTATAGATAAAGTTTCAGGGGAGGAAGGAAGAAAAATGCATGCAAGGGCCTACACAGTGGGGAAGGGGGAGGTCCATTGGCATACTGGTTTCTTTTGTGGCTTTGTTGAGTTGGTTTGGGGGTTTTTTCCATTTGGCTTGGGATCTTTGGCTTCCTATCTTATGTGAAGAAGCTAAAAGTACATGTATGAATGTGGTGGGTTGACTGTGGCTGGATGCCAAGTGCCCACCAAAGGCACTCTATCACTCCCCCCCGTCAGCTGAACAGGGGAGAGAAGATATAACAAAAGACTCGTGGGTTGAGATAAGGACAGGGAGAGATCACTGGGCAATTACCATCACAGGCAAAACAGACTCGACTTGGGGAAAATTAATTTAATTTATTACCAATTAAGTAAGAGTAGAGTAATGAGAAATAAAACCAAATCTTAAAACACCTTCCCCCCACCCCGCCTTCTTCCTGGGCACAGCTTCATTCCTGATTTTCTCTACCTCCTCACCCCCAGCAGCGCAGGGGGATGGGGAATGGGGGTTGGGGTCAGTTCCTCACGCATTGTCTCTGCCGCTCCTTCCTCCTCAGGGGCAGGACTTCTCACACTCTTCCCCTGCTCCAGCGTGGGTCCCCCGCGGGGTCACAAGTCCTGCCAGAAGCCTGCTCCAGCCCGAGCTCCTCTCTGCAGGGGGCCACAGGTCTTCCCAGGAGCCTGGTCCAGCGCGGGCTTCCCACGGGGTCACAGCCTCCTTTGGGCACCCACCTGCTCCAGTGTAGGGTCCTCCCGGGGCTACAGATGGAGATCTGCTCCAGCATGGACCTCCGTGGGCCGCAGGGGGACAGCCTGCCGTCTCACCAGGGGCTGCAGAGGCATCACCTCCTCTGGTGCACCTCCTCTCCCTCTTTTTTCTCTGACCTGGGTGTCTGCAGAGTTGTTTCTCTCACACGTTCTCACTCCTCTCTCTGGCTGCAGTTGCTGTTGTGCAGGGTTTTTTCCCCTTCTTAAATCTGTTATCCCAGAGGTGCTACAACCATTGCTGATGGGCTTGGCCTTGGCCAGCAGCAGGTCTGTCTTGGAGCCGGCTGGCATTGGCTGTACCGGACATAGGGGAATCTTCTAGCAGCTTCTCACAGAAGCCACCCCTGTCGTCCCCTCATTACCAAAACCTTGCCATGCAAACCCAATACAATGAAATAAGGACTTAATGAGTTACTAACGTATGAGATTCTCTCTTGCTATTTAGATAAACAACAGAGATTTGACCTTCTGGAAGGAACTGGTGTTAAAGTGCCTTACAGAATATTCCTCAAGCAAGTGTTCCAAACCAAATGTTCAGAAACTAAAATGGATTGTGTCTGGACGTACAGCACGGCAGCTTAAACATAGCTACTACAGAATAACACACCTTCCTACAATTCCAGAGACCACCTCGTAATAGGTAACTCCTTGTAAAATCAGCTTCTGATAATGTAGAAGTAATTAGCTGTTAACTACCTCGAAGTTTCTTATTCCGTATAGGTAACCTCTTGAAGACATGTAACGTAAACGTAGTAGGCCTGTCATAGAGGCTGGTCTATTCTCGTGTTCATGCTTGAGCCAGTGCTCTACCTAAAGAAGTGGCAACCTAATACATGAACGTTGGAGAAAGAACTGATCCTCTGGTGTGCTGTGGGAGCAGATATGTGTTCTACAGACATGGGGACCTCATTCAAAGTAATATGTGAAGTAAAACTGGTAAAAAGGCAGAGAAAAAACTTGGCTTGCTCCTGTCCTAAAAAGAATTGGCTAAGAGGAAACAGTTGCTTATTAGAATGTGTTTCTTGTAATCATTCACTTAAACCACTTAAAAGGAAGACCGTTTTATACAAGTAAAACTGTATAACTGTTTTGTAAAGTCTAAAAGCTGTAAATCAGTTATTCATATTACTGGTTTTTTACTCTGTAGAAATTGTGAACTACTTCCTTATCTACACTTTAATTCCAAAGGCCACGTATTTTCTGTATCAGCTGTCTTGCTATTGTCTTGCTATATTAAAGTCTGATGCTTTGGCTCTTGTAGAAAGCCCTTCTGTTGACTCGTTTGGTGTTTGTTTGTTTTTTTTTTTTTACAGGAGTACAATAAAATGAGAAGAGAACCATACTTTGACCTTGTCAACAGAGACATGAATATCTGAGAAAGTCTGAAACATGATCTTAATAATGAAGAACTCAGCTCATGGAAAGAATATGTAACACTTCAGACTAAAGATCCTTCCAGCAAATACGTTCTTTTCATGATGATTATAACAATATTTAGTGTCAGTTTTCAGTCTTATTTGTTAGGCTGTTTACTGTTCAGTGAAATACCACAATACTGATACAAGGAATTTTAACACCTTATAGTTTGTAGGGCAGCTTGTGTAGTCTAACCTTGGTTTACTGCAATTGCAGGTGCTGATTTATGTATTTAATTTAAAAAAAAAACTGGTTCACTTTCCAAAGATTACGTGACAATAGGAAAACATCACGTGCAGTACCACAGTGCTGCAGTGTCTCAATCAAACTGAAGACTAATCCCGCTCAGTACTGATGACAATAGCAAATGCTGTCAGTCCACCTAACAGGCTGTTTGGGCAGTGTCATGTGTCTGCATGTTCCTGCTGGGCAGGGCACTGGCCTTCTACCACAGACACAGTAAAAACTGGGCTATGTGATACCCACTGAACATGTCAAGTAGCTAGAGCAGGAGAAAAGAGGAACCTTATTTCATTGCCTTATAAAAGGTAGTCACTTACAGACCATCAGTAACTTAAGTATTTTGTAAGAGGTGTAGTTTACCGAGGTTACAAATTATTTCATAGAGTGTAAAAACCTCATGATACCTAATGAAGGCTGAGGGAAAGTGCTGGGTCACCTGCTCCAAATCTGACATCAGTTTTCCAAAGTTTCACTGTACAAGAGGTAAATGCTGATATTGAACAGGTGCATTTTTACAGGTGCCGTAGGAGCAGAGCCTGTATGTAGGAGCAGTCTGGTTGAGAAACGCTGAATGCTTCAACTCTGATGTCTTTAATGGTAAGCTTTGTAAAGGGGACACCTTTTTTTCTGAAGACCAGATCAGTACTTGAGGCATATCATGCTTCTGGTGCTAACAAGGAAGTGAATAACAAGAACGTTATTACTGTATGTAAGATGAATAGAGGTGTTGGGGGAATGTTGCTAATGACCTCTTGAATTCTGCGTCATTGTGGAGCAGAGGCTGTTAGCGATAGGCTGTTAATGACTGATTGCCATATGAACTGACTTAGTGGAGAAGGAGAGATCAGAATGTTCTGAATATAGCGCAGGCTTAGATGTTAGCCAACCAACCCTTTCCCCTTTATGGTAATAGCTGAGGGGGAAAACCATTCCTTGCATATCCCAAACTAGTTAAACCTTTCACAGAAGACTTCGTACCAAAGCTCTATACGGGACAAATCAAGCCTTCTCATGAACTCATGGGAGTGATTGCACTGCGTAACATGTAATTGGGTTTTGCATCTGCCAGTGCTCTCTGGGCATTGTGCTGGCCTGTGAAAAAGCATACAAGTGATGCGGACAAAGGTGTGGTCAGCCTTCTGGGAGAGATGGAGAAGATGTATTGTGCAATTTTAATTGTCATGTCTATATAAAGATATGTACCTTTCAATTAAATATTGAAATGTGCTTAACTGATCAACTTTTTTCCTGTTTGTTATAAAACCTCTTAGTAGGAAGCCTATAAAGTGACTTGTATCTGAACAGTACCTGGAAAACTTCCAAGGCAGGAGGTGGGAGATTATGGAGATTTTTCCCTTTCTCTTTCCTTTCCCTTTCTCTTTCCTTTCCCTTTCTCTTTCCTCTTTCTCTTTCCTCTTTCTCTTTCCTCTTTCTCTTTCCTCTTTCTCTTTCCTCTTTCTCTTTCCTCTTTCTCTTTCCTCTTTCTCTTTCCTCTTTCTCTTTCCTCTTTCTCTTTCCTCTTTCTCTTTCC
>JAVKLA010000042.1:7274047-7295034 GCA_034782735.1 Sagittarius serpentarius | reverse complement strand
CCGTCCCCGCCCCCACCCCCGCCCCCGGGCCGGCCCGGCCCGTCCCGTCTCCGTCCCCGTCCCCGTGTCCCCGCCCCCGCGGGGGCGGCCGCTACCTGCAGCACCTCCTGGCCCCGCACGGAGAGCGCGATGTGCCGGCTCTGCAGGCTGCAGCGGACGTCCTTAGCCCGGGTGCCCGGCGGCACCTGCACCTCGATGAACACCTCCTCCAAGGTCTGATACCAGCGGCCCCAGGGCGTCCCGCAGGGCACCACCCCGCTCCGCTCCTCGAACGGGGCCGACATGGGAGACGGCGGCCCCGCACCGGCCCGACCCCCTCCCCACCCGGACGCGGGCAGCCCGCCCTGCGCATGCGCACAGCCCTGCCAGGCCTACCTACCCACCCCCACCCCCCCGCAGCGTATCGCTGGAACGGCGGTGCGCGTGCTCCGTGCCGGCGGCGCTGACTGGCTGAGCGAGCCTCGAACGGGAGGAGCTGATTGGCTGCCCGGGGCGCGCGGCGGTGGCCGTTGGTCCCTTTGAATGCCGAAGAGGGCCGCGCCGGGCGCTGTCCGCCGCCATGGCTTTCTCCAGGGCTCCGCTCCGGCGCTTCAACGAGAGCTCCGGTACGTTCGCGGCGGCCCTCTGTCCTCCGGGGGGGTGGCGGCGGAGGGGAGGGAGCCCGAGCCCTTCGTAGTAGTGCCGGAGGGAAGGGGGGCTGGCCTGCCATTACCTCCCTGCGTCCCAGTCCTTCCGCCTACGCTCCCCCGGTGAGGGGGGGTTGCCTGGAGCGGTGTGCCCTTGTAGGAGCTCCCTTTTGAGGGAGAAAAAGTACAATTTCAGGTCGAATCCTGGTCGTAGGTAAACGGCTACTAAATATAGCAGTGAACGTGTGTGTATGTGTATATATATACACGTAGTAAATAAAACGGTAACAAACCAGGATTTGCTAGCCTTCTGATACAGTGACACAAAACTACAAGAGGAACGTACAGAACTAGTCACACCGGAAGTACTGCTACTGAGAGCGTTTTCTAATGTAAAAGTTTCTCACAATGAGTCTTTGGCTGTAGCTGAATGCCTCTGCTACCATCACCTGTTCTCATATTAAATGAAATTGCTGTCATCTGCAGAAAGCTAAAGCAAGTAGATAAGCATTTACTGGGCTTGAGACCACCTGACTATAGTAATAATTGTATGAAGAATTTGTGGCCATCTTGTTTCTGTCTGCTGTTTCCCCCCAAAATGTTTGATTTTTAAAAGGACTTTTAGATTATTTTTTTATAAAAGTTGAAGCAACTTAGTTGTTTAGAGAAAAAGTTTGGCATTCAGTAACATCTAACTAGTGTCTTCTAAATTGGAAGAGGATGTTTAAAAAAAAAACCAAACCAGTTAAGTTTTGGTTTTGTCCTTTAACACTTTAGACTGACTTTTTCACCAATTAATGTTAAGATCCTCTAACCGTTTGGGTTTTTTCTTTATGGAAGTTAATGCGCTGCTATGACTAATAAGATGCCTTGTCATATTTTATGTGTAAATTACAGTTTCTAATTTTATTAATGGTGTAATAAACCAACCCTTTCCCCCGCCATGTGTGCTGCATCTTCATGTTTAGAGGGAGGGTGAGGAGAACTGAGACTGCGGTTGTTGGTTGAGGCTTTTTCTGTTTTTAAGTGGATTTAACTTACATGTGTTACAAGCCTCAACACATTGAAGTTGAAAACCCTATCATTTACCTTAATAATTCCCTGCTGTTCTGAAAATCTCATTTCTAGTGTGTACCCCACTGCAAGGATCTTGTGATGTTAAATCTTCAGATGCACTGAAAAGTTCTCTATCCTCTCAAACATGTCAACGGGTTAGGAAACAAAAGAGTAAGTAGTCGTAAAAGTTGCACGGGACACAATAGTATAATATCTTTGGATGCTACAATTGTTAGTGCCTATGTGCTATTAATGCTCCATTCTTGTTTAAAAATTGTTTTCTGTTGCAGGGACTCACTGCCTACCTTTTAGCTCAAGGGGACAGCAGCTGTAAAAACATGTCTAAGTGAATATTCTGAAAATAGCTTTATATGACTTCTGTTAATTAGGGGGACCTCTGGAGATCAATTAAATTATTTAACTACTTTGTTAACCTTGGTTTTAATGAATTTTCATGGGTTTTTCAGATATAAAGCATCCCTCAGTTGAAAACTGACAGCATGGATCTGGATGGCGGGGGGGAAACTTGGCAGAAGCTGAATTTGCAAAACAATCTCTCTCTAAACTGTCAAGTGCCCAGATGACTAATATTGAACTGCCTGATTGCATTAAAAAAACAGCTGGCATTGCGTTGTAAAGTGGATAGTCTAATAATCGGGTGCCATTCTGTCTTTTGTATAAAAAGCCAGTTAACCTTGTCTAGTTTTGTTAAATTTCCCTCACTGTATGCATGCACACCCTCTTCCTTCACCATTCTTTTCTGCATCCTTCTGCAGGTGAGACAGATCTGAACAGTGAGAAGAGTGCACCTACCCCTGTAACTGGAAGGAGACTCATATCTCTCGGATCAACAGTAAGACTGTCCTGGTTTCAGCTGGGATAGAGTTAATTGTCTTTCTAGTAGCTGGTACAGTGCTGTGTTTTGGGTTTAGAATGAGAATAATGTTGATGACACCCTGATGTTTTCAGTTGTTAAGTCATGTTTAGACTAGGCCAAGGACTTTTCAGCTGCTCCTGCCCAGGCAGCAAGAAGGCTGGAGGGGCACAGGAAAGTTGGGAGGGGAGACAGCCGGGACAGCTGACCCAAACTGGCCAAAGAGGTATTCCATACTGTGGGATGTCATGCCCAGTATATAAACTGGGGGGAGTTGGCTTGGGGGGGATCGGTCAGCGAGTGGTAAGCAATTGCATTGTGTGTCACTTGTTTTGTGTATTCCAATCCTTTTCTTATTATTCTTATTGTCACTTTCTTGTTGTTATTAGTGTCATTGTTAGTTTCTTCCTTTCTGTTCTATTAAACTGTTCTTATTTCAACCCACAAGCTTTACTTTTTTCCGATTCTCTCCCCCATCCCACTGGGTGGGGGGGAAGTGAGTGAGTGGCTGCGTGGTGCTCAGTTGCTGGCTGGGGTTAGACCATGACAAAGACTGTAGCACTGTTAAATTCTAGCCAAACCTCACTGTGACCAGTTAAATCGTGTAGCCCCTTTATACAATTGCTATTAACCTACCTGAGTGAACTATGCAACATATCATTGTGCCTGTATTGCTTAGTAACTAAGAAGGAAAAATGAAATTGCAGTGTGTTTGGGAATCACGTGATGATTACTTGGGACTACAGAGTGGCTTGTTGTCTTTGGTGTTACAAGGTTGGGGTGTTTTGCCTCTTGCTTAGCTTATAACTACAGTGTGGCTGGTTCTTTTTAAGAAGATTGTGTTTCTGTTTTCATATGGTAGACAGGGTAGAGTAGAAAACTAGTAGTAAAAGAAACAAAGAGGGGTGATACTGTATATACAGGGTCTCGGTGCAATGTGTGAGGATGTGGATTTGAAGATGCATAGCTTAACAAGTTGAAAATTGATAACCCTGACTTATTAATTTAGTTACTAGTACTCGTGATGTAGAAAGAAATTCTGCAAGCCAACCGGTGGTTAAGCGATTAAAATGTGTTTTATGGAGTTTAGGGGGTGCTAATGTCTCATATTTCTTAATCTCCTTCCTGTCACAATGGTTATGAGCTGTCCAGTCCGAGTAATGCTTATGAGAATGTACAGTGGTAAAACGCATCCTAACCTGATACTTGTCTGCCCTATGTGTGGGAGAGATGTTTGCTTTTCATTTTGTACCTGTGTATCATTAATAGTATTGTCCATATGAAGGCATACACTCTTATATTTAGCAGTTAAACTAGTCTGCAGCTAGGGATCAGTTTAAATTTTCTAATATATCTGTTTTCAAAAGCCAGCTCATGGGACTCTGAAGCCTAAAAAAGATCTCATCCTTATGAAAGAGAAAAAGAAACAGAAGGCACTGGAGAAGGAGGTATGAACACATTATGTGAGTGCAATCTTGTAATGTTTCCCACTTACCATAATAAATAATACAAGCTGGTAAAATTAGCCTCCTTTGCATAAGATAGCATACAAGTAGTTTGCAAATAGCTCTGTGCAGAGCTTATCAAATATTATGGTATGTAGAAAGCATTGAGTTTGTTAATGGAATTACATTAATTCCTACTGATTGTGAACAGCTATGCAGCCAGTCTTTTTTTCTTTTTTAAAAAAAGAACCAAGTCCTATGTTCTGTACCTCAAAAAGGTTCTGTTTTATTTAACAACTGTTTGGTGAGATTTTTGCTTAGTAATTTACTTTAAGTTTAAGAGACAGCTAGCTTTTCCTTATCAGTACACTTCTGTGTACTAATCTCTGCCTTGTGTCTCAAATGTCACATTCTGTCTTTCTGTTCCATAGCCAAAGAGGAGAGTTGGCTTCTATTGCAAGTTGAAGCTAAGACTGTTTTAACTTTAACATGTTGTAGTGGCTCAGTAGCATAAAATAAGTCAGACAAAATGCTAGGACTGCACATCTGTGGTGTGTAATGAGAGAATTGTGGTGATTCTGTTATCTCCTTGTGAATAACAGAGTTGAAGATATATATTATAAATGAAAGTTAATACAGTTTGGATAGTTATCCTTTCCAAAAAAACTGCAGGCATAGACTAATGATGTTATTTAGGAAGAATAATAGGCAATAAAGAAAACACCTCTGTTGTTTTAGATTCGTGCATTAGTGAGAGAGCGTGGAGAGCAGGATAAAAAACTTCAGGCTCTGGATGAGGATTTTGTTAAGGCTGAAGCAAAGCTGAGTGCTGCAGTTCAGGAGAAAACATCTCTTCTGGCAAATGTTGCATGCCTAAAAAAGCAGCTTCTGGAATTGACAAGAACCAATGAACTTCTGAAATCAAAGGTATTCAGAAAAATAAGCTCATCTTTGCTTTGCCTTTGCTGTTATGAAGTTCCCTGGACAAATGCAAACTTCGGTTGCTGATCAGCATCTGTTCTCATGTTCCTCATGCCCCTTCATTGGCACAGGGATAAAGTAAGCCTGGTTTGTGATCTTGTGTGCTTCTGTCTAAAGAGAGAGTGGGACCTGCTAACATCCATCTCGGGGATGGGTAGAGATAAGTGTTGTGCGTGGGAGGGGGACACATCTAAAGGATTGTGTGAAGAGTGATTCATATGAAGGAGTTACGCTTAGTGGTTTTATATTAATCTCTAATAAGATGTCTGAAGATGGCATGCAGAAGAAAATGAGCAGCCTATGCATGGAGTTAATGAAGCTCAGAAACAAGAGGGATGCTAAGGAAAAGGTATGACCATTTGCACTGCACAAGATAGTAATTCTGAGCTGTTCAGGAACAGACAATGAAGGGCTTACTACAGAACTGTAGATCATGTATTGTTTCTGTCCTCATCTCAGTAGTTTCTTCTACTTTCTGTAGTGGAAATAGAGAAAGAAAGAACAAACAACGAATGTTCTTTATTTTGCTGTTGATGTGCAGAGTAAATCTGAGTTCAAGTAAGGAAGCCTAGAAATACCTCTGTTACAATATCAATCTGTTGGTCAGACTATTAATTTCTTTGAAAACTAGTTGTCCTAAGTATAGTTTGAAACTTCTATGCACGTTTGTTTTCTGGGTGGTGGTGGTGGTTGTTTTAAGAAATGGCTAGTATTTTTACAGAGGAATACTTTGAATCACATTTAGCGTAGTAGCAAGCACTGTCATTAAACTTTAGCTATGAATTAATTTTAGTTTACCGCTGTCCCTTAGACAATGGATTCTTTCTTTTTGCTATATCTCATTTTGGTGGTTATATTTATCTTTATTTTTTTTTAAGACTGCACTTGCAAAGCAGGAAGACATGGAAATGAAGCTGCAGGAAGTGCAAAGGAATCTAGAACATTCAAAAGGAAAAGTAGCACAATTAGAAGAAAAACTGTAAGTAGTAAGGAAGGGAATTGACTTAGATGACATTATATGATCTAGATGTGCTTACATCCTTATACCTTATAGTAAGCACGTAGTTTAGGGAGAATATAGGTGGTCTCCCTGCTAAGAAGGAACAGAAATTATTAGCATTTGTAACATGGTATAAATTTGATGGAATGAAGTTTTAGGAACTGCTGTGTTTGTAAGTCTGGCCCTTTAGACTAGCAAGCTAGGGATAAGCAAAAAGAAAAAAGCATTGGACCAGGAGCTGAGATCCTAATTCAGTAGCCAGGCATTTGACACAGATTCAAAGGACATGTGTGTTCTCCAGCTAAGTGTATTGAAGAGCCATTGTGGTGCCTTCAGAGTTGCTTCATAGCAGCCACATTCTCTGAAGAAAGGCAACTGCAAGGTGTTTTGGCTTAAGCAGCTGTATGTAGGAAGAGAGTTCCAAATCAATGCTTTCTATTCTGCCCAGATAATGTCACTTGCCGCACAGGAACAGCGTGCTAACATATAGACCATTGCTGAGGGTAGCGACCTAAGGAGGATGAACTTTCAAGGTATATTTAATGTCAGTTTTGCACTGCAGAATCCTTATGCTTTCTGCATTTACTTAACATCCAAGTGCTCAAATATGAGCAGAGTTTTTATACTCACATTAGAGTTAAAATACACAAAGCTAATAATGCAGGTAGTGCAATTGGCAAAGGGAGGAAACGATAATTTGTCTAGCTAACGCAGCTGTTCTAGCATACTTGCTTGTGGCAGAATATGGCTCAGCACCTTTGCTACAAATGAGAAGACCATATGGAACAAGAATGTAAAGAGGGTAGAATCACCTCTTAGAGCCTATACCAGTTTGTCAGCCAAACCGGATTATGAAAAGTATGTATTACTACTAAGTTGTGATTCAATGGTTTATTTTTACTTGCTTATCTGTAAACAAATAGCTTACAAGTAGCTTTAAATTTGTTTAAGTACATCCATCATGAAAACTTCCTGGGTTTAGGTCTGCTACTGAAAGAGAGAAAGTTGAAGAAAAGTCTGACACTGAAAAACTCTTGGAATATATCACAGAGCTCAGGTAACAACAAATAGTTCTTGAGTTGGGCTGGGTAAGTTAAAAAGCAGTAAAACTAAACCTCGTTTATGACAGGTGAAGAACAACCTTGGCAACAATTCTGTTTAACAGTATTAAATGGGGGAGGGGGGCAAAGAAATCGAGTATTTTCCCCACACAATGCAAAGGAGTTGTAAGATATTATTGTAATTATCTTTCTAAATGTCTATGTGCTTTTCTGGGCTAAGCAATACTATGGAAGAGTTTTGTATCTGGGCCCTGAAATTATGTTTTTAGCCTGAGTTATTTGTACATAAATCAGGCTACATCCTTTTTTTTCTAAGGTACTGGCAGTAATGTCTTAGCTCTCACTTGTAAAACAATGTACAGTAGGGCAAAAAAACCCTCAATCTTGGCTTCTGGTGAACTTCATAATACTCCAATTTGCATTTGAGTTGTGATGAGTTATGTGTGTATGAACATCAGTCTGATTCTAAAAATTACTAATCCAGTGCTTTGTAACTGATTGAAACTCTAACCCGTCTTCACAGTAATGCGTCCCTAGCTCAGAACATGCTGAAAATACTGAAGTATTTAATTTTCACTAGCTCATTCTTCACCCCCCTGTCAATTTACTCATTCAGAGATACCTCATTAACTGGCTATATATATCTTAAGATTCTGCTTATTCTTGTAAAATCTGGTTTATTAATGTATGTGCTTTTGTTTTAAAATTAAGCTTTTTTAAAAAAAAAAACACCAACCCCCCCCCCCCCCCCCCAAAAAAAACCAAACTGGATGTAGCAGTCATGTAAATCAATTGTACTGCTAATTCTGTTTTAATCAAACCTCTATATTTTATTTGTTTGATCATATAAGTTTCTTTTAAAACAAAATGTCAGTGTTGAAATAAATTGCTTTTAATTTGAATTAACGTGCCTTAATGCACAAAAACTTATGTCTGGGAAAGCAGGTGAAGACAGTTTTCCTGTTGGAAGGCATTTTTCTTTATGTTGAAGTGTAAGCTTACAAACAAAATTTGGTGGTAACAAATACCTGAATTTTCTCCTATAGTAGCGTTGCGGAAACAGTTGAGAAATACAAACTAGATGTTGCCCAGATGGAGGAGGCACTGATGAAGAAAGACCAAGATATTGAGATCCTGAGAGATAGTCTCAAAACAAAAGAGGAGGAATCATTTAAACTGGTAAAAGAACTTAATGAAAGGTGTCAATTGCTTCAGCAAGAAAAAGGTAATTGTTAGTGCTTGTATGCTCTTCACATATGTGGGATCACTGACATGTCTTAAAGTATCTAAAATAGGTTAGTTCTAAAAGGTCAATTTAGACTGGTTTGTTCCAAGTTAAAAGTCATGTCTCTGAGCTCCAGCTAGAAACAGCTAGGCATATTTCCAACAATATAGAAACTACCTTGAATCTGACATTTCTTAAGTCTAAATTTGTATTTCCATGGAGGGTTGCTAAGGTAGATAGTATAGGATGAAAATTATTTACATAGTGGGAATGGCTTTGATCTGAAAGGTGAACACAAATTACTTGTTCCTTGCTCTTCATTGAGAAGCAGTATCATACTGTCTCAATTCACTGTTAGCAGCTTGTGTACAAGTTCATTGAGGTATTGGGAACATGTCTAGGAATCCTTCTTTACCTCTTTCCCCCCTCTTCCCCAAAACTAGCAGCTCTGCAGCCAGAGACTGGTACTCTGTTCTCTGTGTAGCACTTGGCTTGTATGTGCTAGTATTATGTGGAAGAAGCTTAGGAGAAATCATTTAGTTGTTTTTCCCCAGCCATACTGCTGTTCTGATGAAGGCTAATTGCTTGATCCAAAGATTCCTGCTGTTAAAATTACTTTTGAAGTGGTGTACTGTTAGCTGATTTTGAGGAGTTTCCAGATGGGTTAAAAATCTGGTTTTGCTTTGTTTTGCTGGTTTGTTTGTGGTTTTTTTTTTTTTTTTCCCCCTTGCCTAACTAAGTTTAAAGCTGGAATGGAAGTACAGTGAATAATAAATGTCATAGTTGTTTGAAGACAGAGAAGCAAATTTTTGTTATAATGACAATTCCTCTGTGCAGAGAAAGAGTTGTCTGAAACCAAAGGAAAATTCCTGAGTATGAATGCTGAAATAGAAGACCTGAAAAAAAAAATTGGCTTAGAAGAACAAGAAAATCAAAAACTGCTTCAGAAACATGAGGAGATGGTCTCTCAGCTGCAGCAAGAGAAGGTAAATACAGAGTATACATTAGTCCAAAAATAGACTCTAATCCCAATGACTGGCACTAAAGGTTCTGATTTTGGTTACATGTGAGATTGCTGTATTAAAGATGGTCTAATCTGTGGAATGTACAAGTGGGTACTGGCCAGCAGAAACTGTGTGTTGTCCAATAGCTCTAAGAGTTGTAGCTGCTATGATAGGTGTTTTGGTTCTTCCTGTAGATTTGACCTTATTCTTGTGCTTTAAAGTTTGAACACTGCAAATTAGCCTTTAATATCTAGAAAAGTACTGGTAGTTTAAAAATCTGTGATACTCTGGCATGCAGGAGTCATCTGCATCAATGCGCCAGAAGCTACTGGAATTTCAAGATGAGGTAACAAGTGAGAGACATATTCTTGAAGAAGAGCTGAATGATGCAATGAATGAGCTGAATAAATTACATGCTAAGGAGAAGAAAGCTGAAAAGTTGGTGAAGCGGTTGGAACAAGAAATCAAATCTCAGGCTCTTGAGCTTGCGCAGATGGAAGTAAAGCTGAAAGGGTTTGTGAAATAATAAACTTTCTGATTCTAAAGCTTTGAAAGAAAAAATGTTAAATCAGTAGTATAAACAAAGTTTCTGAGCCTAATTCAGGTTTTAGAGACCTGAAGACATCTAAACTTAATTATTCCTGGTTGTTGATTATTGACAGTGATTAATCTAATTATGACTTGAATCAGTTTTGTATTGTCTTAATTTAAAACTATGCTGCTGTGAAGGGTAAGGTACATGTGTGTCTTAGTGGATGTTTCCGCCCTGGAGAGCGCAATGACTAGGAAAGGTTTTCAAGCAAGTTGTTTCTTACTTTCACGTACTGAAACTCTATTAGGTGTTCAATCTATTCTATAGCTATCTTGGAAAATACGGGGAGGGGGAAATGTCTGGTTAAATCTGCTATGAAGATTGTGCTTTAATACTTAAGAAGTTGTGGCAGAGAAGTTACTGGTTTGTCACAACTAATTTAATGCTGCCACTGCAAGCCTTCTGTAACTGGTAACAGCTTTTGGTAATGTGTTCAGACGTACTTATCCCGAGCATGGAATGTGGAATTTTTATTTCAGGAGGAACGCTGAGTTGGAGCAAATCAATGAAATGCACAGCAATGCTGTTCTGCAAATCCAAGAAGAGCATAGCAATACATTGCGTAAACTTGGAAAGACTGTGGCAGAGTTTGAAAGGTACTTCAGTTTCATCTAGGGTAGGGATTACCTCTAAGATGACAAAATACGCTGTGCCTTGGTACTTAACACTGAATATGAGCGTTGGTACAGTATTAGAGCAGAGGATTTTGTGATGGAGTATTTGATGGCATTAAGAAATTCATTTATTCTTCCAGGGTAATGACATACTCAGTATCTAGTTCAGGAAACTTATTTCAAAGTGTAGCCAGTTAGAATACTCAAGTGCTCTTGAATCTCAAAGACAGTTGTAACTAGTGATGGTGTTCTCTTTGCACTAAAATCTTGTGCAAAAAGACTTCTTGTTTAGGCTCAAAACTTGCATGGAATCAAGTTAGTTTTCCTACAGTTCATGCAGAACTGTACTCCCAGATATTCAGATTGTGGAAGTATTTAAAAAGTTATGCTGTTATTGCTAAGTATGCAAGGCATCCATGAAGGATCCAGTGGCATATTTGTCAATGCAAGCTGCAGACAGTAGGTCTTCTGGTGTTTAAAATAAGCTTCAGAAATAGTAGGTCTCTTGTGGTTTAAAATATCTACCGAAATGTGAAAACACCTGTATTACAGAATTTGTCGTAGTGTTACTGCTTATGGCTTTATGGAAATGTGTGGGGTTTTGTTTTTTGTGGTGGGGTGTGTGTGTTTGTGGTTTTTTGGTTTTGGTTTGTTGGTTTTTTTTTTAACTTTGGATTTATCAGTGCCAGAACACTGCCATATCTACAGATTATAAAATCTCTTATACTGGTTAGTGTGAGCTTGTATTGCTCTTGTAAGGCCTGGACATGTCAATCTGTATTTTGCCTAAAATAACAAGATTTTTTCTTATTTGTATTGTAATACCAGCTACAAGAAGACAGTAGCTGAAGAAATATGCAGTCTTAAACTGGAGAACACCTCTCTGCAAGATGAAGTTGCCAACCTAAAAAAAATAGGCCAAGATAATCTACAGCTGCTTCAGGAAGCAGAATACACTAAAAACAAAGCAAAAGAAGAATGTGCAAGGTACAAGATGGACAAACTTTCCTTAAGCTAAAGAATGCCAACTAAGGCTTACCTTCTTAATTAGAACTTAACATGGTGCTCTACCATATAAAATCAGTATTTGGTGTAAGCTTATGTTTCTTCCTTTTCCCAGTAGAGAGGGCTGAAAATATTGACAGCCAAAATTCCTTAAGTTTATATGCATTAGAAAACTGGTCTGTTCAGTCAATTGCTTTGACTTTTTCCTTTATGTGGAACGTACAGGAAAAAGATGATACTCAAAATACTTTGGAATATTGTCTTTATCAGAAATATCAGTTACAGTGACTGTTCCACAAGTAAGTTCCACAGGGGCAGACAAACAAGTACTTAATGCAGAGCTTGCCCTTTGCCACTCTACTCTGAATAATATGTCACCTCAAATACTGCTCACAAGCAGATGCCAGTTAACCACCCATGAATTACCACACTGCAGTGAGGTAAACAAAGGTCCTCCCTCTGCTTAATATGAAGCACCACAGTGCAGCTGATAAGTAGTGACACCTAAGGAGTTGTCTTAGGCCACTAGCTGAGGAAGTGTTTCTCTGCGTAACAGCCATTTAGTGGTATATATTCTCCTTCCAGTTCACTGTGCAGAGCATGAGAAAGTCCCTTGACATAGGCAAGTAACTGACTGAGCAAGGGGGAGTTTGGTCTCAAAATGTCCCAGTGTACAATCACCTGTATTAGGCAACTCTGGTAACTGCCTGTACATGAGTTACATTACGGAACATATTGTGTACGTGCTGGAAGATTTCCTTTCCCACTTCTTTTACTGTAGTTCCTAGCTAGCTTCTGAAGTTGAAGCTGGATTTAAATGAACAACTATGCTCTAATCTGTGGATAAATTACTGACTCAACTGCATTAAAATGCTGTTTTGGCCAAACTGATTTGGACATTTCTGATCTTCCCAACTCTCTTTGCTGATTTATAAAATGCCTCTGTAAAGTTTTGTAATGCTTCTGCTGTCTTGTTCACTCATAGTCAGTATATTAAGATTGTCCAAAGGACAATTACTGCTTACCCCAGCTTATTTTAAAACACCTGTGCTGCTTAAGATGTTGCCCTTTTTTTCTTTCCACCTGCTTAATAGTGCCTCCAGTTTCCATTAGAGCTGATATAAGAAAAACCGCTGGAGAGTTATGTCCTGTTTGATTTGCTGGTTGAGTGTGGCAGGGAAGGGATTCTTGGTCTTTACCTAGGTGATATAACAAACAGCTGAGGTTGGAGAGGGAAGGGAATGCTTTTAGGTGTAGAGTTTTTGAACCCTTGAGTACATCCACACTGAACAGTCTTGACTAGTTGTTGCTTGAGCGAACTTCTGCATGTTAAGTCTAACTACTAAAGTGTCTTTCCACTAAAAGCTACTGGCATTAAACAGCCATAATTAAGAAATGTATGAACCTTCCTTGCTTCAAAAGCACTGCTTGCTTCTTCATAGGAGAAGTTAAAAATGTTGTACATCTTGAAATTGATAGCTTTCTGTATTGTTGTTCTTCTCTTGTAGCACTGTTTGTGCAGACCTTTGTATCAGTTCTTTTACTAACAGCTTTTCAATCATGGTTACTTGTGTTTTCAGAAATAAAGTAGTGTAAAAAAAAAAAAATTTTGAGGGTTCATTAAGGATGGATGATGTTTTCCTCAGGATGCTTTTAGAAGTCCAGACAAAGCTTGCACTAAAAGAAGCAGAAACAGAGAGAACAAAAGAGTCTTGCCTTGCACAAATGACTAAACTTCAGGAAAAACTGGAAGAGCAAAATGAAGATCTGAAAAGAAAACTCGAAGTGGAAAGAACAAGGTGACTTTTTTCAAACTAAACCTGCATATTCTAGCACGTCAAAGTTTTGGGGCGAAGAAGTGCTGAGAGTGAACCATGAATGTAATGAAACTCCACTTCTTGCTTTTTAGGAAAACTGTAAATGAAGATGTGACTTCTAGCTTAAAGGAAGAGATAAAGACATGGCGTAATCTATATGAAGAATTATATAACAAAACTAAGCCTTTTCAGGTGTGTTATGAAGTAGGTGTTCATTAGTATCTGTCGACTTAAGACTTGTGCAGTTGACTCAAGTTCTACTCTTGAGACGTAAACATGCTGTTTCCCATTTTAAGGCATTTATTCTTCAACCATTCCCTAAGGTGCTGTTGCCTTGAGCCAGCTATTCCCCTTCCCAAACCAATCTTCTTTCTTTGTAGATTTCAGTTCAGTAAAAAGCTATTTTAATTTAAAGATTTCTAAAAGATTCAATATGTATTTCAGCAACAACTAGATGCATTTGAAGCAGAGAAGAATGCACTTTTAAATGAGCATGGTGCAGCCCAAGAAGAACTGAATAAACTAAGTGATGCATATGCTAAACTACTTGGCCACCAGAACCAGAAGCAAAAAATCAAGCATGTTATGAAGCTGAAGGAAGAGAACACCCACCTGAAGCAGGTTTGTGAAATGAAAAGTTCAAAATCTGTAAGTTACTCACTTGCCTGGTGCCTTTGTTTGTTGCTCTAAATATTTATAGACTAATCCTGCACAGTACTTGCTTTCTGTGGTACTTAAATTCCCTGCAAGAGCTAGATTAGAACAAACCACCAGCCTCCAGAAACACCAAGATAATCTGTTTCAGTTTCAACTGAATATATAATAGACAAAGGGATCACCAGTGCAAATAACTACCCCTACTCTTAGCTTGGTTGGTTTTTCTTACCTCTTTTGGAGGTTCTAGACATAGTAAACTATCTGGTAAAAGCAGCACCAGAAAGTTTCAGGCTACCATACTGCTTAGTGATGTTATACAGCAATTATACAGTAGCGCTGGTTTCTCTACACTTGTGTGTTGGGTTTTGGTTTGCTTTCTAATGCCACCAGTAAGCGTGTTATGTATGTTTGTGTTTAGCATTAGTCAAAAGGGCTGCTTCAGTAAATGATGAAGTGGGCTTTGCTCCTGTTCTTAGACTAACTTCCAAGTATTGTTTTCTTTAGGATGTCTCAAAACTGCGTGCGTTGCTAGCAAAAGAAAAGCAAACCAACAGAGATATTCAGGAGCAACTATGTGCAATTCAGGGCATTAGGCGTTTTGATCCTTCCAAAGCTTTCCAGCATGATAGCAAGGAAAATATTCCTCCTAAAACTCCTCTTAAAGAAGGTAAGCTTAGATATTGATGTAACCATGTCCTCGTACCTCTTAAACTTAACCAAAGAAGGTATGACAGTCTTGCATAGTCTGCTGTGTTTGGGGAAGGAAGGAGAATGGCATCTCTTGTGTGTTTCACAGCAGGCGTTGGAAGGCTGAATCGGTGAGGCGCTTGCAGTGTACGGTTTGCTGTTGCGCTTTCCAGCCCAGTTTCTTACAAGCTGGCCTGAGCAGGCGGTATGTCGGGTCAGACAACAGAAAGCTGACA
The DNA here is from genome assembly GCA_034782735.1 of Sagittarius serpentarius. Lineage (NCBI taxonomy): Eukaryota > Metazoa > Chordata > Aves > Accipitriformes > Sagittariidae > Sagittarius > Sagittarius serpentarius. Next base: position 7,280,154 of record JAVKLA010000042.1, on the reverse strand, counting down.
GTGGGGAAGAGGAAGGAGTGGGTTACAGAGAATCAGCTGGTTTGCGTGATCTTGCAAGATGTGAACTTTGCTTTGCTACTGTTTATCAGCTACAATTTTCCTTCTGTCACACAGCTTACATGTTACAGCTAATCACTGGGTGGCAGGGGTCAAAGCGGCTCAGCAAGAGCTCTGAGCCCTGTTTTTTTAGCTGCCACCTGGCAGGACCTTATACTGCTGTAGGTGTAAAGGTAAGATGCAAAAGGCCTGCAGATGAATGTGGAGTGGAGGGAAAGATGGCAAGACCATAGGGGTGCACAAAGGGAAGCAGTGTAGGAGAGAGTGTGGGAGGGTATAGATTTCGACCAGATCAACCAGACCTTCATTTTACAGTATATTCCAGGGCCTGAAATTCTGGCTTGCCTGTCATGTGGAGTGTAGTGTCTTCCTCCCCCCGCAGCAGACAAATAATTACTTGATGTGGTAGGAGCAATAGTGAAAAACCTAAACTTAATAATATTTTTCCATTGCAGGTAATAACAAAATTTAATGTCCTCCTGGTATTAAGAAAAATTATCTTAAATCGCCAGTGCATTCAGGTACTACAGAAGACTTCAATAGATTACTTCTTCAAGGTGAACTTGGGTGCTGTATATAATACAAATTCGTAGGAGTACTAGAGAAATGGTCTAAAATGATATATTTGTAGAAAAAAACTATGCCTAGTTAGAGCCTCACTTAAGAGCCATAGGTAGCTCCATGTTCCAGACTCCTGGTAACATAGTTGTGCTCTTGAACTCTGAAGTGTTCACAGTTTCACTTCTTTTTTTGTATGCTGAAGCCGCTTAGTTTTTCCACAAAGCGGTGAAAGTTCAGAAAAAGTGAATATGCACTGGAGAATAAGGATGACAAATGAAATCTGATTTCATGAAAGATTTTTTTTTTTTGCATCTATCTCATGTATTCCATTTTATGTTAAATTAATTTTGCTGCTTATGGTTGCTTCAATACCAATGGCAGGAATGGTGCCAAGAGATTCTTTTTTCCTCTGGCCTACATAATATAGAACAAAAGCAGAAAATTGGACTGTACAGTTAGTTTTGTATTCTTAATGGGATCTATATTCAGGACATGCTAATGCAAATCCTGTGGCTAGATATTGCAGCTGTTGATCTTCAGAAGAGAATTTTCAGGTCAAACTCAAATTGACTGTGTTTATGTAAATGTTTGCATACTGTGACTAAGATTAGTGTCTTAAGAGAAATGTATATTTTGAGTGCTGTGCTCTTAAATTGTCATAATATCTTTGTAGCCACCTGTTGTATTTGATCAATGGTAAGTGAAGGGGAATAGCAACAGAATTTGTCTTAATTGGGTGGGAGGATACCCACTGTATATGCATTCATTGTACAGACTTGAATTTTGACAAGGTGGAAAGAATCTCTTTGCTTGCATGTAAAATTAAGAACGTTTTAGCACAATAAAAATTTTAAACCAAAGAGTTTGTCTATTTCCTTCACATATAGGGATAAAAACCAAAATGAAATTGCGTAGTGTAATTGATCTAATGTTCTTCGTTCTACTCTTGAATCTTCATAACAAAGCCCAATGTCAGTCTTGCCTCAGACAATGTATTTTCTAATCATACAGATATTATTTAGCTGATCTGTGCAATATATATAATCTGCAATTCCCTTATCCTCTCATTTCCTGTGAATTTCTCTTAAGACAAAACAAAGTACTGGAACTTAAGTGAAATGTGGAACTTTGTGGGTTTGTTATTGTATCTACTAATATCCTGCATATGGGTGCTACAGAGAGACAGTACACAAAGCTTAGCGTGTTGAATATATTGCCATTTATACTGACACTATAAGCTTACAAAGAATTGATAATACCTAGGAAATGAGATACCAAAAATGCATATTAAATCCAAGGAAAGAAATTGCAAGGTCTTGTCTGTTAATGTCATCTTTGTGTATTTGCTGGATTACTTGAATTTCTGAAGACTGAGGATGAAGATTAACTTCAGGTGTTTGAATTGAGAAATACTTAGTGTGCAATTTGGCAGTTTGCCTGAAGTGTTGAGAGGCATGTTTTAATAAGGAGGTTGCTGGAAGAATTTAACACTGGAGTTCTCTCTCCTTGTGGAGAAAAAGATAGAAGTTTTCTTGTCTGGAAGATGTAAGTAAGGTGAGAGAAAATTGTAGAGAAAACGTGCATTAGTGTGACTCATTTGATGAGAACATGGACTTACCAAAAATCCTTATGTTACCCAGCCTGTATATCCACTAGTCAGTGCATGCAAAATGAGCAGTTGGTTAAATCAAACGCCTTCTAGTGAGCAGCAGGGGAAATAGCAATGGGGTGGTGGTGGCAGTGGAAATCTGTAAAGAATGGAAAACAAAAGGAGTAATACTCTGCAGCTATTACACTAGAGTTTTAATCACAAAATGGCATTTATCTTTCATGCATGGCTGCTGAAAGTTGCACACTTTCTGTGCTGCTCTAGGCTGGGTTGGACAGGGCTTTGAGCAACCTGGTCTCGTGGAAGGTGTCCCTGCTCATGGCAGGGGGTTTGGAACGAGATGGTCTTTAAGGTCCCTTCCAACCCAAACTGTTGCATGATTCTACTCATATGGGGATTTTTCAGAAAAAATCACTATTCATAGATCAGAATGTTTAAGTCTAACGAAAAGCCTTCATGCCAAAAAATGACATTTAGTTTAATGTGTTTTTAAAAATGTAAATGAGCCTTTTATTTCAAGAGAGATTAGGGCAAGTGAATGTTAAGAGAAGATTCCACAAAACTCAAAACGTGGACACAGAGTTAAGGCACATTTTTTAGCTGCACCTCATTTTTGGTGTTTGATATGTCCTGCACCAAGTCAGCAAGAGTTTGTCAAAAGGTGAAAGTATACCAGGTAAAGCAAAATACTGCAGATATCGCAGGACTATGCTTTTATGATGACTACATACTACTTTCATACAGCCTTCACTCCTAACTTTCTGGCTTAATTGGCAGTTTTGCCTAAGTGTCATTTTAAATCCTTTTTAGGCTATCAAGAGAATGCTTATATTGACAAAAGAACAGGGAAACTAGCAAATAATTATGCTAGCCTGAAAGCAATGGCCATTTTTGTTTTAGCTTTAAAATACAGATAAATAACATAGACTGGGGAGAGAAGTAAAGAGTGGAAGTAAAGGGGAAATTTTGAGTGCTTTGTGTCAGCTTCAATCTAAGTGGTTTTGCCAGTTTCATACATGTGTGCAATAAGTATTAAAAACTGAAACCTTGATACTGGTAGCTCAACTGACTTTAGTATTCACTGCAGGAATCGATTACTTTCATGTGTGGAACATACTCTTTTATTTTGTTGAAAAAATACTTAATTTAACAAGAAATTATTTCTCTGATCATCCATCTCACTGTATTGTAGGAAGATCAGGGTGGTACTTAGTTTAAATCTAAAATAAAGAGCTGGTAGAATCCTCAACCTGGTTGACCTAATTAGAGTCTTCCTCCTGTTGCCTGTAAAAGGAAAGCTGCATAAGACTCAGTGCCAGTGCTTTGAATAAATTTCCTACACACAATGGCTGCACTTGCTCATGCTGGCGGTTACGAAGTAAAAATTTAAGTTCATACTGATCTGCTCAAATAGCACCACTGGTAATAAACCAAAAGCGTGACAGGATTCAGAGCCACACGTGATACAGGGCTTGGATTAGCGTTTTGGTTTCAAAGGTCAACTGAGCTATTGCTTCTTCCAGTCCATGTGCTCTCTGCAGGCAAAAAGCAGACAAAGGGACAAATGCGCAGTTGAACTGCAATAATTTCCTAGGCTGATACAACTTCAATAGTTTGAGGCAATGCCTGAAATGCTGGTGGAAACAGAGCAGGTAAGACTGCATATTTGCATTAATAGATGGGTGCCATGCTTTGATTACAGAATCTAGGGAAAAAGAAAAGGGGGAGCGGGGGAGGGGAGGGAGAGAAACTTAATTATGCTTTAGTCTCTGTGAATTACAGTCTGAGATGTTAATTTAATGAGCAGTACATTTAATCACCCCGTGGTGTGTTATGCTTAAATGGCTGTGGTATGGACTATGATAATTTTTTTGTTTCTCTATTCCATGAAATAAGTGTTTAATGAAGTGAACATAATGATAATAAAGAAATTGAAAATATAAGCTAGAATGCTACTGAATTCAGTATAAACATTTGAGGAAAAAATAGACTATATTCTGTTAAGATGATAACAAATGACACATAGTTTTTGTAACTCTTACAGTGCTGACAAAAATGCGAAGATATCTTACAGGCCAATTTATGGTTCTAGCTGGAGACTCTGATGTTAATGCTTTCCCTGTTTTCCTCTTGCTCTAAGCCTGGAAGGCAAAACTTTGCTTTCCGCCCAGTTGTTTTTGTTCGGCTGTATGGTGAGCTCCTTCAGTCTGCGTGGGAGGAAGGGGTGTAATGTTTAGAGGTGCTTGGAGTTGTTACCTTGGTGCTGATGAACACTTGCGTGTTTCTTTGTATATTTTTTCTTCTGAATTTCAAGTTACGAATTACTGATATTTTTAATAGAAATCTAAGATTAATAAAAGGGAATTACATGTCCACAGCTTCTTACAAGGAAAAACAGGGTATCTGCATTCCAAGAAGGCAGAAACTAGCTGAAGTGGTTTGTATGTGTATACTTTTTTTGTCCTGTAAATGTCAGGTTTTTTGCTATAAGTAAAGGACATTTACTGCATTATTTGTTTCCATTTTTAGTAGATTTTCTGATTTCTTTTTAACTGTGTGTTAATTCATGCAGCATCAGCTGGTTTTCTCCCTTGACTACCAATTAAATACTGTTTTAATTAAGTCCAGCTGGAATAAATTTCTCAGGTGAGGATTTAAGTGTGAACACAGCTGTAAAAGAAGTCTTGGTTGCTAATTCTTATGCATTGACTTGCTTTTAGGAACGGGACTAAAGTTAACGATAGGCATGCAGTTTTTGCCTCTGTGTGGATCAGAAGTATGACAGTAAATTCAAAAACTTGCATTTAAAAAAATAAACTGTCATCGGGTAAGCGTAAAATTATACATGTAGGATGAGCACTACAAGCAGTGATTGTTTTCTGATCAGCACCCTCCCTCCTCCGTACGACTTAGCAGTTGCTTTTATATAAAGCTGTGGATAAAGGCAGTATGAAAGTGTGCGTTGTTTTCCGCCATTCTAAAAGGGAAATGAAATCGTTCCTGTTGATGAATATGTGCCAGAGCTATACGAAGGGTATCTCTTGGCAGCCAAGCAAGGTGGTGGGGTGGAGTTGTGAAGCCTCACTTTACAGAGAGCAGGCTCTGATCCTTCCTACGCCCGTGCGAGCTCGCAGGTTTCTGCACGCAAAGGTGGTAACGGCCGGTACCTCCGAGCTGTAAGCCCCCGAGTAACGCCGGGGTGGGGAAAGGGGGCGGGGGGGGGGTGTGCCCCTCCCGGCCGGGCGCTGTGGGAGCCTTGGGGCGAAGGGCGACTTACTCGCCTCCCCGCCCGGGGCCGTGACAACTAGCAATGGCTGGTTTTCTCCCACGGCGGCCCCGCTGAGACTGTAACTTCACCCCCTTCCTGAAGTGGGGGCGGGGTGTGTCCCCGTGGCCAGGGCTCACGCGTTTTCTCTAAAAGGCTCTTACGTGGTTTGTTTACTCTTTCCGACTGCTGCGCGGGCCAGAGCAACATTTTGCGGGCCGGGGGCACGCGTCAGCCTCTCCCAAGGGCCCCCCGGCCCGGCCCGGCCCGGCCCGCTCTGCCCCGCAGCAGGGAAGGCGGGCTCTCCTCACCGCCCTCCTCGGCCCCGCGCGGGATGTGACGCCGCCTCCTCCCGCCCCGCCGAGACTTGCGGGGCGAGGCGAGGCCGCTAGCGCACCGCCTTCCCCGGTGGGGCCGCGGCCGCTGCCGCCCCCGCCGCCTTTAAAGCGCCGCTCGGGCCCCGCCCCCTTGGGCGCTCCTCAGCCACTGAGCGCGCGGCGGCGCGGAGGCGCCTGCGTCGGCCACTTCTCCGCCGCCCAATGAGGGCGGGCCCGGGCGCGCGGCACACGACGCGCCCGCCCGCCCTCCCGCAGCGGCGAGGCGAGGCCAGCGGGC
>JAVKLA010000042.1:7239787-7267163 GCA_034782735.1 Sagittarius serpentarius | reverse complement strand
GGAGCAGCTGAAAAGTCCTTGACTTAGTCTAAGCACGACTTAGCAACAGCTGAAACCATCAGGGTGTTATCAACATTTTTCTCATACTAAACCCAAAACACAGCACTGTACCGGCTACTAGGAAGACAGTTAACTCTATCCCAGCCGAAACCAGGACACATATTAATATGATATTTGCACTGTCATTCTGTTCTGCCTAACCAGAGAATTGAACAATTGATAAATTAGTGTGATGGTCTTTCAGTAAGTAAATATATACTATATTTGAACATGATAGGCCTTTAATATAGGTTTGTCATTACTAGTAATAAATAGACTTTCTAAAAAATACTTTCATAGGAAAAGTCTTATTTATATAAAAATCAATTTAAAGAAGAAGTTACTCACTCCACCTCTTACTTAGTTATCATCTCTGAATTTGACTGTGATGCTGTTTGCTCCCTCTTTTAGATTGGTAATGAAGATAAGACTGCAACAAATTCAAGTATGTGTGGGTATCTTGCTAGATCCTTCCCCCAACTCAACACTTAAGTTTCGTTTCATAACCTTTTTGAGCATGATCTGTCAGGCAGCAGTGGGTTGCAGCAGTGGTATTATTAGCAGAAGGAATTTTGAGATGGTGCTGAGTAAGATGCTTGAAAATGTCAGTTCTATTGTTTCATACAAATATAAGTATTTTACACATACTCGTCTTCCAACCACTGATTTGCTAATATTGTATAGGTAGAATTCAGTTTATCAAATGTCTGTAGTTGCATGAAGAACTTCTCTGTCCGTTTCTGCTGTATAATGCAAGAGTCTCCACTAATAATTTGGGGGGTTTATGTATTTTTAAAAAAATATATTTTACTTTGGTTAGGAGAGGATACCAGTTATATTTAGTACTCATGCTTATAAAACTAAAAAGTTTCAGTAGGTCTTCAGAATCGTTGGTAATGAAGCTAGTGCTCTCGAAGACTCAGATAGCCCTCTGAGAACAAAAGGAAGGCAGTCTTTTTTTCAAATAATTAATACTTCTAAAGATATCAAAAAAGAGAGATTTCAGCCAGTATTTAAAGAGAAGAAGAACATATTTGCTGAGTGACCAAATAATGGTTTTTAGAGCAGCAGGAAATGAGTGTCATGTTGGGGGGTTTGTTTGTTTTGTTTGATTTTTGTTTTGTTTTTGTTGTTGTTGTTGTTGTGTAGGTACTTATTTCTGTCTACTTTTCTGTGAGAGTAATTTGTGTGGGGTGGTTTGTTTTTTTTTTTTTTGTCTTTCTAATAGCTATAACATTTTCCTACAAATCTTTAAGACTTGCAGTGACTTGGTGACTACTTCTTCTAATTTCAGGACTGATTTTAATTTTTTTTTTTTTTTCTTTAAGCAAAAATACCTGTATTACTTCTAATTAATTTGTCATAGCTGCCTTGGATTTCCCCTCAAAGAGGCCTTGTGAGTCTTCATGACTGAGATAGACTAGTATAATGTATTCCATCATAAAATATTCTTTTCTTTGCATGTGTTTACTGTGAATTTCTCAAATCACTATCTGAAACCTAGTATTGTTTACTACTGTATTCCTTATTAGTCAAGGTTTTTATTCATTCCAAGGTTCGTGTCTGTCTTCTGGTAAATAATATCCTCCTTTATGCAGGAGACTTCTACATGCTGGGCGAAAAAGCTTTGTCTGTAATTGATGCCTGAATATGGTGATTTGTGATTGGTGGGAGTTTTTGTTCTTCCTCTTACCCAGGGAAGATGGGGAGTGCTGGAGTAACTGCATAGTGCAGTTGTTTTTTCTAATTTTTTAGTTTTTGTTCTAACCTAAACAGGCCTTCTTTGTTATCTTGCAGTGTTAGTGAAAGCTTGTTAATTTTCTGGGAATCAATGGCATAAATGAAAATACGTTTATATAAATTTAGTGTTTATAAACTCTTTTGATAAAAATTAAAATCATATTGTGAGGGCAAACATATTAATTGCATTTTCTTTGTGATTTGTAGATGCTTAATATCACCAACATACTTCTTAACACTTCCAAAGCAGTTTTCACGTTATGCTACAGCATTCATACCTATTCATAACAATGTTAATACTTTTAAAATATTCTTTCTTTTAGGTGCTGCAGTACTTAGGATTCCTGTCTTGTATGGAGAGGTAGAAAGACTGGAGGAAAGTGCTGTGACTGTTATGTTTGATAAAGTGCAGTTCAGTAATAAATCTGCCAACATGGACCACTGGCAACAAAGATTTCCTACTAACGTCAAGGATGTAGCAACTGTTTGCAGACAACTAGCAGAGAAGAGAATGCTGGTAAGAATTTAAAGAAACAAGCCTCTTTAAGGTAAAAACCTTAACCTAAGGTTCTTGGCTCTGTTTCTGAACAACTGAGAACTGCATATAACCGGCATTATTTACATTTCTGGAATGCTGGGAGGGAGGAAAGAACTAGCTGTAATACTACAGTATCTTTACATGACAGTGTGTGGATCTTCTGATATTTGAAACAAAAGTGAGTGAACTGATGAAACAGATCCTTCTGAAAATTTTCATGTGTCTTCTAGTATACAGGACAGAAATGCACATACCTAACTTATTTTAATATGCCTTTTACACATTGCCATTTTGGACTGAAAAATACCCATGATGGTTGAATGTAGTTCTCAAAGATGCCCTTGTTTATTCTGTAAGAACACTGAAGTGGCAAAAAGAAGCCACTGGACTTAAATACTTTATTCACCACAGCATCTTCAGGTTACCACCTTTGCAAGATAACAAAACCAACCAACCACCTTTGGTTTTCATACATATAACTTGGAAAAAAAATGGACCAAGCCCATATGGTGCATGTGGTGCAGTCAGTTTGTTTGACAGGACTTGTACATTGTTTGCAGTTTAACATTCAGCATGTGTGTGGTGCCTTTTGCATTTGTTTTCAATAAGTGAATAGTATAGAATAGCCGAGTTCCTCTTCCCCAGCTATTTGACCTTGGTTCGTTGGTTGGCTCGCTCCTTTCCCTATTGTTAATTCTACAGAATATAAGCTGTTTGTGAAAAGTCAGGTCAGGTATATGTAATACCAGTTTTCAGTCTGAGTCCCTAGTCAGTTGTTCTCTGAAAACGCACGAGACGTTTCTAGAACATCAGTGAGGTGCTGTAACGTGCCTTTCGGGATAGGATCTCGCTGAAAGATTATTCTGCACAGTTCTTGCCCAGGAATTAGTCTGAGGGCTAGCTAGCTGCTTTTTTTCATCTGTGTTTCCTGTTTCTTCTGTAGGACCCATCAGTAAAAGGAACATTTCACTGGTCTGGCAATGAACAGATGACTAAGTATGAAATGGCATGTGCAATTGCAGATGCTTTCAATCTTCCCAGCAGCCACTTGAGACCAGTAAGTGATGTGGTGTTTGACCTATAGAAAGATGGATGTGCTTTGTCGCTTCGAGTAGTAGGTCTTACGCTAGCTATACAAATAAACTTCCTCTTCAGGACGATCGCTTTGAGTATGTGTAGCACAGCAGATGTATTGCTGAGGATGCTGTCTGATATCTAAAACAGGGAAACAACAGCTGCTTCCTGCTGAATTACAAAAATTACCCAGTCAGTCAGTAACCACTTTTGCAGTCTGTAGTGTAATGGTATTTCTGCAGAACAGTTCCCCTTAGTCATGAGTAAATCCATACTACTTTTGTTGTATTTTTGTCCTTAAGAAAAGCTTACTGATTGACAGAACATTAATGTGAAGGTCGGGATCCGTAAGGACTTTTCAATGTCCAGATTTATTTCTGAATACATGCATGTAAGAACTTGAAATCATTTTTGTTTTGCAGTTTTATTGGCACTTAAGACTACTCTTAAAGGCATACTGATAATGTTGTGAGAATATAACATGTAAATAAGGTTTTATTTATATCCAAAATAAATTTCAAGAATTCTGAATTAGTAAAGGCTGGAACTGAAATGTGGCTTGGAAGATGGAGAGGAAAAGAAAGGAGACCACTAAGTTGGTCTGATTTCCGCCCCTCCTCCCCCCCCCCCCCAAATCCATTTCTCTTCAAGTATATTGATCAAGACATGGTTCTGTCAACATTTTAGAGTATTTTTTTACCTTGTGATTATAGTCATAGGGTAAAAATAGCAGTAAAACATAGAAAAGCATAAATGGTGAGCAGTAACTGAGTGAGAAAAATTTAACTTAAGACACTTCGCGTCGCTCTGCCTGACATCTCTTATGTTAAAATGAAGTTAATCACAAAAAAAGCAAACAAAAAACCTAAAAAACCCCACAAAATAGCTGGAAGGGGGGAGGGGAACGTACCTACATAGAAAACTATGAAGGAAGACTTCTAAATGAGCATGTATAAGAATAAATATCTTTCTGTCATTTCTGATTACTTGTTGGTGCGTTGGGGTTTTTTTTCTGTTTATTTTTTAGATCACTGATTGTCCAGTTGTGGGTGCTCTTCGTCCGAGGAATGCTCAGCTAGACTGCTCGAAGTTGGAGATGCTGGGGATAGGTCAGAGAACGCCATTTCGAGCTGGGATCAAAGAATCACTTTGGCCTTTCCTTGTTGACAAGAGATGGAGGCAGACAGTCTTCCATTAGTTTGTAACTTTTTTAGTAAAAGTATGGTATGTGGCACTTTTTTAAAAGAAAAAAATAGTTTTGTATGAGTGTTCTTAAATTGTGACATATATGAGTTTTCATTTAATCAGGTAAACATATGGTCTTGCACTAGTGAAATGTTAGCCTAAAAAAAGTTCAGTGACAAAAACTGAGCCTGTTTGATGTCATGGATCTTTCCTTCCATTTGTACCAGTCTAACAATGTCTGTTCCTGGCAGATTATGGTTCTTGGTAATCAGTACCATTTGATGCTAAGGATGACTCACATCACTTGTAGACTTACTTTTGGCTGAAATACGTTGTTTATGCTTAAGGTCTGTGCCATTGTTGTATATACCATTTCTCTTCATTAAAAGACATGGTCACTTACTTTATCACCAAAAATCTGAGTTTTTTATTTTTAACTTCTGAAGGTAGTGTTCTTACGAAGTTAAACTGAAGGAATCATTAAAAGTTTGTTTTGCTTGAGCTCTGAACAAAATGTTTTTTAAAAAAGTGAAACTTTATTTTTGCAATTATCAAGTGTACTTTTTATGCTTGAAGTATTTTCAGAATGTTCTGTAACTTGAATGCCTGCAGCTTCATATTTGTACAGCAAGTTGTATGCATTTGTTTTAACGGTGACATATAAAAGCTAGAAGAGGGTTGGCAGGGTGGGGAACAAATAGTTTTGACCTGGATTTTTTTTTTTGGGTGGACGGGGATTGGAGTTGGAGGATTTTTTTTTTTTTGAGTGGGGGTTTGTTTGTGTTTTGTATAAAAGCATGAAATATCTTCATCTTTCTCTTTTTTGGGGCAGTATTTGGAATTGGTGAAATTAGTGGGAGTAAGGTATTTGTTAGTCAATACAAGTGAGACGGACAAGAAAGGTATTTCGAGAATTTGTAGCACTGTGGCTTCTTTTGCACAGACTGTCAGATCTTGCACTGATGTAGCTTGTTCTGGAACAGCAAAGCGATTATGTTGAAGGTTTGCACCATAATAATGTAACCACAGTAGTCTAATATAAGCAAATCTTTAATCTGCTTAACTCTAGTCCTTAAATTTGGACTCAGTAGCCAAGTAAAGTGGAGGAAGAACATGGTTTGTAAGGGTTAGCTTCCTTCTGAATTTGTAGAATCAACAATATAAATGTTCTGAGATTGCCAGCAGATTATTAGTAAAAATAGGAAAGCTGCATTTAGATGATCATTTATTTTTCTGAGGTTGACGTGAAGGGGGAGGGGAAGATGTTCAGCTTTTAATTAAAAAAAAAAAAAAAGGGGGGGAGGGGGCCCAGGGACGGACACAAAAATAGACCAAGATCTTCTAAGATGAAGGTCTTCTAAAGGTCAGCTTTACATTCAGTCCTTTAATTTCCAACTGGCATATGCTAAGAGTTCATAATCCTGATTTTAGTGTGAAGTCCTGATATACACATGGTAACCTATCTCCACAATGACAATAAATACATGTTGCCAGCATGAGAAACAGTTGTTGATTCTTTCTTTACCATCACAGTTTATCTGAATCATAAATATTTGCAATTCTTGCAATCTCTGTGCCCTTTCAGTGATTTCTCCCCACCTCCCCTTAATTCAGTGAACTATTTCCAGAGTTAGGTTGAATCAGTGTTTCTCTGTCAATGTGCTGCTGCCCTGGGGATGTGATCAGTGTACATACAAAAAAAAAGTTACAGAAGGTTTTGAAATTATGAGCCTGAAACATCCTGGGCCTCAGTGCTTGATCAGGAGGATTCTGAGTACATCCCCCTTCACTTGCAGGCAGCGAAGTTTTTATTAAATTTGACACCATATTTTTTTTAAAAAAATCACAATAAACTTAAAACTGATAGGAAAATTGGAGATGGGGATAAAAGCCACAAGAAGAAAAAATTTAAGAAACACTGAGGTGGACAGTAGACTTGCTATTTCATTCTGCGGTTGGTTTTGGATTTCCCGCCCCCCCCCGGTATACATAATCAGAAGTGACAGTATTTTGTTAAAATCAAGTAGCTAAATAATTCTCTAAGTGGTTCTCATTTTATTTCATTTCCATTTTAAAAATGTGGGAAAATACATCAATATTTTGAAGGCAGCATATACCATTCTGGATGTATTGCTGATTTTTGTTAAACTGTTCTCAAATTGCTTATTGCTAGATCCACAAAAAGAAAGTGGATGTTAAAATGCTGACTAGGGCAGTATCCAATTTTATATACATATATGTTTTGTTTAGGTGTTTTGTTTTGTTTTGTTTTTAAATGAAAGGGGCTTCCTCCTAACCCCCCAAGATGATGCAAAACTGTCTCTTCTACCTACAGGGAAGTGCTCTAACTTACCCATTCCCTTCAGCTGGTATAAGTTAATTGGCACTGCATCCATTATTGTAAATGGAGTAGTTTGACCAGGAAGGAAAAAGGATGACTTCTCTCCCAAACATAAAGCACCTCACGGGGATGAACTGGGCATCTTACGGGGAGGAGAAGATTGCAATTTTGAATTTTTCTCACACTGAGTAAGTGAGTCCCAGTCTTAGTGGTCTAAACACTGAACTGTGAAATAAAAGTGTATAATTTACCCCTCTACCTGCCCTGGTTCGTTCAGCAGCCAGTGGTCTGTTAAGACTGCTGCAACTACTGCAGGTGACGTGGGCAGACAAATACGTGCTTCTTGCAGGGCTGATGCATACTTTTGAAACTGAAAAACAAATGTGCTACAGGAGCAGAATTTTGGAACTTGTATCTTGAAAATGTGTTTGTATTTCTCAAGGAAACTTACATGGCAGTTAATCCTCAATTTTTTTTTTTTTTCTTTTGAGCACTGAAATACAGGAGTTAACTATCCAAGTTTCTAAATGGTTTTGATTCTTAAATATGGAGTGGTTCAACCTTGCCCACTCTTAAATTTGATTAATCTTTACATTTCATCCTAGGGTACATGGACCTTCCCAGGTAAAAAAAAAAAGAAAAGCAAAATAAAAACTTGTGTGGACTTTTCTTTTTTTGAGGTCTTCTATATTTGCAGAACCATTTTTGTGTTTAGTAAAATCTACAATTGTTCAAACAGGAAGGTGTGGTTGGGGGAACTCTTCCTTCCTAAGCAGCATTCCAGACAACATTTCTATATAAGGTGTTGGCAATATGATTTAATATATGTATGTGTTGCACCTTGTATATGTTGTTACCCAGCCCAATTCTTAATTTCTCCACTTGAGGGAGAATATATTCATTTGAAAAAGAAGGGTCTGGAGCTAGTTACAGGAAAGTGCTGTAACTCTGGAGTAAGTTTCAAAGGATGACAGTATGACTGGAAGATAACAAAGATGACGAGATATATCAAACCAATGTGATTGTTTTAGTTGTATACTTGAATGACTAAAGATACAGAAAAATCAAATGCTAAGGCAATACGAGTTTTCCCACCTCCTACTGCATCCCTTCCACAAAAACTTGTTTAGATATATTCAAAGGCTATGTTTCATGAAAACTATATTCTGAGCTAGACTGCAGTCCAAGGGTCTTGTTACTAGTGCTTTTAAAAAATCTTAGGTGCAGTTTTGACATTCAAAATTTATTTTGAAGTGTAAGGAACGTCAACCTAAAAGGTTTTGAAGTAGGTCACACTGACTATAACTGGATTAAACGGGTAGCTCCTTTAATTCATTAATTTTTACAACATGGTTCAAAAGTATCATGTAGATTGAAGCTTCACTACGTTAATCCTTTTAACCAGGAGTTTTGGGGTAATTCTGCTTAAATTCTGGCAAAGTGATCATGACCATCAAGCTGTCATAATGAAATATGTGGGAAGTCCCAAGACGAGATATTCAATCCTTCTGTATAAATGTGTGTTAAGATCTGGATTCTGTTCAGATAAATATACACTTTATTTCAGTATGTTAATGATAAAATTCAGCAATCTATATTTACTTAGCAATGTATTTTCCATTTTGCTCCATATGTAGTCTATAAAAAATAAATGCCAAACTCCATCCGGCTATCATTTCTTTATTTTACTACCATAATCTGCAGGCTGTGACAGATTACAAAGGTGAAAGGCAAGTATGTTCTTAAATGTCATGTCTGTTTGTAACATAGTTTTCCTGCCAAGAAAAATTGTTCTTAATGCTTGAAAGGTGAAAATGATTGCATTTACATAACAGTTACAAAATCAGTAACAGTCTATCATCTTTGATGTAAATATTTAAACCAAAATACAGGAAAAACAGTTCCTCTTACCTTTTTTGTACCAAGTCAAGAATAAGGAATCATTTCAAGGGTTCCAGTAGAAAATGAAAAATTAGTTAACTGTCTTTTCTGTGAAGAACAGACTACTGTTCAGTTATATCTTGTCAGAGGGAATCTGCATCCTCAGCATCCCCCCCCATCATAAAGCGTAGCAGAAGTTGCCCTGGAAAATGTAGTCCTAGACAGACACCTTCCATGACATTTCCCTCCTTTGGTTATAGATATATCAGAGAGCACTATAGATACTGCAAGAAAGTGGAACTAGTACTGTGATTTTCCATCACTTTTAAGCTATGTTGCTGTTGAAAGAACTGGTCATACTCTTCCCTTTTCTTCTCTGGCTTTGTGTTTGTGGCTCCATGGCTCTGTAGGTATTTGTGTTGGTCAACAAAAGCCCAGGAACTGTTTGGGGTCAAAATCATTGTGATGGATTCCATGAGACACAACCTTTGTGTGCAGAGGAAAGAATGGCTTCTTTTTACAGAAGCAATGCCAATTTCTGCCAGTTTAGTGATTGCGAAAGTATGGCAATATGGAGTCAGTCCTGCTTGAATCCTCATTCTAGGATTATTTAGTGTTTATATTAATTTATTCACTGCTCTCTGTCAGCGAAGGGGATAAAGAAAGAAAAATCACTGGTTTTAAAGTCTCGTTTTCTGTTTAGACTGCAAAGATGCACTTTTTATCTTCCAGGCCTTCTAAACCCAAAGGACAGATTTTCATGAATGAAACGTTTCTTGTATCATCTGGTGTTCTCTGATTTATTTCTACATAAAGATGAGATAAAGACCATACAGATTTGTCCCTAAACAAAAGTACAACAAGACTGAAGTTAGCATTTTATAAATGTTTTAGTGCTTTTCTAGGCTTCCACTATTGTTCTAGGGAAATGCAATATTGGAATTTGAAAAAAAAAAATTAATACAACCTATTTACTCCGTTTCAAGAGAAATGTAACTTGTTGATTTAATGTTGTGCCCCTTCTCTACCTTCTAAAGCTAGTTTTATTTGCATAGCTTCATAGAAGAGAGATCTGTGCACAGAGAGGAGTTCCATGTTGTTCTTCAGTGACGGAACTAACTCAGTACTTTCTGGTTCATTGCTGGGCTGAGGCACTGCAAAGAGGTTGTCGCTGTAAACCTTCACAAAGTTGTCATTCTCTCCACTTGACTCCATTTTGCTGTTAAAAGTTTGTTGTAAGTAACTAAAATATGGATCAGTTCCTAAAATGGCATGCTGCTTTTCATGTAACTGATAAACTGAAAAGCCATCAGGGAAAGGGTAGAGACTTCTTATTAAACCAATGGTCTTGAAGCCATGAAGTAATATCTACTACCAATTTCCCAGAAAGCTGGGCTCCTGCGAGTTCAATAGAAGCCTGACATTTTTCAGGAGTGAGTCATTTGAGGAAATTTCTTGGCTGTTTTGGGAAGCACTAAGGTATAAGAAGTGTTTGCTTTCCACTAGAAGCTCTGTAGCAGAAGTGCCAGTGATGTAATCTCCAAGGGCTTTTGTGCACAGCTGGACTTTAATGCCCATCAGATTTATAAAACAGGTTGTTGCCAGTTTTTTCCAAAAAGAAGGTTTAAACTGCCGCCTTGCTTTCCAAACTTCCAATTTGCTAATAGGCAAATTCCCAATTTGCTAAGGATTTTGCAAACAAAAAAAAAAGTAGTAAATGTATGAACTGAACTTGCTGGATTCTGGAGTGCTAGATTCTCTCACATTCCGAAATTTAGTATTTTCTGTGTTAAACGCTGAAAGAAAAATAAAACTGATGTCATAGCTCTACATATCCGTTCTGCTTTGGTACTCTGGGATTCATAGTTTATGGGATGAAAGTGAAACAAGAAAATCAGATGATGCATGAAATCCTTTTGGTTATTAAGAGCCACATTTTTGCAAATGTGAAAATCTCTAGGAAAACATAATTTCAGTTCAAACCAATCTTTTAGCATCTCTCGTTTCCTACCGTATGTTACACAGTACATTTAAATAAAACCAAATTGACAGAAGTTGGTGACATTCCTCACCACACAAAAAGAAATGTAAGTTACAAAATGGCTCATGGGCATTTTTCCCAACTTCTGTCTGCTGTCTGGAAGAGGATCTGGCCAAGTGATCAATGCACCTGTCAGTTCCATATTAAATTACTATAGCGGAAGGAAGGCAGAAGCAATTTGCACCAAGTGCTGCATCCTTGAGCAAAGGAGACATGACATTCTAATATCCAGATCACTCCACTAGGCTACAGTTGTTTTGTAGTCCACTCAAAACTAATGTACTCACTCGTCAAGTTACAGCTGGCTTAGGATGCAACTGCATCAGTAGCTTTCCCCTCCCATACCCATTACAGGCCTTTGAGAAGATGAATTTAAAAGGCTGTTTTGGAACGTGGGGACTACAACTGAAGCAGTGGGGTTGGGGATTTTCATGTGTGTATTTTATGATGAGGAGGATACCAGTCAGAGAACATCTCAAATTCCGTGAAATACAATGAGCAGACTACTTCATAAAATCCAGTCATCTTGCTTTCCAGGCTTTCTTTGCTTCAGTATTTGTGTAACGTTGTCAGTTCAGTTCTCAACACAGATTCACAGAAAAACTTTATTGAAAAATAATTCCTATGAATGATGTTCTTCTTCTGTGTGCTCAAGCTTTTAAGAAATGGCTGAAATAATTCACTCAGCCTCGCCTGACACCACCCACCTATATCAAGATCACAGACACATAAGCATGTGTTTGAACTCATTGCACTGGAGTCTTTTCTGCTACAGAGGTGAATACGGGTATCTGAATTAGGACAGTTGGCTGAAACCAATTTTTCAGTGGTCAATATCACAAGAAACAACTAAGTCTGTTAAGGATTTCCCCCCTTCCCAGTATGTGCTTTGGAGGGACTGCACAGCTATTCAGGAGCCTCAGAAAGTATGCGGTGTGTGGAAAGCATGATGGCAGCAGGCTAACTCTTGCTCCACACCACCCTAATGTACCTTCAGGAGGTACCTGCAGGAGCTCCATGGTGGTGTGTGCCTGTGCGGCATCTGTCAGAGCAGGCGAAAAGCAGGACAAACACTCGGTGGGGTGTGAGGGCAGAAGTGGATGCTCACAATGTGTGCTGCTGTGCGTGGACTGGTGACAGGGCTAGAAGCTGCAGGGCCGTGAGGATTGAGGTGTTCTCTGTGTATGTTGGGGGCATGGTGGGCAGGAACCAAAGTTTCAAAACAGTTTTTGATTTTGCTTTAGAATTTTTCACTCTTTGCTTATTGGCTGCAGTTACATGCCAAAACAGACAATCCAAATTTAAATCTAATTTATTTCCTAAATGAAAAGGGAAAACACATTAGTGAACTGTGACAGACCTGTGCATACCTGTCAGATAACTTAATTTCGAATTATGTTGGTGATTTCTGACCTAATTTATGTAAGGTTGATTTACACTAACTCACTAATGACATAAATTATCCAAGGTTTTAACCATGCTGTTCCTGCATGCTCTATAATTAAATCAAAACTGGATACTCTTTTTAAGTGGCACACCTTTGTTTAAGGTGTTGGTTTAATGTGTTAACTTTACAACCAGTCACACACACACAAAAATGCTTGAGCATCTAGGGATTACAGTGTAACAGGAGCTTAGATGAACTGTATAAGAAGATAGAAATACATAGCCTCTTACGGTATACAGTGTTTTTTATGAGATTCTGGAGTTCAGAGATAAATTGAATGCTAAACTTAACACTGTCTTGAGGGACCTTGAGTTGTAGCTTTGAGCTCAGGGGAACTTCTGGCTTTGCAGTGTTGTTTGTTTACTTTATAACTCTTATTTGCCTGAATTTGTATTTAATTAAAACCTTAGAGAAGTGAGACTTCTGTCTGAAATGGCTTCTTTATAATGTGAGAAAGGGCTCTCAAGGAGGATTGGCTGTTTTGTGACATAACCTTCCAAAATAATGACTGCCGTGTAATGTTACAGGGCATTTGCCGGCATGAAAAATGGTCCTTGATAGTTATGGAAAAAGAAAAAGTATGTAGACAGCAGGGATTAGGAATTACATTAGGAAAAGTGTTACAGAAAAGATTTCAGTCTGTGCTTAATGTTCCACTGGTTTCAGTATGGTTCCTTACCAGGCTTACATTTAAGCACAGGCACAAAACTTCGAAGCATCAATGCCTGGGAGTATCTTGATGAGAGGTGACTAAGGATACAGATTGTCCCCTTACATGTAGTTTTAAGTTTTGATAGTACTCTGTTGGGGTTCCTGTAATTCATATTGGTATCAAAGAGTGGAGCAGTGAAGTTCCAAATCTTTTTATTGCAGTTTAGGAACTGGTAGTGATGGCAGTAGTGCAATCACGGGGAGGGGGTGGACCTGATCAGATCCCCAAAGCCACTGCTCCTACCCCAGCCTCTGTAACAATTCTGTGCTAGTAAGAATATGTGCAGGTAGGGCTTGCACTGCATTTTATGTGACTGTTGTGTGGATAAAAGGCAAAGGAGGGGCTAAACAGCCTGCAGGGTAGATTTTACTTTAAGGAAATCTGGGAAAGCCACTTGCTCACACAGTTAGTAGTAGCAGAGAAATTAAAGAAACATTTTATAGGAAAAGTCCACTTGTACCAACACACACGCTTCTACAATTTAAGCTAACGGAACAGTTTACGTGCTTAGCAGTTGCGGTAACAGGCTCTTAGTCCTTCAGGTTGGCCGACTGCCAGAAGACAGAAAAGACACCTTTGGCCTGTATGTCCAGTAAAAGGTTCTTTTGAACCTTCAGGCCTGATTTACTTTGAACCCCTGGGGTGTATATAAAAATATTTTCTGACCTCCTGCTATCCTCTTCCTCCTTCCACCAGCACTCTAGCACACAAATCTTTTTAGTCATCAGTAGGAATTTTAATTGCTTGGAGTTTCTGATCCTCATTTCATATATATATATATATATATTTATTTGTCTGATATGTTAGATGCACACCTTATTGTGCTTGTTGCCACTGCCTGTGTGGGAAGTTTCCAAAACAGCCCTGTACTTTACAGTTTTAAATACCAGGTTCTTGCCTGTTGATTCAACCAGTGTATTTTTATTTTTAACTCAACAAGCGAATGGTCTCATTTTCAGAATTACTGATCATCGTCTAACAGTGAGTGGCTCGCAAATTCTGAGTCATTAGAATACAGAATAATCAGGCCAGTAGTTTTGAAAGTCCTGAATGATGGATGGGTAAATAAGGTATGGAAAAAAGGCTTAACAGGAGTCAAGGTTAAAGAATCAATAAAAAAGAAGCTTGGATGTGTGTACCAGTCCTAGCCACTTAGTTCTGTTGACTCAGGAGATAGATATAAACAGGTAGCATAAATATCCCACATATGTTCAAGTAGTTCAACGAAGAACTTACACCCAAGGCAAACGCCAGCCCCAAGACAAATATTGGAAGGACAATGCCAACTGCGCCATTTCCACTGTGAAGAAAATGGTGTCCTTCTCTGTAACAGCTAAAAGAAACAAACAGGATGAATCGATGACCTGGGCGAGGTGATGGAATGCATGCTCAACAAGTCTGCAGAAAGCACCAAATTGTGAGGAGCCATTGGTATGCTCAAGGGCATGGCTGCCATTCAGATGGATCTAAGCAGGCTGCAGGAATAGACAACCAGGACCTTATGAAATTCATCAAGGACAAATGCCAAGTGCTGTACCTGGGAAGGAAGAGCCCTTTGTAGTTGATCCAGGCTGGGGAGCAGCTCTGCAGTAAAGGCCCTGGGGTCCTGGCAGGCAGGGAGCTGTTGAACAAGAGACAATGGACAAACATAAACTGAAACATAAGTGGTTCAGACTGGGCATAAGAAAAGCCTTTTGCACCATGACAACAGTTGGACACTGGAACAGGTTGCCCAGAGAGGCTGTGCAGTCTCTTGTCTTTGGAGATGTTCAAGACCAGATGGAATAAAGCCACTTGTCCTTACCTCAAAGCTGACCCTGCTTAGAGCAGGAGGTCAGATTAGAGACCTCCTGTGGACCATTCTGACCTGAATTATCCTATGACCCTATGACAGAAAAAGGTTAAGAGAATTCAGAAAAAGTAGAAATAAAAGTGAAACAGTATTTTATATTTATAAGCCATGGGGAAACCCAGTAAGAAAAGATGAAGATGAATGATGCTGGCACTGCCAGCAGTCTAAGTGAATTTATTTGGCCCGTTATTCATGGGAAAGGCTGAAGAAAGTCAAATTCTGGAAACTGGAGTGAGATGTTAAAAGGTTTTATGATTATGCTGGAGCAGACAGGCAATTAGAAGTATTAAAAGCTGACAAGGCACAAGGTCAAGATTAATTATATATTTCAGTATTCTAGCAGGAGTGGGAAGAGAAATATTTTGAGCAGCACATGCTTTGCAACAGTGGAGGTTCAAAAGACGGGTGTAGGTCTGAAGAATTGAACAAATATGCCCTTGTATAGAAGGGGGCTTTATTTTGCCCAAGTTCAGTTTCCATAGGAAGACAGCAGGAAGGGAAGAGTTTGTGAAAAGGAGAAGGGTCCAAATGAAAGCAAAACATACTCCTCTTTGTGACGTTCTGTGTATTTTCTCAAAATAATTAATCTAAGTTGTAAATCAACAGTCTTGCAATAGTTTTACAGTTCCTTGCAAGAGCAGGCAATACAGGCAGACATAGGCCAGCATGTGACAGCAGCAGGTAATTTTTTATCCCCTCCCAGGTGTGTGAACACCAGAGAGGCACTATGAAGACCTGCTTGATTCACATAGGTGAAGCAGTAGCTTCAGATTTTCTCCCTGAGGACCTAGAGCACCATACTTCCTGGACTATGGAGGACTATACTTTCTTTGATTAGCTAAGGGAAAAATAAAGAGGAACCAACTGTGTGCATGACTGTTTCAAGTCTTTGGTGGACAGATAGCTCCAATATAAATGCAACTGTGTACATGGATGACAGTGATACACAAAGGCAACAGATACTAAGAAGAAAAAAAGCATAAAGAGACAGAGTGAAAGTACAAGATAGCAAGTATCCGTAAACAAAGTCCTCTATCTGAAAACAAGTTAAATACATTAGTGTAAATGAAGATACACTTAACATAATAACTAAAATATTGACGTGTGTAATATTCATCTCATCTTTTCATGCAAACAAGATTTAAATAACAATACTGTAAGAGCAAATCTCTGCCTTACAGAGATATTTTATCATAGTGAGTTGTAAGCAATGTTCAGTACATTATACAATTTTCTTTTACAAAGGCGTTTCAAGGCTGTTTGGGAGCCAGGCACTAAGCAGAACATGCAAATAGCTATCATACACACTAAGTCTCTAACCATTCTGCAGCAGGCAGTGCTTGTCTCAATTTACACACAGCCCGCATACTTCATAGGAGTACTGTTCAACCTGACTTTTAAAAGCACAAAAGGAATATTATGTATCCAGTCAATGTGAACTGGATGCATAATACTTCTTTGAACCTTTACTTGTACTTCTGACATCCCCTCTCTTTTATTATCTACTCATTGCAATCAAGTGGGGAGCTTTCCACAATGTCCTCCTCCCTCCTGCTGAGAGCTGTTCTAGTTTATTTGATCAGGAGAAAAGTACAGCTTCTTCAGCTTCTAGAAACCTGATTTGTCAGACTGTGACCATGGGGGCATTCCTGGTAAGTGCCTGTATACCCCACAGATCTAGAGGCTTCACTTCTGGAGGTCAATGTTAAACTAATGCAGAGGAAACGAAGAGAGTGAGTTGGAAACAAGTAGTACAGACAAAAGGAGGGGAACTCTGCAAACATTGGCTTTGGGCCCCTCACAGTACAGAGCAAAGGACTCTTTATTTCCTTGTCTCTCTGGGGCAATACATGTGGAGTTGGATGGAAGTTCCCCAAAATATTACCCTCTGTATTCAATCTTTCTTTTATTTCTATTTTAGTTTCAGATATCAGGTTAGGATTAGTTTCTTTTTTTGTTTGATTTTTGAAAAGGGCTTCCAGTAGAGAAAGGAGAGTTATAACACAGAAGGCTAAGAGTAGGGCAATAACTACTAGGGACAATATAGGAAATGGAACTGATACTGAACAGATACAAAAAATGCAAGGGAATATATTTAATAGTGGAGTGATAGGCTTGGAGATACAGATTTAGATCACCCATCATCATGAGGGTGCCAGTGGCCCTGCAGCCCCTTTTCCCTGGCCCTAGCTGGGTTTGGGTGCAGTGTAGTGTCAGCCCTGACACACTGCAGCACACTCTAGGTCAGGCTGCTGGGAAAGGCTCTGTGGGGAAGAGCTGTGGGAAGCCTCCCCGGGGCTTTGCCCCCGGGGCTGACTGTGGTTACTGCCACTGCCCACTCCCTCTGTCAGGTGCGGAGGGGCTGTGGCCAGCGGATGAGGAGCTTGGCCTGCTCACCTGGCCTGTGGGCAGCCCCTCCTGCTTCTTCCTGACCAGGGAAGGGTTAAGAAAGGCACTTTCAGCTTGGCTTTTCAAAACTGTCAGGTCTGTATGAAAGGAAAAGCCTCTAGGCTGGGTGAAAGTAGAGCCACATAGCCTAGAAAGTTTCCCTTCTTAAGTCTTAGTGGTGGCCATTTTGACTTTCTCTTCAAAAAGTATGTATTTTACTGATATTATATGAAAGGACAAAGCATGGCATTAGGCACCAGTGAGTGTCTAATATAAGCAGAATGACTAGAAGAAGATTGAGAACACTGCAGGCTTGTAAATCTGATCTCAGCAGCAGAAAATACATGGAGAGCAATTATGCACACAGAACATTTAGATATATGTAATTGCTTAAGGGGTAGTCAGCATGGATCCTGAAAAAGAAGATTAGGCAAGATAAATGTGCTTGGCAGCTCTGAGTAGGCAGGACAGAGAGAGTGGATATCATTTATCTGGATTATGGGGAGGGAGGGGAAAATTTCTTAATCCTACATAAACCAAAAGATGACTCATTTTCAAAGTCCATAAACATAGCTTGAGAAAAGATAGCTAATGGACTGGATTATAGCAGGTAGATACAACAGGCATAAATATCATGTAACACTTACTACAAAAATTCTCCGTCTGGTTTTCAGAGACTGCTTAGTGAACCCCTGAGGCTTTGTGTTTCTCTCTAGTGCATGTAAGTAACCCCTACTGACTTTAGTACTGTCCTAACATAACCTGAGTCACTGCAGCAATTTCTATAGCGGAGGTTTGATCCTATATTCACTTATGAATATCTACTTTCACAGAAGTTAGGAACAGAGGAAAGGCTCCACCTTGGCATCAAGGACCTTGGTAGTAATTAAGTCACCCATTTTAGCATGTGGTTAAGACCATGTGTTGCATTAACTCAGGGATGGAAACCACTAGGGACAGGACAACTCTCTGGGCCTCCATCTTCATTTTCATTTCCATCTCCAGGAGCCATTCTTATGATTTTGCCTTTATTCTACATGAAAAATTTCAGAACTTAGCTCAGAGCAGAGCAGGGACATTTTCACCTTGGAGTACTTTGGCTCGGCTGGAAAACTCTTCACAGATTCGACCCCAGGGTTTTTTTTTCATATCTTCAGTTGCAGTTGTAGTCAGTGACCATCTAAGGCGTACCCTGCATAAGGCCTCTCCTGTTTAAGGCCTTATTGCTGGCAGCGCCACCACTTCTGGAGTGAGGCGTCCAGCACTCCTCAGGGATCTCAGAACAGCTGGAGCTTTAAAACTGAAATAATTTCAAAAGCTCATTTTAATTCGCACTGAAGGCTTCATCCAGTTTGCAGAGGGAAATTAAATTGCTCAGAGTAACTTTCGTAGGCGACAGTCTCATCTTCTAGTTCTCAAGCACGAAGTGAGTTGTTTCATAGGGGCTTCTAGCAAGAAGAGAACGAAAGCCCGTAACGTGCCTCACAACTACCGGTACAGGCAAAATGCGAAAGCAGACAGTAAAAACTGAAAGGTTCACCTCACACCGGCAGGCACTTGCCGCCGCCGCCGCCGCCGCCACCGCCCCCCCGCTCTTCTCGTCCTTCCCCCGCCGGGCGGCTGCAGCGCTCCCCCCTCCCCCCGGCGGCCTGAGCGCGCCGCAAGTGGCGCGGGATGGTTCTAGAATTCAAAATGGCGCCGGACGGCGACGGGGCGAGGAGGCGTGGTGGGGTTTCGCTGGCGTATGTTTTAGGGAGTGGCTGCAGGTTTGTTTGTCGATTTTTTTTTTCCTTACGTGCATTTAGGATTATTTTAGGATTGTGTTCAGGACTACTGTGTTCTTGTTCTTTCTTTTGCAGAGAAAATTTCAGGGGAAGATTGCTGTGCTTCTTTATGTACTGTGGGCTTAATTTTTTTTTTTTTTTGAAGTATAGTGGTTTAAGCTGCTTACTTAAAAGGAGTCTTGAGGAATCTTTTTTTTTCTGATCTTTTAATACTTCTGATACTTCTCCACATTGTAAAATGAGTTGACTGCTGAGGTATGAAGCTTTATGTTTTTGCTATGTGCTTGCTGCTGTGCTGGTGTAACCTCCGTGACCACAGAGGCTGTGAGACCTTCTGTGGAGACTTAGCTGTGCTTCCAAGTGCTTGACATGCCGGTTTTGCTATAAAAAGTGTAGCTCTTACAGGTATTGTAGGTAATGTGTGTGTTTTATGGCTGCAGTAGTGTCTTCATCGTGGTTTGGGTGTGGACCATCTATTTCTGTGGGCAGTGGGTTATGGTAATACTGCTCACAGATATTTTGCATTAGCGCATCATAATACTCTGCTTGCTCCCTGTATTTCCCTTTATTTAGATCAGATGAATAAAAAGAATCGGATTCCTCAAGACTAAGTGAGGTTCAGGGTCATCATCATGGGAGTACTGAACTGCAGCCTGTAATAAGTACGAAGGTGCTGAGTGCTAGTTTCTAGGTGGTACTTACACTCCTCTTATAGATTAAGGGCAAGTCTTAAGAATAGATTATTATTTTGGTTTTGTGCTGGGAAGAGGTTACAGAATGGAGAACTGTGAACATTCCCACCTCTTCCATCAGGTGTGGAAAAAACCCGCCTGTTTTCCTTGGCCTTGTTCCCTAAGGTAAGTGCGGCTAGCAATCATCTCAGTGTCTACAAAAACAATAGCTGTTTTTTGAGCATGCTTGTTTTCCCTACAAAAGGAACAAGCAATGCAGGATAGATGCTGATGACTTCTAGTAATGCAGTAAGTAGTGCAGCTTAGCACGTGATAATGACGTTAACAGTCTGTGAACTACAGTAGGGTGGAATTTGTGTAAAGCTAGTGTTTTTGAGGACAAGTGAGCTATAGGTGCTGGCTTGGGAAGAGGCCCACTCTGGCGCCCAGCCCCAGTGCAAGAGCAAGCACAGCTATTCATGGAAGAGTTCACCAAACCTGTTCTTGAGACCAGCCCTTTCTGGAAAGCGTACTGTCTCATTAAATGATCTGTTCTTGTGCTTAACCATTCTGTTGTAAGAAAGGTGGGGTTTGTGTGTGTGTGTTGTGGTGGTATTTTTTATTTGGTTGGTTTGGGGGTTTTGGTTTTGTTGTTTGGTTTTTTTGGGGGGGTTTGCCATCTCGTTTAATCTAAGTCTCTGGGTGCACTGCCAAGAGAAGAGGTGTAATAGACTTAAACTGAGGCAAGGCGTCAAAGATGATTTGCAATAGCCTTTCCTCTTTGAGCAGTGGTAAATGGTTGGGATAGTATATAGGAAAATTCCCGCGTTTTCAGAAATGAGCAGCTTGCTCCTGGAGTTGTTTCTCTGCAAAGCTACCACAGGAGGTCAGTATTGTCCCATTTAACTGTTGCTCTGGTGTATCAGCTTTCGTAGAACAGATGGCACATTTGTTAGACTTCATTGAGTATATTTTTTCGTTTATCGAAGCGTGAGAGAATTTCATGTTTGCAGGTAGAAGCAGATAAGTAGTTAAAAACTTATAATGTTTATTATTTCTTTATGTATTTATATTGATGGAAGCAGCAAAGTAGCTGATTTATCTTCATTTGTCAATTTGATGGACACATGCTAATGGTGTGAGTAGGATGTTCATTTCCCCTCTGATGTAACACTTACAGAATAGATAATATTTCGTTGGTAGTGTGTACACATCGCTTGCTGGATGCTACTTGCCAAGCCTGTCATTAAGATTTCAGGTGTGTTTTTCTACAGGGAGGTTAGAATGGCTGGAGACAATAGGATCATTTGCGGGGTGGGGGAGGCGGGAGGTGGAAGGCGGAAATGTGTCTGCTTGCTTCTTTTGTGCAGCATAACTGAGAAGCAGTAACAGTGGCCTAAAGTCTGAAAATTCGTGTGACTTCAAACAAGTTGTTGCATTGTATTTTTCTCAACTGGTAATAAGAAAATTATGATCACAATTGGTTTGGAGTTTTTCTTGTAAAACATACTGAGATCTTGGGGTGGAAAACACTATACAGGATTTAGTTTTGTTTATCTAATTAAAATATAAACAATCTCATTTAATAATTTGTGAAATATCTTTATTTTAAATGGAATGTTTTCTTCACTTGGAAGTGCATCATTAAAGCAGCCAGGAACAAAAAATACCAGAGCCTTCTCATTCTGCCTCTTGACACACTGGAAAGCCTAGTGTTTAATTTTCACTTACTGCAGCAGATTATATAATCATTGAAAAGAAATGCACCTAATCCTGAAATGCACTTTTGACCCCTTGTCTTTGACCCTGACACACATGTTGGCATTGGAAATAAAATCCTGGCGGTTTTGCTTGGTTCAGTAAAAGGCAAGTTTGCAGAGACGGACAGAAAATCTATTCCTACTCTGTAGATTTATCACAAAAATGCCTAAAGCAAACAGCAAAGTAAGTTTGCTTTACTGGAGACAAACTCACACCTTTGCTCTTTCAAAAACCCTGTTTACAAGTTAAAGCCATGGCTCAGTCTGTCTTTCTTCTTAAACTACCAATCTATAGGTGCTGCCTGAAGGCACTTGCAAAGAAAAAAATCGGGAGATACCCTGCTGCTATCATGGCCTAACAGAAGCGCTTGATGTTCTGAATATAGAATGATTGTGTTTCAGTAGTCTGAAAGCCTGGAGAGCTGAAGCTGAAATGATGGCACATGTGTGCTGTCACCAGCAAAATCTGATTGCTCTGCATAGGAAAAGTCCAATTGAAGTTATCCAGACCAATACAACTCTTTCTGGTGCAAAATGCATTCCCAATAAGCCTATTAATGGGCTATATCATAAAAAGATTTCAAAAAGGTCAGTTGAAATGACTCTTTATGTTATCTTCCTCAAAGGCTCTGCCTACACTTGGAATAGAGTTATGTTTGAAAATGGTGTTGAGGCACAGTTTGAGTTTAGCTCTTGCTGTTCCATTACGACAATGATTTGGCAGCCTGGCAAGAGCTTGGATGAGATGTTAGAAGCTATGTTTTTCTCTTGGAGGAGGAGGGGAAAGGTTTTACTTTTGTTATGTTTAAACAGAGTGCTGTCTGGCACGGGTACTTTTGAATTTAATGGTGTTTTTTCCTTAATATGGCTGGTTTTATGCTAAACACTTTTTCTGTGTTACAGGTCATGGATGACAGAGAATCCATCTTGAATTGCTTTTAAGACTTTTCAGCATGGCTTTCCTTCTCAGCACAGACCTGATTACTATTTGCAAGGGGCAGAGTTAAATGAAATGATTACGGATTATGAAACAGACCTAGCAGTACAAGTGTGTTGTGAGCACATGACAAGAAATTCCTGCTGTCACATTGAGATTGTGAAAGTAAATGAGCAGAAGGAAGAAGGTGATGGAGGAACAAAGGTGCAGATTTGTTACACTGGCTAGAAGGTGAATGCAGCAAGCTTGTAGTACAATTGGGAAGAAAATCCAAGTGTTTTGATAACCAATTTTGTGCTCTGTTTGCTGGAAATGATGGATTTGTATTTAGGCACTCCAAGGAAATGGTAAGTGGTGGTGATTTGTTAGGAACGCAGGTAATGTGTCAGTGTTCTGCTGGGCATAGTTTCTGTTGTGAAACTCCATTTTAAATATAGAAACAGATGTATTAAAAAGAAATAAAAATTCCTCATTTCCCTTTCTGTCTAGGAAAATGCTGTTAATGTTTTTCTCAAACCATTCCCTCTTTCCAGAAGATGTTATTACAGTTAATAAAGTAGGCACCATGGTGTGGTGAGGACTACCAAAAAGAAGAAAAGCTCCAAAATTCTTAGGCATGGAAACTGCTGATGGCTGCTTCTTTCTTTGTATTACCTCTTTATAGCTGGTTCTGCATCATCACTCGCTTGTGTGTGTGTTTATTACATTCTCAGTTAACGTCAGAGGATTTTTCTTTGCATTGAAAGATCACCTACAAATATAATGGAAAGGAAGGAGTATTGTAGCAATGCCAGATCTAAACATTTGTTCATGAGTAGGTGCCTTATCTTCAAAATCCTCTTGATGGCACTGGAGCCTTAGATATATATGCTCGGAAGCCCTTTCTTTTGGGTACCAAATCCTATTATCTAGGTTAGCTCATCTGTATTCAAAAGATCAATGTTGCATTATTACAAAGATCCTTTCAAGTGTAAAAAGGATGGCACTTCATTACAGAAAGTAAAAGAAACTAATCAAACTTTCTTGGTGAAATCATTGACTTTTTTAAGTAAAGGGCAAATTTAAGAATTTGAAAGTCCGAAATGTAAGAGAGTCTTACAGTTGAGGCTCTGTGCTGCTCTAACTTAAATCTCCTGTAACACAGTTCTTGGATCTTCATATAATGTGAAGAAAGTGGTGTGATGCAGTTCTCCTGATGACTTCCGATTAGGCGAAGTTGCCATTTGCCCTGTCCAAGGGTCTTTATATGAGAGAACAGATGAGATCATCTCTTTGTTTGGGACTGTGCAGATTTTTAGTAAACCTGAAATCATCGTGGAGTTAATTTGAGTCTTTGTCTAGGTTGTCATGTAGGGTTGTGCAAGCTGTCATAACAAATAATCAACTGTTTTCCCTTTTTTTTCTTTCTGTTGTGAAAGGACAGTACACAGCTGTACAGTTCCCTGGTTCATTACGGATAGCTAGCTCTCCTATCTCATGCCTCTTGTAGCTTTCCCAGTGCTTTGTTACAGAAATGGTTATTACCACTTTACATTGCCTGCAGATAGATACAGGGCAGAACCCAGACCACTGAACTTCCACTCCTCAATGAATTGGCACTGATTAGCAGCTCATCTGTGAACACCTCACAGTGAATATTTGTAATTTGTGCTAGATTTACATATAGTACATTTTTTGCTTATTTCCCTTGTCTGATTAGGTGACTTGTATAGCTCACCAGCACTGGCAGACCTTGCCATTGAAAATGCTGCTCAGAATTCCCTTTTGGTGACTGAGTGCTCAGTTCATTTTCATGAATAAATCTCTAGCATCTGATCATCCACAGAAGTGAACATAAATGGGTTATGAATGCAGCCAAATCAAAATTCAGCTTTAGTTTGCATGCATATTCATGAATGTTTCTTCCCACCACTTCCTCTCTCACTGACAACTTGCGTGAGTGTAACTGAGTTGCTGAAGTTCAGAGCAATACTAGATCTTGCAGGCACCTGAAGCAGATCGATCTGGTCAACTTGTACCAGTTTTAACTTTGATCTTGAAGGAAGTTGGTTTGAATTCAGGATGTAATTGGGGGCTTAATTAAGTCATTTTGAAGAGATAGAAAGTATGCCTTAAAAATCTGCTCCAAGAAAGCAAAATCACTGGATTGCTTCAATGATATACTGGGAATGAAGCAGACTAGCTTTATTGGCTTCCAGCCCCCTTGTGATTAATAGTTAATAGTGTCACGGTACCTATTGTCTCTGTAGTTCAGGCATTTTTTTTCCTTTTTCTTTTCTTTGAGTTTCAGGTTCTCTAAAATGGCCTGTGATGCACATGCTAGGAGAAAGAGAGTTGTTTTAAAATAGGAATCTTAAAAATTATTCTTGTGACATATCTAGGAAGAATTTGCAGGAAGATGCAGCTGTAAGATGTAGTCTTGGATACTAACAAATCCACATTGAGCTAAAGTAATTCTGGTTTGTTCTTACCTGCCATTTAGTACTGAAATCAGTTTTTGTGGCTAGTATTTGCAAGAGGCGTTGACTAGAAGTCTGAGCATGTGTTTCCTCAAAATACACGGTTAAGAGTCTCATTCTTGACTTTGAGGACACGGGAGAGCATCATGTTGTATCTAAACCTCTTCTGGACTTATGCCAGGGCGTATTTCTGTGTTTATGAGCTATTTCGTAAGTGTTGTGCTCTGCCTTCTGACATTGGAACACTGGAGTGGATTCCTTTATTTGATTGTTCTGTGGATTCTTTTTTTTCTTTGTTTCTGAGAAAGCTGTGTATACTCTCCTTGCACATGAAGGAAGCTAAGACTTGTTTGTATGAGGACAGAAAAATTCTTCTATAAAATTGGCTTCAGTAACTGTGGTTAGTTCCAGCTGAATTTCTCAAAATTCACTTCTGTCAGAGAAGTAAATATTTCTTCCCAGCCAATGTAGTTAGCAAGTAACTATGTAAAAGGCTTCTGCAGGTAATCTGATTAAGATGAAATGAAAAGCCAAGGTAGGTAATAGTAAGAAAAAATATATTTGACAGTAAAGTGGGATTCAGTGACTGTTAACTTGCTTTACATACAAGGTTTATGTATTGCTGAAAACACTAAAATGCTGTAGACTTAGGTGAGGCTTAAGCAGTGTATAGAGCTCAAATCGGTTTTCTGCACAGTGGTATACTGTACCCTAAATGAACGGTCAAATTGTTCAAATTGAGTTTTCTATACTTTGCAAAACTCAGTGCTAAGTAGTTTTCAGCTGAGTCATTTAGTTTTCAGGTTGATGTCACTGAATTCTCCAAGAGATAAGTTTTCACATTGTGATCAAGGTTTTGATGCTTCCTTGCTGTCCCTGCAGCATATATAGATTTAACATGTGAAGTGGCAGACCAGTTTTACATGGAGACTGCTTTATTTACTTTTCTGTCTGTATCACAGAACTTAATAATTCAACTGTAGGGTGAGGAAGTAATTCCATCAAATTTGTACTTACTCAGCTGGTTTCAAACCCATAAAAATGGGCATGGCTTGTGGTTTCAGTGTGGGAAGTGCTATTAAAATCACCTGTAAAAGTCAGTCTGGACTTCTCTGTTTGTGGAAAGAGACCTTTTTATACTTTTGATGATATTATTTAAGCCAGCCTATTACTGAATATGCAAAGAGGTGAGAACATGGGTCTCAGTGCTATTAACTGTTTCTCAAATCAGAGAAAGTTTCCTTATGTAGACAGTGTTATTTATTGGAGTGATAATTTGCGCATTCAGCCATAGTATGTGGTGGCACAACCGACCAGTTATGAAAGAAGTTAGTTATCCCATTAAAATTATATGCATCGTAACCGTCCTCTTGGGAGGTGTGGTATGGTTTTGTTAATCATAGAATCACAGAATTGCCTAGATTGGAAAAGACCTACAAGATCATCTAGTCCAATCGTTAACCTAACACTGACAAGTCCCCCACTAAACCACGTCCCTAAGCACTACATCTACACAACTTTTAAAAACATCCGGGGATGGGGCCTCCACCACTGCCCTGGGCAACCCGTTCCAATGCTTAATGACCCTTTCAGTAAAGAAATTCTTCCTAATATCCAATCTAAACCTGCCCTGGATCAACTTGAGGCCGTTTCCTCTTGTCCTATCTCTTGTTACTTGGCAGAAGAGATGGACCCCCACCTCTCTACAACCTCATGTTAGAATGTTCTCCATTTTATATCCAATAAATTGGAGTATAATGTATTTTTATTCTTCAGTTTGTTTAAAAAATAATTTTTAATTGGAAAGACAAAATTAACCAAACATCTGTGTGGTTGTGTTCATGCTCTATGCTCCACTTATATCATCTGGACATTGAACTCAATATATATGGAGGTGGGCAGAAATTTACAAGTGGGCTTTCTAGGTAATAAACACATAGAGGTCACAGCCTGCTGTAGAGCTGGACAGGTAACATTTTACTGCTAACGCCGCAGTACTGTGATCACTTTTCTTTGCTGGCTCTGTGAGGTTTTTAATTTTCTGACTTTTTGTCTAGGCATGAGAAAATAGTGAAATTTCACAAGGGAATCATACTGGATCTAAGTTTTTTCTAAAGCAGAACCAGTGTTTGGCAGCATTTGATACCTAATTGTTCAAGCTTGTCCTTGTTTAAGCTGTTGAGAAAAACCCTAGACCTAACCTGCATGTAGCCGAGTATCTTCCTACAATCATTATACAACAAGAAGTGGGTGTTACACCAAGGCCGTGTATTTCAAAATGTCAGCAGTTGCATGTGTTATCTGGCGAGGTTAAAATGTCCTTGACATCTGCCACTACAAAGCTCTGTCCTTCCTGTCAGTTTTTTAATCCCTGTATTTTCTTTTCTTTTGTTCTTTGTTACCTAATGTAATGGGTTAACATCGCAAGGTTTTGGTAGCGGGGGGGGCCGCAGGGGCGGCTTCTTTAAAAGTTGCTAGAAGCTTCCCCTGTGTTCGATACAGCCAATGCCAGCCGGCTTTAAGATGG
>JAVKLA010000042.1:7221869-7234861 GCA_034782735.1 Sagittarius serpentarius | reverse complement strand
GTTACTAGTGTCATTGTTAGTTTCTTCCTTTCTGTTCTATTAAACTGTTCTTATCTCAACCCACGAGCTTTACTTTACTTTATTTTTTCTGATTCTCTCCCCCATCCCACTGGGTGGGGGGGAGTGAGCGAGCGGCTGCGCGGTGCTGAGTTACTGGCTGGGGTTAAACCACGACAATCAGTGAATGAAGGGCTATGTATTTGCATAGAGTATTTTGAGATCAAATCATGACCTCAGTAGGTAGGCTCTGCAATTTAGTGGGTTTACTACCTGCTTCTGTTGTGATAATACCAAAACTCTCAAATCAAGAATTTAGGCTTTCCTTTCTAAAGCATGAATGTTTTGGAGTAAGCCCAAGTGATTAGCTTTGATTCTGCTCATTCTTCACTTCCCCCAGCAGATGGCTGGGTGGCATCAGGTCCCTCATCTTGGCAGTATGGCTGCCTCTACAGTTTAACTGGAAGGGAAGAAGAGAAAACAGAGCTGTATCATCAGGTTAATAATAACCTATGAAAGAAGCAAATTAGGATCACTCTCCTGTTAGAGAAGAGGCTTGAGAGAGAGTTCTGCTGAGATGACTGCTTTTCAGTCCTGCCAGAGCCTGGAATGGGACAGCCTGCTCAGTGCCACACCTACAGGCACAAAAGGGAAGAAAGTAGGTGTGAGAGGGACGTTTTCTAAGTGAAAAATTAGAACTGATGTGACGAAAGCAGCAGGAAATGCAAATCAAGCAAGTTGTAAGAGACAGACTGTTTGATGCTCAGCTGAATAGACTTTGCACCAGGATTTAGCTTCTGTCATGCAATTACCATTGTCTAGTCATTATGATAATAAAATGGGTTTTCAAAGTAGTACCCTGTCAGTTAGGATTTTACTAGGTAGTCTCCCAAAGGAGAGATAAAAATACCTTTATTTATGATACCTAAATTATTCAGTAGAACATAATCCACTATGGATCCAGGCCTAAGGAAAGGAAAATAGTAAAGGCCACAGCAGGTCATTGCTTCTGACATTTGTGATTGTATGATCCTGAGTGGAAACATCTGAATTATATTCTTCTTCAAGACAGATATTAGTATGTCCCTCTGTGGGGATGGGGGAAAAGAATATTGCTTTTAGTTAGTGAGAAACATTAATACCACTGTTTTAGAGCTCTCCTCTTTGAAGTTTCTGCAAACATTTATTCCGTTGCATAAGTAGTTTTCTCAACACACTATGGGATTTTAATTCTTTGGACTTTGATGCCTTTTATGTAACAGCTCAATCTTGTGTAACAGTGAAGGGGGAAAAAAATTTCTTCCATGATCACTGCAAGTTCAAATGGGATTGTAAAGAGAGATACCGTCTAACATCGACTTATCAGAACCATAATGATGCCATTGCTGGAATGAAGTGAACAGAGAAAAGATTTAATCAAAGACAGTTCTGTTCAAGAAAACCTTAAGCAATTTCACCCATAGGAATACTTTTGAGCTGAGGATCATGGGAAAAACATTTCAAAATCTTTCTTTCTTCCTTCTTGGTCTTTCAGACTTGCAATATTTTAGATGCTAGGCTAAGGAGAAGTAACCCGTTGTGCTCCTCAGTGTTACAGTGTAAATGATTTCAAGCAGTGGTAAGTCAAATGTCCTAATATGCGGAATCAATTTTTCCATGCACTAGGCTGCCTGTGCTCAGCAGAGAAAGGTGGTCTTATGCAAAAGATCCTGTAACCTCAGGTTGTACCCTTACAGCTGTATAACCCAGTCATTAACTGGGTTTAAAACTGAATAATTAAGGAAATGGTTAAACCCATTTGTAACATAAACTGAATCCAAATGCTTCTGAGCTGAACAGTACATGAGAGTTTATACCTTCTTCAAATTTACCCTTATAGTTACATTGTCCAAACTGTATGTACAATAAAGCTCCTGGTGTGTGGCATATGACAGTAGAACAAACATCTGTTTTTATTTTCTTCATAATACACTTTTCTGTATTGAGTTGAACTGATAGCATGTGATTTGTCAGTGAATAAACTGTAATTCAATGTGAGTATTTCTGGTTCTTCCAAGGGCTGGACTCTGCCAGCTTAAAGTATTTTAGTCACTCAGTCTCAACAAGAAAGCCAGATCTTGAATAATAGAGGGCCCAAAGGCACAATTTAGGCAACTCAGCTGGACAGTGTTTTCACAAAAAATATAAGACTGTGGATGCATTTATTGATTCTTTCTAGCAGTTCACATGTATGGTATAGTAGGGTTTTTTTGGTAGGTGTTGGGTTCCCCCCCCCTCTTTTTTTTTCCTGAATGATATTAGGACTTAAGGATTTTCATGTGAATGTCTGCCATCTGCAAAGTGACTAGTTCCCATTGCTTTCAGAGGTATTTATTTATACATTGAGTTTCTTTTGACCTCAGTGAGAATTAGTTGCTAATACTTTCAGTTAATTAAGGTTAAGATACACAGGAGCCAAATAGCTGTTAAAATCTGTTAGGAAGTAGGCTCCCGAGATGTCTTTGAAATCCAAACTTACATTCTGTGGGTAAGTGATTGTCTAGTATGCCTGGCTCTGAGAGGAGTGCTGCAATCAGTGACATGGGCAGAAAGAAAGAAAACAAAGTGACAAGGAAGAATACTTTAAAATCAAATAATGGGACATGGGTACAAACATACCACAGAATTATTAAAATGTAGCATGATGTTGCAGAATACAAAAGCAGTGAAATTTGTGTTACAAAGCTTCACTGAGTCTGGCTTCAAGCAGGAAACTTTTGCAGTGGAAGAAAAACTTCGTAGATTTTTAGGATAGCTGACTGAGTGCACTCCTTTACAGACATTTAGGATATTTGTCAGAATGGCATATTTCTATCTGGAGAAGGTGGAGATGGGAAAGTCCACCTGAGTGATAGTTTAGCTAAACTGTGGGTCAATGTCAAAACATGGAAGAGCCCACTTTTTTTTTTTTAATTAGAGTGTGAAAGGGGGGAGATCCAAGAGCCTGACTTTCAGCTCTAATAACAAGACTACAGCCATCCTACTCTGAATAGACTTTATTTGATCTTAACATGGATCATGACATTTATTGAAAGAAAAATGTTACTTGTTTATCTGCACTGGTGACTATTAGGTACTCCAAACAATCCTTGCTACCATGTTAAGATTTCTGTTGACTGTTGTCTACATCAGGAAAGGGCCTGAAAATATTTGGCTGCTTCTGACAGTTTTTGCCTGTGGTTGTTCAGGCCTGTTTTGGCAGAGTTCCAAAGTCCGTTTCCCTTTACAATACATTTCTAAGATTGTTTTGTGTGTAATTTGGTGGGTTTTTTTCTTTTTCTTTGAAGTTGGCTCAGCTTCTTCTTACTGATGTAACTTTTTTCCTGCTCTGAGACAGAATACCAGTAGCTGTTATTTCTGTTGGAATATTATAAGCATGTGACCAAAAGAATTGTTACAGAAGCAAAGGGAGGACACACATTTAGCAAGTAAAACTTTCCATGCCGCTGATAATGAAGTTGCCTGGAAGAAGTTAACAGAAGTCAAAAAGCCATCTACAGTTGTCTTCTCTTGCTAGTGGTCCCATACTTGAACTTGGAAAAATGAGTCTGCAAGCAGCTGTGATTTGGTGATAGCCTTTTCCCCCAACTCCTTGAAGTGTATAGTAATGTTCAGGCACACTTCTGTACTTGTACAGAAGCAGATAGATTCCGTTCTTTACTATTAAATACATTTTCCTTTGCTCACTTATCAGCAAAGACTTAGAAGTGACTGGAAAGGATTGCAGTGATAGCAACAGATTGCAGAGAATAAATATGGCAGCTGATAGGGTATAATGAGTAAAAAGGAAATCGTTCCAATTCATGTTTGGGTATTAAAATATGTGGCACCTGCACAGGTATTCAAATATAATTAATTAACTGAATTGGGCAAAGTAGTATGAGGCATAATTAGCAACTCACTACAGTCCTTTCAGCCAAGCTGCCTCTTGGAAAAAAAAATAAACCCTTGAAACATCAACAGTGTGTCACGCATATTCAATATTTCAGTTTCTGTTGTTTTTATGAAGCAGGCTGGAGTGGAAAAAGTCAAAGCCAGTTCAAAAGGAGAGTTGAAATGACATTTGTGGATACAAGATGCTTTGCTTATATGTTGTCTTTTCCTTGTTCACTAAACCTTTGTCATTTGTGGTTTGCTGACATTAATTACACAGGTATTTTCACTCTGTCAACTTGATTGTTGCAGTCCTGCTTCTTAGTTCACTTTTTTTTTTTCTTCCTAATGCATTTGCACCTAAAACTCACTGACCCATAGTTCTCAAGCTCTCAAGGTTCAGGCTCTAAGCTCACAGATAGTTATAGCCTTTACTGTTGTGTTTAATCTTCTCGGATGGGCTATGTTAACGCATCTCTTGGTGTTCAGTATTGTGGGAGGCTAGCATATGGAATTTGAATGGAGGATTAGACTGATACAGATCAAGTAGCTGTTATCTCAGACTAGCAAGTAAATGTAATTGTTAAAGTCCTTATGACTTCTTATGTTTGGTGATTTTGTGACTGACTACACACTGTCATACTTAAAGCTATAAGCTGTTTCTTTGGGACCTTTGGGTCTGTGTTATGTCTGTGTGCTAGCAATGTAAGTTAGCATTTTCTCTGACAATTTGGATATAGTGGAATACAACTATGCTGCCATCCCAAGTCTAGTGGGATAGTGGGCTGGAGTAAGGCATAAGCTGGCCGTTTTGTTTTTGTAAATGCTCATAAGGAACCTAAATGAAAGTTACAATGTCTGAACAAGGGGAATAAAAATTCCCTAAGACAACTTTCATCTCTTCTTAGATATTTTTCTATATCCAAGAATGAACTAGGGTGAAGCCCTGAATCATAACATGTTGCAGTATGCTTTATGCCCCACTAGCAGTGTGTTTGCAGAACAGGTCTATAAATGTGGCTGAAATAGTTGTTATTCAAGCAGTATCCCAAAAAGCCTTTTTCTGTAAATTTCAGTTACAAACGAGTTTGGTTGGTTGGTTGGTTTTTACTGTCTTATTTGAGGTATGTGAAGTTATTCTAACTGGAGAGAGATTCTCTTTTTTTGAGCAGAACTTTTTGGTGTTTTGTTTCAAGGAAATGACTTTAGCTTTCCAGAGCTTTAACTCTCCACATTGACTTGCAATAATTTCTTGCTTCCAAGTGTATTTGTTTTCTGTCAGGATACTGTAGAGCGCACGACCCCCAGTGAAAACAGCCTCCCTGATTCTATGATAACAACGGATGTAAATGACTCGAGATCAAAGTTGTGAGTGAACTTACTTGTTTTATCCCTTCCATTTTTCTTTAACGTCTTTCAAGTGAGGAATGTCTATTGAGAAATCTTATTAAATATCAACACAGAGCAGCAGTTTTTTTCTGAGTTCCAGAAACTGTCTTAAATAGGAGTGAAATCATCTTTGTAGCATCATGGTGGTTGTTCAGAAAAAATCTCCTTCTGTCTTCAAAGTATAATTGCTTTTTGTTGTAATAATTCATTTTCTTAATGAATTTGGCTTCTTTTCTGGATCATGTTCTTCCATCTTCATTTTTTTCTGGACTTCTTACTACTTTGGAACTGTGTGACTGTTATCAACATATTCCTACTGATGCTGTTTAGCATCAGTGTATTTTGTTTGGCTTGTCTGTTAAGATTTCTAAAATACTTAGTAGTGTCAAAAAATACCTGACCTTTAAAAAAAAAAAAAATACAGTTTACTTTTATCTGTCCATGCAGGTGGCGACTTTAATATCTGATGTACTTGTATGACATGGGAGAAATAAGAAATCTCTTGTACAGTTTTGTTAATCTTGAAGAAACGTCTCTTTAGGTTTTGAGGGGTTGCTGTCAAACTATGGATGGAAAGTAAAA
The DNA here is from genome assembly GCA_034782735.1 of Sagittarius serpentarius. NCBI lineage: Eukaryota > Metazoa > Chordata > Aves > Accipitriformes > Sagittariidae > Sagittarius > Sagittarius serpentarius. Next base: position 7,228,981 of record JAVKLA010000042.1, on the reverse strand, counting down.
GCTTAATGATCTGATTGTAACAAAACTTGCCTACCTGAATCTCTTCTGCTCCTGCCTACCAATCAACTTCAGAATGGTGTTTGCAGCACTTTCAAGGCTGTTAGGCCATTTGCAGAGGAGAATTTCGGAGCCTTAGCTGACAGCTGAACATGCTAAATAGTGCTCTAAAAATAATCTTTGTGTTTGGAATGATGGAAAAAAAAATTAATAAAAGAGCATCAGCTAGATACAGTGTCAAGAAACAAATAATGATGTTGAGAATGATGTACCAGACCTGGAGAACCTACGCTGTTTTGCTTGTCTTTGATGTAACTGTTGTATAACTTTTGCTCATGTGATATGGAGCATAGCAACTTAGACTTTAAGACCTACTGATTTCAGCAGGATTTTGTTTAAAATTTATGTGTCTAGCCATATGATTATACTCCTGAATATTTTTGTCTTACCGTAGAGATTTTCTTTTCCTTCCTCACTTGCAATATTATGTGTTTCTTTAATAAATGTTACTATGAGAGTTTAGATTTATGATACCTCAACAGTCCCACCTGCTATTTTTTTTTTTGGAGATGATTCTCCAAACTTCATACAGTGAATGGCTTAATTACTTAGTTAACTTTTTTATTTTTTGATGTACGAAGTCTTTCCTTGCTGTTGGCTTCATTTGTATTAGCAACATCTACACATGCAGCTAATACTCTGTTCATAGTGTTATGGGCCCAGACAGAATTCTTTATATTAAATAGATGTTTGAAAAGTTGTTAAAATACTTTGAATTTCTAGTTTCAGTCCTTGAAAGCATAATCCGCATGTTCATCTTCCGTCTATTAATGTAAGTCAGTTTTGTGTCACTGTGAAGGTTTTGGTTGTGTCAGAGGTAGAGACCTGTGGAAGCTCTTCACTTTTCTTCCTTTGAAATTTGTTATGTTTAGATAAGTAAACAGATCTTTGAGGGAAATGAGCATAAAAATACAAAATTCCCATCTCCTAGCTAGAGTAGGTTTCAGAGTTTCCCACTGAACGTTGCTTCTGCTAGAAGAATGCCAGTTCACTTTAAGTGAAACATTTTGGAGCAATATCTGCCTTTTGATTAGAGGTGTGTCACAGGAAAGCAGGCTAATTTCTCTACCTCCTTAATAGCTACCTTAATAGGTAGAGTGGAACCCCAGCTTAAACAAGGCTTTTATAATTTCTAGGCTTTCTAGTGTATGGTGGAAGAGTTACTCGACAACTAAGGATTTTTCAAGCCACTCATATCACATTTTTCTTTCCCTTCCTGGACTTGGGGCGCCTAACCATTCTGGTTTTTGCTAAAAAACAGCAATTACTTGGAAAGGAAAAAAAATGTGATTTTTTTCAAGGTAAAAATTAAAATTGTTTTGCTATTAAATTCAGAAATACTGGAAGAAGCATTAGCCTGTTCCTTCACCCTTGCTATCAGAACTACGGATGTGCTTCTTGACTATTGGACTTTCAATCATGGATGCCTTTGTGTTGTTAAAAAGTTCCAGACAGAAGTACAGTGGAAAGTCAGCTTGGGTATCTCTGCCTGCCTTAGTGCAGATGCCATGATACGGCCTATCTGGTGTGGAGTAGCTGCAGGCATCACTAACCATTTTTCTTCTGGCCCCCTTGTATAGTGGGTAATGCGTGTTTGTGTGCCTTTGAATGACAAGCCTCTGCCGAATCCATACAAAGTGCTCAGTGTTTTAATAGCCTTGTTTATAAGTAATGTGTAAGAGGCAGAGGGCAGGGAAACAACACTAACACTTTTAAAGCTTCTTGCTCTGTAGGCCATTAAACCTCTGGTTTGTTTTTAGTTACCAGCATTATACAATGTAAATGATGACACTGTTGAGGCAGGGAGGTGTGAGAGACAGATAAGGTGTCTGAAGTGATTAATTAGTGCTCTAGTGACAATACTAATTGTATTTGATGTTGGACTTCTATGCATGTTGTCTTGTCTGATGGCAGCAAACACAGACATATCCTCCTCCCTCTTCCTTTCATTTAATTATGGTCCATAACAACTAATCTCTTTCCCTAGACTGAGAGCATCCTCCTTTGTGAAAGCTTTGTTACTCTTTGTCTCTTGTGTGCTTTGTGCAGCTGGCTGACTCTTCAAGTTAAGGCATGAAGGCCACACGCACAATTGTGTGTTCAGAAAAAGCGCAAAAGCCTTGAGGCAGGCAATTGGAAGTGCTGGTCAAGTTCTTTAAAGGTGGGTGTCAGCGTTAAGACCAGATAAAATTGCCTGTCCTACTGCTCTTCAGCTGCACAAGAAAAGTACATTTAATTCACACCCAACACTGGATCCATACCATATAGAACTCTCAGACTGCCTATGCTCAGATGCTTGAGTAGCCTCTGCTCTTCTGTAGGTGGTCCATCCATCTCCGCATCCAGACATATTGATGGGGCAGTATTAGAAGGCTTATACCATCCTTGCCTATGCTGCATCTGTCTTTTGGATTACTGGAGAACTTTTAGTTTCTCTTGCTGTCTGCTGCTTTTTTCTAACACTTAAAAACCAAAAACCTTTTAGGGCGTACTTATATTATCTCATGGCTCACAGTGATTGATCAAAGTATAGTACTGAACTGCTGTTTAATGCAGATATGATGACACTGTAGGACAGTGTTGTTCAAATGAAAGACTAGATCATGTCAGTAAACATAAGGGGTACTTACAAAAGTGTGGTACCAACAAAGATGAGAGAAATGTTAAGGGTAAGCCTGGGCTAAGTGTTGGTAGGGCAGACATTAAACTGCTCAAAAGCAGTTGAGAGAGCAGAATGAGTCAGCAGCTGGATCACTGCAAGTTATTCAGACGTTAATTCAACAGATAGATTTGTATGGAAGCTTGTTCATATTTTCTCATTTTCATGGGGAGTTTTGCCTGAATAAGCAAGATTGATCGAGCCTGCAGATGTTGCATTACTATTAAAATTGTTATTTGCTTTATGTGAATTGGACATTCAGGTCCTTTAGGCAGCTTGGAAAATGTGAGCCCTACCCCACATAATAAATATGACCCATATTAACCTACCGCGGGGCTTTGTTTCCCTTCTTTCTGGACTCCTGAAAGAGACTGTTACTGCCTTCAATTTAACTGTCCTGGTCTCTTAATTCAGGCACAGAAACCTCTGCATTTGTGTACAAAACTCACAGATGCAATATGGCCATATAACCTACTTCTGGGCATTTATACACAAAGGATAAGTCAGTCAAGTTTATTAATGATCAAGCCACACAGACAGTACCCCATTACACGAAGAAATCTGTTCCTGTTGCATCCAAATTATGCTTATGCAAATTTATATGTCTTTGTACTGATGCGTGAGAACATCACTGAAATTAAAAAAAGAAAAAGGCAGGCGATAGGTGATGAGGAAGTCTGAAAAGGTTCAGTATTTAGACTGAGCACAGGAAAATAACCAGTCTGAAACTATATCCAGAGTTTGTTTGGTGTACCTGCATTTTGTGAAGCGAAAAAGCTGAGGTGCCCTGTTGTTGTCTGTTAGCTTTTTAAGAGCTGAGAACTTGATGTTTCAGTTTTTTTGGTCATGTGTTTGTGCGCATCTTGTTGTGTGTCGTTTGAAAAGATGTGGACTGATTTGCGTATAATAAGAAAAAGTCTATAATAAGAAAAAGAAAGACAGGCCACAGCTTGAGAACCACCTGTGAGTAACTTGCTCTTTTATTTTTAACTCGTTCTGTTTTGTGATGTGCTGGCATATATTGATTACATGGGTAGATCTTTAAGATGATGAGCTGAAGAGGTTGAGCAGCACATGCAGTGAGAATTAAACAGTTTAATGAAGAATGCCATTTTTATCTTCAACTTGGATGCTACTTGCATTGTGCCATATTCCATTTTTACCAGTTTTCCAGTTTTTTACCAGTTCATTGCTTAATTGCTGTGTTGTAATCTTAAGTATAAACAAATCTGAATTTAACATCACAAACCTACTTTTTTCTTTACTTTTTCTTTGTTTTGACTTTTTGCTTTCTTATTTTACTATTATTTTCAATTTAAACTGACTCCTATACATCTTTCATGGTTTATAATTGTAAAGTTTTGTCTATGCTAATTCCAGCTGAATGATGTCGAATGAAAGTGCTAGTATAGTCAAACCCTGTTGTTTAAGGGGTAGGATTATAGGAATGTTTAATATTGTAGAAATTAACACTAAATGATTGATGGAAAAATAGTTTTTTCTCACTGCACTTTCATCTCACTGAAAATCTAATGGAATATGAGAATAACAGCACTAAAATAATTGGATAACTTGTCGAATATAGAACATGCCTTTTCACGGGGGCACATGGAATAGAGAAAGATAGGCAGCAAACTAAAGATTACTTTTACTATGTTTTAAACCTTGTCTGTCTTTTTTTATTCTTTGTGCTTATTTTTTTGTTGTTGTTATTGTTCCAAAATGAATTAAGTAAAACAATTCAAACTGCCATGAGATTTACAGGGAATATATTTAAATGTGAAAGGTTGTGAAGGCTGATAATATTAAATATAATAGTCTCCACTCTGATTTGGACATGTAGGCTTGTTGTTTAATTAGCTTGATGTCTGGTGCCAGGAACCACAAATAACAAATCAGATAATTCCCACCACCACCCCTGATTCCCCCTCCCCCATTTTCTTTCTTGCAAATTTTCAGTTAAAGCCTGTGGCTTATGGGGTAGGAGACTGCAATCTCTGTGTCCCCATTTGCTCTAGTGGAGATGGAATGATTTCTTGCTCATAAGAAGTTATTTCAAATAAAATGAGCAGGAGTTGGAGGAAGCCAAGGGGAAAAAATATATTAAGTGCTGTGTATTACACCCTGTATGAGAGGGGAGGGGTTTGCAATAATTTCCACTGCCATAGGAGTTTTAGAATCCACATCTGTGAGAGTAAGTCCTGGATTGACCAAGTGTGTGCATTTGGGAAGGTGACTTTCAGTCTGTGCTGTTGACTTTGCTCAACTTTGCATAAACTACTGAGCCTGCCCTGCTGATCAGACTGGAGTCTGATCCTTGCAGGTACATCTTCTAATTGCTGGGGGATAGTATTGTTTTTATGCACTCTGTTTAATATTTTGTATACAGTGCATCTGCACTTCTGGGAGTAGCTGAGGAGATGCACCTGAAAACCCATTTGAGGATGGGGAGTGGGTAAATTGTTCAGCTCCTCTTGCTATATTGCAGAAAGAAGTGAAGTTGTCTCTCATTTCACAGATGATTTCTTCTCCTTCCTTTAGCTTATGTGGTATTTAAGACAATATTCCTCAAGTTACTTTAGTGCACTAAGCAGTACATTGGATGGAGAAGTATAATTCCACTTGGCTCTCTGTAAGATGAGGACTTGTAGTTTCTGTGGAACTTCTACCAGAGTGAGTGTCATTGCCTTGCAGTGGAGCAAACAGGACCCTTGTATCCCAAGGAAACATGCATTACCTTGTCTGCAGGTACTAAGCAGAAGCAGCTACAGCTGGCCCATGTATGAGGCAAAGGTTCTTGCTGAGTCCTTGAAACCAATGTCAGAGCAGCACTTTCCCTACAGACAGCATCTGTTTGCTGAATTTTGAAATAATACTATGGCAATATGACACGTTGGAATGCATCAGTGACAGTCAGCACAGACCCTATTGAACCATCTGAACTTCTGGACATCATGTACCACATCATGCTTGTCTTGCTGTCCTGGAGTTGTGCCACTGAGATCAGAAAAGCCAGCTATAACCTAATGGAATTACAATGGTAAATCACTTTCTGCCCCTCTGTACCTGCACTGGGCGGGGCAGGGGGCAACCCACCATGTTTCATTAGTTTTTCTTTCTCTACAGTGGAAAAGCATCTAAAAACTGCAGACAGATGGAGTGAGAGGGCATACCGTGAGAGGCGTGTTTATAATGCTGTTTATGCATTCCTGGGGACCTTTAGCAAAAAGGTGGGGTACTGGAGTTAGTAGATTTTCTGTCTCATGCAGCATGACAATTTTGTGATTTCCACCCCCCGCCCCGAGAAATGCCTTCCACTAATTGCTCTGTCTCTGCCAGCCTTCTAGCCTCTAGGAACTAGGAATAACTATGGCAAAACTAAAACAGAGGCCGAGTCCATTCTGCATGGTGAGTCTGCATGTGTGAGTGGTGCTTTGAAGCCAATCTCAGTAAGTCTGAAGATGAATCCTGCCGAGGGTAACTAATGTAGTGTAAGCTACTTGATGGAATTAGAATTTAAGGGAGCTGTAGGTACTCTGTGTGTGTGTACTTTAAGTGCTCTCCTGTGCTCTGGAACCTCTGCCACCATAGGTGCTCCAGCAAAGCCCTGTACTGCAAGTATGGCACATGCTAATAGAACTGTTTCCCCAGGTAGCTGTACTGCATTGCAGACTAACCAAGCCAGAGAAGAGCTCTTTTCATAGAATCATAGAATGGCTTGGGTTGGAAGGGACCCTTAAAGATCACCTAGTCCAACTCCCCTGCCATGGGCCACCCCACTAGCTCCGGCTGCCCAGGGCTTCATCCAACCTGGCCTTGAACACCTCCAGGGATGGGGCATCCACAGCCTCTCTGGACAACCTGTTCCAGTGCCTCACCACCCTCTGAGTGAAAGATTTCCTCCTAACATCTAACCTAAATCTCCCCTCTTTGAGTTTAAAACCATTCCCCCTCGTCTGATCACTATCTGCCCATGTAAAAAGTCACTCCCGCTCCTGTTTATAGGCTCCCTTTAAGTACTGGAAGACTGCAGTGAGGTCTCCCCGGAGCTTCTCTTGTCCAGACTAAACAAACCCCGTTACCTCAACCTTTCTTCATAGGAGAGGTGCTCTGGTCCTCTGATCATCTTCGCGGCCCTCCTCTGGACCCGCTCCAGCAGCTCCCCATCCTTCTTGTGCTGGAGACCCCAGGCCTGCATGCGGTATTCCAGATGGGGCCTCAGGAGGGCAGAGTAGAGGGGGACGATCACCTCCCCCGCCCTGCTGGCCACCCCTCTCTTGATGCAGCCCAGGAGACAGTTGGCCTTCTGGGCTGCAAGTGCACACTGCTGGCTCACGTCAAGCCTCTCGTCCATCAGGAACCCCAAGTCCTTCTCCGCAGGGCTGCTCTCGATGAA
>JAVKLA010000042.1:7183387-7221769 GCA_034782735.1 Sagittarius serpentarius | reverse complement strand
CAGGTTGTCGTGGGCCCACTTTTCAAGCCTGTCCAGGTCCCTTTGGATGGCATCCCTTCCTTCCGGTGTATCAACTGAACCACTCAGCTTGGTGTCATCAGCAAACGTGCTGAGGGTGCACTCGATCTTGTTGTCTATGTTGTTGATGAAGATGTTGAAGAGCATTGGTCCCAAGACGGACCCCTAGGGAACACCATTTGTCACTGGCCTCTACCTGGACATAGAGCCATTGACCACAACCCTCTGGCTACAACCATCCAACCAATTCTTTATCCATTGAATAGTCCACCCTTCAAACCCATCTCTTTTCAATTTAGAGATAAGGATGTGGTGTGGGACCCTGTCAAAGGCCTTGCAGAAGTCCAGATAGATGACATCTGTTGCCTTCTCTTTATCTACTGATGCTGTCACTCTGTCATAGAAGACCACCAGGTTGGTCATGCAAGACCTGCCCTTAGTGAAGCCATGCTGGCTGTCTCGGATCACTTCCTCATCCCGCGTGTGCCTTAACATAGATTCCAGAAGGATCTGTTCCATGATCTTCCCAGGCACAGATGTGAGGCTTACTGGCCTGTAGTTCCCTGGGTCTTCCTTTGTCCCTTTCTTGAAAATGGGCATGATGTTTCCCTTTTTCCAGTTACCGGGAACTTCTGACAGCCATGACTTTTCAAATGTGATGGAGAGCGGCTTGGCAACCACATCAGCCAGTTCCTTCAAGACCCTGGGATGCGTGTCATCCGGCCCCATACACTTGTAGATGTTCAGTCCCACGAGGCAGTCTCAGACTAGCTCTTTGCTTGCAATGGGAGGTATTTTACTCCCCTGGCCCCCATCCAGAGGTTCTGGGACGTGACAGACATGGGAAGCCTGACTGCCAGTGAAGATCGAGGCAAAGAACTTGCTGAGTACCTTGGCCTTCTCCATGATTTTCTGTCAGCTTAGTTATGTTGTCTTACTAGTCTTGCCACAGTGGAGATTCTAATGAGGTGATGAAATTTTTGAGATCCTGACTTGAAATGTGAAAGGAGCAATGCCAGAAATTGTTTGGCTTTAAAAGCAGCCTGAGCTGCTTTTTATGAAAATTCTTCTAGTGCTATTGCGGTTGAGCTGTGTAGTTCAGTGTAGTAACATAGTTCTGGTAGCCTTGCTTCAGCTCTGTGCTATGAAGACAAACCTAAAAATAATGCAGAGAATGACTGTAGGCAGGGTACTGCTTCTACTGCAGTACCACGATGTAGTAGTAGTTACTGCAGCAGGAGTTCTGCAGCCTTTTACACAGTCACAACTAGATGTAGACAACTGAGTTCCCTGCCTTGTCTCCTGCCTTGTGAATTTTTTTTTGAATTCTTAAAATTCCTTGTATTGTGGCTTAAAAGTCAAAATTTAAGGTTTGCATTAAGTTAGCCTCTATGCCAGCCCATCATCCCTCACTATGCAGTAATATCAAACGGGGACCATGTAGTCACTCCTCCCCCTTCCCCTAATATCCCTGTCTTGCTGATTGCTGCAGCACTCTATAATCAAGCGCTCAACTATTGTGAGCATACTTCAGCTTGTTGTAATTGCCCTTTGTTTCAGTCAAGAGACTGGTAATTACTCCTGTGGGCCATGCCTTTTGCTTTAGCAGCATTTGATTGAAACCAGTCATTTATTGTGGTAAAATCATAAGGCGTTCTGCAATGTTTACAGATAAGCCTTCTGTGTGACAGTCATTTAGTCTACCCAACCATCCATATATTAAAGATATTGCACATTTTCCCTTTCTCTATTCAGACAAATCAACTGCTGTTTTCAGTTTGATTACATTTCAGTTCATAGAGATCATCCTATGAGTCTCCTCTCTTAGCTTCTGCTTGGAGCAAGATTGCCTTTTGCTGGGCCTGTGCTAGTTTTTTGGCTGTTGGAAATTACTGATGTGAAACTTGTTAATAAAATTAACTAAATACCTTTATGTATACTTTATTATTCCCTTTTCCTTACCATCGCATAAAATATACGACTGCTTCATAAGGCCTTTTAAACATTAGTGGTTTGGTACCTACCAGTGCTTGCTTTATCAGTTACTCACAAATTATTAACCAGAGTTCATTTACAGTGATATACATCTTCTGCTTATTACCAAGTTTTCTTGGTAACTAAGTGTCTTAAGTCTGAAAGTGCTTTAATGTTTATGAAATAAGCCAGAAAACCTTAAAAGAAGAAAACTGGCACAAAATTCCTCTGAGCGCTCTCAAATAGTGAAATGGCTGATACCTGTTAGAGGGTTAATTGAATTGTTTCTAGGGTGGGCTGTCGGGGTAATAGAGGATGTTTGGGTGATTCTGTGTCCTGAGAAATTGAAATGGGCATGTTTCACATTATTCATTTAAAATTGGATTAAAGCTAACCATTGATAACCTGAATCTTGTTATAACTGAGAAGTAAAAAAAGTACAAGTTGGATTCAGTGACCATTAGGAGCTCTTTCACTCATCTTGGTAAGTTTTGTGCAAGGCATTACCTGTTATCACCCCCTCTGACATCTAGGGTTCTTGCTCCCTTTAAAAAGACAGCATTCAGAAAGCATTACACCATTTCAAACTTTCTTCCACAAATGAAATGGGCGACAGTTCAGATTTTGACATTTGAGAACAGTACCTTTTATTACGCAAATCCTTCCAAATGATTTGTAGCAGTTATAGTCTCGATCTTTGTGCCTCATTGGTAGTCAGATAATGTGGACCCTGAGGGTTATGGGGCTGGATATTTTGCTTGAGCAATCAAGACTTCTGCTTTTAGATCATATGTAGCCATCTTCCAGGTTTACTTGGATTAGGATCACTTAAATCCGTAGTTTGAAGTCTGTAAGTTTTGAGTCCATACAGACTTTTTAAGTCTGTGTGGTCTATCACATCAAGACACTGAGGCCCACAGTGTGTTAATGGGACATCATGAGCAAGTTGTCTTTTCAGTTCAGTTTGTTTGACCTTTGCATAGCATTTTATTCAGCAGCATTTTTAGTAGGTATCTATAACGTGGTGCTTTTTTTGGCAGGGCTGCTCTTGAAGGTCGTAAGTTATAGGGTATAGAATACCCCTTTGGTCAGCTGGGGTCGGCTGCCCTGGCTGTGTCCCTTCCCAACTCCTTGTGCACCCCCAGCCTGCTTGCTGGTGGGGTGGTGTGAGAAGCAGAAAAGGCCTTGACTCTGTGTAAGCACTGCTCACCAATAACTAAAACATCCCTGTATTGTCAACACTGTTTTCAGCACAAATCCAAAACACAGTCCTGTACTAGCTACTATGAAGAAATTAGCTCGCTCTCAGCCAAAACCAGAACAAAAGGTGAGATGTAAGAATTAGCAGATGGGTAGGATACAAAGTACTATGAGAATCTGAAGTACAGGCTGTAGCGTTCTGCTGTTTTGATGTGTATGGTGGTTTGTTGGTTGGGGTGGTTTTGGGGGTTTGGGTTTTGGTTTTTTTGCGATTCCGTTTTATGGCCTGTGCTTACTGTGTGTGATTGCAGGGGACTGAACTTGAAAATGCGGTAGTGTCTCCTTTTTTCTATGTAATTTTTGTTTGTTTATTGTAATACCCTCCCAGTTTGTACCTAGCACTGTCAAATTTGCATGCTGCTGAGCCCATGGGATTTGTTTCGTCACAGAGGCCCGGGCCTTCTTTCTTCTCCCTTCTTCCAGAGATGGGTTTTTCTTTCAGGAATTTTGTAGTTCCAAGGTCTTACTCAGTTTATAGGAGACAGTAGGAGAAGATGGGAGAATATAGTTAGGCCAAAGGAGAAATATAAAATGTTCATCTCTACATTGTGCCCTGCAATAATAATGATAAAGCTGATAGAAAAAGCTGTGGCTAGAGAGATGTGCTTCCATTGAAGACTTTCCTGCAGTGAATGCATTTTCTGCAAGTATTTCTGATATTATTGCAATATTTGATTAGTAAAATAGCTATTCTTTGCACATCTGAGTGCTTGCACTGTTCTAAGTTTGTCTTATTTACTTGTTTGAAAATAGGAGTGAAAAAATAATGCCGGTATGTATACTGTTGTCTCTGACTTGTTTGCTGCTCTTCCTCTGGCACAAGCACATAATGCGAAATCCCCCAGAAGAGGCTTTGTTGTCCCACAAACGGGGTTTGTTTACCTGGTGTACAAGCCAATAACACACAGAGTCGAAGTATTTTCAAACCAGTTTCATTGCGTCAAGACAGCACACCCTTTTCTGCAAAAATCCTCATAATTATACACTTAACTAATACATATTCATTGTTATATTCCTTAATGATTGGTTCTTTCTTCTTCGCCCCTCATGTAAATTAGTGCACAGACTCTGTCTTTTTCCTTCATTGTCTTCTTTTGAGTAGGTCATATCAATTGAGTAGGTGGTTAGTGAGTTCGTGGTCCCGATCTCTCCCATAGGAATTACCTTTTACCTACTTCTTTCCTAATCTTGCAGTTCCAAGCGGTTCTTTGAGTTTTATTGACTAGACCGCAATCCATGACCGTTTCTGACATAAACGTAAAGCCCCATTGTCTAGTAGTTAGTTCTTAAACCCTAAATCATGTCTAGTTATTGTTTCCCTATTTTAAATATTAACCGATGGGGGCTGTACACAAGACTTTAGCAGCTCCCTGGTTTTCGGTCATATTATACATATTAATTGACAACAGCTTGACAGAATAGTCAGTAGAAGGTGGGGGTTAACATTGAATCTCTTCATATTCTGATGTTAAGTAAAAATCAGTAAGAGTCAGAGGTGAGTTCAACTGCAGTGTTCCATAGATCGGTCAGGTTAGGCTTTCCCTGTACGTGAGGAGGGTGTGCACTCTGTGGCTCATGGTGCCATTGCTACTAGGTCCTGCTCTGAATTACATTAAAGTATTTAGCAGCAAAACCACCTGGAATGATAGTAGTGTTTTCCTTTGTGAAGGTCTAATTGGATGTCTCTCTCCTTCAAGACTTGCATAGCACAGACTAAGTGAATACAGTAAAATACTTGGGCATTTGAGAGTCGTATTACTGGTCCTAAAACAAAACTGTTGTGACAAACTTAAATGGAAGACTATCTCCAACAAATCAGCCCTCCTTAGCAGATAGATGAGTCTAGAACTATTTCCATAAAAGGAGCAAGGAGTCTGATCACCTTACTGAAGCTGCTGTATTTTTGCATACACACAAATACAGGAAACAGTTACAGTGCTCAAGTAGGACAACCTTGCAAGTGGTGATGAAGGCAGAGAGCTAACCAATGCTGAGAAGTGCACCAGAAGTACAGTAACAGGCAGGATATGGGAGCTCAGCCATCTTGTTGACTTGAATTATTACTCTAAATATCCTCATCATGAATATTGTTGCTTGGATAGTACAATTATTGTCAGTAGCAGAACAACTTTTTGATTACCATCATGTTGCCTACCTATGTTCTGGTTAGCTAATATATTGTGTAAGAACCCATCATCTGTGTTCCTGCTCTTCAGTTTTATCATTATTGATTGGAATTAGCAATGATATAACATTTGTGTGTTTAAAAAAACCAACCACAACAAACCCAACCCTAAACCCCATTCTTCCTTCAACCCAAAACACCCCTTTCCCTAGTGAAGACTTGGCCTAGAAACAAACAGCATTTTAAAACAAGCAATCAAACAAACCCTCCAACAACAAAATACCCCAAACCACCTGTTTAGCGTAGACTTTCAGGGTTGTTTTTGTTAAAGCTGATAGATTTCTGTGTTCTTGTGTGCAGTGACCATATATGGAGTGAAATTTGGTTTTAGTAGCATAATTCTGCATCAGAGAGTAGGCTTGGAGCAGAGCTGAGGAGAGAAAGGTGTTTGGAACAGAAAATCCACTATCTTCTCTAGTGTTCGCAAACACAAATGACTTGGCCAATCATACACCAGCCTTGGCCACCTTGGATTTTAATGAGTGTATTTTACATGTATGATTAGCTGGTTTATTTTTTTAAATGCTAAAATTTTCTTTTAGTGAAAAACTCAATCTTGCGGAAACATGAATTTTTGAAGTGTTCAGATTAACAAGATTCTAATGGATATACTCTAAGGAATGTTCAGGGCCTGGCAGAGAATGTTTATTGTAAACCTCTTCCAATTCTACCTCTTAAAATGGTAATTATTAATAAAATGAGACCATGAAGTGCATGATACTGCACAAACAAAAGGCTGAACACTTAACGCTCTGGCTGACGTGAGTTCATACTTACACATGTATACAAATCAGTTTGCATTGACAATGTGTTTCCCTACATGCATTAGTTTAACTTCTATAATGATATGGCAGTTCTCTGTAGATGTGCCAACAGCCCTATATAAACTAGCATGGCTGGTTTATGGGTTCTGGAAATCTTGCTTGGAGATCAAAAAGGGACTCATTCCAGAATTCAAATATGGAAAGGAACCCATATTCTCTCATTCTGGAAATAATCACCTTGTATTTTTGTGGAGGCATATGTAGTCTATATACATTTAGATGAAAAGAGAACCCCAGTTCAATATGTGGAAATTAAGGGCGTTAAAATGAGCGGCATCTGGTCTTGAGGAAGAAATGAAATAAAATGAATCAGAGACATGGTGAACCTTAAATTATTTAAGCTCCTCCAGTGGTAGTGCTCTGTAATTGCTTTCCCTTTCTGTAAATGTTTCACAGCTGTGAAGTTTCCAAGTGAAGAGCTGAAGTGCTGGCTATTGTACAAAAATTAAGGCCAATTTCTGCTTGCATTGCTCGCTTGTAAAATCTCATCAGGCCTACTTCTCCCCATCTTGTGCTCTCTGCAGTCAATTACACCTGTGCAAAGTGGTTGTAAATTGCTACTACTTATGAGCTGATAGAGTTTTATCTCACATTGTGCCCTGTCTACAAGACTACAAAAAATAGCATGCAGTGCAGAATCAGGCCTGCTTTTCTTAACACCAGAGGAGTTGTACTTGATAACAACGACCCATAGAAAAATATATGAAAACAGCAAGAACATTGGACAGGTGTCTAAACGACTCAACCCCCCCAAAATGCCGAAGAGAAGAGAAGACAGCAGCAGGTTGCTTTACTTTTGCTGGATGCTTCAGAGAGAGAGTGCAGATCAGTCTCTGCTAGCGAGTTGCTTGAGCAGTCAGGCTCTGCAAGGAGCTAGACTCCTTCAGTTACAAGACTTGAACATAACTGAGCACCTTTCGTATCTCCATGCAGTGTTAAGTGTAGGAAGTTTTAGGTTTTGTTTTCTTGTTTCTTACTAATTGTTCTGGAGTAATGTTAGCAGTAGATTCCATCTGCATTGTTTAAGAGTGGGATTTTTTTCAGGCAGCATACAACAGCCTAACATTACTTTTGTAGTAGTTGCTTGGGTGGGTGGATAGATAGGTGGAAACCACAAAAAAAAAATCCCCAAAACACAAAACAAAACCCTAACCCCCCAAAAAACCCCAAACCCCAACCCGCTCAATAAAAGTAAGGCAGTGTTTCTTGATCCTTGGAATTGGCAGAGATGGAAAAGAAATAAGAATACTCATGTATTGGCCAACCAAACACATCCTACAGGGAAAGCTGGCTTGTTGCTTCTGCATAGCGCTGTAAACCAAAGCAGAATGAAACACAGTAAACTAATGACATGGCCGTTCCTATCTAAGGTACATCATGTGAACTGTTTGGTTTTAAACAAATGGCCTTGAAAATGGAGGTTTGACCTCTTGCGATGTTTACACTACAAATTACTTTTTATCTTAAAATTGGCACAGTCTGATCAGCTAGTCACTGGTTTTCTTGCAAGGGTTCCTTCACCTTCACTCTTGGATGTCAATTTCAGTGCATTTCTGTTCATGATAGTTATGAATTCATGTGTTTGTGTTTCCTGTTAGTAGAAACTTTGTCTTGCTGTATGTTAACATTTCTAAATGATTTTATTGTACTCTGAATTTTAATGCCATTACAGGGAATTTAAAACAACCCATGTAACTTAAAAAGCAATTACTTTTATTGTGATGGTGTGCAGGCAGCCACCATTTTGAGAAATGAAAAAGAATTTGGAGTCCTAAATAAGATAAGGAGAAATATACCATATTATCTGTCTGATTTGCCTTACACCTCTCTGGGTTTTTCAGCGTTGGTGTACAGTTCATGTAAGCATGGGAAAGTTCCAGGATTTTTATTTCCTCCTCCCTTGCAAAATGTGTACCTTCAGGCCAACATTTTAAACAATTTGGATCTTGAGAAGTATCCAGTTTCATCTGCAGGGTGATAGTGCTTATAACATTTGCATCAGATGTGGTATGGAGTTTGCCACAGAGATGATTAATATAGGTAAAAGCTGCAAATGATGTGGGAGGGATTGAAAAGTACATCACTTTGAGGAAGTAAGAGGGGAGGAAGAGACCAGCTTTCTTTCATAGGATTCCTGGGCTCAAGAACACATAATTGTGTCCGCTTTGGGGACAGGGACATTGTGGTACTTGCATGAGTAAACTTTACTCTTTCAGCTAATGTAGGTTTGTATTTTCCTGAGGGGGTGACTAGGGGATGTATTTCTCTAGGGGGCTGGTTACATTTCAGCAGTAAGCAGCATGGATTTTCTTGGAATGGCTCAAATGTATATGTGAATGTATGTAGAACTGTGCTGATCAAAGGTGGGATCTGCCACAAAATGTAACGGCATAAAGACTGACTTTGCATAACTTGTCTACAACTACTATAGAGAGAACATGGCATTTGGTTACTTGTCTGCTGTGTTCTTTCTACTTGTCCTCAGCATTTCTTTTTTTGGGATGGTGAATTACTGGTTTTGTGCGTGATTTTGAGTACCTTCAAATGTTTGTCCCTTTGTGTTTTGAAATACTGCTTTTGCTCTGGTGCCAGGTTAGACTGTGTAAACTGTAGAAAAATCTAGCCTAACAACTGTACTGAGAATTTAAAATCTCTTGAATCTTTTGAGTGCTTTAAAACAGTTCTCTCTCTTTAAGAGGTGCAGCTCATTGATGCTATAAAGAAATTTAATTAGTTGGCATTTATTGCCCCTGCCCTATGGTAGAATAAGCTAAAAAGCTTTATATAATCAAATCTTGAATTTAACAAACTTGTTTATTTAAGCAGAGTGTATTTTTAGAGACGTCCATAGTCTACTTTGTAAATTCTTTTCAGATCTTTTTATTTTTATTGATTTTGTTTAGCCAACTAATTTGTACTTAATCAATAAGTGTAATTCTGATTAGCTCATTTTGAACTGTTAGCATAGAAGGCTGAAATGAAGAAGGGATTAGCAAAGTCTTTTGCTGACATTCCAATCTATTTTAAGTGAATGCAAGCTTTCTAATAAATATTTAATGGATAGTTGTTTGTGGTTTAATAGAATTAGATAATTCTATTAGAATCCTGTTTGGAGATTTACATGTACTATACATCACTGCCGAACACACGGTTAATAATTTAGTCTAAGTGACTAGTAATTACAAACAAAGTAAGATTAAGTAGGGACTTTTTTTTTTTTTTTTTTTTTTTTTTTAGGTTATCCTGGGATTTATATGGGTATGTATTTGCTATGTAACTGCAACTCCATTCTTAGGTTCTTTATTGCACAGAAGAACTAATTTGGTGAGTTTGGGACAAGCCTTAAATGTGATAACAAAGCATGGGGCCCCTGGGGTTAATTTAATATCTTATCCTCTGAGTTAATGAGTTGGAAAATAGTTCACTGTTTATCTACAGTAGATTGAGCAGATGTTGCCAATTCAGTTTTATGGAAAGTAGTCTCTGAGGGATTGTCTTCTGCCCGTTACTTTTTCATGGGTTGAATCTCTGCTGTTGTCTTCTCAGCTTCAAGAGAACATTTCCCACACTGGTCATGGAGTTGACAGAAGATAGGTGCAGCAGAACTTGGTAAAGCTGGTTAATATGAGAAGGCTTTGCAAAGATTGTTTGAAAATACCCTGAATTTAGTGTCGTAAACTGAATGGCGAGGAAAATGGTAAGCAATTAAGAAGGCACTGAGGAAAGTTAGAACTAAATAAAATGCGGCGTGAATATTTCTCTATTGCTGCCACTTACATCATCAGCTTTGGTTTCAGGTGAAGCTGTAGAAATGGTGATACAATGTGCACAGAAATTCCTATGGACGCTTAATTTAGCGCTAGTACAGAGTTGCAGACAGCTGCAGTAGGGTACTGCTTGTAGTCTAGACCTAATCTCACTGGATCTCAGTGCATGTGATTTGACAAAAAGATGTTATCTCATCTTCTGCAGCAGTCTTAGAATGTGAGAACAGTATGAATGCATAGCTGAGTCAGGGGAGCATGCCCAGCGGGAAGCTTTGCATCCCAGATAGCCCCTCTCTTGGTTGAAATGAGGAGGCAGTCACTGATCTCTTGCACTGTCTGGGAGGTGAGCTCTTCTTGGTCTTTCCTCTAGTTATTCACGTTGTAATATCATCACTTTGTGCATCTGTCATGGATTACAGAGTATTCAGTTACCATCTGTCCTATCAGTGTAGGAGATGCTGACCATATTTTCCAAGGCATTTGTTCTCACATATATATATATGTCTCTGAACATGTGTATTTTCCATTGGAGAGCCAGAGGCTGGTGTTTTCAAGTTGAGCCAGTACTTGAGTTCTGGTGCCATTTACTGCATTCAAGGTACCTATTTAATGGTGTCATGCAGCAGGAGCACTGCTGCATTTGTTGTGAGAGTTTTGTCTCTAAAGCTAGGTTACTTTACAACTGAATTCTGTAAGCAGGAGAGTTCAGGAGGCAGTGGTACTGCAGAGCCTTTCTGCTGCCACTTCCATTTCGTTCTTAGTGCTGTCTGTTCTTACCAGCTGTAAGATATGAGTGTGTTACCTACCTGATACATATACTTTGCAGAATTGTTCTTCAAAGAAGGCTCATTTTGTGAGGCTGTGTAGTTAGGATTGTAGTACGTGAAAGTTTATTTAGTCTTTCAAAAATTCAATCTTTTTTTTAATTGAAGGTAAGCAAGTTGATCAGTGTGACTAATTAAATATGCTGATTTGGGGAGAAGCATGTCATTGGCCAGTTACACAGTAGTGTCATGTAACTTACAAGAGGACAGTTTCAGAGGAATCTTTAACTTTGAAATGGCTGGAAAATGATGTAGGAATGTGGAAATTCAAAGTAGCACTGACGGTATATTTTTTTGTTGGCATTTTTACTTTGCCCCATCATTATACTTTTCACTTCTCAAAGTTAACTGTGTTACTCCATAACTCCCTTAATGTTGTTATGCAGTAGTACTGGCTTGAACTGGAGATGTGTACTGCTTTGAAGACTGCCAAGCTCAGAATTAGACCTCTGTGGTTTTGAAGATGGTTTCATTTCTTGACAAGTGTGGAGTCACTTATATGGAATTGCTATCATTCCTTGTGTTAAATCTGCTGGAGCTGGGATCTGAATCTGGCCTTGACTTCTATTCACGTGTGTGCATGTGTATGTGTATGCATATAAATAAATCTTCCTAAAGCACTCTGGGCAGGTTTTGAGGCATTGCTGTTAATACTGTACTCCCTAGGTAAAGTGAGGTTAATAGGCATTGCATTGACACAAAAGATAGGATTAGAACTATTCTTTTGGGATGTTCTTTCTTAAGCTTCTCTTAGAATTCTTCTAGTCCTTGCATGGATAAAAGAATGGCATCAGCTTGGTTCCTGTGCTCATCTTGAGTTTGGCTGCTTTACTCCAGTTTTATTTCTTATGAGGTAGTGATATGTATTGTGTCCTCTGGAGAACAGTTCCATTACTGTGAGCTGTTAGTTCCACTCAATATTCACTCCTTGGAAACAATGGTTTGATGGGCTGGGACATGAATTGTTATATTAAGCAAGAAAATAACTTGAAGTGCTCCTGTAATTACTTTGCATGCAGTCAGTCTCATAGTATTTCTGGCAAGCTCACCTTCATTTCTACATATATAATGTTACAGCACTTAGCATTTCTGTAACATGGCTTTACACCTTCAAATTGTTTTATAGTTATTAACTAATTAATCTGATAACACCCCTGTAAGGTATATCTGTTTGTTTCTGCTTGGGTGACTATGTGGAGGATAATAATATGTGGCTTGAATATTAATAAACACTGAAGTAGTATACTGCATTTGTGGTTGGTGGTGTGGGTTGTTGTTTTGTTGTTTTTTTAAATCAAACTTACTTTGTTAAACTTTGTTTCTGGCTTAGCTTGAATGATTACTGTCAAAGGCAATGCCAAAATGTAGGTTCTGGAAGATGTATATGGTCTCATTTTTTGCTACTACTGATGATTGTTTCCACTGCTCCAGTAATAGGTCAGAAAAAATACAAACACTGCAACTATGAAATCTGATAATTATTATTAATTAGGGACATAGTGTTTTAGAGGGTGTTGGATTTTTTTTTTTTTTTGGTAGGATAAAGGCGAACTTGAAAGCACTGAAGTCTCTTCCTTGAGAATTTATGAGGGATGATGATAACCTCCCTTAGCTTTGGCTCTTCACTATTTTTTCAGTTCATAGAAAATAGCAGCTTATTATGGAGGCGTCTTATCACCCTACAGCACAATGAGTCTGTGAGTTGTAGTAGTTGAAAGTGATGCTGGGCAAAGTTTTTCAAGAGGAAGATGAAATGATGGGTAGATGAACAATGAGGGTAGTGATTTATTATGGTTTAATCCTAGCTGGCAGCTAAGGCCCATGCAGTCACTTGCTCACTTTCATCCAGCAGGATGGAGGAGAGAATCAGAAGGGTAAAAGTGAGAGGACTTGTGGATTGAGATAAAAACAGTTTAATAGGTAAAACAAGGCTGCGTGGACAAACCACAAAGCAAAACAAGGAATTCATTCACTACTTCCCATGGGCAGGCAGGTGTTCAGCCAGCTCCAGGAAAGCAGGGCTTGCTCATGTGTAATAGTTTCTTGGGAAGACAAGCGCCATCACTCTGAATGTCATCCCCCTTCCTCCTTCTTTCCTCTGGCTTTTATTGCTGAGCATGATGACATACGGTCTGGGATATCCCTTTGGCTAGTTGGGGTCAGCTCTCCCAGCTGTGTCCCTTCCCAGTTTCTTGTGCACCCCCAGGCTGTTCACTAGTGCGGTGGTATGAGAAACAGAGAAGGCCTTGAAGCTGAGTGAGTGCTGTTCAACGATAGCTAAAACATCCCTGGGTCAACACTGTTTTCATCACAAATCTAAAACACAACACCATAAAACTACTATAAAGGAAACTAACTCTAGAAAAACTAATTCTTGCTTAGGGACATGGTTTAGTGGGGACTTGTCAATGTTAGGTTAATGATTGGACTAAATGATTTACTAAATGGTCTTTTCCAATCTAGGCAACTCTATGATTCTATCCCCACCAAAACCAGTACAGGCTTTAAACTTGGTTCAGTTATTGTGTTATAACTTGACTCTTGGAAGTCACATGGTCAGCTCACCAGAGTGAGTTAGATGTTTGCTTCCCACCAGCATGTTTGCTTCTGGTATGGAATATTGACTTGTCCATCCCTAAAGGCTGAACACAAATGTGCTTTTACACAAGTGGGTAGTCCTGCAGAGGTCAATCTGCCACAGCTGTGCAAGGAAGTACTCTTGAAGAAACCCAAACCCTCACAAAACCTCCTTCCTCCTCAAAGTAAAAAAACCGCAACCAAACAAACAAAAAAAAACAAAACACAAAAAGCAAACAAACAAAACATAGGGAAAAAAAAGACTCGAAAACCAAACCAAAAACCCCACCTCCCCAAACAACAGCATACCCTGACTTTAAATGTAGAAGCACTTTATTTTGTCGGTAAAGTTCTTTTGTGTGTTTGGCAGGAATCTTATCCTGGTGTTTCCCTGACCTCACTCCTCAAAACTGGTAGTAATTTGCCTGCTTTATGTGCAATTTGGGTGTCTTCAAAATCTGAATCTTTGCCATCTCTACTTTTGTACAGTGCCTTGTGCAGTAAAATTATAATTTCAGATGGGCATTTGGGTTGTTGTTATAAGCAATTAACTGAAACTAGTGATTTTTTTTTTGAAAGAGTTTGTATGAAGCAGCACCATTTGTTATCTTGTCATCCAAAGAAGAAAAGTTTGAGGCACTCTGGAACTACAAAGAATTGCATATTAACTATGGAGGACAGACAAGGGATAGCAAGAGGAAGTGTTGATTTTCATGAAGTGCCTTGGTAGCTGTGTTGATTATTGAAGATTATCTGTTTTGGCAGAGGAGTTGCAACTAGAGTTGCCAAGGAATAGTCTGAGTAGAGACAAGCATCATTAGACATTCTTGTTCTCAAAGGTTTTGGCTAGGTCACTGGACTAACTGTGATTTTGGGTCAAGGACCTGAGTGGGTAAGGTAGCGTCATTTATCATCAGCCAAGGTTGAGATAATAGTCATCAGTCCATTTGACTCTAGCTGAGAAGTGAACAACTTATTTTGTTTTAGTAATGATTTGAGAGACTCATCAATAAAATCACCAATGCTCTTCAGTGCAGTAATCTGTCCATGTCTTAGTGGCCAGCGTGATTTCTTGGAAGCAAAGAGAAAGGAGAACAAAGTGGGCAAGCTGGTTAGGTGTCCTTTTGTTTCCTCTTGTTTCTTCCACATGGAGACACCTTGTAATCTCAGGACTAATTCAACAAGGTCATCTAAGATGTGATTCTCTTATCCTACAAAGCAGTCCTATCTTGTTGCATTAATACAGTTCAAACCTATATAAGGTATGCATGCTGTCTGGTTTTATGCAGAAATTGTTCGTAGAATACTGGTACTGACTGTGCTATTCCTGCTTGTTTTGTTTAATTATGAACAAAATACCTCCCTGGAAATATTCCCAGTTCATGTTGACATAGGCAAGAATTTAGCTAGGCCTCCTCAGCAGGACATAGTGTTTTGCTAACATAACTGGTAACCTCTGGCCAGCTTGGAGGGCAGGCAGAGCAAATCTACATTTCTTTGCATGTCATTCACCTTGTAGCCTGACTGTATCTGTACTGAGCTGTAACTGTAGACAGAGAAACACTTGGGTTGATTTGAGCTAATTGAGTTGATCAAGTGTTACGATTAGTTCAATTTCCACAAAGTCCCACTTGTCTTATCTTCACTTGGAACAGCAGCAGTGCTAGCAAATGAATTACCAGATTAGAGCTCTTGTTATGTATAGACAATAGAGGGATGCATTGCTACTGTACGGGGAGATGGACTGACAAGCTTTTGAAAAAATTTGGTCACTTGCAAAATTTGACTGACCCTTAAAAGTTTTTTTTTACTTACTGCAGAGTTTTCTTTTCTGTAGGCTACCAGTGCCCCAGATGTAGAATTTAAATAGCAGTAGCTGAGTAGCTCTTGTACACTGTATTTGTCTGTTTGGCAGGTGTTTGTATTTCAATCTATGGTAATTCTATATTTTAATCTATGTTAATTCTACATTTATGCATTTTTTCATTCATGGCCCCACTTGCCACTCTCCAAAGACATCAGTAAAAATATCTCCATATTAGCAGTGTAATTTTTTTGCTCTTTTCAGCTGATACACAGTAAGGAAGTGAAAAGCACTTCACATATGCTAATGAGATAAGCTGTACAACACCTCAAAGCATAGAGATAGCATACTAATACTCCTGTTTTGCAGATGGGGAAGCTGAGACAAAGAATGGTTAAGTGTTTTGCTCTAAGTTATGCAGGAAGATGAAGTTCAAGATGGAAATAGAAAGAAATTAGGTATTACCCTGAGTCCTGGGGAGACGGCCTTCAACCATTAGTTCATCATTTCATCACTGAGACTGCCTTGTTCCTATGTCTGTCTTAATATATTACAGAACTCATATATAAGGTTAATCTTCCTGATGTACTTCTAGGTAACTAATAGGACAAAATATTATTTGTTTGTTTAGCACTGGAGAAAGGGAGGTCTTCTGAACTCTAGTAGACCAAAACCATGAATGACTGTAAATGCCAGAGAAATTTTCTTCAAAAAATCTTGCTTGCTAGCTGTGTTGCATTCATCTGAAAAGAATGCTGCAAGGGTGTTTGCCTGTACCAAGTGAAGGGCCTTGGGCTGCCTTAGAGCAAGCAGGTGCTCACTGTATCCTCTTCTTCCTTGGCTAACTTGATATTAAAAGAGCTCGGGATTCAGCTGTGTGACTGCAGAAACACGTCTCTCAAGTGATTTTATTTTTATCTGGGTCTTTTTCATGTGCATTATTTCAGTTGATGTCAAAACACGCTCTGCTACAATACTTGGAACTCGAGAGTTGTCTTGCAATCATAGCACCAATGGAACAAGGATTCTTCTCCTAAAGCACCTTTGAATCCCCTTCCTTGAGGATTCATAACATTTTTGCAGTGGAAGAGTTTCATGTCATCGTAAGGTGCGTATACCCTAATGTTTGGTCTATATATACAAACAAAGTGGGTTTTTTAGCTTAAAGAATTTCAATAAAATTACTTTGTAAGTGTGTGGTAATGGATTCTTACTTATGATGGAAAGTACTTGCATTCATTGCTCTATACTTTTCCATTTAGTGGGACTTCTGAGGGGAACCGAACTTGTACATGGGAGTAAATGTTGCCTTCACAGAGATCAGTCAGCCTGTTTTTCAGGTACAAGGTGAAGTCTTTAAGGAAGAGCTCTAAAACTCAGCCTAAAATCAATGAGCTAAAGTTTTGTATTTGGACTGGAAAAATTGTTTTCAGTAAAAACAGTTTGTTGGAAAAGTGAAAACTATTGTAGAGTGTTCTGTTTCACATATTACTTTCTTAAAAAGAAAAAAAAAAGAAAAAAGAAAAAGCTTACTCTCCTTTGCCTCCAAATGCTTCTACTGAAAATAGAAATATTTTGAAGTCTCATGAGAGCTGACATTTGGTTGTTTCACATCTCCCTTCTGCTAACTGCATTTCCAATGCTGCAAAATATTTAAACACCTTGTGCATTGTGGGAGAAATAGTCTGTGTATTTTAATTTTTGAGATCAATATTTTGGTGGTTCTCCAGTTACCTACCCCCAAAAAGGAAGCAGTTGCCCAGAGTATTTTCTCTTCTGTTTGGTGCTGCTTTTCCTCTTCTGTCTCCATCTCTGAACAGTTCGACTTCCACATTTATGAATAGTGCACTTCCTTAATATTTCCTTCAAGTTCACTGAATCTGGAAAACATTTTTCCTCTTACTTTTTTTGCTTTTTGCGTTTGACAGCATTCAGTGCACGGGCAGCGTTGCTATTTCTCCTTTATGTCAGTGAGCCCTCTGTAGGTTTTTTTTACGTATGTTTCATGTGGTGGCATGGGAGAGAGAAATACTTTAAAAAAAATAGAGTGATTTTGAAAACGAGGAACCCCTGTCAGGAAGACCCAAGGGTGAATGTAGTACATAAAACTACCTCTAACTCTTCTTTAAAAAAAAAAAACAACAAAATAATGAAAGAAAAAATGCCCAACCAACTAAACTTTGACTAAATTACAAATTGTCTCTGTCCTTTTAAAGTAAAAGTAAACTCCCTCTGAAAGGAACAGATGGCTCTGCTTTGTATGGAGATTTTTTTTTCTTGCTAGAATGTACAGCTGTCTACAAAAAGACATGCTTTTTTTTAATGAAGCAGTACTTTACAGGCAGAGTGGAATGTACTGCGTATGAAAATCTGGGGGAATTATTTATTTGCAATGTATGTGCTTGGTGGGTATTTGCATCCAGATACGTTTGTACTAGAAGAGTCAACCCAAAGCTGAATCACAGCTTGTAAGTAACTCGGTTGTGCTTTTCCACGTAAAGAGGAGATGGGACACAGACATGTTTGTTCTGAGAAGGTGAGAGAAGCCTGAAGGGCTGACCTTGCCCATCTTATTGCTACAGGAGAATGGGAGGAGCGGAGGTATCGCCATGGTCCCTGACTCATGCTGCAACCATGAAGTGGCAGCATTGATAGGAGTTTGTCTTCTAGGGTGCTGGTTCAGGAGGCAGCAAGACTCTGGGTGTTATTTCTGATGGTCTTTGGCCCAGGGAAGCTGCTTATTTTGTCTACTTTGAACAGCCAGATGTTGCCAGTGTTATGTTGGAAGTGCAATAAGTGTGCTGAGAAGTTGGGAAAAAGCTAGGATCTGTTTAAGGAAGTTAAGAGTATGTTGTCCAGTGGATTGGGTATTGATCACAGTGCTTTGTGCCTGCAGGAGCAAGTTAGCCAAACAGAGCCTCTTATGCTTGTGTGAAGTATGCCTGGTCACATCTATTCAGGACTAACTGAAGACAACTTTAAAAACATAGGGTTTGTGCAATGCTTTCCGCCTATGACCATAGTGTATTTCTGGGTGCCTTCTGGGGGAAATACTGTATTGCTTTCTTGTGTTGTATACACGGCACTCCAGATTACCCCGTTCATAGAGCCATTACTGACAAAAGAAAAAAAATATTATTTTTTGTTTATGAAATGAGCACTGATTATTATGAACACAGTTTACTATGAAATAAACACAAAATATTTCATTTAAATTTGATCTTTTTATGCCTTGGATGAAATCTCTGATTTTTTTTGTAAGGGTGGAACAAACGTATTACTATTACTACAGAGGCTCTAACAGCATGGAACTTGTCTAAGCTGGTGGGAGCACTGTCTTGAATATCACTGTGCCTAGTCAATACTCTGTTATTGCATGTTAAGTGGTTTGCTGCAGTATCCTGTGCACAGGGTATTAGAACGAATGTTATCTAATTTCCTAAGCAATAATGGTATGAACAGTATGCATTTTTTATTATGAAAAAACCCCAAACTATTGCCTCCACGGAGTTAATGTTTCTTTTACATACAGTTAGCACCCAGGAGACTGACTCATAGATCAACACAATTAAATGGGAAGCGCAAAGTTTTGGAAAACGAGAATTTGTTACAGACCCAAAGTCTTTGACTCTACCTGCAAAAAAACTTTAACTTGCTTAAGAGTATTTTTATTTGACTGTTGTGTTCTTTATTGATTTTAGTTGATTAGGAGGAAGTCCAAACCAAAACTGCAGTAACCTGTAAGAAATAAAAACATTAAAATGGAGTGAGAAGAAAAGAAAATATGTATTTTTATACTGGATGTTTTCTGTTCCTTTGAATGTTCCATCAATTTCTATTCAGATGGTCCATACAAGCACTATTTTTATAGGTTTCTTATACTATATTGTAGGATCTTTGTTTATGGGAGTAGGGTGTACTACTTAGAAATTTATATTTGTAAAGGTGTTTTACCACTCCCCCACAATATAATGACATGCAAATGAAACAGTTTGTATTCTTCAGTTTTGTGTTAGAAATTCAGCCGAGATACGTGGTTTGTTCTGTACAACCAGTATTTCGCATCATAGGAATCATGAGATGTGAAAGTTAAAATGTTAATGTCAACATGGGTGTCTTTTGGATTTGTTAGCAGGGGCCCAGGTAAGGGAGTCCTAATCTTCAAAACCTGAAATTTTCTAAAACCTTACCTTATAGCTTCACTGAGGTTAAATGTTTCGTTTGGTTTGTTTTTTTTTCCCCTCTCCCCCATCCCCCATATCCTGCCCAAGTTCATTCAATACTGCTGGTAGAAGTGGGGAGGCACTTAAAGAGCTCCTCGAAATTTTCTGTTTTGTTACGAGTCATGGCTTAGATTTAGGTGAATCTGAGCTAAACGATGGATTTGCAGTGGAAAAATCACACTAGTGTTTGTAATAGGAAAGTAATACATGCTGGTAACTTGAAGGTAAAATAGTAAAAACTGGTTTTTAAAAGCAGTTGGTGGAACTAAGTAATTATAATTTTGAAAATGCCCTTAGTGAGCTGGTGTAAATCACACCTTCATATTTCAGAGCAGTAGTTTGATTTGAAAGGATGTGTGAGTCTGCAAGACAAATGATGGTAAGCTGCTGAGCTTTATGGGAGTTTGTTGTTCTTGGTTTACAAGTGGGATGAACAGTTCAATCCAACCTTTATGCTTTAATAGTAAAAGCAAATAGAAAAAAAGCTAAATATATATGGGAATCACAGGCTTTTTGCCACCCCAAAGAAATGCCAGTAATGACTGTAGAAATGTCATAAATCAAACGTACAAAACAAAGGTTGACCTTAGCTTGGGGTATCTTAAGTTGGCATTCTTTTCCCAGAAAAATAAAGAGAAGCTGCTATGAGAAGAATACCTTGAATCACATCTACCTTTACGGCAAAAAAACTTAGTCCATTGAAAACCTGGACTCATTTTCTAATGAGTTCTAGAGGCTAATCCTAAAGCTCATACAGATGAAAATGTCTTGCCTTAGATGAGATTTTCCAGGGGAAGGGCTGTCTGTGTGCAGCATCAGAACGTGCAAAGGCTTTCTGTCGGAGGCTTCCATGACTCCACATGCATTACTTTGTGATGCAGGACCACAGTAACTTGCCAAGAGTTTCTATTTCAATTACCTGTTCCCAACGCAGCTTCTTCATCTTCAAACAAAAACAACCCCCCCCCCCCCCCGCCAAACCCCAACCCAAACAAAAAAAAAAACCCTCACCCCAGAAGTTTCTGCAAAACTAGGATGAATGTCATTTTAAAACTGCACCAATCCAAAGGCTTAAAATAATCTTTAAAAGAGCCATAAGGGAAGGGGTAGAACAAGTACACAAGAGATGGTGTCAATTTAATGAACTTGGAAGTCTGATAACTATGTGCTGAGGAGAACTAGAAATGGAGCTTCTACCAGACTTACAGGACTAGAAGAACTGGGGAGACCAGTAGGGAAAAGCTATGGTGAATTACATGACACTGGGTTTTTTGTTTTGTTTTGTTTTTTGCTTCTTGTGAGTAGATAAGATTATACTGAACGTAGTGTACTTTTGAGTTTGTCAGAATATAGTTTCTTTTTTCAGCTATATTTGTGACATGTTGTTATATCACTTGAGCATTAGTTGGGGAATTCTACACAAACCTTCTTGAAGAGCAGAGAGAGAGAGACATAGGCTTTGCTAGGGAGACTGTCTTAGGTAGTCATTGACTTTCTGATGTGTCAGTAAGACTCCAGAAGTCCAGGAGATCCCCAGGAGGGTCTGTTAGAGTGCCGAGGTAACAGCGGTTGCTGGCAATACTGAAGGAAGCTTTGTTTAGGTAACATACTCTGATCTGATTTTATGTCATGAGCAGTCGTGTATCCTGTGGAAAGGAAGAAATTCTAGCCAGATGTGTACATCAGCTGAGGTGTGTGTGGTTACTGTGGCCCACAGGACAGTGTATAATTCTGTGAGCTGTTCAGTTAATCACCATACAAAATGCCTTAATACATGACCAGCTTGCGAGAACAGAATAGGGTAACAGACAGGGTCTTCAAGGCAACGTGGCTGAGATTTTGAAGGTGGATAGCCAGAAGGCAAGTCATGTGCCTGTAAGGACATTGCTCACTTGAGTGCACAATATGTTAACTACATCTGGTTTTAGCATAATCATCCTTGACTAATATGAAGAGAAGGGAGAGGGTTTAAGTGCTAAATAAATAAATTACTTGTTATCAGAGAGGAACAGATGGTCAGTTTAGTGTGTTTTCTGACTGCTTACGCTTTCAAGAGAGGGTAGATCCGCACTGATTCTTGTACAGGATGTTGCCCAGTGTCAGTAATTCATCTGTGGGTACATCAGACAACTTCTTACTGTTACCTTTGAGGTGTGCCTTGCCAATACCTATTTTAGGTGACTGAAGGGTCTCAATGTCACCAGGAATTAACATTTTATAACACTTCCTCCTTTCCTCATAAGGTAACTGTTTATTTTTTGTAGTGCTAGTTATTCTTAAAGGTGAGAAATGGCTCAAGATAGCACACCAGAGGAGTTGGATGGCTGCATATCCTGTCACATGGATATTGTACTGTGTAACATTTTGCCGTATTTGTGGCCAAATCGTAATTTGCAATCCAAGTTCTAGTTAAAGAAAATGTTTTTTTTTTCTTTGGAATTGTCCTGTAATCTTCTGACAGCTCCTGAGAAAAGCTTTCCTTGAGAGTTTTCTCAGATCCAGAATTCAGTGCCTGTAGTACTTGTCAGTTGGCCTGGTCTGCTGTTGCCTCAGCCCTTCATCTAGCATGGGCTGAAATCCTGGTTAGAGGTGGAGTGTTCCTTTTGAAAAGTGAGATGAGGATATGGTCTGACTTTTTTTTTTTTTTTTCCCCTTCTTCTAGAATTGAGCTATATTCCACTTTCATTTTTAGGTGGAAGAATTCTACAAGTTTAGTTCTCTTCCTTGCATAGCTTTCCTTGTAGTCTGAACTTGGTGTGGTAGAATTGGGTGCAGGTGTGGTTTTCATTACACTTCTCTCTTCCCTTCCCACCTTTTTCCTCTCACAAGGAATTGTATGGGGAAATCAAGTGTAGGAGTGTTTCAGCTTTAATTAATGATAGTTGCCTAAATGAAGAGGAACAAACCAGGGTTTACCTTTTGTACCCTTGTATTAAGAGAAAATAAACCGCAAAAGGAAAATTCTTTGTTCTGAAACAACAGTAATAGAAAGCAGGTTTGTCACTGTCTTTTCCAATAGTGATAAGTACTTCTATATTACCTATGGTTTCTTAAAGGTAGCACGTTTAGTACTTCTCTCTCCCTGTGTGTATACATCAAAATAAAATGCAGTAACAAATAAATGCTTGAGCCTTATTAATATGACATATTCAAACTCTGAACTTTAATTCAGGATCTGTTCTTAGAATGAGCTTGATTTCTAAATGTTGGTTTTCTTCTGTTGATCCTTTATTTCTTTGCTTAATCTTTGTTTTTTAAAAAAAACCAAATCCTCTTTCTATGTATTTTTTTTTTAACTAGGATTTAATTCGGAGCTAAAATCTGCTATTGAGGATCAAGCCATAAATTCAGATACCGAGGAAAGCACTGGGCAGGAATAGGGCTAATACCAAGTGGTCACCTACTTGTTAGCATCCTTAATTTCTGCATTCCTGCTCTAAGACTTTGCTATCATGGTACTGAAAGTCAGGGCTGTAGTATTCAGGGCTGCTGTATTCTATGTGCATACAACTGTTACACGGAATTGCTGTTTCCTGATATGGCTGGTGTTTGGAGACAACAGCATAAGCAATAGAGTATCAACTTCTGTCATATAATTGAATTAATGATTAGTTTACATGATGGGGCAGGCTCTTTATTGAATTAAGTTAAAATGAGATTGCGTCAATGAATAGCAGGACGAGGAGGTCTATGTTAGCTACTATTTGCTACATATACTGCTTCAAACTTCTTGTTCAGTATTTTTATTCTTTATGTAAATTCAGACAATTATTGAAGTGGAGTTTGCTGTAAATTTTTATTGTAAGATGTAGTAGACTTATAGACTGTATCCAAATTGGGGGGGAGGCGGGGGAGAGGAAATCCTGTTGTTGTTTGCTTTTTTTACCTAAATCTTCTGTGTAACTGGCAGCTTTCAGTCTTCTCACTTGCAAAACACCAAAACAGGGGAGAAAAAAACCAAAACAAAACACCCAAGCTGCAACTTCAAGTCACAAGAAGATTTTGAAGGGTGAAAGACAGATGGGTTGTCTGGTTTTTGATGGGAGTGTGTTGGAAGGAGCCATACTGAACAGCTAATGCCCCAGTGAATCCACAAGGACCTAAAGTGACTGAACGTCAGTGGAAGATGTCAGACTCCTATCAAAAAGATAGACCTCTGTGGGATTTGTATTTCTCCTTGCCTGCCTTGGCAAAGAGCCTTCATGGAGGTAGAAGAGTACGCAGATGCCGAAAATATAGCTATAAAGCATTTGCAGTGCTCTGAACTTTTCCAGGACTTTCTAAAACTTTTTTTTTAACTTCAGTTTTGCCTGAAAATCTGCATACAATTTGAATGAAATTGAATATGTTTCAGGGCTCAAGCAGCGTGTCTTCCATCTGAGGCAAAATGGAGATGAATTTCAATGAGATGTTCCCATTATAATCTGTCTCCGCCTGTAGTTTTCATCAAAATTGCTAGGAAGTGTGATATAATGTATGATCAGGATTTGCCCACTAGCAGCAGTATGCCCATTACCTTAGCTTAAAAAATAGCGCAAAATTATTAGCTTGATGCGTGCGCGCGTGTGTGTATGTATCGGCTTCTTTCCGTGAGTGACTTAGTTGTGACAGGTAATATGTATGGGATTTGGCAGTAGATCTGTATGTATGTGTTTTGTGTATGTAATGGGTTATATTCTTTTCATCTTCATGATGATACAGATTACTAATTAGGTTGATAAAGTGTTTCAAAAGACTTACTGTGATGTTGGCAGAGCAGTCAGTAGTTACTTTAAAATGTCTTTTTTGTAGTGGTGTTTTGTTCTGAACTTGATTTTTACAGGAACTTTTTTATGTGCCAACCCCCAAGGTGAATCCTAGAGCATTAGTATTACCTCAGGCTTATGGCCTACTCATGATGTGTCTGTCGGCAGCATCCCCTCACCAGTCCTCTGGAGCTCTTCTGCCTTACCATAGCTGTTGCCAGGCAGGGATGTTTTGATGCTCTGAAATGGAGTTTCCCTACTGTCACTTAATACACACCATTTCCACCGTTGGGGGATATCTACTTCACACAGGTGATGATAAAATAGATTGTTTCCATCCTTTCTCACTGATTTATACAAAGACATTTTGAAGATGTCATGCACACATGGATAGTTCTTTTTCTTAAATAAGCAGTAACTCAGACTTGTGTGTTCAGGCAATACCGATTTCAAAGCCATGTTAAAATTACTTGGTGTCTTGGATTCCTAAGATGGCAGTTTTGTTAATTGGTTTCACGACAGTAGTGTGATGTTAAAAAACTTCATTAGTACTTGGAATGCTTGCTGGTCTGCATGTCTCTTTCCTGAGAACATCACTAGAGGTGTAGTTTACTGCCCTTACCCTGTCAAGCTGGTTTAGGGCTGTTTAAGTATTGTGTACTAATATTGTTCATCTGCTGTATAATTTTTTTTGGAGCGGTTTAGATGTGCGATTTCTTTGTGTTACCTGTGATATAGGCAGCACGTGCAGAAGGGAGAAGTGAATTACTGAGTACCACAGTGAGGTTGAATGGGCTTGGTGTATTTAGATTAACTGTAGTGATAAGAAACAAAGGTGAACATAGCTGTAGTTCAGTGCTGAAAAGAGGAGGGTAAAATGTAGTGTTAAACTAAGTGTGGAAAGGGGGATATTTTGATTAGGTTAATGAAGTGTTCCCTGTTCA
This sequence comes from Sagittarius serpentarius, assembly GCA_034782735.1. Taxonomy (NCBI): domain Eukaryota; kingdom Metazoa; phylum Chordata; class Aves; order Accipitriformes; family Sagittariidae; genus Sagittarius; species Sagittarius serpentarius. The sequence goes on along the minus strand of JAVKLA010000042.1, from coordinate 7,196,624 downwards.
GAGAGACTTGACAGAGCTCTTCAGTTTGTTGGTGATTTCTGATTTCTGCTTAGAGGGATGGGGAGTATTAACCAGAAGATGCAAATCGTTGTACTTCAAGAGAAACTATGGGTGCCTGTGGAGTGCCATATGAAATCTGTGTGTGAGACTGAACCAAATTGCTAGTATGTGAGTAAGTGCTCTAGTGTGATGTGGTTTTTATGCGCCTTATACCTGAGACTATGGAATTGGCCCTCTTTGCTGCTGAACAAGTTGGCTTCTGTTAATTTAAATAAAGTTCTGTATTTTCGTTGTGGGTCTCAAGGAAACTGTGCATCCTTGTATTTGATACTGCAGGGTGAATTAACACTTTTTGTTCTGTGCTGCCACTATTAGGACATCAATCTTGCCTTCCGTCCTTCCTTACTCTGATAAATGCAGCAGTCCCTGTGGTGGGTCACTTCAGTGAAAGTCAGTCTTATCTAGTGGAGGTGCATGTTGCAGGCTGGAGCTGATGCTGGAGTTTTTGTGTATCATAGTTTCGCCAGCTGCTGACACATGCTGATAATAGACTTCTTGTTAAGCAGTGACTTTGATAGAAAAATCAGGTAAGCTTAGGTAAGTGTATCTATCTTATGCTGCAGTGAATAAAATTCACCTAGGGGCTTGTGGGTAAAATAAGGAGAATTCACATTTCAGTATATGCATGATGAACTTCGAGAGATGGCAGAAACCTCGGTACCAACAGCCAAGAAAGCGGGAGCAGATAAGGCAGGCATTCCTCTGAACTCTGCCATCTAGAATATAAATGTTAAAATTGTCATCCTATTCCTGCCTCAAGGAGGAAAATGACAGTGATGTGTCTTCACTGAGACAAACATTGCAAAGAAAACCCAGCCCAAAACAAAAAATCCAAATCAATAATAAGGAAACAGGGTATGAAGTCAAAGGCCTTGAGACAGTACTGGTGGCATATGGTGATGGCTTTCAGCCTACCTTACAAGGTAAATGTTTTGTAAGAAAAAGCGTATAGCACAATGGTCTGACTGAAGAGGAAAACAAAGCATTGCTACAGGAGCAACAAGCAGCAGGATTTCACTGAGGCCAAAAGCTTAGCAGGATTCCAAGAAATGCTGGCTGGACAAGATCATCCAGAGTTAGCAGGATATATATTTCAAGAGTTAAGTGGAATTTTAGAAGGGATAGGAATTGTGTCGTTTGGTCAAACTTCATTAGGGTTTGGGAGGAACCTCAGTGTCTTAACTGCCTTTTTTGAGAATTCTCCTACTTCACAGTGGTACTCCTGGCCTGTGCTCAAATGAAAATACAGGAATAAGACAACTGTTCATCTAACTGGATATATGAGCTTCCACTCTTACCACTGGATTATTGTTTTAGCTTTTGGTATATCATACGGATACATGCATATTTTCTTTTCCCTTGGCAAGTCAGGGCAATATCAAAGACATCTACGGAAAGAAAAATACTGGTTCATTCACTTTATCTGTGAACAAATGTTATGTGCAAACATCCTGAAGCAGATGGCCTTAAATCAGTAGAGGAGATGTGAACCTAGTGGCAGCACCTAACAGGGAAAAAGTCAGAAAGTGTTGGTAACAGAATGTAAATTGAGGTTTTTGTAGTGACTCATAAACACTAAGAATACTCAGGTAAATATGAGGTTAGACCAAAGTGCTCAATGTAAAAAGACAGCTCTTGAATTATTTCAAATGACCTAGTAGCCCTTAATGTAAACTCTTTGTTGAACAGGTTCACTGTCTTACACTGCTGAAAAGAAATCTCTCTCAAACCACCCTTAGCTATTAATAACCTCCTCTGCAGTGTAAATGATAGCAGAGAATGCCCAGATTGCTGGGCGGCATCAACTGTGAGCTTCATGTTTGGTGTGGTTTTGTTTAGGTGGTGGGGTTTTGGGGGTTTTTTTTGGTAAGCATTTGGATCTTGTTTAGGTAGAAATGATTGTGCTAGCATTTCCTAAAGGTCTTACTATACCATGTGTTCACAGAATATAAACTGTTCTGTTTGGGGAAAGTACCAAGCACTTAAAAGTAAGGTCCAAAGAGGAGATTCAGATAGATAATTCTAAGTACTAATATTTAATGATAACTTTGAGTTGGCACATTTTCTGTCTTTCTAGAATTGCCAAAATGTTCTTAATGGAAAACCTCACAGCTGCTGATACAAAAAAGTTAGTGCACAAGTGTTTTGGCAGTTTCTTTTATTTTCCAAAGCTTTTGTTAGAAACGCTCGTGCTGCTTCCAAGCACCTAGGAAGACCTTTAGTGAGGGAATAAATTATCCTCAGTAAATCAATAGTCTTAAGTTTCTATTGTAATAAATACCACCCTTAAGTGTTTTTTAGCAGCCAAGGAACAACATCAGTTACTAGTTGTAAGCTGATATCATCCCTAATTAAAGAAAAAAAGTGTACTGGAGTTCAGTATACTGCCATTGAAATGCTGGTACCAAGATTTTGTTTCACTTTTTATTTTGTTCCTGATGCGATAAAAACAAACGATGTAGAGGAAAAACATCAGACAATAAATCCCCCAAACAGAAAGTAACCTTTCTGTTTTTCTCACCATTGAAAAATAAAAGTTGCATGGGAGTCACTTCAGCAATCAAAATTTTTATTCATGGGTTACGACTGAAAATGATTGTGATTTTTTAGTAACCACAGGTTCTGAAATGAAACAGAGGTTTTTATAAAAACAGATTCTTAATCTACAGTTTTTTCAAGCTGTATTTCAGTCTTCCTGCTACTACTCGGCATGTTTGCACGCGGTGAGAAAAACAAAGGTGGTTTGTTGTTTTTGTTGTTTTTTTCGTTCTTAAGTTGTTCACAAAGGCTATTCCTTGGTGCCTTCTGTCCTGCATAACAAATACAGGTCTATTAGAAATTCATTATGGGTCCTGGCTCTGTATTGCCTATACACATCCCACAGTTGTTTTCAAATCCTTTAACCTCAGCTATTCTGAAGAGTTTATTTTGGTTTGTGGCTGTTCTGAAGTAAGGAGTTTGTTTAAACTGGCCAGCTCCAACAGTTAATGCAGTGTCTCTGAAACTGCCAGTGAGCCTAAATTAGGTTGTCAGAGTCAACATACCGATCTAGTGAGCCTATTAAAATCTTAATAACTTTTAAAATTGGACTCTGGGTAACAAAATATTGTCCCTGTGCATTAGATTTTTCAGCAGATAAATCTATTAAACTACATCTTATCACCTTCCTTATCTCTGTTAGAGGCTGCCCAAAGAATTTTTAGAAATCCAGTGAGTACCTCTAATACTGGAACATCATAAATCAGTAGTCATTGGACTACATTCAGCTCATCCAAATAAATTCTGCTGTGTTAGGAAAATTTTCTGCTTTTCTTTGGGTCATCTTACTGATGATGTTTGGATTTCTATGCCTGAGAGGAAAGTAGTTGGTTTTAATGAGGCAAAAGTAGGGGGAAGGATAGCTATAGTGCTTGTTTGTTGCCTATTATTTCTGAGCCCATCGTCCATCCTGATCTTAGTAAAGAAGCTGTCAATTACATTTATAATCAGACTTCTGTTGTCTCAGCTTCAGTTCTGTGCATGAGGACATGCTTTGAGTCCAGTAAAGTTTTATATTGCTTTCTTCTTCTCCCCCCTTCTCTTCCTCCAATAAAGTGACAGATAACTGACAGGCGGCAATATCTGTAATGCATTGCCATAAATTGAAATTTCTTCCTTCAATTTACTCTGAATGGGAAGGAAAATTCTTCTGCCACGATTCTCACGTATCACTTAAGTTCTCCTTCATTAATAGATGCGAGTGGGAGGTCAAAATTGAACTTTTTAATGGGAACAAAGTTGCAGCCTTAATTATGGAGGAAATTGTAGCTTACTCATAATAATCAACTGAAGTGTGAATGTTAAGTTTGACTGGCAGAAAAACATCTGTCACCATTATTACTATGTATGAGACCAAATCCATTTGCAGACAAGTAGTAAGTGATTAGACAGAACTAGGACAAGTAAAAGGACTTTTATGAGAAACTCCTTGAAATTCTTCTCTTTCAAGAAGGATAATTAGTGGCCTTTTGGATATTTCAGCCAGGTTTAATGCTCTCTGAAAGCAAATTAAATAAAACCGAGCATGGTCATGTATGACAGCAGTGACTGAAATAAGCCCTTCTGCTCCACTATCCTATAGTCTTTGCGTTGTGTATCTCTGTGCAAAGTGGTTATTAGCAAAGAATCTAGGGGGTTTATGCATAGCAATTAATAACTAAAGGAGATGGAAAAGGTGGGATATGTATGGCACATGTAGTAGATATGTAATTCTTGATAGTAAACAATGTCTTGGAATGCAGTTGCCAATTCCTCTGTGGTGGTGTCAGAATGCGTACTTGAAACTTTGAAGAGAACCATAAAATGTGAATTGAGCATCATAGTAGGTAGACAAAAATATAGCAAAAATAAATATGCCTGACTTGAGAGTCATCATCAAAGACTATGAAATATATGTCAGTCTTCATGAGAATTACTGTTTTCTTGAGTCAATGTTACCAGCTGCAGTTGAAAATGCTGCTAAACTCACTGAGCTATTTTCAGCAGATTTTTCTGCCTTAGTGCAAAAGGGTGAACTTGACTTGGGGTGTCCTGAGCAAACACAAGTTTTAGCTGATAAGCAATCCAAATGCCAGTGCTTTGTTATCATTAAAGCCTAATTATCAAGAAATCTGCATCAGAGGATATTAATGACATTATATTTTGATACTTAGACAAAGCATTCTATTAGAAGCTCGAGTGAAAGAGGAAGTGATAAAGACAATTAGTTCTGCTAACTGTAGTCTGTAGTAGCTTATCTATGAATTTTGTCCTTACATGGTTAAATAATCCCTCTGCAATTTAGGTTTCATCCGACAAAGAAGATCTGACTTCAGATAATTCTCCTTTTAAGAAAGTGTTGGTACTTTAGTCTGCTATTCATCCCTAGCCACTTACCCCAGGATAAACACTCATTTATGAGAGAATTCAACATACAGCACAACATGCAAATTCTCATTTACAATAAATTGGTAGGTAGTATTTTTTTATTCTCAAACACTTATACCAGTGGCTGTATCTCCAAGGAGATGAGTGCTATTGTAAAAATATTATATGAGTTTCCACTTCTCCAAGGATGCATAGCTGTCCTTGTACAGTTTATAAAATGACTGTATACTAACCTCATTGAACACTGGAATATTTTTCTGTGTTTTTTTTTCTCGCTTATTGTTTGTAATGACCAATATAGAAGCAACTAGCGCATCTGTGTCTTTGCAAACAACACAGTCCTATTACCTTTTTACTTTTGAAGTTCACATAATAAATAGCAATTAGTAGGAAGCATGGCTTCTTAGGTTGGGACCCTGTTGTGCTTGGTACAAATACGCTATGTGAAGCTCATAATTTACTCCCAAACCTTTTATAATAGAAGCTTAAAACTCTTTGTCAGTAGTGAAATCGGACAAATGGCTGGAGTTGGTGGAGACGGGGAACTGATGAAGCAATGGGCATAGCATAGGTGCTACAGTCTTCATTCTCCAGCTTTTAGAAGGTTTTAGTTTTGGGCAGAGGAAGCTGTTCTGTCTGGGACAGAAAGTGAAGGCAGTGGTGTCTCGGATGCGACTTGAGTCTTAGTGAAGCTCAGGTTTAAGTGTGAGAGAATGAAGTGAGGTATGAGAAATCTCACAAAAGTAAACTGTGTGGCACTTTGTGAAATACAGGATGTAAATATTGCACAACAATGTAAATATTGCACAACACTTAAAAAAAACAACAAACAAACAAACAAAAAACCCCTAAAAACCAACCCAGAACAACAATGAAAAAAACCCCACAAAAAAATCCGAACAAACCACCCTTATTGGAGGATCTCCAAGCAGCTTGCAAATATGCATTAATTACCTCTCAGTGGGAAATGATACAAAGATCATTTCATTTGTTTTGGAATTGGAAACAAGTTGCCGTTAATGTGTAGATCAACATTGCAACCATCTGTTAAAAGTAGGAAAGAAAGTAGAGCTTATGGACAAGGCATTAATTTGCAGTTGGGACATTCATACACAGAAAGTAAGCACCTGACCTTGAATTTAAATTTGAGAAAAATTATGAGACATTTATTGGGTTTTTGTGTTAAAAATCTTCATAGCTCAGATTTTGCATCATCTGACTTTTGAAGTGAAGATTGAGCCTTGCTACCCGGAAGGCAAAAACACTGATTATGCTGGGATGCGATCGTGTTACTAACAGCCTACGCAACTGAAAGGGGTCACAAGCTTCAGGGACCTTTATGGCTGCTTGAATCTCTGAGCCTCTGCTGTTTTTCAAATTTCTTAAGTGAAGTCTCACCTCAGCTGCAGTCTTGGGCTGTCATCTTTACATTACTTGTGTATTGTAAACCTGCCCATCATTACTGTGGTGCATAGTGTACAGCAAAGACCTGCTTTAATAAGGCTCTGTTTTTCAGTTCCTCACTTATCCAGAACTTGTTTTTTTTGTAAATATTGAAATAACTTGTAAACTATGTACGTAAATGACATTGTGGCTGCTCCAAAGGCATCTCCTATTCATCTCTTCTTAAAGATGTGATCATGATAGTAATACCAGGGCTTTTTTTTCAGATCTGTGAGGATATTCAGTCAGTTTTCATTTTAGTTACTGTTCCTATGACAATGCCTATTCTAGCCTCAATTTATCAGTTATATCAGGCAAAAGGTGAAATTGCCTTTCACTACTTGAAAACTGGGCCAAAGTAGCCAACAAATGTTTAACATCAAATACTTTGTTCCATGTGAACAAGCACTTTTGTCAGCTGCCTGGGTAAATAATAGCTCCTATTAGGTGTTAGCCAGTACAAAGCACAATGAAAACAATCTCTCATTTTCTATAGAAATAATGCACTGGTGCCCTTGAAATAGCTGTAGGGTTTCTTTATTGAGAATCAAAGCACGGGAATCAGGGTGTGTGTGTGTCTGTGTGTGTGTTTTTTGCCCCCCCCTTTTTTTTTTTTTTAAACTCTTATTCACAGAAATACTCGTCTGTCTTTCTCTTCTGTTCCTTCAGGTTTGATTAGTAGCCTAGTGTATTGTGGGATGAAGTGTATGGTTATTACAGCTAACTACAGGGGAAAATCCTTTTCCTGACATGATCTTTGAAGATACACAGTGTTCTTGGTTTGGTTTGGTTTGGTTTTGTTTTGGTGTGGGTTTTTTTTTGGGGGGAGGGGGCTTGTGTGTGGTATTTTTGGGAGTTTTTTTCTGGTTTTTTTTTTGTTTTGTTTTGTTTGTTTCTGAGCTGCTAAGAGAAGCAACAATGTGCCAGACATTTTTAAGAATGGGGGTCGTGGCGGCACATATGTCACAGATACTAAAAGGAGGCAAATAAATACAAAAGTGCTCCTTCTAGAATGTAGTAAGAGATGTAATGGCTCCAGAGTGGAGGAATATGTAGCCTTGAATGTTAAAAGTCAAACGGTCTGATAAAGATTAATTGTGGTTGTATCTGATTAAGAAAATGAGGGTACCTTTGTTCACTTCCTGCTCATTACTGACATTTAAATGCTTTTTGTCAACTTAGTAATTATGAACTTTACTCACTTAAGAGTACTCTGTGGGAAGCTCTGCCGCTTGCTAGTTTGTGCACATGCGTGGATTAAGTAGAATTTCTAGTAAATCTGAACTCCCCAGTAAAAGTGAGCTGCCAAGCCATTTTATTTTGACTCACGTCACACTAGAGGCCCTCCTTGACAAAAAATACACGTAGTAAGACCCAAATTCAGCCGCTCACCACTTGGTGCCACTCTAGCTTTGTGAACTGCAGTCTCTCCAAAATAACAGAAGATCTTCCTCTAGGTTTGCCAAGTGCTGTCTAAAATACAACACTCTGAGCAACCATATTTCAGCTATGTTGGTCTGAGTCAGAATAGATGGTAGCTGACGGACAGTTTTCTGATATTGCTCAGAAGGGAAAGGAGATGGTGGTATCTATGATAGGGATTTTAAACTGAATATGTGGATATGAAAGCACTGCAGGTTTTTGTTTTCTAATGCTGCTGTCAGTTCAAACCTGAAACTGGATTAAACCATTTCAGTGACTGCTCTGAGACTGTTCTTTTCCTGAAGAGGAAGAGACACAGCTCATGAATGTACTTGCAGGTATTTGCATAAAAATTACAGAGAACTGTAGCATGTGTGTTGCTTACTCCATTTATTTAAGTACTTCTTGCATAGCACATCTGTCTGCTTAGACTCTAGGTTCTTGATCTGAAAAGTGTTGTGTAGCATGGGTTGTTCTTCCACAGGCAACCCTGTCATCTTTGTTTTGTTTTCCAAGATGTGCAATTATACTGAAGGAGACACATAGTCTTTTTCAAAGGATAGTGAGGAGTTTTAAGCTGTGTTGATACTGAGAAGGTGTCCTCTCCCTACGAAGTTTTGTAAATGATAATGGCAAAAAAGTGATGATTTCTTGCAAGGTGAATGTTCTTACTTGAGTGTTGAAGGCAGGATTGCACCATCGGAATGGGTGAGGAGCCAAACTGTGGGACAGTTGGTGATGAGGAGCCATAAGACTGGCTCGATAAGAAGTGTCCAACTTGGAATGGGAGGAGTATAATCAGAATCAGGATAGGGAGAAAGACTGTGCAACTCTCTCTTTTGGACAGACCGACTAACTCAGTAAAGAAAATGGGACTGGGATTTGGAGTCTAGGATGGAGAAATGACAAGATAAAGTTGAGGGTAGGAACATGACCAGGAATAAGAGCTTAAAACCACTCTCGCAGCATGTCCTCTCTCCCCTTCTTCCCTTCCACCTCTCCGCTCCACTCTGCTACCCTTCTCCCTGGTTGTGCAGGCGCTGTTACTCTGTACGTGCTTAACATTAGAGGAGTGAATCTGGGCCAGTTATTTTTCCTGTAGATTGAAGTGCCGGGATCTGATGTTTGGCTAATGGGCAGCTGGAAGCAATAAATTCTGTAAAATATCTGTAAAATAAATATATACAGGAGCTGAATAAGATGGCAAAAACACCCTGGTTTCCACATTTTTCTAAGCATTTGACAATAACTTTAGTTGAGTGTCCTTTCTAACTTTTAAGTGTTTGGCTTTACAACTGTGTAGTTTCCTGCAGTACAAGGTTTGTGTGATAGACATACACAGATAACACTTCATTTTTTCAGCTCCTTGCTATGCCACCTTTAGTGAGGTGTTTAGCAAATATCTGTACGAGCATTACTTTCTTGTTCATGGATTTTAAAGCAGAGAAAACTGAATCTGGCTGATTCTGCAACAAAAATTTAGGAAATGAAATAAAATTCCAGAACCTGGAAACTGGCTTAACACCTCTGTTCATAGAGAGGTGACTAAGGAGTTTTCAGGGAGAGAGAAATCAAGATATCAAAACTGAAGAATATACATCTAAAGGTGGTGTTGTGCAGTTCTCCTTTTCTGATAGTTCTCAGAGTTGCTAGTTCTGTTACAGGATTAATGTCTTTCTCTCACACACCCTCTTTTCCCCCAAGAGATCACTCATGGCTATTTGGGCTTGATTGTTACTGTTTATTTCAGCTGGACCTGGCATCCTACTGCTTTTTTGATTACTTATACTGTACTTAATGTTTTATGTAATATCAACCTGAAATGATACTTCAGTTGCAGATCTCTGCAGAAGGGGAGAGAAATGTAGTGCAGAGTACGGTGTCTTCTTCTACACATTAGATTTACTTTGTTGGGTAAAGATCCCTAAGTTTTTGTGCAAGTTAGTTTGTACGAGTTGGCAGTTGTTATTGTTGCATTGGAATAGTCCGCACAAGAACCTGTAAGACTTGTAAGACCGCAGAGAAGTTGTAAACCAAACGGGTGTGTCAAAAGTTCAGTTGATGTGGTGAGCCAAATAGAGGAATGAAATACGACATTTGGTCACTGCTCAGGGATAGTTACAACTTGATGCCAGATGGATAGACATCTGCTCTTATGGCCAATGCTCTCATGATCTTTTGGAGTCCCCAGATGTTTTCACCAATTCCTTTTGACCTGCAACACTATGATCTTGATGGAAGATCTTAGCATGGTTGATCTTATTGGCCTCATTTGTAGCCTCATTATTACACTGGCTTATGTTGTTGCTGTGCATCTCTCATATGACTCCTTCCGCCTCTTTGTTCTACATTAATCTAATCTTAAAAAAGGAAAAAGCAAACAAGCCGAAGCTACCTAACAAAGATGGTTTCTTGTCAATGCTTCTCTGACCCTATGACCAAAAGTCAGACAAAACCTCTGTCTTAAACCTAAAGCTGGTATAATTTTGCTGGGTTTTGGGGTAGCTGACACCATTCTGTGCTTCCCCTGAATTTCTGTTAGAGGGAATTTGAATATACCAACACCAGAAACCATGTTCTATGTTTTTCTGGTAGTTCTCATTCTCCTTCTGTGTGTACCCAAGTTATTTTCAAAGAAGTAGAACCACACTTCAACATGCCTGAATTTCAATATATTAAAGAACAGTTAGTACTGTTTCAAAGATCATTTACTTCCCCATGTCCTTTAGCTAAAAGGAATGGAAATAAATGGTATTTTTTAAAAATAGTTTCATTTATTCCTTTACATTTTCAAGGCTTTGAAATTTTTCATTTCCCCCCATGTCTTTAACAAAAGGTGACAAAGACTTTTAAGGGTAGATGTTGTCATGATACTAGGGAGGCAGAAATCTTTGTTATGAAATCATGAATCTGGTTTCAGTGTTTAGTGTTGCATAGTTAGAGAATCATATTAATGTTTTGCTTTTTGGTCCTTTTTTACATGAGAATTAATATAACAGGTCCTTTGGAATGAAAGATGTTGCGGTAATGGAAAAAATATACTACATATACTGCTCCCCTTTGTAAATCTCCTTTTTCTCTGTAGGTTTCAGAAATAACCTATGACAGAGATACTAGCAAAATGTATATGTTGTAAACTGCATCCAAGCTAATTTTGAAGAGGCTAGCTGGGTACCAGAAGTAATTTTTTTAATGCAGCAGTTTAGAAGTCTTTATGAGCTAACCTATCCTTCATTACCATCTTGCTGCAGCTAGACTGCTTTCCCGCGTGAACCTGTTTGCTTTAAACTAATTCGGATTTCTGTACACTAAATTGAAGTTAGAGGTATAGACATACCAGAAAATCTGTTCCTTCCCTTCTCTTTATTTTTGTCTGTTACTTTTAGTACAAAGCAAGGTACATGCATGAAGAAGGGTGTGTCTAGGTAGACAGATGTGCAGACAAGTTTTCAAGCAAGATGAGCAGAAGACTCAAGTTCTGAATTACCTTAATCAGTGTAACTCTATCGCATTCATCCCACCTATTTGTATGCATAGTGCTCTGAAATCCTTGCCAGGACATGTAGTTTTAAAAATAAGACTATGCAACTGTTTTGCAAGCCACTTCTGAACTTGCAGTGCTGACTATTACAAACTTTCAGGGGGAAAAATGAGAAATTTTACACATACACATAAAGCAGGATGTGCTTTTGATGATAAAAGACAAATGAAATTCCAAAGGGACTCATGAAGTCTGTCTCATTTTTTAAGGCTGTGGTGATGAGACACATGAAACAGTAGTTATTAACAACTGAAAAATAACCTTAAAATGTTCTCACAGGGTGTAAACAAGAAGACAGTTAGAAATCTACTGTTTGAGAAACTTCTGCTACCTAATAGTTGTAATAACCTGTCAGCAAAGGTGAAATTGAGGAAATGTGCCAAAGCTCAAAACAAAACTGAGTCATGATCTGTGAAGAAGTAGTTTAACATCTAAAGACTCAATTGTTGGGTTTATTAGTAAGTTTTATAATCACAAGAAGTACCAGCTGTTTATATTCCTGGGAACTTAGTTTTGGCAAATAGAGTGACATCAACAGGCACCTTTAATGCTGGGCATTTGATGCTGCAGTTTTAGCTGAACTTGAGCTAATAATTTTGAGGTGGCATTTTTTTTTTTTGTCTGAAGGAACCATTGGAACAATGCAATTCTTCATGGGAGAAAACGTAAGCTGAGATAGCTGTCCCATCAGACTCCCTCTGCTCCAGCAGCCCTGTTAGCAGTGGTCAGATGCTGTGTTCTGAACTGTTACAGCATAATGTTAACTTAGAATAAAATGAGTGCTTTTGGAGCAGGCTATGGGGGAATGCGTAAAGCTCAAGACATGCTGTGCATATTATCTTCCTGCACTCTTGCTTTCTTTGTGATCATCTCTCTCTGGTACTGGCCTGCATTGGCTTCAGCACTTACGGGTAGGCTCTTAAACAAATAGCCAAGTTTTTGCTTTCATTGTAATAGAGGCATTAATGTTTGCTCAACATCAAAAATGTATTAGTAGTCCGTTGACTTATTGATTAATGGGAAACGTGTGATTTTGAATGTTGAAACATGATGCTGCCCTATTGACTTAAAGTATCGCACCACAAAGGTCAGAAAGGGATATTATTACAGTGCCGTAACTGGAATAATTCCTCAGGATTTAACTGTGCATGTTCTAGGGGAAGAAAATTGATTTGACAAATGGAAACTAATCAGCAGACATTCAATTTATACCATGTGCTGCTTCAAACAATAGTGCCTGTAGCTGTCTTAGTGTTGACAAAGAATTGTTGGACCAATATACATTTTACTGGACAGGCTGAATACTTAAAAGTTTACACTGGGGATTAGGAAACAACTGTGATTGCAGTTCTCAAACTGAGATTCATTCTGTTTAGCTTGAATTGCTTAAGGATATGAGCGGATTTGAGGAAGACTAAAACTGCATTTCTGTACCAGAAAGTAATTATGTAGGTTATATTGAAAGATTTGTTTGGTAACATGATTTTAAGACATATTAAACTTGTCCAAAGGGAAAGTTAAAATGGTACATGTGGACTCAAACAGAGCCATTGGGAGAGCAGTATTTTGATTGCTAATAAAGAGAACAAAGCAAAGTAGTGAACAGTAATAGTGTGAGTTATTAGTTTCATAGGCCAGAGCAACTCAGAAAAGTGGTAGAGAGAATAGAGAAAGGAATAGCCAGTGGAGGAAGAGACTGGAACATGAGCTGTCATGTCTGTGAGAGTACAGTTGGCCCCTTGTAATGCGTTTATGTGGCAAGGTTTTGGTAGCGGGGGGGGGGCCACAGGGGCGGCTTCTTTAAAAGTTGCTAGAAGCTTCCCCTGTGTCTGATACAGACAATGCCAGCCCGCTTTTACCCGCTCC
>JAVKLA010000042.1:7148475-7174305 GCA_034782735.1 Sagittarius serpentarius | reverse complement strand
GGGGGAGATCTGCTCCAGCGTGGGCCTCCCTGGGCTGCAGGGGCACAGCCTGCCTCACCGGGGTCTTCCCCATGGGCCACAGGGGAATCTCTGCTCCGACGCCTGGAGCACCTCCTGTCCCTCCTTCTGCACTGACCTGGGGGTCTGCGGAGATGTTTCTCTTACGTGTTCTCACTCCTCTCCGGCTGCGGCTTCTGTGCCCCAGCACTTTTTTTCCTTCTCAGATACGTTATCCCAGAGGCGCTACCACCATCGCTGATGGGTTCGGCCTTGGCCAGCGGCGGGTTTGTCTTAAAGCCAGCTGGCATTGGCTATATGGAACACAGGGGAAGCTTCTAGCAACCTTTAAAGAAGCCGCCCCTGCGGCCCCCCCCTACCAAAACCGTGCCACGTAAACGCATTACACAGAGGGAAAGATTTGTGAGACAAAGTAGATTGGGAAACTCTGTGTGGTTAAAGCTAACCTTGACTTTCTCCTTCAGCCATCCGCCACCTTCACTTCTGTGTTTGTTTTAGCCAGATATGTCCCCTGGGTTTCAATGTATTGGGCAAACACTTGCACCAGGACAAGTGACTGGGTGAGAGAGGAATGGAAACAAGAGTGATGGCAAAGGGGCAGAATTACCTCTTTCAGTGGCACTGCTGCCTCAGACTGTCTTGAAGTGTTCTTGAAACTCAGCTTTCTATTAAATGCACAAACTGTCAATTTCTGCCAGTCTTGGCTCAGGTCTTCAGGCCCTTTGCATGCCTTTTTTTACTCCCCACGTTTTTTTTTTTTAACAGTACCGGTACCTTGTGGAAGCAATACTTTTTTTTTTTTTTTTTTTCATGCTTCTGCTGGTGAGTTAACTGAAGAATTAAGTTAGATGTTAATAGAAATTTAGCAGGTCTGTCCTCATGCTTGTGCTATTGTAGGTCTTGTGTCAGAATCCAGTTCTACTGTGCATACTCGTATTGACCAGCACACACAACAGGTAGCTCCTTTGGTGTCGGTGGGTTTCTCACATGTAGTGCTATTTGGTGCAAGGATTGGAGAAACAGTCCCTAAGATATGTCTGGATCCTTAAGTCAACAAAAAGGTCGCATCACTTTTTGACATCATGACAGTCAGGCTCTCATTATGCCTCATGAATACAACTTCTTGTATGCTTCTCATAAAAATTGTTTCTAAAGATTTAGCTTAGGACACAGACTTAGGATTCTGAAGCTTATAATGATACTGTATATAATAGTATGGGAATTAAGTATGGGATCAAAAGATGTTTCTTTGAAAGACTGTGGTATGCCATATACATGTAACACAGGTTACCAGTAGCTCTAGTGCTAGCCTATCGTAATATCAGAATGTTTAATTGTTAAGTTTCTTTTGGAGTATGGAATATTACTGTTGCTTTTTCTCTTTTAGAGATGCTTAACTAGAGAACCATAGATGTCGCATACTAACTTAAAAGCTCAGAGCTCATCTCAAAAGCAGTATTAGCCTCTCTAAATTGGTCACTTGGTATGCAGTATCCATGCTGTAAAGCTGTGATGAAGAGAGTTCACCAAAATATGAACTGTATTTGGAGAATACCTCTACTGGGAAGGGCATTTTATGCAGATTTTGTCAGTGTCTTTCGATGGAATTTGCCTCTAAAGCACAGGAGCAGGGAGAAACATAAGATGATGCAACCTGAAGAGAGAGAATTCCATACTGATCTGGGCACAGCAGTCAGCAGGTGAAATCAAATATAGGAAAAGGTGTTGAGTGGATTGTTACACATTCTGTGTTTTATCTTCTATTTCTGGTCGGCACCTCTTCTATTGCAATGGCAACTGTCTGTTTCAGATACTTTTTCTTTCCTAGACCTGTCTTACATATGCTTAGAGAAAATAATTTTGGCCCTTAGAATAAGTCGTCTTTTGGTTTTTTTTCTAATTAATAGTATAATACCTTTTTTTTCCTCTTTTAGTATTTTTATAGGCTATATGGAAGATACATAGGTAGGTTTTCAGTAACTGTATGGGTACAAACAACCTCAGAGTAACAAAGAGCGGGGAGGGGGATAAAGAGGCTTAATGTTAATTTTTCCCTTTCATGGACTTTTACCATAAATAGAGTGGACAGCTGGGGAGATTGATGTCAGGATGATACACTGTGATTTGAAAGAAATGCATGTTTCAGTGTTTTCCTGGAACAGTGGCCCTTTCCGCCTTGTATTGCCTGTATGATAATAGCTCTTACCACTCAGAGATTAGTCAGAAAAATTTATGCCTCTTTTCCCCTGTCCCCCAAAGTTTAGGTCAAACTAATTAGGATAAAATGCTCATTTCTTGTTATTTAAATCCTCAGCTTAACTATCTCCTCTTTTGACAAATAGGTATAATTAGTTCTCTTGTATAATTTATTAACTTCCCTATTAAATTGTGTACAGATTAGTGAGGCAGCAGGCATGCTGGCAAAAAAGACTTTCAATTAGAAGGTGATAGATGGGTTTGTTGTATTTGATAAACAGGCTTTGTCATATTTTCAAATGAAACTGGAAGGAGCTGTTTTTATGTAAATCTGTCATATCATGAGTCTGATCAGTATTGAACTAGTTTCTGTCTTGTGCATTGCCATGATAGCTTTGCAAAAAGAAGAGGAGTTTTAAAGATATTAATAACATATAAAAAGAGAATTTTGAGACTTCCTTAGAAGAGTATAAAAGAGGGTTAAAATAGAAGCAAAAAGTGCAATTTTGATCCTTGTCTTGTAAGCTTCCTGACAGGAGAATTGATGCCTCATTATGCACTTGTAAAATGCCCCATAAAGTTAGTGTTCTCTGAGGATGCTAACATGTACCAACTTGTGGCATGGCTTCTGCTGATACTGCCTCTTACTCTTTGGTTGTGTTGGGTGAAGGTAAGGTATGACGATGTATGTTGAAACAGAGCTACAGTGTTGGCAGCAGTGTTATTGCCATTAGAGCACTGCCATTTTCAGTAAAAACCTCCTAGCAGATGGTCATGGCTCTTAAAATTTCCATGAAGAAGGATTTAGTGAATACTCAAAAGTATGTCCACAGGGTGGGACAGACCTAGGAGTATGTCCAGAGGGATGGGTCTGGCAATGGTCAAATATACGTAAAGGGAAATGGAGGTTAAATGAAAGTGAGCTTGTGACAGAGTTAAAAAAGCAGGTCTCTGGAATCCTGATCCTGTGCCCTGGCTGTATTTGCTTTGAAGTACTTTTCCTCTGTACAGCTTTACACACAAAGTAATACTGCAGGGTATAATGATGAAACAGGGCTCACGTGAATATCTACTGTTATTAAATAATCTCCTTAACAATTTTTGTTTAGAATTGTCAATATTGTGTATCATCACAGAAACTGAAACATTTCTGGTGTTTACATTCCTCACCAACAGCGAACTCCTGTGCTACTGACGTTTCTTAAATCAGCTATTTCCTTTCAAATTAATGATAAGTGGTCCAAATACTCCATTCAGCTAAGCACTGTAAATCCAGACTAATTCAATAAAAATAAATATATTTTGATTTTAGAGAACTGGACCCACTGGCTCTCTTTCATCAGTGCCTCTGTTGAAATTTCTTATTCTGCTCCTTTTTTTCATGTGTTTTTAATTTCTCAAGTGAGATCTTACTCTGCTTTGCCAGTTTGAAATGAGCACCTCTAACCCGCTGTCAAAAAGCATCATAATCTAAAATGCTTAGAGAAGTTATTAGATTTTAATTTCCAATGCTAACACTTTTCTTTGAAGTTGTTTTGGATTGCTTTGTTGGTTTAGGGGTTGGTTTTGGTGTTTGTTTTTTTTTTTAGAGGGAGAAGGCATAGTTGTTGGGTCAGACTGTTCATCCTTTTTTTCTGATCTATCAAAACCTGCTATGATTTCCAATCTTTTTTTGTCCTGCTACTGACTTACTGCACAGGAGTGAATCTGGCTTCTTGAGATAATTTATCTTTCTGCTATTTCACTTGACTCTGTAACTTTGTCATTTCCCTTCAAGGGTTTTATTTACTTTGGAAGTGTTTATACAGTAGGCAACTTTTTTTTTTTTCTTTCATTTGTATCCATCAAATCGGTTTTCATTGAGCTTACAAGAACAGTTTTTCCTTTGACCTTAAGGATGAAGGGTTACTGTTTCAGCTAGTATTTCTGGTATAGCTTCTTCCCCTAGGAATTTTTCTAAAGGAATGAGCTTACAGTGTGACTGCCAACATTAAATATCCAACTTGGAAGGAGTGCTTGAAAGTAAAGGACCCTTGGCTGCTGCCTCTCTCTCTCTCTCTCTCTCTCTCTCTCTCTCTCTCTCTCTCTTTTCAAAGGAAGAGGTAATAAAAGTTCTGCCTGTTTGACTACCTGCAGAAAGTTAAAAAGTCTGGGTGATCTGAGGTGCAAAAACTGCAGTGACTAATGAGCTGGGCGTGGAAATGACTTGAGGTGATGTAGGTTGCCATGTCCTAGTAAGATCACCATTTCATTTTCTCCTTGCTGGCACTTCATAGAAGCATCGAATGCTGTCTGTAGAACTTGTCCAACTTCTTACAGAGTAAAAATTTAGTAATTAGACCTTAATCTTCCACGTGACATGTACTAGACACTAAATACAGATTTTACAAGACTTACCTGGGTTATCAACTGGGAGTTAGTGTGTTACTAAGTTACCAATAGATATGAGTAGTCTTTGCTAATATACAGAACCCATTACAGTCCCAGGGAGAGATTTTTATCAAATGGGGTACAGCAATGACTTTTGAACGGTCTGTCCTAATTGGTAGTTCAGACTTCCTTTTGCCATCTTCATTCATACTGTGCCTTTATTGCCAAACGTGAACATGACTTCTCTGTACTCTGGATGCCCCCTAGCCACCAGGTCATATAGAGTCCTATGGTCTACATGTCATCATCTTACTAACAGATATGGAATAGGACTCCTTTTCAAGTCTAGTGTAGCCAAACCCCTGTTTTGGTTGTAGTTTCTCTCATTTCGCCTTGTAATTTCTCAGAGGCTCTTTCTAGCATATATGCTTTCTAGAGTGTGCTCTTTGGTTGCTATGGTAACAAGTATCTATCTATTTGATTGTTCTGTTGCTGTTTTGACTTCTGTTTTCTTATGCCTTGCCCATCACCATCATGTTCGTTCACCTTAACAGCATAGAACTGATTTATTAAAGCATCAGACATTCACTCACAGTATCCAAAGGCTCAGTGCTTGCTTTCTTGTTTATGTCACAGGATCCAGCTCGGGCTGTTGGTCAGAAAGAAAGAGGAGTCAGCAAGTCCTGCCCTTTGTCAACAGGGTTTTGCTTTTAATTAGCATTTCTCTGATAGACATTTATTCTCCAAATATATTTTGAGAAATTGTCTCTCTTCTTCACCTTACAGAGGCCATAGGTTCAGGGCCTTGATCTTACTACTAGAAGCTCCTTTGAACCTTTCTTGTGCCTTAGCCTCTGTCCATAAGGTGGGTACAAGAGCACTCCCCTGTACTGGAGTGCTGAGATGCTGAGCTAATAGAGACTGCGTAAGTAGCGTAAGTAACTAGCTTGCTGCAAATTACAGCACGGGGAGTTCCCAAACCAAGGCTTTTGTGTAGATGTAATTATAAATATGTGAATACTTTTTTGAGAAAGCAAAAATATCCAAGATTCCTGTGAAAGGATGATAGAACTATTTTGGCAAAATGGGTAAATGTTTTTCAGTTATGAACGTAAACCTGCCCAACTCTAGAGTTTTCATTTTGATGACTTTAACACAGTTTATTGATGATCCTGGGAACTAGCTCCATTCACTTAATTAACTTACTAGCTGCAGCTTGTAAAGGGGGAGGTAATTCAACTAGAATTAGGCTAACAGGTGCATGGCTATCGCCTACTTTATAACATTACCACGGTTTTCTAAATCTTCTTAGCCAAATGTATTTAAAGGTTATGTTGCAGAAGTTTTAGAAAGAAGTTGAAATACATAGAAGTGATACATTGCATGTATGTAATCATCAAACACAGCTGCTAAAAATGTCACTTGCTCTTTTCTTTGTCTTCCAAAGAAGTAGTTCAGCCTCTTTGGATTCCTCTGGCTGTTGCTGGTGTTGCTGCCATAGGCATGAACCAGATGTTTGGTGTGTTCTTCCTGCTGCTTGAGGAATCAATTACATATTATTACAATAGTTCAAAATATCCTCTCAAAGCTTTTGATGGTCCTTGATTTAGTGGGTAAATTGTCCTTGCCATAACATCTTATTAAGCAGTGCACACAAAATAGGGAAGGAGGACCGTGTTCTGGTTTTGGGGAGCAAAACTAATGAATCTCTTAATTTGGCAGCTGAACTTGGAACAAATGGAAAAGGGGCAGACTTGAATTTCTCCGGCAGAGAATTTGAGCCATTATCTTCTCTGAGGGTGTCCTAATTGTGGAGGAGTTGTATATTTGAGGGTGATAAGCCCTCATTCTTTCTAGGTAGAACTGCTTCATTTTGAATAAATGGAGAGAGAGCAAGCAAAAATATTTCTTGTTTGATCGACGAGGATATGTACTCATGTATATTGTCAAGACGGTCAAGGAATTTTTTTTTTTTAATTATTTTTCATTTATTAACCGCAGATCATGGTCAGTGGGAGAGGCTACAAGAACCATTGCTTAGTATGGTAGCACCTGATGCTTTAATCAGAAGGAGAATCATATCTCTTAAGAAAAGGAGAGAGGTCAGGATGAGTATTCCATATCCTGAGGACGTGCTTTAAGCTCACTGAGTTGATGGTTAAAGTGAGCTAATGCTTCTTGCTTCAGTAGCAGTTCTGTGTTTCTGCTCCAGAGAACTGATGTTCCGAAATCCACATTTGGGGATGTAGATTTCATTATTCCTGGCAAAAATATCTTGACACTACTTTTTAATCCCTTTTTTAGATGGAGAAAAAGAACACTGAGAAATGTTAATGAGATCTTGTCCAGAACCGAAATCACAACAGTATCTTTTCTGCCTTTTCAAATATTGCTGAATCATAATGATTCTAATAATTCCCTTTCAGCTGCTGTGTGTCTGAACAGTATTTTTTCCTAGATGTTGCTCAGCTGTGGTTCAGAAGGAGCTATCCAAAACAGGGTTAATTTACATCTTAGTTGTGTTTGTGAAGTGTAAAGTTTTTTCTTGTAATTTTCAGCCCTTCTAGACAGACAGACAGACAGAAAGGTTTGCCTTAAAAGTAACCTCAGAAACAGCATAAGTGTTCTATAATTGTTGTCATTTAGTGGCTTTCATATAAGAAATGTTTTATTAGTTTTTGCATAATGAATTAATTGTCGTAAAAAATTATCTGTCTGTCTGGCAGTTGCAGTGAGATAAATGCAAAAATTAGGAATAATAATTAAAATAAAGGAATGCATTTGGACTTCAGTGCAGTTAGTTGTACCGACTGGGTCTGGAATATTAAGTTTAGAAAAATGTAGTCTTCATATCACCAGACACCTTTACTTCACTGTGATTTCAAGGCTAAATACTTTAGAGATTATGAGGGTTCTTGTATTTTAATGCTGGTGACAGTGTATATATAAGGATGAATTACAATCTGCAAAGAAGACGTCCAACCTTCAGTCTCCATTTTGAATATAAAAAAATTCTTCACCTGCTCCTAGCAGGAACTGCAGTTGCTTTCAGAGATGATTGGCTTACACTTGGTTTTTTTCATGACTCTTTGGTGTGTTATGTTTCAGTGATCTTGGGAAATAAAATATACAGACATTAAGGTGAAATTGCAGGAAAATGTCAATATCCCTTAAATGGGGTGCCAATTACTGCAGTATGCCTCCGTGGCAATTTTTTTTTTTTTAATTATGGCAGGTATTTATTTTGGTTGTTTCCCTACGTATTTATTTATTTATTTATTTATTTATTTATTTAGGCATGGGTTCATTTCCACTGCTTCAGGCCAGCCTGGCATGCTCTAAATCATTAACCCTGTGCTCCAGGGAACTTAGCCTTATGGCAGCATCTTTGATATTAGATTGGATCCCTTCCGGGCAGAATTTAATTGACTGGATTTCCAGGGGGAGAGCTGGTTCCCCCAGTCTCTCACTGCTACATCAGGCCATGATTGTTTCAGCAGTTGATTTAGAAGCCAAGTTTCTGCTGGTATATGATAGAAAAGGGAGAGAAGGCAGTGAATTAGAGGGCACAGGCTGTGCTTTGCAGCATAAGCTGATATATTTCTTCATTTAGGAATATATTTGCTCTAAGTGTACTGGCACTTTATAAGTATTCATACCAATAAAAGCAGCATGAGATGGATGAATACAGTTTTACAGCACTTGATTGTAGATTACAAGGAAACCTGGAGTTCTGTCCATGGCAAGTCATGGAGGTGACCATTGTAGCAATAAGGTAATAAGGTGATGTATCTTACCTTACGCTTGCGTTATGTAACTGGGGTTGTGATTGTTGCCAGGTTCAACCTCTGTGACAACTTACAGAAGAAACAGAGGATATTGATGTTTTTGTCTTATTGGTCATGGCTGTAGAATTGCTTCTTTCACAGGCAGCCCCTCTGAAGTTAATAGAGCTGTTTATACATATTTGCTTATTCAGGCACTTCATTGTCGGTGAGCTCTTCCAGAATCACCAAAGTCTTCATTGTTAAAATATGGACAAGTGGTGATGAGAGCAGTGGTTATGGGTATCCACACACAACTTCCATGAGAGCTCAGAAGTTGTACCCTTAGTTTGGTATTCTTAGAAACCAAACGCAAGTGCTGCCTCTTCTATAAGTTCCAGGATAAAGCAAGACTTAAATTAAAACCCCAAAGAGCCATAAAGTTCACTGTCAGGTTAAGTCGGGTGTAACAAGAAAGGGAACCCCAGGTTTTGCCTTCATATTTCAGGATTTTCCTATCTATCTGTGTTTAGCTATGTTACGGCCTTTCTGTACAGCTCAGGAAGCCTCTGGATATCTGAAATATTCAGTATTAGTCTTGTAGATACTCAGTTTTTTGACTATGTGAATACATACAGGACAGGACTGTTTCTTGTAACAGGATGAATCCAATATTGGAAAGGCTGATAAAGATGAGGTATAGTCTGTGCTGAGCCTTTCAAGAAGCTGTTTTGTTGTTGTTGGTTTTTTTTGTTTGTTTGTTTGTTTTTTTTTTCAGGTATAAATGGTTCTAGCAGTGTTCTTAAATTTAAAGAGAGTATTAAAAAAGACACCATAACCCAGAAAACAAACAAAACATTAAATTGGCAGAATCTTCCAAAAACTTCGGATTACTCTTTTGTGTAATTCAGAAATTACTTAATATTTTACTTAATACTGGCTTTCTGTAGGCACTGGGCTGTAAAGTCATTGCAAGTCTTGATCGCTTTAACATTGTTTTTTTGTTTTTTTTGAGGGGTGGGTTTTTTTTTTAGTAGAGTACCTATACTAATCCAAACTTTTCTGATAAGTGTTGTTCTTCTAGGCGTTTCTTAAAGATTTTCCCCTAGAAATGCTTTCAGTTCATGTCTTAAAGCCATTAGCCAATTTAAAATGCAATTGCTCTGACAATAGTGGTGGACACATGCAGATGGAGGGGAAAGCCCATCCTTGGGCCGCTGGTAGTCATGAAGGTGAACACTTGCTGCATTTGTCAAACCAGTGTGGGGACTATTTGTTAATCCCTGTAAATCTATCACAGACAGAAAGGAGGTGATGCAGCTACATAAAATGTATCTGTACGAACATTTCACAGGTAAGAATGGTGACTGGAAATCTGCTTTGAAATGAAGATTAAAAGACCTTTGTTATGAAATGGGTGATAAGACCAGTAACACACCACCTGACAAACTTGCTGTCCTCACTAGCGTCAGAATTAGGTGAACTGGATTCTGTGATATGATACCCTCTGGAATGCATGTCATTTAAGTGATGTTCTTATAGCCACAAATGCAGGAAACATGCTTTTTCAGCTGGAATTAATTTGGATGGTTAATTTGCATGTTCTGACATGACCTGTGTATGTGAGCAGCTAACAGAATTTTACCCTTTTCCCCATGTTTAGGTGGATTAGACTCCTTCCTTCCCTATCTAAATCTGGGGTAGTTCTGCTGTTATCTAGAAGCAGTTTTCATTAGAGGAAAAATGTACATCCAAGCGAAACGTGAAGTTGAAAGTCAGAGTTGAGGCAGAGCTGGCTGCGTCACTTGATCTCTATCTGAATGTTACTGGCGTGATTACCACAGTGCACTGGCTTGGTGGGGAGGGAGGATGTGCATGCAGCAGACAGGAATTACATTTGGGGGCGGGGGGAAGTGAAAAATTTCTCAGCAATTACTGTGGGTTTTTGCTAGATTTTGCTGAATGGTGCAAACGTAATACTACAAAGTTTTTTTGGTAGTTCGAGTTCAGGGAAAGGAGAATGTGTGGAGGAGAGAATATGTGGGGATGAAAATGAGGCAGTAATCTTCAAATTCCTCTGTTAAAGCAGTCTGAGGCATGGGGAAGCATAGAAGTAGAAAACTGGGTTTCTTGATTTCCCCCTGCCCTATAGTTCTTTGGAAAGGTGAGAGCAGAACCTTGATCCCACAGTATCTAGCTTCTTTCTATGTTCTGTCACTGTAGTGAGTGATTGATATGCAATGAGGTAAACTGGATCAGGAAAGGGAGCCTTAGTTCTGCAAAGATAAATTCAAGATAATGAAAGAGCAAACAACAGGAATCAGAGGAAGTGGGGGGGGATTAAAAAAAAAGTAAAAATCCCTGAAAGTCCAGTGAAAAAAAAAAGGCACCCCCCCCCAAAAAAAAAAAGTCCATCTGCTTGGAGATTGCTGCTGTGTGACCCAGACACTAGCTGTGTGCAGATTCTGCCTTTCTGTGCTGCTTGTTTCCTCTTCTGCTTCCATTTCTTACTGACTGACTGCAGACCAGCTCTTTGCAATCCTTTGCTCTGTCTAGATGAGCCTTGTCCTGGGAGAATAAAATAGGTAGGTTGTCATGAGGCTGGAGAGAGGACTTTAGAACTTGCTGCAAGGGCACTTGCTAGCACTGCGATTATTCTACCAGCAGGCAGTTGAGAGGGATGAAACTAGTATCTTATTTACGAAAGCCCTTCAGAGAAGTCTCTTGGGACAGATGAAGTTCTTCAGTTAGAAAAGGTCTGAATGTTTTCTGAAAAGCCTTCAGATATTTTCCCCAAATAACTCCCATGTCAAGACTTAAACTCTGTCCCGCTTCCCTCCCCAGTGTGACCTAACCATAGAAAGTTCTCTGAGGCTGTCACCTTAAGCTCTGCACCCCCAGATTTTCTGAAAGCTTCAGAATTGCAGGTTTTAGGGTCTCTCGTCTCTGCCATGACTTATGTCAAAGCCCCATCAATTTACACTAATGCCCATTCCTTTGCTTCCTTTCTTTTACCGTCACTTACACAGCAGCAGCTGAGATTTGCAGCTAGAAAGGGTGTCACATACTGAATCAACTAAGTGAGGTATTTAATATTTTATGAATTTAAGTCCTTAATGTTAATTTCTCTTGCTTTTTTATTTTTATTTAGGAAAACAAGTGGAGTCGTTCATGTTGCCTAATGTTTTACAGCAACATCTGTTTTATTTCCCCTTTTCTGTTTTTCAGGATGTAGGCATATCACATGTGCCACGTACAACTGCGTTGAACATAAATTACCGTTGATGTACAATTTGTATTTCTCTGCCTGACTTTTAAAATAATTATTAGAAATTAACCCATGTTCACCAGGATTTATTTTTTTTTCTGCAGTGGAGTTTTCTTTTCTGCTCCCTATGTTTGCTTTCCCTCTGGCATAAGGTAAACTCAGCAGCATTTGAATGAGAAATGTGCAACATTCAAAATTGGGCAGTATAAGTTTGTTTACCCTTTTCTATTCTCTACCATTAGGACTTTTACACAGGCTCTCATAACTTACCATCTGGATTACTGCAGCATCCTTGCAAGCTGCTATCAAAGCTGTATCACCCTCTTCCAGTGTATATGAAAATGCAGCAGCTCTGAACATCCTGTCTACGAAGCCTTCCCCTAAATGAACCCTGTCTTTATGCCTCATCAGATTCTCATTTTATGTTTTATCCTGTTTACATCTTGTGCTACTCAGTTTCTTTTTTTATATCATCTTTTATTCTATTGTTCATATTGTTTCTACTTTACTAATGATCATAACCTTTCTTTTATTCTGCCAGTTAACTGTAGGTTTCTGCCATGTTACTCTCTTTGGAGGCTTTCTGTGCAGAATCAGTGCTGCTTCTCTTGTCATTTAAAATCCATTCTGAGACGCAGTTGTTCTTGAAGGAAATTCTTCTATCTGTAGTGTTTGTTTCACCAAAGATAAGGAGAAAGTGCAAAATATTTAACTTCCCTGGATTATCATTTAATCTTGCTATATTCTCAAGAAACTTCCACTCTGATCTTCTCAAATTGTCTTTTGTTAGCCAACACATTGAATCACAACTGTGATTCTGTCGTGGTTCTGAGCATGCTGCAGGTTTGAGCTCTGTGTTCATGTGAAGTCAAATTGACACTAATGGTCATATTCATAGCAGTTTGCAGGTGCGTGTCTTTATGGGCTCTTCATAATATGAATTAATGCATCTTTGCATTATGCTCTTCAGCACTGAAACTAATAGTAGAACTGATACTAACAGAGGTGATTTATGTTTTAGTAAGAACAAAGTTAAACTCATGGAGATGGTAATACTTCAGAATCTGAAATGCTTTAATGTAGAAATGATATTTGTAATTATCTCTGTTTCCAGGACTATGATTCCAGATTTTGTAGTATACTGTTGAAGCATACAGTTAAACTGTTTGATAAGGGATGAGTGAAATCTAAATTGTCTGTGACATTGAAAATGACAGCCGTCAAGGATTATTATTGGCAAAATGGATAGTTTGATTTTGTACCATCTTTAAGAGAGTGCTTGTGAAACTTTCACTGCTGCTGTACAGGTCTGCCCTCAGCTAACACTCATCAGTGAACTTTACAACTCCACAGTCTCTTCTGCTTGGCTGTGAAATTGGTACTTATGTGCTGCTCTGGTGCTGCTGCTACTGCCAGTGCTGTTGAGTTAGCTTTCATTGTGATACAAAGTGAGTGGGAGAATTTCTTGCTTATTACATCTCTTAAATTCAATTAGTGCCCCTTATACCATGGGAGGCCATTGCAATATCTGAAGTGGAGGAAAAAAAAATAATTCTTGCAGCCCTCTCTTGTACTGCTTAGTATTTTCCTAGAGACCTGCTCTGAATTTAAATTCTGTTCACTGAAAGTGTCACAAATCAGCAGTTGTTAGAATGCATTATTGTTGTGGTTTAACCCCAGCCGGCAACTAGGCAGCATGCAGCTGCTTACAGCCCCCCTGCCCCCAGCAGGATGGGGGGAAGAGAATTGAAAGGGTAAAAGTGAGAAAACTCCTCGGTTGAGCTAAGAACAGTTTAATAATTGAAATATAATAATAATAAATTGTAATGAAAAGGAAAATAACACAGGGAGAGAACTAAAACCCAAGAAAGACAAGTGATGCAAATAAAAACAACTGCTCACCACCAGCGGACCGATGCCCAGCCAGTCCCCAAGCAGCAGTCCCCCAGCCAACCTTCCCCCTAGGTTATTGCTGAGCATGGCATCGTATGGTCTGGAATATCCCGTTTGATCAGTTGGGGTCGGCTCTCCCGGCTGCATCCCCTCCCACCCTCTTGTGCACGTGTCGTGTCCCCCCCCCCGCCCCAGCCTGCTCACGGTTGGGGTGGGGTGAGACGCAGAAAAGGCCTTGCCCCTGTGTAAGCCCTGCTCAGCAGTAACTGAAACATCCCTGTATTGTCAACATTGTTTCTAGCACAAATCCAAAACGCAGCCACATACCAGCTACTTTGAAAAAAATTAACTCTATCCCACCCAAACCAGCACAATTACTAAGAAATAAACATTTATCAGATTGCCTTTTGAGAAGGTGAATAATTTAGATAGGAAAATTCCAAGAAAAACAAAAGCATGCTGCTGACTATTTTATCCCTTTGAGGTGCAAGTTGTTGTGTGCTGAGTGAATATTGATCTGCTGTATACAGATAAATGAAATTCCACTTACAATTCTTTGGTTGCTCACTTGTCACCAATTAAAACTGAAGAGCATGGTCATGCACCAAAAATATTAACTCACTCTCTTCCATTGCTGGTTATCTGCTGACCCAAGAGACTACGGGCTGGCTTGCTTGATAGAGCTGTGTCTGGCCTTCACTCTGTGCAGGAGCTCTTTTCTGGCTCATGTCATTCCCTTTCCACTACTCTTCGTGATGATGATGATTAGTATTGTGTAGCCAGGTGGGGGGAAAAAACATAAATTACTCATTCTTTCCTCCCCTTACTTCTTTTAGATTTATCTGATCATCGCATTTATTTTTGTTGGATATCTTATAGCTACTGTTTGCCACTACTAACTGCACAGTCAGTGGTCATATTTAAAATCTGCGTCTTTCCTGTGTGTGCAGTCATGTTACGAGGTATGAACTAAAGAAAAAAATCTGTAACAGAGTAAAAAATGAACTTCGAAGTAAAGGATATGTTCTTTGGATTATCAGCTTTCAGAAAGTCACAGGCGTCCTATCAGGTAGATAACTGATTGCCAGAAACGTGGCTAATATTACAGGAAGAGGAAAGAATAAAGCTAAGGAGTAAGTTCAGAAGGAGCCATGAGTTTGCTGGGAAGAGTATCTGGTCAGCACACCAGCTGAGGCGTCTGCTTTTTTGATGATGTTTCTACCCATTCCTGCAGAAGAATTTTAACAGCCTGCAAGGAGGCTGGTCAGTGGAGAATTAAGAAGCCGTAACAGCTGTCCTAATAGGAGTCGGATCTCTGGCTTCTTACCTTCCCTCACGATTAGGGGTTCTAAAAATAATGGCTTCAGGGACAAGGCAGAAAATAAATAAGGTGATGAGGCTGTATTTTGAGCAGCTTCATCTGCAAATCCTAAGTGATTCTGCTGACATCCAATTATACAAGTGTAATGGAGATCATCATCTAGGCCTTGATTTTAAAATGACGTTCCAGTGTTTTGGCAGCTCTAAAAATACTGACACTTCTAGTAGCTGGAGGCCATGAAAATATTGATTCAGCAACAGAATTGTTTTGTAAAGCAGTGATAGTTGGCTGGCTTCTGAACTGTAGCATGTTGCTCCAGGCTCTACAGTATATCGCTAACAAGGAAGGAGTAAGTCCATTGAAAACCAGGTATGTGTTGGTGGGGAACATTCCTGAAGGAATCAAATATGTCATCTACCACTTGCGAAGTATTGTTGCAGCTTTCTGACTACACATCCCGTTGTCAGATAAGTTGGCAAAAAATGTGTATTGATAAAACCAGATTTGTCCTGTAGCTTAAGCTAATATCAGGCAGAGGAGGGGTCCTCAGATTCCTCTTCCTAAGGGGACCTATCAGATGAGCATCTGTTAACTGTAAAAATTCTGCACACTGAATGCCAAAATATAATAAAATCCACAGCATTTGGAGAAATTAAAATAATAAAATATATTGGACAGAGTAAGCTTGCTTGTCACTGTCAAAATTTGCATGAATTTGAGCTGTACAAAACAGAGCAGAAGCACTTACTAATATTTACAGTATGTGGGCAATGTAGTTATCTTTTCATTAGGAGAGCGGGGGGGTGGGGAGGGTGGAAACCAAACCAAATGTTGGGAAAAATGTACTTTGATAATAGTGCTTTTTCAGAAAGAGCTTATTGAACAACCTCTGCCATGCTCCAGCAAATACTGAAGTAGATCAGTGCAGTACAGGAAGAGCATTTTGGGAGCTGGTGTGCCTTTGAGTCTGTGTATGTCAGAGTAACAGAGGCAGCCCAGCTCAGCCTCTGAGACAGGCAAGTTTATTTCTGTTGTCCTGATATTCAAAGAAATGAGAGATGAGAGTGAGGAAGGAATCCCTTTACGGTGCTGTTACCATGCTGTTCTAACAAGAATTTACATAGACAATACTTAACATGTTCCTTTTTATGCAATAGACTTCACTGCATTTACTGTTCAAGCAGGAATTTGTCCTACGCCTCTGTTTCCCTCCTGCTCTCACTGCAACTCTTAGTCTGTTCTGCTCCCATCCTTTCCTCTGGTTAATGTATGCTTCATCACCATAACAAAAACAAAAACAAACCACCTACTTTTGGGAGTGGTTTTTGTTTTGCATGTCTAGAATTGCAACCCTCCTTTTAATCCAAAGGAATCAAGAGGCTCTTCAGTTGTTGCTTCTGAGAAGCCAAAGTTATAGGTCCAGAGTCTTTGTTCTCTTCTGGTTTAGTCCTGCCCTTTCTGGAGCTGGCGATTTCAGAGAAGGGAGAGAGTTCAGGGTCATGGCAGTGCAATTTTGATAGAGAAGTCACTTTCAAAACCTGCTGAACAGGAAATTTAAGACCAAGTCCAACACCAACTAATGCCATTGTGCTGGAGTCTAATCAGTAGAGCAGTTGTCTGTATCTTTTATTTGAAGATCAGTACTAGTAAGGCTCTGCAGGCTGCTCATCCAAATGTGAGCATTGATAATACCTGTAGTATGAGGGAGCTGGAGGTGAGGGAAGGGGAAGAGAGACCAGGAGAGTGTGATTCAGCTCCTGTTCCTATGGTAATAGCTAATCCTCCTGGTATCTGAACAACATGATTGCTCCCATATCAGTAATTTAAAACTCGATGAGCCATCAATGAAACTGCCTTGCAAGTAGCACATAAATCAGAAGTCAAAGCCAATGATTTTAGTGATTGTTTCTTTTCCTCCTAAAAGTTGGTTGTATTTTGGGGACAAGATACTTCTGTTCTGCTACTGTGTTATTCTGCTACTGCCTCTGTAGTTGCATAGAAAGAACTTACTGCTTTTGATTCATTCCCCATTTTACATAAAATCAAAGGCAAAAATATGTTTTCCTCTCCTCCAAACTAAGTGTAGCATTACAACTTCAAACACAGAGGTGGTCTAAGCTGACTTTATGGGAAACCGGCTGGGTAGCATCTAAAGCTGTAAAAATTACTATATTGTACCAGACAAAAAATTTCTCTTGTACATTGATGGGGGCAATTTCAGGAGCTTGTCTATAAAATTTTACAAAGTAGTTCTGGATGATATAACAGATAGAAATTGGAGAGACTGCATCAGTGATGGCCCAGATGAGGGAGCCTTAAACTTAAAGCTACTACAGTAGTATCAGCTAGAAATTTCAAGGAGATCTGCTTGGATCTTGTCACTGGAATGAACACTTGAAAACCACCAGAAGGAATTTGAATTATGAAACCTGGATGTTATAAGAACATTAAGTAGAACAATTTTTTTTCTTTTCTTTTCTTATTTCTTTCAAGAGGAAGAAATCACTGGGTGAAGGTCTGGAAATCACTGGGAGGCAGTCTGGAAGTTGAAGGACATGGTCTCAAATTTGCTTTTGTCCTTGTGAGCTGATCCATTTCTCTAGGACTGCTCTTAGCCCAGTAAGAGCAAACTCTTTGTGAGGCCCCTAGGATCTGAAGCATCCTTTTTTTTTTTTTTTTTTTTTAATGAAGATATTTTTAGTGTCTAGCTCATCGTGTCTGCCCCTGTTTCTCCTCCATCTTGCTGCATGCTCAATTCTTGTCTGTCTGTGAGGTGGTAGGTGTGCCTGTTCCAGCCTGTACCCTGAGTGTGCCAACAGTAGAGATGCTTTTACAATTAAAGTAGGAAAAGCTGCATTTTTGGAAGTAAGCAGTAAAGGAGGAGACCTTGTCCTCTCTGCTTAGCTTATTGTCATATGGTTCCTGTCCTCTGCTAGTGCAAGTGATCTGTTTTTATGATAGGGTAGGGGGCAGGCTGTGTAAGGGAAGCTGGAGAGCTCCTTGAACGTTTCTTCTGGTCCTATATAACAATGAACTCTTACTTCTTCAGCCCAAACCTTCTGATGTTCTCATGAATAGCATATTCGTAAGTTCAGTTTTGATTGTTCGTCTAAGAATATATTGACCACATCAGGCCTTTCAATTTAAAACCTTGGAAAAAAAACCTCCTAGAAAGTTGAAGAAAATGGAGATCCCAAAGGCTGTTCTCTACTAATGGAGTTGTTTTATGCTTACACTCTTACACCTGAGATGAGGCTCTACTCTTACAGTCTTTGCCTTTGTTGCAGTTTGAACTGGAAACCCAGCATTTTTTTTTTAAGAGAAATTTTGATACTGAAGTTTCAATTGAAACTTTATATCAAAAGATAGGAAGAAAAGCTCTTTCACAAAAAATAACTGTGTTTTCCCCCAGATGCCAAGGAAGTAGGTTCAGAAACATACCATGAAATTGAAATTTCTCAAAGTGCCTCTTAAATCTTTGCTGCAATTACTGTAATTCACAATAATAGATCCAGTACTATTTTTAAAAGCTTTTGAAGGTTGCAAGTAGCATCTATAAATTGTGGGTTGTGGGCAATCTGTGAAACCATAGGTTTCCAGGGCTTCTATTTAAATCAGGGAATAAGATGTAATAAAAGTAGTTATGAAAAAACATGAAAGTTTGCGTTGTGCTGAACACTAACAAAAAAAGAAAAGGCAGGAAATGCCTGAGCCTTTGTAAAAGTTGTCTTCAGGTTGGACAGGATTATGCAAGTCTGGAATGAGCCTCTTTTAATCCAGTAGTTGTTCTTATAGAGACTGGTTAAGATGGTAGCCTACTAGGGGAGCAAACTGTAATGGCTGAGAGAATATGAGGACAGATCTACAACAGCCAGAGGAACCTGTTTATGTTTCTCTATATTGGTATGGACTTTAGTATTAACGTGAGGTAGTTGAATGGATCATCTACTTGCACCTTTTCCACCCCCACCCCCAAGGGATCTTCAGATGAGTCATACCCTCCCCTTTGAGCTTGTGCACTACAAAGGAGTGTGGAACCAGATTGTAGTCAGCTTTTTCTTTAGCCTAGGTTAATTAAATGTGTGCTTATGGAAAATTTTTGATCTGAAGGAAATGACTGTTGGTGTCTGTGTTACTGTGCAGTGTCTCTTCCCCCCCATGTTGCAGGTCCGCTGTTAACAGACTATAGTCTTTTCTCTAGTATTGTGAATGTGTAGAGAAACATCTGTAGACTTGGAGAAGAAGGATGTTTTCTTCAGTCACCTCACAGTAAAACTTATTATACACTGTAGAGCAATACACTTAACTGATAAAAACTAGTATAGCTTCATGCACTTGATGAAGCTACTCAAATTTACTTCCTTGGAGGTTCTTTCCTTTTCATCTGGGTCTTGGGATCACCTGCTCTACTTGAAGTCTTTTGGTGGGTTATACATCCCTAGGTGACCCTGAAGGTGGACCTGAGACTGTCACCTAACTTGTGGGGAGACATACAGAGGAATAAAAATCAAGTGGTTCTTTGTTTTCCAGGTAGGGTTATAGTCTGAAAAAAGAAGTGGTCCAGAATGGAATGTTTCCAAGAGAAGGGCCAGGAGGAGCTTTGTGTTTCAAGGTAATTTGTTCACTG
Source organism: Sagittarius serpentarius (assembly GCA_034782735.1). NCBI lineage: Eukaryota > Metazoa > Chordata > Aves > Accipitriformes > Sagittariidae > Sagittarius > Sagittarius serpentarius. Next base: position 7,154,848 of record JAVKLA010000042.1, on the reverse strand, counting down.
TGCTGGGGGTGGGAGGAAGGTGGTTGGAGTGGAATATCGGAAAGAAGAGAGGGAACGAAGGGAAATGGTCACCAAAAGAGAGTATTAGCACTGGTGGTGTTCACAAAGGGCCCAGCAATTGTAAAATGGTAAATAACAGCAGAAACTGCTGATCAGAGAGCTGTTTTTTTTCACTTGAAAAGCAGAGTATGAGAAAGTGATGTGTTTTTAATATGTTTAAATGAAAAGTAGTTCTATCTCTAGGGCGGAGGACTACTCTGGGAAAGATTCAAACAAGCAGTTGGAGGATGTGCCTGAATATTAGTCCCATCAGCCCTGCCCCCCCCGCCCCAGAAGCATAAGAAATTATTAGTGTTTCAACAAGAAAAACAGTACTAGTAGTAAAGACTACTTGATAAGGATGCAGTGGCTCTTAAAAGATACATAATTCAGGAATGATACTGAGGTGTTGGAGGAAGCCCACAGAGTAAGCTTAAATGCATATTACACTGAGAGGTTCAAGGAGTACAGTCTTTATCAAAGACAGAACTGGAGAGGAATTTAATCAGTGTGTATATAAGGGCTGAGAAAACAAAAGTTTCTTTGTTCTGCTGCATAGATGTGTAATGAGATACACACCCAGAAATAAGGTGCGTTGCTTTAGCAGTACAGGTAATTAACCTCCTGAGTAACTTGCCATTGCTGTTGCATTCTCTGGCATCTTAATTCAAGTTTGGAAGTGTTGTTCAAAGGATGCTTGGTTAGGGAAGTACTAGGGCCTTTCTCAGGCAGGAGGTCAGATGAGATAGGCTTGCTTTGTCTTTATAATCTGCATCTATATAATGCAAGTATGTCATGTATTTGTGAGGTGCATTGTGCTTGGTGAGATAATGGAAGCAGCTCAGTTGGAAAAGCTGGAGCTAAGCATGCAGATCTTGTTCAAGCTCTGGAGCATACTTGGCCGTTGTCCCAACAACACATGTATAGTAAGACCTGCGTAAAATGCCTTTTTTCCTTTCCCAGTATTCAGAAGCTCATCTCTGCTACTTGGGAAGCATTCATAGGACTTTTGCTGAACACAAGCTCCCACAGCATTACCAAATGGACTAAGACTTTTGGTGTCTCCGGAAAAGCACTAGAAAACATAAAGATGCTCCGTATTTGGTTTTAACTGGTGTTGCATGCTAAGATGATGAACACGACTAATCCTTTATTGTATGCCAGATGATATTTCTCTTCACCTTGTCTTGTCCTTGTCAACTGGTTGCTTGATATTTCAATCTTAAGCATAGAATACTAATCTTCCTTTTCAATCTGTTCTTGAAAATAATTTCTAGAATTGTTTGGGGTTCAACAAAAATCTCAGAAAAGTTTATCTTTATGAAGTGTTGTCTGATGCATTAACTGTCTGAAAAAGCAGAAAAATATGCATATTGGAGTCAGTGGAAAACACACGTGAGAATGGGTTTTGAGATATTACCTACTGTCTTCTGGGGGTTTTGAGTGTATTAAAAGAATGCCAACATTTATGGTACAAAATCTTTATCTCTCTTTTACAAATTCCTGCCTGTAAAATGGAGAGGTCAGATTGTTCCACATCATTAAGTTACTTCTCCAGAAAGGTGAAAGCAGAAAACACTTAAGACTAGTATGGTGCAGAAGCAGATATGGTGATTCATGAGGGAAAAGTGGCTGCCACTTACAGCTTTCCGCAGGACACGCGGTAAGTGGGTTCACTAATAACTGCAGCACTCAGTGTTTCAATGAAATGAACCCTCTGCATATAACTTCGTCGAAGAGTTTTGTTGTACGGTTTTCCTAGCTTTAGAAATGTGTACTTTTAATTTGCACATTATGATGATTGTACTCATCAACAAAGCTTGTGGCTAATATGTGGACCAGGAGGAGCCTTTTAAATGTGCTAAATGGACTTTAGGAGCACAAGTATTGTGAATTTTGATGGTTCTTGCAGACCTTAGTCTCCTAAGGCACGTTTGAAAATCAGCTGCAGGTTGTAGTGGTATGACCTGGTCTCTAGCAACTCTGCTTGGGAAGGAAGTGTTAAAAACAGTATCTTGTACTTATGTGTGAGTCTTTTGCTGCCTTTGGATGTTTGAGTCCCCTAGCCACTATTGAAAAAGTTCTTCATCCATTTAACAAGTGGTTAGTGTGTTCCTATAATAGTCCTGAGAAATGAAGCTGCACATATTTGTATTCAGACTGGAAAACAGACAGGGCAAGGTGAAGTGTTATGCAAAAGATCATGCAGGAAATAAAAGAATCAGGAATACAATATGAAGACCCACATAATAGCATGGGGTTTTTTGTGTTTGGAAATTCCAAATTAAAAGCTGAGAAGGAATAATAGCTGGTGTACAGTACTGTGGTACTGTCTGCAATTTTACTTCAAACAGTTCTGTGCCATGTGACTGCTTGTTAGCAGATAACAGTAGGATGTATGAGTCAGTGTGTGGCCTGCCAAGATGTATTTGAAGGACCTGTGCAGCCTTCAGCAAGGAGAAGCTACAGAGCAAAAAATAAAGAAATTCTGTCATGACAGCAGGCTTCTGAAAGCGGTATCTCTCTATCCACGTCGGCTGATGCATTGTGTTAGGGTTTGTCTTGTCAAGTTGTTGCAGTCATATAGCAAGGTATGAAAGGATGTGACATAACTCAGTTGTTAATGAAGCAGCTCCTCATTGAATGCTACATTATTATGTGTCTTTTCTGACATGGCATGAAAAGAGGGAGCTTTATTTGAGAAGGAAAAAGTGCCAATAAGAAATGAAAAAGAAACTGTTGAGTAAAATGCGTGTTCCTTGGTGTTGCTTGTTTTGCTGTACCAATGTATTGCAGATAATTAGGCGACTCATTTAAAACAGACCCCCCTACTCACTCAACTGTTTTGGTAGGTGGGTGATTGCTCCCAGGCTTGTAGGTGAATGAATTTCTCATCAGCCATTTGGCATCCCAGGCAGTGATGTAGATCTTCTGACAAGAAAATCAATTGCATTACTAAGTTTCACAATTTGATTACTTTATAAAAAGTCTCTAGAGCAGCTCTCTGTGTGATTATATAGACTTACTGCTGAACTGAAAGCTTAGTCCCACATGCTTCACAGTTCTAAACAATTTGTAGTAATTATTTTGATTAGACACGTACTGAAATGCTATTTCAATAGTGAACAAGGTGATGTGCGAATTATAGAGGGGAATATGCACAAAAGCCTTAAAAATAAACAAAATAATGCTAAATTCAGCTCTGAAGTTATTGAATGAAGCTTCCTCAAGCTTATGTTCACTGTCCTGGAGTTCCAGTCCCTTGTCAGTTTGGATGTCTTAGCAGTAAGATTAGTTTTGCAGATGAGATCTCCTTCCATGTCTCCCTTGTTTCTGATATATTTTGAGTGATCAAGTATTAAAAATAATGCTCATGCATAAAAAAAGGTAAACTGGCTTGCTGTTAGTGATGACCCCATTATAGCAGGAAAGCTGTAGACATATTTAAACTCATTTGAAAGAAAATATTGACTGCATCTCAGGCAAGTCATCCAGCCATCTGGATCTATTAGACTGTTTAATATTGTGCTCAATGTAAACGTATGGTTAAAATAATAGAAATTAGCCACCTACTTCAGAGTTTTATGTCACTAGGAACATCTTTACAGGGCTGTAGATGAGACCCTATGTAAAGGCATCATTTGTTATCAAGAGCAAGAATTTATTTTTGCTGAGAGTGAGTGCGGAATGCGCAAGTATAGCAGAAGGGAGGCATTTAGAGCCTGTGTGCCTCAGGAAATGTTCCAACCCTCCGAAATCTTCAAAAAGAGTCTAACTTATAGGAATACTGGTAGAGTGGGTTTCTGTGAGCATGGTAGCATGGCTAGCCCTTGTGAACCATGTTGCCTTATAAAGTTTTTAAGGTTCCTGGGCTAGATCTGCAGCAGAGTTAAGAGGGAGAGAAAGCACAAGATTGAGATTTTCATTATGCATTTTTTTAGCACCTATCCTTCAGTACGCAGTTTTCAGCCCTTAGGCTCCCCAGGTGATGGCTCAGAACAGGGATCGCACCAGCTCTGGATCATTTCAGATTTGCTTTCAAGAATGAAGTAAGATTACTCTTTTACAACATATCCTCAGGAGTAGGAGGAATTGGTCATAATCCCCTTTTTATTTAACAGCTCAATATTTCTCAGTCCCTGCACTGAGTGCTTCCATTTTATGTTAAGCAGGTATTGAATGACATCCAGCAACTGAAACGGGAACTAGACACCTAGTCTTTGCCCTCTTAGCTCCCCTAGGCAACAGCAATATTCTTTGCAGTTCTTTCTGTCTTTACCGAGTGATTTGATGAAAAATGGAATAGTTTCCACAAGAAGGGCATCTGGTACCCTTCCTCTCATCCAGGAGTAATTGATAGCTTGGAATTAGGTTGCTGTTGTGTGAGATGAATCTTCTGTAGCAAAGACAGGACCTGGAGCTGGGAGGAGAACAGAGCCCGGTGTTTTGTGTGGAGTGCTGTTCATTAGGGGCTCTCTGGAAACTGGCACTGGGAATCAAATGTATAAGCTGAGCAACTTTGTGTTTATGGAATAGTGGGATAGGTAGATGGGAGTACAATCTGAGCTTCTCAGAGCTGGCAATGGGTTCTTTCTATACATACCCAGTTGCACAGTGTAAAAACAGTTCATGCTGAAACATATGCAGAAGTGGTGCTTGAGTTGTGTATGGAGGTATAAACATATTGACTTAGCTACCTGCTTCTTGTTTTTTTCATGTGCAAGAACGGTTATTTTAGAGCTAGTGGATAATTCCTTTGCTCTTTTACAAAACTTCTCAGAAACTTATCAGGGAAAATGTTTGGTTTTACCTTTCTTCATTCTCCTCAGAGATGTTAAGTCGTTTAGAAAACAAAACATTCAGTTTTAGGTAAATTTGGTCAAAATAGTTTTTTTTCCTTTGGACTGAACAAGCAATGAAACATTACAGTGTTTGTCAGAATCATATGTGACAAACTACACCACAAAACTGTGAGAGAGGGCTCGATCAGTGTTGTGTGCTGTAATCCTCGGCTGCACTGCAAGTTGTGCGGTGTGGTGCAGGAGGCTTGAGGTGGCAGTAATTTATGGGGGATGTAGATCAGCTACAGAATTGGATGGGAATTGTTTGAATTCCTACAGCAGCACAGACAGTTTATAAAATAGTATTGAATTAAATGAACCAAAATATTTAGATTTATTTCAAAAGCATTGTTTGAAATAGTGTGGGGAACAATGATATGGAATATTTCAGGAATGTCAGAATGGTTTTTGTTCACTTTGTTTTTTAAAGGAGAAACATACATTACTCAGGTTCAGATGTAAGCAGTGAATTAAGCTCTTCCTCATCAAATAATTACTTGGAACAATTTGCCTTTAGTCAGACTTTATAGAAAGAAAATCAAGTTCCAGTTTTAAATCTGGTGCATCTTGTTTTCTCTTATTTTAAAACTTGCATTCAGTTGATGCATTCAGTATCCATCTCATTCTGTTTTTGCTTTTTCCCCCCTATCTTATCATAAAAGTGAAATCTTGAGAAGAAAGCCAACAATCCCCAGCCCCAGCAAAGTGATACCTGTGGCAAACATGGTAATTATGAAGAGATTTCCAGTTCTAGAAAGCCATTTTTGTGCTTTTAATTTGTAATGTTTGCAAATTTATATAATATCACTATATATTATCATATTTTATATGATAGTATTTCCTTTTATTATCACTATACTGTAATGACTTACTTAAAAGCTTGGTTGCCATCACTTCTAGTCGTCAGGTGGTTACAGTGAAAAGATGGGGATGTTCTCGTCTCTGTGGTTTGCATTCTTTTGTTTTAAATACAAAATTAAGAATGGTGTGTAATTACTGGTCGCTTCTAAAACCCGATTAGAAAGAAGAAATTTTTCTTGCTATGTGGCAGAAAAAGAGCTTCCAGCAAGTCCTTTTGCCATTTCCCAATGGAAAAGCCCCTGTTTGGCTGGCGAAGCTAGCAAGGAGAATGCAGGAAATGAGCGGGAGTTTGCAGGACTGGGCTGCTGGGGTCTTTGGAAAAAGAGAGTCTCTGGATACTCTTGATATGACAGAAGAGAATAAATTACAGGATCCAGTTTAGTTACGGAGAAGCTGGATGGAGATTCATCATGGATGTTGCAAGTGGTAAGGATGAACGGTAATTTTGTCTTCTCAGATATAAGGGGAAAAAATGCATCATGTGAGTAGTCAAATGGTGGAATAGGGGCCCAGAGAGGTTTTTGAATGTCATTCTTGGAGTTACTCAAAACTCAGCTGGGCCAGACCCTAAGCAACCTGAAGTAATTGAACCTGTTTTGAGCAGGGGAATGAGCTAGAGACCTCAAACTTCC
>JAVKLA010000042.1:7125000-7148375 GCA_034782735.1 Sagittarius serpentarius | reverse complement strand
TAGAGACCTCAAACTTCCCTTCCAACCTAAACTGTATTATTCTAGGGTTAGCTGGTTGAAAAGATTTTTTGTGTAACAAGAAGAATGAAGAGCACTTGCCTGCAAGTGTATTCTAAAGAAATGGCAAAAGACAAATATGTATGAATTAATATTATTTTTTCTTCTTAGAACCCCTAAATGTTCTGTTCTCTCAGATTAGATGTACAGTTCTTACCTTGACAAAAAGAATCCACAAGCTGGTTTTAAATAGTATCTGACTCTTGCATTGAAAAATGTCAGCAGAAATGGCAGGGTTTGGGGGGAGGAGGGTATTCATTTTGAAGGTCATTTTGTTTGAGAAATGGGTTTTAATGAATACTTTTTGTTTAATCCTATTTATTTCCCAGCAAAGACATGAAATGCACAATACCAAAAATACAAACCTTGGAAGTAGGATGAGAAGTTAGACTGTGCAATGTGGGTTTGATACCGAACTGAGGGTGGAACAAATTTTCAGAAACCAGTGGGAGAGCATTAGTTCTTATTTTAGGTGACAACAATGTTGGATAATTAAGGTCCTATTTTCTCAGCACTGTGGGAGAGTGTGAATATTACAATGCCTGCACATTTTCTGTCTCCTTTGCTTGAAGGTTGCACTCAACCTTTATTTTACGTTTAAGAGAATGAGTTTAGTTTGAATTTATGACAAGTTCTTTCTTCATAATAGTCTGGCATAAGGCATAATTTTTGCCTTCTCTGCATAAAATTCTATGTGTATAGCTTCTGTTTTACTTTTTCTTTCCATTGCTTTGTAAGAAAGAGAGCAACCATTGTTCTTTATATAGAGAAAAGTTCAGATACCTTTCATTTTTAAAGGTGACATTGGTGGCAGTGCTAAGTGATTTGGAAGTGAATTACAGTGATGGAGACTGACTGTCACAGAACAGATTTTTGAACCATCTCCTAAAATTCTTTCTTGACACTTTCCCGTGGTGCAGGAGTTTTTAAATTACTTTTTTTTTTTTTTTTTTTAATTTTAGCTCCCACTTAAGGTGGGGCCAAACTTGCCCTTGGCAATTGTCTGTGAAGGAGGTGAAGTTACCTTTGCTGTCTTCCTCCTACACTGGCAAAGAATGTGTCTGTTTTTCATTGTTAGATAATGACAACTGTATGTTTTCAGTGACTGTCTTTTAAGATGCGTTTAGCTCCTGTAAGAAGGAGCTAAATTCTTACTCAGTCTAGTCCTGGAGAGTGGTCTGCATGGATGCTCTTTAGCTGTGCATGCTCTTTATGTTGATAGACTGGGACTTCCAAGCTGTCTAGATATGATTTTACCAGTATTGCTTTACTATTTGGCACATTGCTTTTTGCAATGAGATAAAAAACCTAGTTTTTAATGACCAAAAAAATTTAACTTTTATGTGGAAACATGAACAATGCCGTGATAGATCCAGGAAGAGGTCCATCAGATCTGGAACTGTACCCTGTAACAGTGCAGTATTGTATAAAAGCCGAGAAAAGAAATACAGAAAAAGAAGTCTGATCTGATTAAAAAAAAAAAAAATAATTGGCAAAAAAATGCATACAAAACACTTGAATCTAATCAGGTTAGCATTTTCCAATGGTTTTTTTTGTTTTTTTTTTTTTTTCCTGTTGGTGATTTTCCAGACAGCTTAACTACTAAAAACTCACTCTCAGATCTATCTATTGGCTGATAATTTCACAACACCCACTCTGCCTAGTGGCATGCTTTCACTGAAGTCTTGTAGGAGAAGTGGGAATATCCAGAGACCAAGATGCTAATATGCAGGGGGATAATGCAAACACAATTTTTAAATGTCCTTTTTTCCTGTGAAGAAGCCTGTTCACCTTCCATTTCAACACAGTTCTAATAGGCAAGGAAAGTGTTAATGGACTTGGCAGGTACACCAGTGTATGTAATGGACTGGGCCTTACACCATTGTGTGCCTGTAAAGCATGTTGTGCATCCACTAACAAGACTGCCATTCATTTTTTCGATAAATCCTGCACAGGGGTGTTAGGGTCTGTGAACTGACAATTGATTTACTGCCTGGAAAATTATTCTTTATTGATTTATATTACATGGAGGCAACCGCAGATCTATAGCGGCCTTAATCAGAGAGAAAATGCTAAAGTTAGTGTCATTCTTACTTAGTCAGGCAATTGCTAGTAGGAGAATTGGTTTAGTACCTCTAGGTGACATCTACATATTATTCAATTATGAATCTCAGTAATCCATGAATTATAATACATAAAAGCATGTGAGATCTGGTTAATTAATTTTTTGTAATATGAACAGTGCCCTTTGTGCAAGAAGGTGTTTTAAATGTCAAGCTAGCATTTTATTTGAAATTTGGCAGCAGAAACGAAGTTTGATTTTAATGAAGATTCTTGGGATCTTTACTCTGCTTGGTATTTTTCTGGTATGTTGTATGAATTGGACACAATCAAGAATCTGAGACTATTTACAAGATTTGTACATTACATACTTTAAAAATTAGTAGATATTCCATTTTTTTAGGTTCTGAGCTCAACAGGGGTGGTATGTGACAGGACAGAGCCATCTATAGATACGGGGACCGTGCTCTGGGACTGGATGCTCTGGAACTGTCTTGACAACAGACTGAATTCAACCAGCAGAAGCCCTGAGCTCTGTGTGGACTAAGCTGAATTTTGCAACCTTACCTTCCACTAACTCCCTAGGCTGTCAGATACAGCTGTATATACATGGCTGTCTTTGCAAACCATTCAGTTCTGTGAGCTGGAAAATTGGGGGATGCTGGACAGACACATATGCAGTGCAGTACCAAAAGGATTTGCAGAGGATGGGGCTGGTGCCGAGGAACTGGAAATTAACAGCTGCATGGAAAAACCTCTTCTTGGTGGGGTTAAGATCTCTGGGGTTTGACTGCAAAGCTTTGGGAACATATCTGGGAGGATGTGTTACCAAAGTAGCCTTTTGGAAATTTAGCCTTTTTAGTTTTTCTTAGAAAAATATGTGAAAATAAATGTACCTCACTCTATCTGTTAGTAAAATAAAGATCTTTCTCTGTTGTTTTTGAGATATGGGTTATTCACAGGGTATTTTCCTTCTTAGGGAAGAAAGTGGGGGAATTAGAAAAGGAAAACAGACGGCATTGTATTATGTAAGACTTCAGCTTTTTAAGTAATTTCTTTGCAAGAGTAGCATGGAACTTCTTCTTTGTTAATGAATTTAACCTCTTATGTAGTAGATGAAGGATACTTTCCTACTTTGCAGGCAGTGGTAATGTGGTACAGCCCAAGATTTTCTATGAACCTGGTCCCGTTGGCATAATATCTTAATTGAAAGTTGTTTTAAAAACAAAGAATAAAATACTTTTATTTTAAGGGAGTGAACTGCCTGTGTCTGTGGCTTGTCATACTGAGGCATGTTTTCCAGGCAGAGTGAAAGTGCAGCTTCTTCTGGGGCTATTTCCATTAGGTATTTAAGGCTTTTGTAAGTTTGTCTGTTTTGTCACTAAGTGACGTAATTGGGAGTCTTGAAAATATTCTGGGGCCCAGGTATTTTATCCTGCTGGTCACTGTTAAGTCCCTGATGGAGAAAGCAGGAATGGTGAAATAACGAGCCAGGTCTCTGCTGTAGGAGGCTTTGTCAGTAGCCAGACAGGAGAAGTGCAAAGAAATTGAGAGCCCAAGTCTCCTGTACAGCCCGTGCTTGACTTGACATGCTGCAGCTTCAACTACAAAAAAACCATGCTGCTGCTTCTGTGTTATGCTTGGCAGTTCCGAATAATGGCTAATTGTCAAAATCTCCATGTCCAGACCTTCTTTTACAACACAATATGCCACAATATACAATGTTTTTTTTGTTCCATTGCTTATTTCAGATAAAGATACTGGCTGTTTAAAAACAGAAATTTGGGAGGGGGAGTGGCGATTGTTGTTGTAGACAAGCAGTTTAATGAAAATGGTACTGAAATGCCTTTTCTTCTATGAGAACTAGTAAATCAATTACAAAAGCAATTTCCTAATCCAATGTGATTTTATTGTGTTTGACCAGGGCATTTAATAAGCATTAGTTCTTGCTGAGAGCAAAGGGTAAATTTTATTTGAAGCTTTGCTTTCATGTGTTTGGAGAAGGGAATTACCAGAAGGGCAGTTAGACCGTGGGTCTGAGTGTTGTGTTCAGGGGATGAGTGGTGCTCTGCAGCAGGCCCTTGGCTGACAGCCTAGCGGTAGCTAATGTAAATAAAGCCACAGAAGGAGCTTTCCAAAGGTCGTTGGGCATCAGGCTTCAGGAATTTGTTTAAAAATGTTACTTGAAGTTTTTACCCAGTTATGTGTGTTCATGATATCTTTTTTATTTTTTGTGAAATTCTGGGAGCTTTTCAGTATTCTGCTAGAGTTCAGTGTAGGAAAAACTACTTGTAGCTGGAAAAGTATATACTGTAAGTCATGTTCCTCCCACCCCCGGTAACATCTTTTTGCGTGGAAGTGTTGAAAACAACAGAGACTGCTGAACAGCCATTTATAGTTATACGCTATTGAAAGATAAGCAGGTGATTTAAAAGTCAGGCAAGGACAGAAATAGCACATACATGCTCTGATTTATGGTAGGGGTGTAATAGGAGTGCTGTAAGGAAGAGTAAGGCGGCTGTTTTTTCTGGAGATGTGCGCTGAGAAGTCACTGGAGTAGTGAATACTTATCCCCCCCGGACTTCAGGGTGACAAATTTAGGTACCCATCATCCACCTCTTGTTAACGGTACCAGAACCTGAAAGGTCAGCAGGGGTGCTGTGTCCCCCTCCGTTACCACACGAATATAAAAGCACTGAACCCCTCCATCCTGTCTTAGCTGCCCTCATCCCTCCCCTACCCTACCCTCCCCTACCCTGCTATCCCGCTCAGCCCAGGCTAATACCCCTACCCTACTGCTGTTCCTTTAAGGAAAGAGCAAACAGAGACATGTTTCAGTGTGAATGTCTCTGGGGTCCCTGTACCATTTGTTCTAGTGGTGAGTTCCTGGGGGAGTGACAGGCTGTTGCCCTTCTGCTGCTGTCCCTGTCTCTAGGCAGCTCTGAGTGAACAGGTAAATATGCCCTTCATTCTTAGGGAGTAAAAAAAATCATAACAACATGAGCAGATCCAATTATGGGAAGTGTGGCATATTGTAAAAATATCACTAAGTGATTTCCACTTTTAATGTGTCTCTCTTTACTGACTTGTAAAAAATGAGAAGGGTATGCTAAGAGTTCAGAATAATTCCTGTCTGACTGGAGGGAAGTCCCTAGGACCAAATTTCAAGATGTTTAGAAAATCCTGGTAGATTACCTTGTTTGTTAAAGACCAGAAGGGGTTTAAAACCATCGATTTGTGTCTCTGGACTAGAGCTCTGCGGCTTTTTTGTTGTTTTTTTTTAAAGGTGATAATTGCACTTCTCTGGCTTTTGGGGATGATTTTTATGATCAAGTTGTTTAATATCATGTGTCACAAGATAGGATGATAATGGGTCTGTATAAAAATGTTAGGTAGGAAGACACTTTCGTCCCTCTGTACCCTTCTTTCCATTCAGATTTTACTATAAGCTTTAGGCAAATACTTCTTAGGAAAATCCTCTTAGCCACTTCTTCCTGTAAAGCTAATAATTAATTTACTGGACTGTGGATTCAATAAAGGAATAAATATTAGAGATTTTTCTTGGAACTAAAGAGCAGGCAAGTAATGGCTTCTCCTCGTGCTGCCTAGGTTGTAATTGCATCCCCCAATTACAGAGGGAATTACTGCTTGCTCAATATAGGAATTACATGTTCACAGCAGTTACTATTAACATTTTAACCAACTGATGATGCAGATGGTTACTACTGTGCCCTCTGATTTCGAGGTTGTTGGGGAGATCAGGATTTTGTGGAGTAGCTGCTCTTCTGCCAATGCAGTGGGGTGGGACAGGGGCAGCGTGTCATCCCTGCTCCACTGTGTCCAGCACACAGCAGAGAATGTGCAGCATGCAAGAGTCTGTACTGTGGACTTCAGCTTAGTGAAACTCACGTTTTTCAAGGAGCTAGTTCATACACTTAAGCTAGTCTAAGTCCCAGCAGTATAGCACTCTATGGTAGCTAGGTTTAGCATTTAAATTTAAAGCTAGTAAGTAAAGTTATTGCTATAGATAGAGAGTTCTTTTTCTTCAGCTTTGAGGCTTTTTCTTGTCGCCCTTTCCGAAGTACAGGTTTTAAATTGATAGAGTAATACATACTAGTTGTCCTTTAAATTTGAATAAAAGTACCATCCTCTGCATTTAAGATATTAGCTCTTCTCTTCAATGTATCTGATCATAGCTAATAATGGTCCCTCAGTCCACTGACCAGCCACCTGTAAGAAGCCCTTCCAACACAAGTGTTCTCGGTAAGCATTGCAGCTTGACAGCTAAGAGGAAGTCTGGTGAACGGAATTCGGCGACCTTGAGTGTACTGCTCATAGATCTGTGCCCCATAAATTAACACACAATTACACAATAACAAGAGAGATGGCCTTTTTCATGAGTCATCACTTCACTATAACTCATTTCATTTTGAGCATCAATACTGTTCAGTGTATTAATATAAGATTAATTTATGATGATTAATATTAAAATATTACCAAATATTTTATTCTAGCAGTTGTTTTACTCTTCTGAAAAGCTTTTGGGAGAGCATTGTATGAATGTATAATTCAATCACATGTAGATTGTGGCGTGATTAGTTTCTCACAGTCAGTAATGCTTCATTCAGTCGTCTGGACCACTTTGGAGATACAATTCTTTTAAAAATTAAGAAATCCGTATTTATTCTGGATAACAGCATTTTGATCTCATTAACATGGATCATTTTCTCTAAACTCAGCTAGACTCTATAGTGTAGCAGCAAAAAGCTCATTTTTATATCAATTAAAATATTTTTTCTTTTTGACCTGCCATATAATTAAGATCCTGTTTATTAAAGTTACTAGCATATTAGAACACTAATTGCATTACAAGCACGCTTTCTTATTTCTGAACTGTGTATGATTTAATTGACTTGTTTAAACTAATTTTCATGTCTCTCTGCAATTAACTCATTAATTGAATTTATTTACACATGCAAATACTAATATATCACCCCATTGTACTAGTAACGATTAAAAAAAAATCATTAATGTCCTAATTGAATGAGTTCTTTGGTATGCATATGCAATCTGGTAACACTGCAAGTTGACTTAGGAGTAATACCACCTTTAAGAGTATGCCTTCATGCAAAGAATTGAGATTTAAAGAGGGCAACATGCATCATGGCTGTTGTGTCTGAATATTATTCCTGTGTACAATGAAATACTAACCTTGAGCAAGGGAAAAATCTGGTAATTTTTCTATTTTAGCAAGGAGATACCTGATTACATTTGAATGGTTTTCTTATTACTACAGAGACTGAATAGTAATAAAGCATCATAGAAAGAAGAATGTGAAAAATATCAGGAGAGAAAAATTAGCATAATGTGACATATAAAGGAAGCTTCTTGTATAAGGTGTGATCTAAAGCCCAGTATTGTCAATAGTTTCCTTCCACTGACTTCAAGTGATTTTAATATGTGATGGAGACTCAAGTCATTTCTCTATCTTGAGCAAAAAGTCTTTGTTGTAATAAAAATTGTTTAATTCACAGTGAACCTGATGGAAGGAGTGCATAGCTTCAGCATATGCTGTGCTGCAGTAACAGCAGAGGTGTGCCTTGTGGACAGTGACAGCTGATGATAAACAAGAAAGGGAAAAGAGGACAAGAACTCTTGCTTTACATTGGTAGGTTTTGATCTTGTGAATTTTCCAACTTTTATTCAAGTTATTTACAACCAGAGCATTGCAGTGAGAAAGCTAACCCAGCAGTTCTCTGCTCTAAAGTCTGTAATGAAATTAAACCTTGTTTTAGGAAAAAAAAAATTCAAGGATAAGTACTGAAGTTGAAAAAAAAAAATTTGAATTAAAAATGTTGCTGCCTATGCAGTTGACCCCTTGATAGATTTAGGAGTAATGGCACTGTTTTATGTGCATATACATGTATAAAATAAGATAAAAGTGAAAATTCAGTGATACTGATTGGTGTTTGCATTTATTACCATAGGGTGCTGATCAGTATTTGGGACTCTAAAGTACCCAATGACGAGAAAATAATTTTTACATTTTACTTTTTATTGATAATGAGAAGGCTTTGTTCATAAACCACATTTCACTCCCCAAAGAGACTCATATGGTGTGGCACATACCCTACTTGTGGTAATTTCAAATATCCTTTTTAGTTACTTTTTCACAAAATAGAAATTAAACTACTGCATTGATAACTGGATAGTTTAATCAATTATTTAGTGATTTTACTCAAAATGAATCTACAATAGAGGATGTCTTTGAACTATGGAAAAGTATTTACATGAAACTTCAGGAAAAGCTTCTGCAAGCTTTTGTTTTCTCATGAATCTCACCAACTGCATCCTCAGTTGGATGAAGTTGCTTAACAAATGGAAAAAAATGATTCCAGTCTTTTGTTTTCCCCTTCACTTTCCAGCAGGAAAATAAGGAAAAAAAACCAGCAACCCTAACCGCCTTGTGTCTGGATTTCTAGCAACTAAGTGGAAGATTTAAATGCGGTTGATAACATGTGTGAGAAGAAGATAATACAACAGAACAGAAACTACGAGTTAATAAGTATAGCTGAAAAAGGGAACGAGTTTCTCCTATTTTAACTAGTAACTGTGTTTGTGAAATGTCAGTGGCCTATATTTTCAAAGTGAAAAATTACTTAGGTGCCCCAGGGTTTCAGATCAGTTCTCTAAAATGTTTGTTATTGTGAGGGCTGGTAAGTGGAACAGGATTCTAGAGCACTGCCAGTGATCTTTAAACACTGGAACATTTAAAAATGCTACACAGAACTGAAGGACAGCATTTATTGGGTTAACATCGCAATGAACTCTTCTTCCACAGTCATTTTTTTCTTTGAGGGTTAAGAATCCTATTGGGATCTGGTATTCCACTTCTTCCCAGCTCTCAAAGAGGCAATGAATCTTTTTTTCTTTAGCTCCTTGTATCAGACAGGATGAACATGCTTTGGAATACACGGGAAACCTCTGAGTGATTGCTTTTATTGTTACCACCTTTCACGAGTGTACCATTTCAGACTGTTTTCAAAAAATAAAGGATTTTAGATTTTACTGTTGCCTTCTGATTTGACAAACACAAATACTGGCCTATAAAGAAAAATGTAACGCTACTTTTCAGTACACAGAACCCATAATATGGAGAAATAAGTTCTGTTTAATCTCTTATTTCTTCTAAAAGCCTCAAAAATGCCTTCTCTTTCATGCTCCCAGTCTTTATTTATGTGCAAAGACTTGCTCAAGTGACTAAATTCGCTAAATAGCTACAAAGCTATTGTGATAAGAACAGGAAGTGCTCTTGACAATGTGTTATTTATCAAATATAACCCACCGAACACTTTAGGATGCTCAGGATGCAGTTTCAATATAAGATTTCATGGTTGTAGTGGTTTGCACTTTTATTTTAGCTTTCAGCTATGGATTACAAAGGGAAGGAAAAACAGTAGAATTCCTAAACTGCTTTTCTGCTTTAAAATTTTATGTTTATCTTTAATCGTAGAAATACTGTTTGCGCATATAAGATCTATTTCTTAAAATAGTATCTTAAATTATTGCTTATTGATAAACAGATTTACTAGTAACCTGTTTTTAAAAAGTCAGACAATGGTTTTCCATCTATGAAGAGTAATTTTCTGATGAAGGTACTCCAGTAAACATTTTCAGCATAAAATTGCACTTTATTTTAATTAGTTGCCAGTGGTGCCACTGTGTAAATATGGAATGGGTAGTCCTGTGTGAAGTGCAGATCCATCTAAAACTGCTTAGAAAAGTGGTACACGCTTCTAATATTTTGAAAAGCAATTCAAAAGTTTTATTTAAAAAAGAATCATACCCAGGCATGGGTTTACCTTAAAGGAAAAATACCATTAAAATACATTGGAATCAAAAGCAGACCTGCTCCACACCAATACAAGGTGATATCTCATAGTAAGTTAGTTTGACTTGGATCATTTCTTTAGAAACTTTGTAGCATTTGCTCTCCAGATTAGCCTTTTAAGTGCGAATCTGGTCCACAAAGGTTGCTGTGCTCTTCCTGCAGTGAATACTTGTTATAAAGCTGTATCTCTGCATGTGACTATTTGCTTCTCTTGACTTAAATTGGATTTTATGGGTATGAAAGGCTGGTGTAACATGGACCAGTCGACTTAAGCATACTACAGGAAAGAAAAGCTTTTTGTTTCCTTTAGGAGTCTTGCTTTCTTTCTAGGTGGAGCCTGAGATTTCATGATGTTCCAACAAACAAAAAAACCCTGTTGGCTTTTGGCTTTTTATTGGTTTTTACTAAGTCAGTGAGCAGATGAATGGAAAAAATAGTCCAGCAAAATCTTCCTAAAATTGTCTAGTTCAGTGTGAAGGTCATCTCTTCAAAGACTGTCCATGCAAGTGGCTTCAGTTAATTTGGAGATTCTCGCTGCTTAATGTTTCAGAGAATAAGTTGTAAGGGATGTAGGCAGAACACAGTGAAATCTGTTCTTTCCCTCTCTGCTTTCCTTACTAAGGTCTGTGAGTCCAATGTCTCATGCATTGTTTCTCATCCTGACTTGTCTTCCTGCTGGTAAGACCTTCAGACACAGCACGTCAACCTTTTTTATGTGTTCATGGAAATCAGTTTATTTTCCAACATTGCACGCATAAAATAACAACTCTGTATTTTACTGATGGTTGCACGACATGCTTTTGTTGTATTTTGTCTGTGTCTGTTTGCCTCTTCCATTGAATGCACAAAGTTTAAAAATGTTATAGCTGTCAAGATACAGATTGAAACCTGGATGCTTCTGCTAATTTGAGCTGGTAATGCAGCGTGGACTAAGCTGTTAATACCACCATTGCATCCAACTGAAGCATTATTTTGCAGCGTGATTGCTTTGTCGAAGCTAGTTGTCCTTGAGATTAATTCTAGTACAGATAACTTAACCTTATGCTATTAGTAGAGTGCACTGTTTTTGCTGATGACTATGGCGATTGCTATATTAGATTGTACCATGAGCGTATTTACTCTGCTGGGTATTTATTTCAGTTTATCGTCTCCAATAGTGGAACTTAGTCTTTTGAAAAAGGAAGGTTATTCTTAAGCTCATATTGCCAAGTATCTGAACTGTAAGCCTCAAAAGAGATCTTGACAGCAGTTCAGCCTGCATGTGGAAACCCTATTGAATTTTCAGTTGAATGTAGACCTGTTTCCACTCACTTCCAAACTCTCTTCTCTTACGAGGTTGAATTTTAGGGATGCTGCAGCAGGGAGTCTGGGGATGGACACAGCAAATGTGTGCATGGATGCTTAGGACATGACTGCTTTCGTGTGGGGATACTGGATGTACACTTATGTTGGGCTCAGAGAAAGCTGAATACTACAGAGATGCATTCAGTAGTCTCTACCACATGTAGGTAGAAAGGCGGTTCAGTGTGGCTGAGTACAATCTCAAGATTAATCCTAAACATCCTAGGTGTATCTTGGCATAGGCAGCCCTGTAACAGTGTCAGGCAAAACCATGCTGATATGGGAGCTTGAATCCTTTCCAAAAAGCTTGCTTTTTTAAAATTCTACCACCGTAAATACAGAGTTCGCATTTTCTGTGTAGGTACCCAGTCTAACTGTGTATAATACCAAGGCCTTGGTTCCAGTAATATCTTGTGGCAATGGGTTTTACAAGCCTATTATTTGTTGTATGGATGAGATTAGAGATACAGTTTTGTTGATGGCTAATTATATCTTTCTCATTCAGGGGGGAAATAAACCACAACCCAGCCCTGAGTATATGCTTCCACCCACAGATACGAGACCTATCAATACTGCAGGGGAGCCTTTTCTAGCTTCTTAATTCAACTTACAGAGGGAAAAGTGCCAAATAAGAGCAAATGTTTTAATTATAAGGAACAGTTTTCTTAGATAAGACAATTGCTATGTTTGCAAAATGAATTTAATATGCTACACAGTCTAGCAGAGTTTTTAATGAATGCTAAGTCTGAAAACACTGCGTGAAGCAGCTATGGTTGTATTTGCATATTTGCTCAGGATAATTGATGGAATTGTTTAATTAAATATTGTAAAAGGCAATAGTCTAATATACTCTCTGCAAGAAAAGTAAAACCATGAGAATCAGTAATTTATCTGATTGAACCTTTTGTATATTTAAGCAGTAAGTCTCAATAGGCTATGCATTTCTGGGTAATTTTAACTCACCTTGGGTGGTAATGGGAAACTTCAAGATACAGAATTCTGAAAAGGTTTTTACTAGATACAGGCTTCAACCAAAACCCTGGTTCCATACGAGCTTAATCTTAGCTTTAAATACAAACTCAGATTGGGCTTCTCCCTATCTAGAATTATGCTCAAAATGCACTATTCAGCATAGAATGTATTATATGGATCGTCGTTATATATTCATATATGTTAGTGTGTACTATATATGGTATGTGTATTAATATACTAGTAATCAGAAAGTGGTAGCTAGAAAACAACATTTCTGAACAATTACAATCACTTATTTCAGATCGAACTATTTTTCCAAAGAAGAAAAAGAATAACACATACTTTGGAACATCCTTTGCAATTGCTTAGTGTCCTTGAAATAACTCTAAAAGTGACTTTATGAAAAGGGATTGGTTTATAGTCCTTTAGTGATGCTAGTATAATAAAAGAAGAGAAAAGGACTTAAAGAACTAGTGAGACAAAATTTGCTGGCCAAAATTTCTGTACTGCATAATAGATTAATTGACACAGAGTTTGACCTGGTTAACATTATTTAAAGCTTAGGAACTAAACATTTCTAAGTTATGAAACATCTGTAGGATACAAGGGGAAGGAGTTTGAAATGCTGATTCCAATCAGTTATTTTAAGTGGGGACAAAAGAACTTATTTGAGTTGGAAAGCAAAACCAGGATGTTTGAAATCCTTTTCTCAGATTTCACTCTGGATGGCTTCACGTTAGATGCCTTACAATAAATATATTTAGTTACAGACTTAATTTAAACACAATGTTAATACAAGCATTATATATAATATGGCGTAATGAGACTATATAATGCAACCTAAATAGCCGCTTTAATCCTCAAAGCTATTTACTAACAAGAACGAGTTAATTAGATCTTTAATAACAGTTCTTGTAAAGTTATGTTTAATATGAGCCTTTTTCCAAGTTTTTTATCTTTTTAATAATAATTTCTTTATGATATGCAACACTGCTAGCTACAATATAGAACGTTGTGCTTATTCAGGGACCACAAATCTCTGAACCAAGTGACTTTTTGATTTGCCTTTTTTTTTTTTGTTAATCCACTAAATCACCTGATTTGTTTGTGACCATGTGAGTAGACAGCTGCTTGGCTGTCTGATTCTTCTGTCTGATTTTTTTTGTTTGCTTTCTTTTGTTGTGTTAAGACTGGTGATTATGATGGTTGTTCCTAGTGGTGGAAGATAATGGAGACAACTATGTGGGCCAGCACAGTGAGTGAGGTTTTTTTTTTAATATATATATATGTCACACACATATATATATGTGACACATAGATGTGTGTGTGACATAGATATGTGTGTGACATATAGATAAGTGTGTGATGTGTGTCGCACATATATGCATGTGTGACAGCAAGGGTTTGAAGGATATTTGTTTCTACAGAGTAAAAATCTAATTTAGATGCTCAGGTTAGGAGATTTGACGTTCTGGGAGCCTTGCAAGATTAGTGCTTTTCTAGAGCACTTGAACAGCATTCTTTGATAGGTAGCTAGTTCCCCACCTTCAACATAAAAATTGTGGCTTGAAGTTAGGCACTGTAAATATGCTTCTCTCCTTTCCCACTTGAGTGTTTTTTTGCATGGAAGCATTTGGCAGCAAGGATTGCTTTGATCATTCATCATCTTTCTCTTTTCGACCGCCTAAAGAAGATCTTTGCTGAGGCAGTTGTTGTGCAGGTGGTTTCAATGACATACGCACTTGTTTTCTTGCTGCTGGTAAGAGTTCTGATCCTGCATTGTAGGGGCTAATGCAGGTTGCTAAATAGGTGGGTGTCAGTCTTGGAGAAGCACGTAAACTTGAGTATGTGCAATTGTGCTTCAGTTCAAATGAAGTCAATGGCCTTAAAATGTCCAATTTAATTTGAAGCAGGTGAAGAAATATTTCCAATTTAGAACCCAGTTAAGCACACGGGAATCAGCATTAGGGATGGAGCTAGTGTTTTATGGGACAAAGACAACAGCTCTGTTTAATTTTGTGAGGATAGGGATGCAGGATTCAGGTTGTTTTAATTCCCATATTTTCTATACGTCAAAGATTTTGCTATGTTCATTACAGCTTTTATAACTAGCATTTTCTGATATTGTTAGGTAACATGACACAATAAATTGTTAAGGTAAATTAGTTCCATTTCTCTCATTTTCAAAGGACCTCATTTTCTCATTTTCTGTAGTCCTTACACTTCTAAAACTTAATCACCTCATTATTTTTCAAGAGGTATTCTAGACTACGTAGAAAAAGGAGTCTCACGTCTGAAGAGAGCCTTCTGGTGGCAGCGTCTTACCAGTGCACTACTTGATGGTGTCTTTCAAGCTGGAATTTAATGGTTGATTTTGACTTTTAAAGCTCTAAGATTTTCCCATTGGTCTAAAGAAAGTGCATGAAAATTAAGAACTTGACATCCAATTCTGTACTATTGAAAATTCCAGTTAAAGTAGGATTCTTATCACTGGCTTACATTACCACAACTGTGTGGTCTGAAAGGACCCATGGAAAAGCCATTAATTTAGGCTTTGTCAGAAAAGTTGAAATGGGAGGAGGAAAATGCAGTGGTGGTATCCTGCTCACATCACTGATTAAATGATTTACAGAAGAATGGGAAGCAAAGGTATAGTCAGTATTGTTTTTTAATTTCATGTATCCTTATGTTTTTGTTAGTGTAACTTAAGGCTGTTCTACTGTAGTCAACTGAGTAAGCTGGATCAAAATCAGGACCAAAGACGGTATCTTGCAAATCCAGTGATTTGACTCTGAAATGTAATACAAACTAGTTCAGTGACAGGTGCATGCCTTGCTGGTAAGGCGATTACTGAAAGCCCAAGGTCAACAACATAGGTTATACCTTCTAGAACTGTTTTTGTAGGTAATACTTTCTTGGATGTTTTTGCAAAAGAAATTGCATAGATAATGTAACTGGGAGTTTATCATACTACATCAGATTTCTTTTGAGATTGAAGCTACTGTTCAGTTACGAAATGGGAGTTTTTTCTGGATTAAATACTTTTTGGAGGCTCTGCTATTTAAGATTTACAGACTGTTTAATAACAGGTATGAGATTGTATATTTAAAAGAAGAAATGAGTGACACAAACACTTCCTGTCAAGGAGATAAATTACCCAATCTAGTGTATCTATCAGGCTACAAACATAAATTTTCTTTGAAACAGAATGGTTTTTTATTAATAACGCCATCTTGTGACCATTTTTCTAATTCATATTTAGCTTGGAAGAAGGAATAGAATGCATGCAGTCTGTGAGTGATTTGACAACTCTCTGGCATTATAAGGACTGTATTATTTAATTCCTTTTCCAAGAAGAGTTACTTCATGTTCCAGTGGTTTCCTAATAGCCCATGGTGAGAGAGACTTGCCTAACTCTCTGATAGGGCCTCTCTGATTAGAACATGGAATTTTATGCTTTTATAGCATCACTAAGACACGCCTAAACATATATGGTTATTTATCATTTAAATTATTACTTTGGAGTGCAATTGGTTATGATGCTGTTTGATTTATAATCATTGCAGCATGCAAGTGAATGGACTTACAAAGAATACAAAAAAGGAACTAAGATGATTTAAGCATTCTGAGCTGAAGGATGCATTTTCAGTATCTTTCCCATCTTTTCAATATAAGAAATACTTATTTCAGTATCTGGGACAAAGGAAAGACCAGTGTAGCCCTAGGTGATTATGAATCATTTTGTTGTGTCTGTGACACTGTAAAATATATGTCTAGTGAGGAAGACCATTTCTTCTTTTATAGTGACCTATAGTAGTAAATGAAGAATTGAAAAGGTTATCAAGCGGTTCCTGTTTGGAGTACTGCAGTGGAAAGAAATACATCTGAGGAAGTATCTCCAGGAATACAGTCTGCTCAGACTCTGAGGAGTCGGAATTAAATCTGAAGCTATAGGGTAAGGCTTGAGAAAGGACCTAAATCGCTGCCAGTGGATTCTTAATAACTAGGCAGGGGAGTGTCAGAGCTCTGGAGCCCTGGCTGCCCGAGACCTCAGGGAGTTGGAGAGTAAAAGGGTAGAAAGAGCAAAGGCCAGTAACTGCTGCTACTGATTTGGGGGGAAAGGGAAGTGCTGAGGAAAATCTGTACCTGTCTTTCGCCTTTGTGAACAAAAATGGTATGTAAAATGCATAGTGTTGCAGTGGAACACTGACATAAATCATTTCCTCTTAGTGCAGCAGTGACTTGCTTTCATAGTCACCTACAATGCAGTTCCTTCTTCTGCATTCCCCAGCCTCTGGTTCACCTGACTTACCCTGTAAAACTCTTGTTTTCGTTTGGTACAGTGACTAGCGCACTGGACAGATAATGTACAGTATTTTCCATAGCTTCATATGTATCAGTGATCCTTAGATGATCACTTCTTGAGTGATGAAGTGGGATGGCTGATTCAGCAATCGTAGTGGTATTCATTTTACAGTTACACTGTATATGCTGATTTGATGTGTTTAATATAGGGAACTTCACTGACCACATCCTTTCCCTTCACTAAATTATGAAACTTAAGTACATGGTCTGATACTTGGTGATTCTGTTAAGGGGTGGAAGGTGCAGGGTTGGTTTTGGTTTTGGTTTTGGTTAGGGTTTTTTTGGTATTATGGTGACTGCCATCATTCGCTTGCTAGTGCAGCATGTTTTAGGGAGCTTAAAATCCAAAGTGTGAGACAAAGAGACCAATGTGCACTGTCAATACATATTTAAAGAGAATGGGAACTGTACAAATGAAAGTACAAGCTTGTGCTACCATTATGACTTTCTGCCAAATCCCGATGAATCACACAGTAATCATGCACCTTGGAAAACAAACGTAGGGGACTCAATGTATTGATTATACACTATGCAGCCCAGGGCTTCTTATTTATTATTGGGGATATTTTTTGATCAAAAGATAAAAAACTATGACCTTGAGCTTAAGGTGATATCTGCCTAATAAGGACGGACTGGATGGAAAAAAACCTAGAGATGGAAATGCAAACACTACCAGGAAACTTTTCACTAGGGTACTGTCTTTGAGTGGTGAGTTCTAGTAATTGTGAGGTTAAGCATAGTGTGAAGGTATATTTTTCAATAGATTTTGCCCTTTAAATCTTCCTTGTTTCAGTTCTCCTTACTTAAGTCAAAGTCCAAAGCTGCAAACTACGTGTTTTCTCTCTGTTCTTTTCACCTTTGTAAACTATCCTATACATACCCTGCTAAGAGGGAATGAAAAGCAACACTATGCACCTAGCTGGGGGTGTGGGGGGGTGTGGGGGGGTCAGAATCCTTTTGAAAATAGACCCTTAATATGAAGCTGTGTGCTTCATTTTTTGGGAGTGCTGAATAATGCCTTTTTGTTTTTAAGGACTGAACTATTTCTCAAAGAGTATGTTGGCAATCTTTTAAATTGTAGGAACAACTCCTTTTGAAAGGAAGAGGAAGGGATGCAATTAGTTTGTAAATTCAAACATGATGATTGAAGTCAGATTATCCTTTGATTTAGAGCAATGCCAAAAGACATTTTAATGTGTAGTTTTGTCCACTTGTGAACAATTAGGGCTGTCAGCATAAGTGGTCAATTGAGCATTTAGGTTAAACTGCACTTTTTTAGATGTTCTGTGACACTGCATTTGGAAATCTTCCTTTGGAATTACAGTCACGGCCATTGACTGGATAGCTGAAGTGGCAGAATCTAATTATTGCTGAAATACCCATGGCTATAGCTTTTAAAAACATATCACAAACAAACGACTCGAGAAAGGACTAATAGTGGATGGATTGGTACAAGAAAATGTTGGTAATGGAGGCAATCTTTCAGTGAACAAGTAGATCAAGCCATTAGAGCAGCCAGGGTTTCAGCCTCAGCAAATAGTGTCTCTGGAAGAGATGTGAGAAGACGTAGCAAATCAGTGTTTGGATTTCTGCCTCAAAAAAGATTATTCACCAGTGAAATGGAAGAAAATTATACATGATCCTATGCTGCCTTAGGTCAAGTACAGACAGCTTTTGCTAATTTTATCCTCTGTCAGTTCTGACATGTACGCGCACACACACGTGTATAGATATATATTTGTTTGTATATATCTATATGCTTTCCTCCAAATAGTATATTGCATATTGGGAAGTCAGTGTTGAGACTAGTGAGTAACATATAACCTATTCTTATAATTTAACCTTGACAAAGCTATATAAAACAAATCACTTAATATGGTGACTGCCCTGACACATGCCCAGTGTAACCTATTGATTCCTCTGGTATCTCACAGGATGTGTGCCAAGTTACCTGCATGATTTCTGTGATCTGTAATCCAGCTTTGACGTAACAGGTTTGAGCCTTATTTTGACCTTTTGTGACTTTTTTCCTCCCCCTGTACTCATTGACTTTTTTAGTGTCATTACAGCACTTTTTCTAATGACAGTAAAATATCTGCTGGAGATGGGCTTAATGACCTGGAAGTAATTAGAAGAGTCTGCAAACAAAGATAACTGCCACATCACAAACAGAACTGATATTTTATTCACACAAGCTTCTAGCTACTGCAATAAATCTAGATCAGCTACTGTACTCATTAAGTGAAGAGATAATTAAAGCTTGTGGGAGGCTGGATAAACCACCTGGCAGAATAATACCTTTTATAAAGGGAGACAGTAAGCAGGTTTGCAAGTCTTGAGAAGGCTTTATTAAAATAAGTGAATGCTACTTGAAAGATGTCTGTACAATGCCATTGTTTTCCTGTCTGAAAGGACAGCATATTATAGCAAGGTCTAAGAAAAACTAGTGCAAAAGAATCCGGTTCTGTGAAGTATATCAGCCCTAGGTTCCATTGCATGTTTCTTGCCTTTAGCTATGGGAGGCTAGTTCTGTCTTTTGGATTAACTTTGCTGTTCTGTGATGGCTTTAAGATACCCTTGTGTTGACAAGTAAAGGAGATAAGGGATAGGAAATTCTGATGTGATGCTCTGAATTGGATTGGATCCACTGTCACTGTCATGTCAATATACTCTCTATATTCATTCCTCTCTTCCTGATTCCTTATGGAAGGGAAGCTTTCTGACTTTTTCCTTTCTCTCTACCACTGTTTGTCATGAACCTCCTAAAGTGACAAGGTAGGAAAGATTTGCTGTCATGCAATACCATTTCTTACCTGCAAGCCCATTCAGTAACATTCATCATCTTAGTATGGATGTATAAATAAATATAAAAACAATTATTAAATACAGAAGTTAATTGCTGATTTAACCACTGGAGGAACTGCCTTTTTCTTCAGTATCTGAAACTGTTATATGTTCAGGGCTAATTCCAAGTGTCGTTTGTGTTACTTGCTATGAAAATGTTGTAGTGTAATTGCTATGAAAGTATAGGACTTGCACTGATTTTAAATTACCCTCAAATCCCATGAAACTAGACACTTAACAATAGAGAATGTAGTATCTGGATTCATTAGGTGGTGTGATTAGAGAAATTTTCTTAAGTTTTGTTCTGTGAATTGGAGAGTGGTTCTACTCACAGACCAAGCAGATATTGGGGAAAATCATGTTAGAAAAAAGTGTTGCCTGTTCTTCCTATTTATTTATTTATTGGTGCTTGGAGCTGTCGTAGAACATTAATGTAATGACAGTACAAAAATGCCATTGTGTGATTCTATTTTTGTTGTAACGTCTCATTTTTCTTTTTTATCCTCCTCAAGTAGGCAGGTAGGTATTTGATGAAAACTTAGTGAACTGGCTGATAATATTCCTGAGTTCTGTTCACATCATCAGTAAAGTCGCTGTTTTACTGCAAATGATTTTCATGATGCCAAGCTTCTGTTTTCAGTCTACATCCATGCAGACAAACTGAACAGGTATATGGTGTCAAAAGATTAAAAGAACCAAACAGCCCGATTGCTATTGTATCATACAGCAGCAGGTCTTAAAACTCTGTGTCAAGGGCTGATTAAGTACAGCAGATTCAAAAAGGAAGATAAGAATTCAGTTGCCCAAAATTTTTCCTGTTAGACAGGAGCTTTAACTTTTTCAGAAGGTATATTAAGTTTGCATCTAATACATGTCAACTCTCTGGTGCATTTATCCTACTTGCCTGATAGCTTGTAGTTAGAATTTAGCCATCTGTCTGCAATTAAGGAGTAGGCACTGATTTTCATGTACTAGGACACCTTACAAAGAGAGCCATTTGCTGGGACTTTCTCTGTTTAATGGCAAAGGCAAAGCCAAGTAGGAAATCAATCATGCTTTTCACTGGATCAATAACTGGTGTAATGTGGGGTTTAGTATAAAAAACAGCATCAAAACCAAACATTGTCAGTGTGCAGTACATCATTGTGGCATGCTGCACAGGTGTAAAGGTGATGATTTAAGTTCCATTTGAGCAGATAAGTAACGTCACAAATAGTTCAATAGGATTTCATTCTTGTAAAACCTCTTTTAGAGGCGTGATTTGCTAACTGTGATTTTTCTAAATGTAATATGCTTTAGAAATGGGGAATATAAATATTTTTTAAATATTAAATTTCACCTGAACAGCCTGCTTGGAAGTTTGATCAGTAGGAGACAAGAAGATTTTTTTTGTTTCATTCTTTCTTTTGTTGGAGTGAGTTTAACACAAATTAAAGGAACAAGACTGAGAGCAATGAGGAATGTAATCTCCCAAAAAAATCCTCCAGCCCACCCAAGCAGTACCAGTGCAGATTTCCCTTCTAGAACTGTGTGTTAGTGCTTCGCTGTTTGTCAGAGACTCCTCTCCTGCTGGTATTCCTGTCAACTCTGTTTAGGGCTGTCCAGATGATGTAACACGAACCTGCAAGTGATGACCATCAGTACAGTATTAATTTGATGATTTGGCGTGGTGGAGAAGTTATTTAATTCTCAGCTGCCTGTTCTGCTATTTGGATCAGAACAACTCTGTCTATGCTGTATTCTCCCTTCATTAGTGTACCTCAGTGCTTGATCTTCAGTGAGGAAGGAGGCACATCTGTTTAGTGTGGACAAAGAGGGTAACTATTTCTAAGATCAAATTTCTGCTCTCCTGTGATGTGGCTTCTCCCAGGCGTTCTGGTGTTCCAAAGATTCTGTCTGGTTCAGCATTGTTTGCTGGTAGGAAGTGCCTCTCCTATGGGAATATCCTCGGGTGCCATGTTCTTTCTTTCCCTTCACTGCACAAACATTATAAGAAGAAAAAGGGCCTTGAATGAAATGGGGGTTGTGTGCGTGATAACTTCCTCTTAGGAACCACTGCAATTAGGTGCAACTTGGTGTCTTAAACCTGCTTCAAGTCATATTTTGGCTGTTGATGTGTAGTTGATGGTTAAGACGTATTAGATACAGGAAAAGGTGAAATACGTTCATGTTTCCCCACCAGAGTGGTTTGGATGAAGCCCGAGTTTGGGAATCAGAATTTGAAAGTACAGGCTTCTTAGGAGTTATGTGGTCAAAGAATTAGGGTGGGGTTTTTATTTGGTTGGTTGGAGTTTGGTTTTGATTTTGTATTTGTTTGCTTTTTTATGTTATGCCTACAATGTTAATGTAACGTTCTTTTCATTTGAACAAAATGGTCCCTTGTTTTTCCTAGCCATAGATACTATCAATTTAAGTCATTATTTCTAAAAAAAATTTTCAAATTGTAAACTGGGATTAACAGCAAGGCTTAATATCTTTTTCCAGACATGGCAAACTCATTCCTGAAAATACTTCCCTTGCTCTTACTTAGCTAGCATTATTTCGTTCTCTTTTTATTTGAGCTTTAAGCCCTGGTATCATCCAGTATAAAGCAAATCGTTTTCAGGTCAATTAGAAAGAGAAATTGTTTTGAGAACATACTGTTTGAAAACACTTACTTTCCTTACTTGAATAATTACCTTTTCATTGCAAAGCCTCACTAATAGTAGCTAGTATTGTACGCTCTATGTTATGCCAATCTATTCAGCGAACAGCAAAGACTGCTGCAGAGTGGACCAGCTGGAGCTACTAGAACTTTTTGTCATTGAAGATGCTCTCAGTGTATTTCCTAGTGTTTTGTCTGCTCTGTTTAAAAAAACCCAACCAACCAACAAAAAAAAAAAACCAACAAAAAAACCCACAGAAAAAAACAAAACAAAAAATCCAACAACAAAACTGAAGGCACTGTAGTGTATTTCTGAAATTGTTGGATGGCTGGTTAGTTGTGAATCTTCAGTTAGAGCTGTGGATTAGTCCTGTGTGTTCAGTTACTTTTACAGTAAAGTTTTATTGCTTTAGTGTGAACAATCCTAACACTTTTAAGTCAATGCAAAATAATTTTGCTGTGTGTGATCTTTGGATTGGTGCATTTACCTGTTATTTGCTTCGTGACAAATTTAAAAGAAGCTGTAGAAGCAACAAAAAGTTTTTTCACATTCAGTGATACAGTCTGGATTACAGGCAAATTTGCAACCTCTGTATCCTCGATTTTAAGATAAGGATGTGATGTCAATGTTTTAATCTATCTTTACAGGCACATTTGTGCATTCCTTTTCTTTGCAGCCTGCTGGGAAAGCTGGAATATCTGGAGAATTAACTCTTTAGAAAAACGGTCCAAATACCTACAGGCTTAAACACTCTTCCCTAAAGTAGTTGGAGTTGATAGCAGAAAAGAAATGTTGTATGTAAAATTGAAGAGAAAAAGCTGCATTAAAGGAAGTAGTTATTCAAGATTAGCTTTTCATGTCCAATGTGAGTACATGAAAGTGGGCAGATGCAGTTAAGTAGAAGAAGAGAAATTTGCAGCAACTGTCTGCCAAAAGTTCAGAAGATGCACGACATAATACCAGTCATGAGAAGGGCTCTCTGCATAAACTCTGCTCGTGAAGTTGGGGAATCCATTCATCTAAGCTTTCTTTGAGAAAGGGATTTACTTTTGCAGAGGTGCACACAAAAAACAATCAGTATACCTGTGTACCCCAAAAATACACCTGGTCTGGAGGTGAAGGGGTAGAGTTGTTTGTTTTTTTTTTTGGTTTGGTTTTTTTTTTTGGGGGGGGTGGGGGTGGTGTTGGAATCTCCCTGG
>JAVKLA010000042.1:7114714-7124900 GCA_034782735.1 Sagittarius serpentarius | reverse complement strand
GGGGTTTTGGGGGGTTTTTTTTTGCTTTTTTTCTGGATGCTGCATTATGCACCATGGGCTACCGCTACCTTTCATTTACATTTGTATTGCATGGAGCTGTGATTCATGCCCCTGGGAGTGGAGCGGCCTCTCCTCCTTGGTCTCTGCATGCTCTTTGCTGTGGCAGGCTCCCAGAGAAACAGCCTCTACATAAGCCTCATGCTGTTCGCTTGTCACTGGCTGTCTGTGCCTTGGCAGACTGCAGAGCTAGTGAAAGAAAGGTAGATAGAGGACAGGGCTGCTCAGGATGCTCTTGCACATCCTGATGCATAGAATGGGATTACTTGCGTTTAAGCAGCCTGTGCGATGGTAGTATATTCAGCCTCCCAAGAGGCAGACAGGCTCTTGCCTTTGGCATTGAATTCGGACCAATAGACTTCCCCCTGTTGTTAAAACCAGCATGCACAATGAGAAAGCATTTTTAGCACATGCTGGCTCTAAGGGCACTTTCTCATTTTAAATCTAGGCAAGGTTTCTCTTAGTATCAGAATGCATTAGAATGAGAGAGACTCTTAAAGAGTTATCACAATAAGGAAGTCTCTGGCGCCATGTAGAATTGGAGCCTAGATTGCAGGTCAGACAGAACTGGGACCAGGCGGTTCCTAAAGTGTTAAGAGTGTGAGACAGGCTTTGATTCCTTGCTGATCAGAACTAGCTAGCAGGCTCTCTGTTCTTCCCTGGGGAAGATAGCTCACATGTTCTGGGTAAACGAAAGCCTTAGTTAAGAAGAGCCTTAGTTAAGAATTAACTTCCATAACAGCTAAATTTAAAACTATGGGTTTTTTAATCATGAAAATATTGATGTGTTTTATTGCTTTGGGCGATTGCTTCTTAGAGACAATTTGACTCTTTCAAAGGTATTCCTAAAAATAAAATGATCTAAGCTCTTCAAAGTAAAACAGATTGTTCTTTTTATTATGTGTTTCTTAAGCAGCATTTTTTCTTGTAACTGAACAAAATTTTTTTATTCTTACTGATTCAGTGAATAGGCACCCGACTTTGCTATACTAATGGAGAAACTCCTGACTCACTTCAGTAGGAGCAGGTATAGGCACTTAGGAGAAAGTCTACGTATTTTAAGTATATGTATTTAGAGACATTAACTTTTTACAGTGGTCCCAGGCTACACAGACTATGATACAAAGCAGTTCACTGTTGGTCCCATGAAAAAAGGAATGTATTTTTTAAATACAAAGGATGCATCACCAATAGGTAGCATCTGGGAAAACCTGGATTTCGTGTGGTAGACTGCAGATCCTAAAAATACTGAGCTCTTATGAACCCATAATAGGTTGCCTTTTCTGTACTGCACTGTTTGTCTTCTGCATACTTTGCATGAGTCATATTAAAGTAAAGCAATTGCAGAAGAGACTAGAAAGAAGGCAATGTTTCTTGAAGCAGGGTTAACCCTTGATGGTATGTGCAGTATGTTCAGCCTTACAGGAAAATAAACCAAAAGATTGCCACAACGCACAGCCGCTCACTGTTGTCTGAAATACAGCTAAGTGCAGTCTTTTCTGTATACTTAAAGAGGGGCCTTTGGAAAGAATCTGAGAGTGGGACTGGATAAGGAGACAAACCTAGATGCCATGCAAGTCCCACACTTCTCCCCCTTCCCCCTGGCTTGTTATCTTTGGGCCTGCAAAGGTCCTTAGCCAACACAAGCTTCAGAGGACTTTTGTGAAATTCTAGTAGTCTGAATAATGGCCTAAATGCCAGTCTTTATTTTAATAGCACAGGAGAAGGCTGACAGACACATCTGCCATTTGTTCAAATAGTTTTCACATGCTTCTACTTTAATATACAATACCATCTGTTGAGCTTTTCTGCAAATGGAATTCTTTTCTTCAGTCTACCCACAAACCTAATTATGAATGTTAGGATTGTAGAGGTCACCTCTTGAAATATACAGCCAGCATTTCTGGAAAAAAAAATATCTGCAGTTCTTGTTTGTGAGAATTACTTAACAGATGGCAAAAATGCATTTCAGTTATTACAGCTATCCCTACTGTGGAGGAAGAACAGTGTTTATGTAGGGCTAGATTCTAGTGTTGACAGCATACAGTACTACTTGGCATGCTTAAATGTGATCGGGTCTGATCTGCAACTCTTTCTTCTGATTATTTATTTTGATATTGACTATGTTAGAGTGGTTTACGAAGCCAAAGAGCTTCATTATTTTAATGAGAGCTAAACTGCATCAAAGGACTTGGAGGCTGTAGGACATTTTCACAAAGAGAACTGCCAAGTATAAGGTGATGCACCATAACCTGTTGACCCGTCTAAATCCTGAGACTGTGAAGACTGAATTGGCCAGTCAGGCTCTTTCATGGAAATTAGTGTGATTAAAAAAAACCCCCACGAAACCAATAAGGTACCCCTAGGCCTTAATAAAATTCTTGCTCCTCTCCTCTGAATAATTTTTGTCTTGCTGGATGAGTTTCTGTAAAGTTGCTTTCAGCTGAAGTGGCCTGAGTTTGAAGGTTTACTGAGGCATCTTAATTTTTATTGCCACCATACTTCCTCCTCTACCTGATCTAATCACTATTGTTTAAGCTGTAACCCAGCTATTATATGTCTGAGGTTGACATGAGAGCTGAGAAGAAGAGAGCAGACTGTCACAAACAGCTGTCAGTGTAGACAGGAAGAGTGTGAAATTGAAGTAATAACTGGAATATCCACAGCATCTGTTCAAAGATTTTGGAGAATTTGACCAGTTGGCATCCTCTCAGCCCCAGCTGAGTGACAACATTTAATATCAGTCAGATACCTTTGTCTTTCATCTGTACGCATGATATAATGTCAGGTGCTGGTACACTGGAGAAAAAAGCTTTAAAATTATGGAGGAGGATTTAAACCTGACGGTTGAGCCAATGAGTGATTGGTAATGACAGTAGTTACTGTATTCTGAGGGCAAGAATGGTTGAGATGATATTTAACTTGGGCCCTTTTAGACTAAGAGTTTTATCTCTAGTATAATACATTTGTAAACAGACAAGCAAATAAGGTCAGCAGATCTACTGTATCACTGTATGCCATTGCTGAGTAACCTATTCCTAACAATAAGAGCCATTAGACAAACAGGACGTGTTTTCTGGAAGAATTTGAAGTTTTGCAAAACAATCTGGAAAATGTAAAATATTTGGGATTGTAAAGCTCAACTATGAGAATGTTTGTAAACATTGTAAGTAAATTAATTTTCACCACTTGTCCGTCATTTCCGGCCTTGTGTAGTAACGGGCACCTGATTTGCTCATCCATCAGCAGAAGGTGATTTAAAGGCTTGGAGAATTTCTCCCAAATTATGTGATGCTGCATTCGGTCTCTTCTAGAGTCCTGGTTTGGCATTTGCATCTGTCCCTTTGTTAGTTTGTCTACTGCATTGCCTTTCATTGTTTTTATTTCCTCCTGCTAATGCGTAAGCTCCTAATCCTCCTTTTACTACATTTGTTCTCTTTCTATTCTATCATTTAATCTGTCCTTTTTGACCCTTTGCTATTGCCTAGTCAATAATCCTTTCTTCTTCAGCATCAATTTATACGCAAACATTATTCTCTGTAAATATTCTTTATATTTTATGCTGTAAGGTCTTAGTACAGAATTATTCTACAGCAATTCATTCTTTCCTTGGATGTTGACCTTTATGAGAATTTTCTTCTCTGTTACGACCTACTTTAGCTTCCTTAGCAATAGCATAAAGCAGCCTTAATGTTGACAAAGCACAAGCGTTTTTGCCGATTTTTGTCATCTGAATCAGTTCTGGAAAGTTAGGAGACAATTTTCATCCATGTCAACAAGCTCTGTTCCATTCTTCTTACTGTGGAGGAATGAGAGTGTTAAGCAAAGTGAATGTAAGGTTTGGAGGGGGAGGGGGGGGAGTTTCATAGACATTTAAGTTGTGTAACCTGTGAACCTTGACTAGTCTCAACAGGACGTGGAAAGAGTCGTTCTTTGCAAGATTCACCTGAATGGAGACCAATTCTATGTCTTTTAGCGTATGTAGTTTTTCACAATTTACATCTGTCGCTATTTTGCAAGGACTAGTAATAAAAAGTAAGGTACTGGATATGAGATGCGGGAGATGTTTTAGTACTTTTAAACTATTCTTAAAGATTTTTCTACCGATGGTCATACTTGCCTTCAAAACCACTACATCGTGGGCCTCAAGGATAATAAAACACACATTTTTCATTCTTGTGTATGTGTGTTTTCTGCTTCAAATGATTTGTCAGGGTTTTTTTTGGAAAACAAACTTTCTGCTTGGCAAAATGACTGCTTCATGCCTCACAGCTATTCTTGGGTATCAGGAAAGAATCTAGCTGGAATTAATCAGATTCCACTGACATCTTGCTGACAGACACATCAAAAGGGCTGGAAAAGATGTCATAATCTTTGGTTATGTAAATATCGGAATCAAGATTGCTCTGAGGCAAACTGCAGAGCAGATGATAATGTAGCCCTTCTATACTACATCAGCAATCGTTTTGACAGATGAATTTGAATGCTAATATTTCATGAAAAAATTTTGGGAGGGGGGAAGGAGGTGTATGCAGTATGGAAACATCACCAAAATGCATCTTCATATCAGTAAACAGTGAGCATTTTTCAGTTCTCTTTAACAATTTGTTAAGGAAAAGCAAATCTCTTCTGTCATTCCTTCTGTTTGTAACCACTTCCCTAGTCCCCCACTGTTCAGAAATTGTACAAAAAGCAGAAAGAAGTGGCCTAAGTTTGGAGTGTGACTTAGCAGCATCATGGCACTGCTGATGTCTGGATGACACTTCTTTCAAATGTTTAAGTCTGCTGGTTTGAGCATTGTTCTGAGGGCAATATTCAGCTATTGAAGGATGTCTTGTGTTACTTCACAGCAAGTCCTCAACACTGCCAATCCTTCTCTTCATTGTAAAGGGTGATGTTTTATTTTCACGTTACAATACTTTGAGAAGGGAACACTTGAGGCGTCCTCAGAAATATATTAGGAATGAGTTTTGGTTTACTGGAAATAGGACAATAGGCAGTGATCTTGCACAGCTTTGGTCATGGAGGTGAAGCATGGTCAAGAGTAAGGGAAGTCTGTGGGATGTTAGTAGTGTCGCACAGTGAGGAAGCGTGTATTTGTGGGCTCATTCTTGCTGCTGCATGTTTCAGTGATGCTCCCAGTCAGACAACACAGAATATCCTTTCTGCTTGGTATAGTTGCCCAGCTTTTCCCTCCTTGGTTAACGCTTTGTGGGTTTTCCTGTGACGATGGGATAAAACTGTGAGAGTGCATTTCTGTAGAAATCCTCTAATGAGAATAGGAATAAAACCTGTTTTCTTTCTCATTCCTTCCAGACAGGCAACCTGAATGCAAAAATGGGCATAAATGGCCGTGCCTGAGAGGTTTGAGATAATTGAAGGGTATGTGAATCCCACTGCAGCAACCTAAATCAAAACTTCTATGAACTGTAGGAATGCGAGTAGCAGTTCAAAGTTGTTTGTAATTGGAGCCAGTTGAATCCTTTTGATTTTCGAAATTGAGCTAAATAGTCACAACTCTTTCTTTTCCTCTCTCCCCCTGATTCTTTTTCATTACTTTTAGGAAGAAAGATCTTATTAAGGGAGTCAATGTTTTGACCTGCATTGTCAGGACTGAAGATGTGACAACAGAAAAACTAAGCATTGTAATCTGATCACTAGTTTATTCTTTAGGTATAAGAAAAGTGATATTTTGCTCTAACATGAAATAGTAGTGTTTGCCAAAAATGTAGTGATTTATCAGCTTTAAAGATTACAAATTCTGTGAAGTACTGAATATCTGAGAAGTGGTGCATCTTATTTGGGAGCTTGGAGGTGTTGGCCTAGAAATATCCTAGAAGCAATATACAGACCAGGTAATTAGACCGCAACAGGGTCTGA
Organism: Sagittarius serpentarius; assembly: GCA_034782735.1. Classification (NCBI taxonomy): domain Eukaryota; kingdom Metazoa; phylum Chordata; class Aves; order Accipitriformes; family Sagittariidae; genus Sagittarius; species Sagittarius serpentarius. Next base: position 7,118,963 of record JAVKLA010000042.1, on the reverse strand, counting down.
CCCAGGATGAGGAAGAGGAGGAATGCTGTGTCAGTAACAGAAGGAATGTTGAGTTCTGTGAAAAATGCTGTTGCAATTCAGTAGCTTAATGTGGGACCCTTTGGTGCTGAGCCCCTGCCTCTGGAAATAAATGCATTAGCCACAGTATGATGCAGGTAGGAGCAGATCCGTAGAACAGAAGGTGATGGTAAGGACCTGGCAGGAATGGGGAGGAGCTTACTTTAAACTACCTTTATTCTGGTTTTATGGACTAAATGCCCTCTAGTAGCCGAGTGTGTATGTATGCTGTCAGTGAGCAGTCTCTCTTCAGCATCTTCTGAAGGGGAATCCCTGTTACAATGCTGTAAGACCAAGTGTCACACAAACCAAAGCATGCTCAGTGGGACAGCTGAGGTGTTTGCTTCCAAAGTGCACTGCTGATCCAAACTACGGTGCTAATATAGATACCTTTCTTCTTTTAGAGATCAAACCATTCTGCAGTTCTACCTGATGAGTTGAACATCAGCTTGGGACATGTCTGCTGGGGAGGTCTGTCTTTGCTGGTTTTTTTTTTTGTGGTAGCTGAGACGTGATTTCTCTTTAATTGAGTTTCCTCTAATGCTGATTGTGAAACGCTTTCAAAGAACAGCCTGGAAGGTCTTCTAGCTCTTCTGATTCTGCCACTGGGACTTACAGAATGATAAAGCATTTTAATAAGCAACTTGCAGCTGTGCATCTCCACTTAAGCCGTTAATGCTTATTCTTGATATCCAGGCTAGTTACAAAACTTGTTTTTACCCAGGTGTTCTAGTGAGGTAAGTTCTTCTTATACTAGAATCTCGGCAGGAAAAGGAGGACATTAGTATTCCCCTATGCTGAGTTTAGAATCTACTGGAACACATAATCTTTATCAAGAGTACCATTACTTTTTATTTTCATAGGTTTCTTTATGTAGCATTTCAGGTCTCAGATTTGCTGAGGGGCAAAAGAATTTAAACTTGCACTTTTACATTTTATTTTTGCCATCCGTTCCTTTTAGTCATTGATGCAGGTGACACCACTGGGACCTGCTGAACAAACCAGGATAAATGATGGCTATTTACAAATAAGTGAAAGTCAGTGCTTACCTGTTTGGGAGATAAGTCACCTTGGATGCCATCTGTTGTTCTCAAAGGGATGTCTGCTATTTATTCCTACAGCAACTGCATTTTGTGCCTCTGAGAGGTCTTTAAAATCATATCAATAAAGCTGCTTTGTTGTGAATCTATAAAGCATCAGAGAGGTCACTGCCCTGATAATACCTTCTGCCTTTTAGTGCTCATCCAGTCATCCTTTGAAACAACAAATGAGGTCGGCTACCTTGCAGGGAAACTAAAGGGATGTTTTAATTGAGATAGGATTGGTATTTTTCCCCCCAATTTTTACAGACAATTTTTCATTGATATATCAAAATAGGCCATGGGGTATATGGTAAAAAGATAACAACTTTTCCCCTCGGTGCACTTTTTCTGACTGCTTTTCTACATACGTGTGTTTTGCTTGCAGGTCTAATGTTCATGCCCTCTAGCAGCAGGAACATGCAGAGGGGATGTCAAATCTCTTGCTGCCAAATGATAATGGAGATTTTCTTTAGCTCAGGAGAGAGGTCTTTGAGCATCTGAATGTTTTCTCTTGAAGTTAGACCAAGGGCAGATTTCAGAAAGAGGGGCTGCATCTGACACAAAAGTTGTGTTATTTTTAGATGTTACTGTATATCCCACCTCCATAATGGCGATTTCCCTGAGGGGATCTGAACCCATGCAGCACTCCACATTTGAACAAACCTACTGCTTTACAGAAGCCCGAGTTCTATGAAAATCTGCCATTTTCTGCCACTTCCTTTCTGGGAGAAAAAGACGAGACCTGCTGCAAACGCTCCGCCCTCCCTATCTTCTGGTTAGTAGGCCATGACAGTGAGTGTCAGTGGTGTGTCAGATCACTGGCGGAGTAATGATTATCTGAAAAAAAATTTAAAATGTTGTGACTGTCAGACTTTGTGCTCAGATCTCTTCTACTGGTGTCTAAACTGAAATCTGAACGCTGTATTCCACCAATATAACTATAGTGTTATTGTGTACATTAATAAGAAGTTCCAGATACGCATTTTTATGTGAGCTTGGTTTTTTGTTTTTACAAAACCACAGTGTACTTGTGGGGGATTTTTTGTTTTGTTTTGGGTTTTTTTAATGTGATTTTTTTTTCTTTTCTTAATAGAAGCATGTCCAGGCTGAACTACTATTTCGTTTTCTACGAAAAGCAAATCCCTTTTTAAATTATTTAATTGCCTAGTTTACTTCTATGAATCAAACCAATTGACATGTGGATGTCTTGCAGCGGGTACAACAGAGCCAAACGTTTTATTTTTAGGAAAGGAAGATGATCTGGAAGTATTTTAAACACTGAAGTACTGGCCTCTGTGTTGCACGCAGAAACTGAGGCCACAACACTGAATAGAGAGGGCGGAAAGGGGATTCTGCCTACCTGACGGAAGCCTGGATCTTTAAGAATCTCCTCCCCACTTACCAGGACTCTTAACTTCAGCATCTCAAGGAAGTGCCTAATGTGGCAGCATTTGCTTCCTGTCAGCTTTCCTCCATGCATGATGTTGCGGACCGTGGGGAGCAGCTAGAGCGCATGCAGGAACTGGGTGTTTATACCATAGCTCTCTGGGCCTCCATGCGGGGCTTTGAGAAAGAGGAGCAGTGGTAGACTGGGACGTTACGTGGGGCCGTCCATTCTTCCCTGGGGAACGTGAATGTTCTAGCTGAAGGGAAAAACTCTGAAATAGCAGAGGTGGGAGAGGGAAGAAGAAAGGAATTCAGTTGCCTTGCAGAGACCTGAGGAAGACCTTAAATTTATAGGTCTCTCCACAGTCATAGACCGTGATGGATTAATAAGTTGCCTCTACTTAATAAGGCATTGTAGTTTACACAGTCTATAAATTCTTCTGTTTAAATAGTCATTGCTTTTTGATCAGAGCAAAAGTCCAGAGTTTGGGTTCCTGTAGGCCCTTTGTTTTAGAAGAAGAAAATAGTTACCGAATCCCCTCTCTATGAAATCCTGCTTATTTACAAAGGCAGAAAGATGTAGCCCTGACGTGGCAGGATTGAAAGCTCTCTTCTTGTTTCAGGACCTTTTTACGTTTCCCTGTTTTGTTCAGGGCCATCTTTTTGGTCCAGCTTCAGTGTGGCTAGTTTACTTCCTTGCTGCTTTGCTCTGCCTGCTTCCTTTCACAGAAAGCCTTCTGAGAGGACAAGTGCTGTGTGAGTATGTGCATGTTCTGCTCGTTTGGGTGGAGATCCCTCTTTAGTTACCTGCTTCTACAAGAAGCTTAACTAGGCTGAATGAATAGTAGCAAGTCTGCTCCCCTCTTTTGGTTTCAAGCTGCAGTCATTTAAATCTGTATTCAAGTGTGTCTTGGCCACACTGATATTGGTAATGTAACTTCCGCTTACTTAACTTAGCTGGTGTTTTATGTTTGTAATTGTTACGTTGGGTTTTTTTCCACTAACTATTTGGTGAAAGATTTCATTTGCTGAAGGAACGGAAAGAACTTACTGGACCTGCTGGTTGCACAAAGCTGCAGTAAATTCCTGATTTCTGCAGGAGCTAGCTGCCTAAGTTAAAATAGTCTGAAAATACTGTTTGGATTATTTTTACGTATTTAAGCAACACTTGAAAATATAATGCTTTGTACATCTTTTATTTGTGGTAAATTTACTCCTAGTTACCACCAAGAAACTAAAATCCTAATTGACTTTGGAATATATACTCAGTCAGTTCTTGTCAATTTAATTTATCAACATCTACATGTGCTATAAAATCACTGTTAAGTACTGGATATCCAGCCGAGTATGGGTTTTATTTTAATGAACTATAGTGCATGTAAAATGAACAAGCAATTATTATATATTTGGGTATTTCCTATTTAAATTAAAGTTGTTAAGCTACTGGGAATAAAACCTGGATATTTACATAGGCAATTATAAGACTGAAAACATTTTGACACTTCCAGGGACTTTATGGAATTTGTTATGGTTTGTTTCTTCAGTCTGCTTTCTATATCTTTTTCCTTCTCCCCTCCTAGTAGCAATTGTGACTAATTACTTGCGCAAAATGATCAGCGAGAAAATTGATCTTCTCCAAACAGTCTTAAAAGTCATTTTATTGTCATCTTGTTGAAGCTGTTAGAGCAAAAGCTTGGGGGGGGGGGGGGGAAATGAGACGAAAA
>JAVKLA010000042.1:7103230-7114704 GCA_034782735.1 Sagittarius serpentarius | reverse complement strand
CCCCCCCCCCCCACAGGAGACGAAAAGAGAGAGCTGTGCTTTTTCTTTCCAGTGCGCCATCTAATCATTAAAAGGGAAAGGGACATTCTTATATCTCCAGTAGCAGTGATATCAGGGTGCTAGTGTCTGCCATGTCTGTCTTGCGACCCCGCTGTTGCTGCTGTGAAGGGCTGGGGAGGTGCAGCAGAGGTGGGTGGGAGCTGGTTCCTGGTGTTTTCCAGGTGTTCATCCCCTGATGGATTTCTTCCCTGAAACCACGCCGGTGTGTGAGAACAAGGGAGGCCTCTTGTCGTGTTGCTGTGCCTAATACTGAGCAGAGAAAATGTGGAATGTTTTGGAATCTTCTCTCTTTATCTCTTCTTAATTTATGTGAGAGTCTTACGAGATGAAACGTCTTGTCTTTTACCTGTTTCCATTTCAGCCTCAAATTAGGCATTGCCATCTTTCATTGCAACAGCCTGCAACTGAAAAGCATCTGGAGTTTCCATTCTGGGCTGGTGTAAAATGCTTTGGTCCACTCATTTTTGACTATTGAGCATCCTTTTAAAAATTATTTCAATAAACTGTTGAACTATTGGGGAAAAGGTTCTCCCAAGCTTCAGCTCCACTGAAGCTTTCAGTGCAGCCCATACAATGCTGCATTTCACCAGTTTGGTTTTAACTTCCCTCATTTTGCCTTCACTTCTTTGAATATATTGACTCCGTAGAGCAGTTTGACAAAATAGGTTTTGCATTTATGAGCACTTTGGCACTGTGTATTCCTTTCCATCAAATAGACTGATGTGCATAAACAGGTATTGATAAGCATTTAGTGGAGAGTAAATAGGTATAAAAATAACAATAAAAAGTTCTTTGTTTCTTACCTTTTTGAAATGTACATGGATATTTCAGCAGAGAACAGACACTACTGCAGCCTATGGTTTATTTTTGGGAAGGAGCTGGAAAAAAGAAGAGATTTGGTCATGCTAGATATCTAGATAACCCATGTTGCAACCAGAATGTGCAAGAGTTTACTGTTACTTAAAATGCAGGTTTAGTAGATGCTTTTATGCTCTCTTGATTTTTATTCTGTCTCTAATTTTTCAAAGAAGTGTTACCTGAGAAAAATCTCAGTCTTATAAATAAAAAGATAAAATTGACCAATGTCAGACTTCCTTTAGCAAAGCAGAGAAGGTGACATTGCCTCACATTAATTGTCAGTCAGTGTTGCTGTGATTTCATGCTAAATAAAAGTCAGACATCTAGAGATCTTACCCTCATTAACTGGAAGACAGGTCATTTTGGGTAACACATTCGAGTGCATAAGATAAAGGAAGAAAGCAGACCATCAGAGACAGAAAAGATTTAATGTCTTTAGGATACGTCTCATTAAATTATTTTGTTTCAAACTCAGATTGTAATCAGATATTGACCTTTATAATGAGAGAAATAGCTTCACTGACATTCTGTGATAGGGATAAAAAGAAATCTAGTCTTGTACTGCAGCAGTTGTACAGTTTATCCATGTAATCGATAAAAGTCAATAAATTAATCCTGCTATTAAAAAAAAATGAGTAAGAGAGTTTATCAAATAAAACCCAGAATGTAATAGGTGGTGATGTTCTTTAGTAATTAATGTGTTGCATTTATTGCCCCTCTTGAGCAGAGGACTTCTAGAATGATTTATGACTTGCTCCTGTTCCCATAGATCAGTGTAAGTTTTGCAGTAAGACTCTAGAGCAGACTCTTAGCCATGCATTGCTGTAGAGGCGTTTTCAGGCAGAGAAAGCCTGCAACTTGTTACTTCCCTTATGTGTGTGGTTTTTTTTTTATTTGGTGTAATCTCAAGGTTATTTCAAAGTAGTTTATTTGTAGTAAATCTGCTATACTAAAATGTTGATCTGAGTTGTATCCTTAAATGGAAGGTGTGACACTTCATATCAAAGTAATTGATTTGCATTTGTTTTGAATTAGCATGGCTCTTAATGTTCGTTAGCTTATCCAGAAGTTCTTTTGATTTGTAAAATGTCAAGTCAGCTAATAAAAATACTTAATATCACAGGTTTCAAAATGAAGTTGATCAGTGCCAGCTGTATCTAACACTCCTTTCCAGATAGCTTACTCCGTATTGCAACACCAATCCTTTAATCTTTAAATAATCACCTTGAACAGTTGCTGTGAATTTTGGGGAAAATTCAAGGGAGGCTTTGTTACTTGCTGCTTAAATAAATATTGAAGACTTTTCTTACTAATGCTGCTACTTTTCATCAGTCATAAACGTGCTTTTAAGTAACAGAGCACAATCCTTGGCAATACCTATACTAAAACAAGATATAAAGAACAAAGCGAAATATCCCACACTTCTTTTACTGTTTTATTTCATGTAAGAAACTGTCCTGTAAGTTAAAACCCTAAGGAGAGAGTTATCTGCTTTCCTATCAGTGGTCTGTTCTTAACCCCTCCTGTTTTCACTGATTGTCCCCAAGTCTAGTATTTTAAGATTGGAGGAAGGAGGGTTCTGCATTCGTGAATTTTGTTAACCATGATCTCCCCCCAAGAAGACCTTCAGTCTTCTTGTTTCCAAGTCCTAGCCTTTTTAGTTCCTCCTGATAAGGCAGATGTTCTGTTTCCTTGATAACTTCAAAGTGCTAAGTCATAAGCTCATTTCTGAGCATTAAAACAGAAAAGTCGTATTCATTTTTATATGGCTGGTGTAGTCTGCTTTTATGTTATGAGTAATTTATTTCACTGTTGTGCTCGGCTTGTTTCTGGTTAGATGTATTGCTTCTCTGTTTAAATGTTTGGGTTATGAGAGCCTGTAATTGTGGTGACAGTTCCACTGGATTCAAAAGTAGGGTTTTTTTAACCATACCTATTAGATGTAGAAATTAAAAGTATGTCTCAATCAAAGTAAAGCTTTTCTGGAAAAACGCATTTGCAAGTGGCATTCAGCATGGCAACAGTAAATTGATTTCCATGTTCGACTACCTAAATAGTAAATATGAAAATTATGAATCATGGGAATAGATTGCCTGGGAAGACTGTGCATTCACTGAAGGTTTCTACGAACAAGTTAAGTATTTGTATTGCTACCTTGTATTTGTTTGCAAGTGCTCTGTCATGTCTGTCGCATGCATAAACATCTATGTGCTTTGCTAGCTGGCACAATGTGCAAATAATTCTAAAATAGTCAAGCATCACTACTGTTTAGAGAAACCTAATCTGTATCTTGTGCACAATTCTGTATTCCTAAATGTGAATTTTTTTTTTAATTTTTCTTTTTAAGACCTGGCTCTTTCTCTGTAGGGTTTGATTTTGCTGTGTTCTGGATTCTGATTTATGAGGAGACCATTTCACGTAATTCTGGCATTATAAAGAGATCCTAAAATGAGTAGATACGAAATGCTAGCTTTTAAGAATTTTTCACAGTGACAGACTGATTTTTTAAAAAAAACCCACCCCTCTGCATAAATTAGCATAAGCATGTGTATCAGAGGGGATACTTTTGGGATAAAAGTTTTAGAAGTGTTTTTGTGTTTGTATAACCCAGGTGTAGTTCCTTCCTCGTACATGCACTTGTAACAAAATTGCTCCTATAGCTTTTCCTAGGTTTATGTTGAATATTAATATCCATATTAACAGTCATTTTCAAAGACAGACAGGTGAGTGGGACTGCATGTAAACAGGCTTCACTAAGAGGAGCACTGGTTCTGAACCAGTTCAGGATCAAAGGCTTGTTTCTGAGGCAGGCGCTTCAGTGTAACTGTTGCATGGTGTTTTGTAAGGTAATGTGCACCATCGTTCAACATTGTCTCCCTGTTTTTTTCATAGTAACATTGGATAACTGTAGTTGATTTGATGATAGATACTAATATTGATGGGAGAAACCACCTACAGTTTCCTCTTCTCTGTTCTTTAGTAACAATTACTGGCTTGGGGATTACGACAAGTTGTAAGAAAAGCTCTTCTGTCTTGAGCAATGAATTATATCACAGCAGGGTTGTATTTCAGAAAGACAAGAACATGAAGGGACATAGTTTGATTGGTTTTGCTCTTGGTCCATAGACCGATTCTAATAGAAGCTCTCTTCTTTAGAAATTTAATTTATTCTGATCATTCAAAAGTCCTGATAATTTTTTCAAATATCTAAGGGAAGAAGTGGCTTTCTCTTTTTTTCGTACGTGAAGATCAATATTAAAAGTGGCTGAATAATCTGTTCTTACAACCTCAGATCTTACTGTCTTAGGCAAAGGAATATTTGCTTTCAGAGCTCCATCTTCTTGCTATCATTTATCGTCCCAGCACTGGAGCAATTTTGCTTTTGTCTGAGCAATCTGATGTGAACTAATCTGTTCTGTCTTATATTGAGATTAACAAGCCATATACCTTCAGGCATAGGCCAGATCTACAGCAGCAGAGCCCAAATGAACTTGAACACGAGGTCAATCAACTGCACAAAATATATCACACAGTTATTCCAAGGCTCATGCTGTGTCTGTAATTGCCCCTTGTTCTGTCATTAGAGCTCCCCTACAAGTCATTATTTTGAGTCAGCAGAGCTGCAGGGAACAGTCAGCCTGATGGTTAGTATAGTGCTGAATAGATAATATAAATACCTCCCAGCACAGAAATACAAGGAGCAGGTATTTAGATTAAACCTAGTAAAATATATGGTTGTTAATCCCTTTTGACTCTAAATTAAAACAGTACTTGCAAAACTTTCAGTAAGACTGCTTATTCACTTGGCCCCTTGAAATGATGGTGATTTATTTTTTTTTTTCATTGACAGGGTTTCACAAAAAATAAATGGAAATTGGGCACCAGTTGTGCTATGAGGTTATGAAAACCTTATTGAAATAAGACTTAAGCCACAGAACTGCTGTCTTTGGAAGTACTGTTCTGTGTTTTCCCATAAATCTTAGAAGTTTTAAGTCAGCTGGATGTGTAATAAGGAAAAAAGTATCAGTGTTGTCCAGTATAACAGGTGATGGAAGATCATTCATTTCTGAACCCAACCCAGTTTTAACCTGTGGCATCTAAACACTGAGTGGGGTGGTTAGCTGCTCTTCCAATCGTTCTTACTCTGCTGGGGTGTCTATAGAGCACTTTGCAAATGCATTCCTTGCAAATGGTGACTAGCTAGCTCTCCCAGCTAGTTCCTTATTTTGGGTACCCCCTCATGCTTTCTAAATTAAGTACTTTCCCATTAGTGCATCCCAACGCATATACTCAGACCCACAGACCTTACTTTGCAGGGCATATGGGCACCCAAACATACCTGTCGGGTGAGTGTCTGCATAGGCGACCTTCAGACAGCCCACAGGCAGTTCACAGGCTGTCTGTACCAGAGCTGTGTGAGCAGGTCCTGGACAGATCGGTGATGGTATATAGGTGCAAAGTTTGATTTTAAGTACAAATGCAAAGCTGTCATTGGTGAGTGAGAGAAAGAGGACAGATGGACGAAGTACTCCAAAGCAGCTGAGTGATTTAAGAACTCAAGAGAATGGTATGTGAAGTGTGTGTTTTCTTAGAGAAGCTAATTCCCTTCTGTTCTTGTTGCAGTCAGCGGAGAGTTTCCTTCATGGAGGCATTCACAGAACATGAAGTTATGGTCCATCTTCCTGTATTGACTATGGAAGAGGATCAGGGAATATGAAGTTCCCACAGTTAAAGCTAGGCTGTGAAAGTCTCAGTTTTGTTTTCAAAAGGAATGTAGAGGCTCAAAACAAGAGACTACTCATTTCAGGTATGGTGGTACTGTAGAAATTCAGAGAAGTTACAGGTAGGAGCTGAAGTTTTCTAGATAGGTGAAGAAGAGAGTTATGTGACGAACAGGTCCTTACAGGTGCAGGTCCATACGTGTTTCTTAACATAGAAGATAGATTCACAAAGTCAAAATGAACACCAAATATCCGTCAGAAACTGAGCACCAGAAGCATCTGAATAAGTGCTGTGGACCTTTTGTCAAAACGTTAGTCCCCAAAGTTCACTTTGGTAAAAATGTCAAGAAATGATGAATTCTTACTGTTGTAATGGTAAAAGTGGGTATTATTTGAAATATACTGAAACAGGCCACAAGTTTTCAGACAGAAAATAATAACACGGATTTGCTGGTGCTGCTGAACTTCATATTCTCTTTGCAATCTTACCCATAACAAATGAGTAGATAACTGTGACAAAGCCAACTTTATAAAGGAAAGTAATCTTACTTTTCCACATAATAAATACCATTTTTCACTGTTCTACAATAAATGATAAGCTAACCAAATCCCAACTGAAAAACTGAAACACAAAATGGCACTTAAGCCATTCTCCTTCCAGTGATTTCCTTGAGCACAGGAGAAAAAAAAAATTTGTCATAAGACTTCATTGCTCTTGTGTATTCGCAACAACAGATGCAGCTGTTTTGCAGCCAATTAAAAGCAGGATTATGTTTATTAAGACTACAGTCTGTAAAGAAGATGGTCCTTTCTACATAGATCTTGATTCCAGGAGGATCTACAGAAGGCCTGGAGGAAAACCAACACTCAGATTTTACATAGTGCCCTAAAATGAAATAAGATGTGGTTTGGATGGAAATTCATGATGACTTTCTCAGGTGGTTGTTTCTGAACAGTATAACTGTATACAAGCAAAAGCGCACTGAGAAAGAAAAGGTACAACTGGTTGTCTCTTGAGGTCACCTTTCAGAATAGAAAAAGTATCAGTCATCACAAGGTCATCTGCAGTATGATCAAACTCAAAAGCTCAAAAATGGTGACTCATGTCTGCTTAAAACATGAAATTATTTTAAAACCTTTATATTTAATAAACAAATACAGTAGTTTTTTTTTATTTGTTTCTGAAGGTGTGAATTCACAGTCCATGGTTCCCAGCTTCTCTCTTATTAAAGGTATAGGAAGCCCACTTCTTGAATGAAAACACAAAATCTCGAATGTAGGAAGTGGAGCTATTAAAAAAACCCAAATATTTTACATATATATGAGGGAGTTGTGAGAATCATGAGCACTGGCATTTCCCCACAGTGATACTGGAGTTATGGTACTTAGTGCCAAGCTTTGAGAATATCCTGACATATGGATGTTTATAAATCAGTATTTCTATGTAGTATGTATATGTAAAAAGCTGACTTCTCATAGCACACATTCAACAAATGTTATTGCATCTCCGTGCTTTAAAAAGCAAAAGGAAAAAAAAAAAGACAAATACTCTTACCCCAGTAAGTTCCTATGTCAAGTCTCAAAGCAAGCTAAAGCTCCTGGCAGCTTACTTCAGACTGGTAGCTGAATAGCAATGCTAATTTTGCACAATTTATAGAATTCTGTAATTATTACAACTTACCTACAAAAAATTCATGAGGTGAAATGGAAATTTTCTCTAATATATTAACTGTTTTTGCAACCATAGTATATGAGAGAATCATGCTTGACTGGGCTAGGAAAAAGAAATAAAAAATCCAGGCATACAATGTTTCTACTGCTTGCTATGAAGGATCTTTGTTCAGAAATATATCAACTTCCCTTGAAGAGTTTGGAAATCCAGGGTTAGGATGATGTTTTTCATTTAAAATTTTTGAATTGTGATGAGAACTCAATTAAATGTCTCGCAGAGAACCATAAAAATACAGATCTGTTTTGGGGCTAAGTCTGGTTTGAATGACAACGATAGAGCAAATACTCTATTTGACTTCTTGCACCCACTGGGTCGCTGAGCCTATCCTTGCATATCAATTCATGTTTCAGAAATAGAACACATTAACTTTATGAAGTGTCATGAATGACACAGGGGTCTGAAATATCTCTTAATTCTTCTTTCTGAACTATTTTATTTTAAGTACCCTGTGCACAGGGGGCAGTGAAGGTTTCCACTCTGAACCTTGGCTCTTCTATAGAAATTCTGTAGCATAGAAATTCTATTGAAAGCATCCTGTATAAAATACAACAGAATTTAAGACCTATGTTTAGCTAAGTTTCACTGACTGGTTTTCATAATATTCTCTTATTTTATATCATGGCAATAAGTAATATGAAATCACTACGCTATGTTGTAGTCTTTATGGGTTACTTTATTGTCATCTTAAATATTCTAGACTGGTCAGCATGCACTTTCATATCATAGTATTGTTCAGAAATGTAGAGAATGCTGATGTGGACAAGCTGTTCAGTCAATATACAGACTGCTAGAAAGAGTCAAATTAGTACCTCATACCACTGTGAATTACAACTTGGCCGCATGGCAGTTGATGCCAAGACAGGAGAGATTCTGCATTCATGTAGTCTCATTTCAGAGATAATTAGAAGACTGGAAAGCTTGTATTAAATTAACATACAGTTGAGCAGCTCAAGCTGTGGGTGTCGAAGCTGGAAGTGGCTTTGCAACTTGCAGTACTAAGATTCAGGAACCTGACTTGCCCTGTAAACAAGATTTAAATCTGTGGGTTTAGTTCAGTTTTGGGTTCTTGCAGTTCCACTTGTCCAGGTGTTAGCACCATGCTAAGCAAATTTAAGTTAAGGCAGTGCTGATGTCCTAGCTCTTCAGAAAATTAGCTGCTGAGAGATCATTTGTCTGGTGCTCTCCACTTGCACCATTGCTTCTTGGTAATCCAAAATATGTTGGATCAGAGTCAAGGTTTCAGCCTGATGTTTAAAGGACACTAGTAGAGTTGAATGAGAAACTCCAGCTGTGTGTCTAATTTTCTGACACTGATCCCCTTAGAGTTTGCAAATTCATCAGCTTCAGGAGAGAATATGTGGATGAAGTTTGTAAACTCATGGCAGAATAGAAGACTGACTGCAAGCATCAAAATGGCTGAGATAAGTACAGAACTGTCTTCCTCCACATGAGTTTCTACTACTGCCACTGAAGGTGATAGACAAGACAAGGGAAGGAAAAGGCAAGATAAAGACAAAGAGAGAAAAGAGATAATACAAATTAAAAGACAGAAGATGGGGATAAATATAAAACATAGCCTAGCTTATATGAAAACTAGCACAGTGACTTTTTGTGACTTTGCTTATAATATTTTGAGATGCAGTGAGTTAATGGGTGACAGGCTTTGCTACTGGAAGAAAAGAAAAAGGAGGTTCTTACTTGAGTTTTCCATGATCAATTGAATTTAAAAGACAGTGTGTTTCTGGGAAGACCATAAAAGGTGTTTTTATGTGTGCATTTTGGATACCTGTTTTGCCTAGCTGGCTTTGCAGACATAAAGCTGCATATTTAGATATGTAAGTGAAGTCTCCTCTGTGTCACGTTATTTTTTTTTTAAAGAGAGATTGAAGAGTGCACATGTCAAGAACTGAGAATCCTCTGCGTTTTCTTTCAAGCCTTTGTGTACATGATGAGCTAGAATAACCTCCCTGAACTGAATTATCCTTCCATACTATGGTTCAGTGAATATCATTATATTTCAGCACAGCTTGAGTGATTTTTAATGCCAAAAACATCAGCAAGAAATACAAATGTTACAAAAATATTGAAACAATACCATAAAAAAAACCCAGGATCATAAATACTTTACTTTGCAAGGTCTGGAAGGTCAACATAGCTATAGTGTGGAAAATTAAAATGCTCTCTGTGTGAATGCCTTTGGGGGGGGGGGGAAAAAAGACAGTGTTTTACCTTGGAAATACAGAATTCTTATTTGAGGCCAGTTAACAATAACAACTATTTTCCTGGTAGTTGGAATAGATGTAAGTTAATTCATCTGTGATTGTTTCATGTTTGTCACCTGGATGTTCCTAAATACAATATAATTAAAGCAGAATTAGAGAAAGTGGAAAATCAGTGACAGCTTTTACGTGAGCGATGCGCTGCACAAAGTAACACACATCAACCTAAGATTTTGGCAGAATGAAATCAAATGTGTGCAGGCAAGAACTGATGTTTGTGACAGGCTTTGAATTTGGAAGCCTTCCCCTTTTCAACCAGCTGTTCTGTTGGTGCACAGCCAGTCTATCAGAACGCAAAGGAACACAGCAAGGGGGAGAGGAAAAGAAAAGGAGAAGTTCTGCTGCATGTTGCAGATTGCCATGGTGGAACTGAACATTTCCTATTTACCCAATCTTCCTTCGCTCTCAGTTACTACTTTGCAACTGGAACTTGCCTTTGCCCGTTAATCTTGTATCGGCAGTTGTTCTCTCCCTTGGAGGTCTTGCTCAGTTTCAGTGTTCCAGTCTTACATATGCATTCACATGCTATCTTGGCTTTAAAAAAGCGAAACCTCAAAACCTGCCTGCCTGCGCTGGTTTGTACTTCTCCGTGTATGTTACTGTATATCAGTGACTTTTGGATAAGGCGGTTTGTGCTTGTTGTCTGCCATATCCTCTCTGAACACAGTCTTGTGAATGTTTCACTCCTATATGGGCCTTAATCTTAATGGAAGGAAGGAACCTGTGAAAATAAAAGGAAAGTTTTCTCTTAATCTATTGCTGTTAATATAAATTTATATTGCTATTAGCATCTCCCATGGATGCTCAAAATATGGATAAAATGGAATTAAGTGTTTTTGCTAACATGAACCTCATGATGATAAAATAAGCACCAAAATGTTTGATAGCCTTTTGGTGATCTGTGGTAGAATGACTGAATATTAATTTTGAATTTTTACTCCATTTTTAAAAGCTGTAACTCTGGCAACTGATGAAATTCCTGTTCAGCAGAAATGAGGAATTATTTTGTCAATAACTGACCCGTTGAGCATGCGTCTTATGACATATAAGATGACAGTATCAGTCTGAGAAATAGCCTGCAATGAACACGCAACCGTATAATAAACATTTTTATCATCTTCTAATTATTCCATCTATTTTTAATAACTGCACTTTTTCTGATCTCCATTTTCAATGTTTTCCAGCTTCTGATGACACAAAGTGCTCTATTTTCAAAGAACATGGTCTTACAATGTCTTAAAAATTTCCCTCCGAGGTATTTTCTGCCTAGACATCCTAAGAGAGAGCTATGAGAAGGATTTGGGAACAAGCCTCGCAATACCTTCATGTTATATCTTGAAACAGCAGGTAAGTAAACTGTTATACTTCCTTCAGGAAATAGGAATCTTTGTGTACAGAACCATAAAAACCAACAGATTGATTTTAATGTAAGGTTTTTTCCTAAATTAATATTTTTAATCAAAGGATGCCGTCATTCAGCCTTTGACATGAATCTTCATATGCAAGCTCTGATTTCCCTGCAATAGCATTACAGCAGTTTTATGCAGTAATATTTACAGTGATGTGGATGACAAGGCAACATTTGATCTGCCCTGAGGCTACAGGAGATGAGGAGATCATAGAATCATAGAATTGCCTAGAATGGAAATGACCTATGAGATCATCTAGTCCAATTGTTAACCTAGGACTGACAAGTCCCCCACTAAACCATGTCCCTAAGCACTACATCTACATGGCTTTTAAAAATATCCAGGGATGGGGCCTCCACCACTGCCCTGGGCAACCCGTTCCAATGCCTAATGACCCTTTCAGTAAAGAAATTCT
>JAVKLA010000042.1:7068134-7093120 GCA_034782735.1 Sagittarius serpentarius | reverse complement strand
TGAAAGGGTCATTAGGCACTGGAACGGGTTGCCCAGGGCAGCGGTGGAGGCCCCATCCCTGGATGTTTTTAAAAGCCGTGTAGATGTAGTGCTTAGGGATGTGGTTTAGTGGGGGACCTGTCAGTGCTAGGTTAAATGATTGGACTAGATGATCGTATAGGTCTTTTCCAATCTAAGCGATTCTATGATTCTATGATCTCATTGCATTATACAGGCAACAAAAAAAAGATTCTGTTGCAAAGCTGTTACTTTTTTGTTTTCCAGAAGAAGATCCTGAGTGCAGACAGTTTAAACCCTAGATGGATGCTGTGCCAGTGGGGTTTTGGAGACTGCATGTCCTGATATGTGTTCGGACCTAATGAAGGCTTCTTAACAGAGGCTAGTATCTTGCACAGAGAGCAAAGGTATGATGGCTTGGTGGTGGAGGAAGGTCGTGCATGTCGTCCTTTACACGTCAGAGACCGTAAAGCAACTTTAGATTTATCTGAGGCTGGCATTTGTGTATAAAGGCCTCAACTTTGCTGGTCTTAGGTTATCATGCTTTCTATATGAATTACGATTGCAGACATACTATTACCTTGTTCTTTTGTGTATATCAGACGATGCATGTGTGCTTCACTCCCATAGAAGCAAATTGTCACTTTAGATTTTTGACTTGAGGTTTTGAAGTGCCAGTGCATAATTACTCCAGAAGACAGTACACTGAGTTTTCAAAGTAGGTAAGAACCCTATGGTCTCTCATCCAGGCTCCCTTCACAGCTCAGTACACAACTTACATCCATACATCCTGTAGAAATGAAGTGTATTTTCTCACAATAAAAACGTGGTCGAAAAAAAGTCGATTTACATCGGTGTTTGAAGAGCAAGGGGTAAGTCATCCCTTTGCAAAGGGGGATGACTGGTATCTCAGTAAGAATTTCCAAATCTCATTTTAGCTGCTCCTTGCAGCAAGATCATGAGCATCAGGAGTGTTTGCTGTTGATCCTGACAGCAGATTCTAGGAAGTATCCTCTATAGGAAATAAAGGAAGGAACGAAAGGGTACACAGAGTACCACTGTGCTGAAAATTAGATCAAAGCAGCACTGACACCTGTAAGGCCTGAAACAGGGTAAGACTAAAGAAGGTTCAAAATTGAATGACTTCCCATTCAGTGTTACTTAAAAAAAAAAATGGGTTAATATCTAAAAATAAAAAATAGAAAAGTAATTTTCCCTTGCTGTTCTGCCTATTTTGTCTTCACAAACGTGGGTGATGAGCTGTGAGCTACAGGTGCATGAGGACAAATTTCCCAAAAGGCTGCTGCTCTTTTCTGCTTTCAGTTTACTTCTGTTGCATTTGCCTCTGTGATCCTCTGCTAGTAGCTCAGTTCTGGGAACAAATCTGGCTACTCAGACCAACAATTTTTGTGGATGTTCATGGTATTCAGCTGCCAATCAGATGCATGCAGATGCAAATTGGACGGTTATATACACAAGTACTTTGATTTGACTCTTAACCCATCTTGAGCCTGTGAAGTCTCAGTATGGATTTTTGTAGGTGGAATTTTTGCTTTCTTAAAAGGACACTGAACCTTTGAAACACCTCCACTTAATGGTTGGTTGGGTCAGTTTGTTTATGCTTACTTTATAGATGATGAAAATCTTACAAGCCTGAAGCTCAGCCTGAAAACATATTGCTGAGGCTAAAAATACTTGCAAAATAATGTAACAGATAAAGCTCTGAAGAAACAGATTTTATTTGACAGTCTTGAAATTTTTTTCAATGACTGCACAAAAGCGTTAAATGGGAATGGCCTGGGGACAGGCACTAAATCAATAAGCACCAGTAAGTTTGTGAAATCAATTTTTTGCTTTTCACATACACAAAAATTGATGCAGCCAATGCTGTGTAACTCCCATTAATTGCCCAGGGTGACAGAAGATTTATCAATTGCTTATTGACTTCTTTGAAGCCATAGGGGCAAAATGGAAATAGGTGCAAAGGTAACTGTGTAATACAGAAGATATCCTTCCTGAGTTGATGTGTAAATATAGGCACAGTAGATTCTCTAGAGTTTCACAGTTTTTCTGCCATAATATGTTTGTTATCAACATTTCTGCAATCAGAAGCAGAAACAATGTTATTACAGTGGCAAAATTGCTAAGGTGTATTATAGAAAATATATATTCAACATGTAACATACAGTTAACATCATGAATGTTACAAAAGTATATCATATTAAGAGTCAGGATTTTCAGAAGTGGCCATCTGTCCTGTGCTATCTGCCCTGAGCACAGACTCAGGGTCTGTAATTGGGGTGTATGGAAATGGAGGTCTGTACAAAATCAGTTTTGTTCATGAAAACCTTTGCCTTCAGCAACTCTGTTTTTCCTTGATAGTTTGCCTGTCTTCCCACTCAGGGCCATGGGCACTGATGACGACATTTCCATCTTACACTTTATTTTACTTTCTTTGGGCTGAATATAATTTCTGTTGTTAGCTTCTGTTTTAGCTCAGTTCTTTCAATTGTTTTTGTACTTCACATGCTTTTACTCTGCTTTCTTCCTTCCTTCACAGTTCCTTTACTGCTCTAGCTTTGTATTGCAGCCTTTATGTCTCTTATCATTCTTTCCAAAAGCCTAAAATACCCACTGCATAAGATGCTCTCGGCAGGCAGAGCAAGGAAGATGCCAGAGTACCAGTGGCAGATAATTTAGCAATGGTATTTTGTATCAGGTTCCTTTAGATGTGCCTGGCTACAGAGAGGCCAGGACCATTTTCATATCTTGTGAATGTTTTCATACCTACAAAAAAAAAAAGATACAACATTTGATCCCTTCCTGAGATATGTTAGGTAGAGAGAGGATGGGTCACGTTATGAATGCATTAGACTGATGTTTAGGAAAACTACAGTAAAATCCCAGTTCTGCTAAAGACTTCCTATTTTGTCACACATCAGGCATCTAGACCTTGATTTGTCTAAATGTGCGTTTAACTCCAGTGATTAATTATGCTTTAAAATGTTTAAGTATTTAAATGTTTTCCTGATGAATGTTAAGATTATAGTTAAAATTGAAGCGTCTTTGCTGAATCAAACTTTGCTGAATTGGCTGCTTCCTTTTTGATTTCCCACTCCATAAAAAAGGAGATAACGTGTCCTTCTTGCTGCTATCCTTTGACATATATTAATCTTTTACACTCAGGTGTTCCACAGGAGTTCCTGTTCAATTTAGTAGGATGACTTGTAAAGAAGATACTCTTGCCCCCAACTAAAGGCATCTCCTCATCAGACCTTCAGCATTTTTATAGGGGCCACAGGCTCTAATTACTCTGTTATAAATAGCATATTTCACATTTAACAGCTATAAAATCAGCTACTGCTTCTTATGCACCCTACTCAATCTTCTTACTTCCCCTGGGTATGAGGTGTGAGAGAGCTCATTAAATTTCTAAGTCAGAAAAGAGAAAAAAGTAAATAAAAATAAATATGAAAATTAAAAATACACCATCTGTGGTATAAACAGGGCACTCTGAAATGTTAGTTAAGATTTCCATAAATGTGACACATGATAAAAAGAGCAGTAGCACAAAGAAAAAGACGAAAAAGACATTTGAGGCTAATAAACTTTGCACTGAAAAGTGACACCTGACACTTCAAAGTGAAAGAACTGAGAGTTATTTGTTTTCTGTGTCTTTAACAGAAAACAAATTAATAGTCTTTTTTTTCAATAATAAATTACTTGAAACTCTAACATACTTATATAACCTACAGTGGAGCCAAGAGTGGGAGAAAGGTTTAGCATAAGCTAGGTTTTATATTTTTCTCTTTTTTCCTAAATACTGTTTAAAAAAATGATTTCCAGTCCTTCAGTGTCAAACTGATCTTCTTCCTTTTATCTTTAGCTCCATTCTAACTCCTCTTTGAGGAAATAAATCCATCTAATACGCTTAGCGTGAATGCAGACAAGCATCCTGGAAAATAAGTCCATCACACTCTTGCTTTCTGTCGGTTCTTCCCTGTTTTCTAGCATAGAAGCTAAATTTCAACAACTAATTGAAACTAATCCTCTGTAGCAAGATTTTAATGGTGACAAATTGTGACTTCTGCATAAGAGTAAGATCAAGAATGTACAATTCAGTGAGATAATATATTCAGGGAAGTTAAATTGATATTTGTAGGTGGCATTTATGAAAAGAGAATGAAGTCATTTAGCATCAGTTGGAGGCCTTAAGTTAGCAGTCACAGCACAAAGTCAAATTTAAGTTTTACGAAACAAATAGCTAGTAAAGGTCCATCATGTATTTAAAAGAGAGGAGATACTGATTTAGAATTAAAAATCAGTAATGTGATGTAGCATCAGCAGACATATGAGTGTCTTGCCCATAAACCCCATAAGCAGAAACTCTTTAAAACCCTGGATGCTGAGAAGGACAGTGGAAATGATGGAGGAGGAGGAAAAGAAGCAGATTTGGCAAGCTGCATCTTGATGAGCTATTAGACTTAAGAGTGAGGAAGCAAGAGAGTTGCAGCTGAAAGCTCTATCAACCTGCTGAATACTTTATCTCTTCAAAAGGAGCAGATTTAAAAAAAAAAAATCCGTTATCTTTGGAGATCCACAGCTGTGTAAATAGAAAGCCCTTACCCTCTGGTGAAAGCTGTCTCGAATGTACTCCTCAAAGGGTAATCAGGAGGTTGATAATGGAATCGGTGGGTTATGACATTATTTCGTGACTGCTCACTCTGGGCTCGGTATCGATTTGGCTCCACAAATAAGGCAGGCTACAAGAGTGCATCACGCTCCTGTTTCAGTTAGTTTGTCTCTGTGTGTACCTGTGAGCGAGCTGTGGCGAGTCTCGCCTACCCTGCAGGACTGTGCCGGGGCAGGGGGGTGTCACCAGAGGGAAGGTGTCAGTGCCCGCGCCCCTGCCCCTGCGCGTGGCTGGGTGTTCGCCGTGCAGCAGTGCTTGGCACGAAGAGCCCCTTCTCTCTTCCCAGCCGCGTCACCCTCTCTCCCTTACTTCTGGGGCCCTTTTCTGACCTCCCTGAGCTGTTCTTCTAGTTAAGTAAAGAAGAAAGAGGAAAAGGGGGGAAGTTCAACCAGCTCAGTCACTGCCTCGTGACCCGCCGGCACACCTGAGGCGATGAGGTGTGGGGGGAGAGGGAGCAAGTATCGCAAGTCTGAGCTGCTTTTTGGGTTGTAACTGCTGTGAACATCTGCGTGTGTAGAAGCGTGAGCAGAGTGATGCAAAGCAGCAGGTGAAATTTCCCTGGGAAAGACAGAAGGACATGATTTCACATGTTCAGTTTTTTGAGGATGCGATACCTTCCAGGACTGGAGCTGGTCATCTCCAGCAGAGAGCTGGTGTGGGTCACTGGGGATCTGATGGGAGATAAGCTAGAGCTAAGCAGTTAGTGCCTTTACATTGAGACAAGACCATAGTTTTGTGGATGTATCTGTATATTGCTCCATATAATGTAGCCTCAAGGATAAGCCTTGAGCACCTGAACTACCAGAGGAAAAGAAAGTGAGTAGCACATGAGGCACGCTGTCCCCATAGCAGTTTGGCCCTCAGAGTTGTACTCCTGAGCCTGGCTGCTGAGCAGTTAGTTACACAGTAACTGTACTTTTACTTTCTGTTATAGTAACTTTTATGGGCTAATTTGAGGCTGTGGAGTCCCTACTGTGAGATGCTAAAAGACAGCCTTCGCTTTGATACATAAATATGTGCTTGGCAAAAGTGATGTGCAAAGCTGTGACAAGGTATTTAGAGTACATGAAAAATATGGGACTTGGTGTCGTCCTAGAACTGAGGCATTATGATTTAATAGTGAGATTGATTTAACTGATTGAAAATTTACTGAGAAATGAGACATGAGACAGAGTATCTATTACTTAATGTCTCAAAATCAAAATGGGCATATTTCAAAAGATATAAGATGGCTGGGACAGACGATGATGGGCTCACTTCAGGAATAAATTGGTAAAAACCTATACTTGTCAATATGCAGGAGGTCAAACTGGATGATGATAATGGTCCATTTCAGTTCCTAAAAATTGGTGAAGCTAATAATTTCAGTAGAAATGCTGGCTCTGACTGTCATTTGCACTATGACCTCTTCACATCCATCTGGAAGTGTTAAGTGGCCGTAAAGTACATGCAAGATTTACTGACTTTGTCTTCTTTCTTCACTAGTAGAACAGTAAAAAGGGATTGTGTGTAAATAGGATTGAAAGCTTTATTCCAAAGCTTGACTGCAAGTTTTTGGGGGTGGGAGGAGAGAGTCCATCTCTAGCCTAGCTCCTTGTTTATCAGATTTTATATTCTCAGGTCCCACACTGGAAATAATATGTTCTATGCTGAATGTAAAAGAAAAGTCACTCATGCATTTTTTTCATTGTTTTTATTCAGAGACAATTTTTTTGACCTAAAGATGAACCAGATTTTAATCTTTTGTGGCCTTTTTTCACCTTGAATCTTTTCCTGTATTCTTTAAAATATTCATACTTGCATTGAGAAGCCAAATTTTTCAAGGTGATCCTAGGTGAATAGGATTAAACAACTCAGGTCAAACTACTTACTTAATCACTGTATATTCTTCATGCAATTGGCAAGAAATTATATTTCATACAGCATTCTTTATAGTCTCAAGTTTTAGTATTCTGAGAGAAGAAAAATGAAAGGCAAATATCATGACCTCTTGTATCTCAATGACCTGAAACTGGAGATGGGTTGCAATTTAAATACAGAATTCAATCCCACCTTTACAGTATCTGTAGGCACTTGTAAAATATGTCTGGGACATTCAGAATGGAAAAGATATAATGTAATATCCTTCCAGGGAGAAGAGCTCTGAAAATTGCCATTTTCCCTTCACACATTAAGGCACTTACTGATTAAAATTCATGAATTTGATTAAGAGAAAGTCATAATTTCTCCCAGAAGCAAAGCTGTTTTCCCTTTTAATTGTTTTATTTGTTTCTAGTGCAGGAGAGATGACTCATGTTTTGGTTTTATGCCAGAAAAAAATGCTGATTTTTTTACTGTTTTCCAATGCAAAAATATTTCACTTTATTAAATTATCATCTGTTAATGACATGGCTATGTACTTTCTACTCAGTATTCTTCAACAGAATGAATTCTGACAGTCAAACATCGGAATTTTATCTAAGCACATACTTGAGTGTCACTAGGCAAAAAAATTCGACCTTAGCAGAGGTGTGCTTCTTCTCAGTCTGAGCATGTGCTCAGCCCCATGGAAATGAGAAAAGGAGAATTATAGCTGTAGCACAGAGAGTAAATTTTAGGAGTAGATAGACTTGAAAGGAAGATCTGTTTCCCCCAGAAAATATACGAATGAAGACTTTTCTTGAATGTACTACCTGGCCCTAACAGGTTAGTGAATGTAGTGGCATATACTTGGCTGTTCCCTGCCAAGGAAGCTCGCACGGCGCAGGAGCCCCAGTGGATGCCTGTGCTTACTGTGCTTTAGCCTCTGATAATCGCATCTGGAGGATCCCTGCAGCTCCAGCAGCACTGTGTGAAGATTCCTCACCCCACTAGTTTTGCAAATGAGGGATAAGATCTTAAAATCTGACCAGTGGCTTGAACCGCCTCATGCTCAGAAGTACCTATCTTGAGAACCCTTCAAGAGGCCTAGATTTTTAGAAATTGCTGAGCACCTACATTTTAAAAATCAGGCTTCACTGGAATTTCTTAACATAGGGGTTCAAGTTCATTATTCACGTCAAAATCCTGAATGAAGGCAATATTGGTTTATCCCCTATATTGGGCAGAAAAGAGGATGCTCTAGCTGACCAGCAGGAGTGTAACATAACTGTGATGACACAGGCCTGCATTAGGTGATCTCAAGTGTTGCAGATGATCCGGGTGAGTTCAGAATTGTGTTTTTCAGCTCCTCATTCAAAGATGCAACAAAAACGTGACTGGCAGTCATTGAAATGTAGCACTGCAGTTATTCTCTCCTTTCCATCTGGTGCCAGACAGATTCTTAGTCAGTGGTTTGTACCAGCTGTGCTTACACAGTTCTGCCTAGAAGGAAATGAGAAAATGTTTCATGATTTTTCTGACTGGAGTGGAACAAAGGCAAACATCTGGACTGCTGCAACAAGGTGGACAAAAGGGAAACCTGCTGGCGATGTTTCTAGGAAGGCAAGAAGTGCATTTCATGACAACAAACACACCAAATGTATGCCATGCTAGCTTGGAAACAGTATCTAAATTAGGCTTCTATGTTTGGTATCATGACTGACAGCTACAAATGTAAGCCAGTGATGGATATGTGTATCTTACAGAAGAAATCATCATGTTGAAGTTGTGTCCTGGTTTAACCCCGGCTGGCAACTGAGCCCCACCCAGCCGCTTGCTCACTCCCCCCAGTGGGATAAGGGAGAGAGTTGGAAGGGTAAAAGTGAGAAAACTCATGGATTGAGATGAAGACAGTTTAAGAAGTAAAGGAAAAGCCGTGCGCGCAAGCAAAGCAGAACAAGGAATGCATTCACTAATTCCCATCGGCAAGCAGGTGTTCAGCCATCTGCAGGGAAGCAGGGATCCATCACGTGTTAATGGTTACTCGGGAAGGCAAACACCATCACTCCAAATGTCCCCTGCCCTTCTTTCTTCTTCACCCAGCTTTATATGCTGAGGACGACATCCCATGGTCTGGAATATCCCTTTGGTCAGTTGGGGTCAGCTCTCCCGTCTGCGTCCCCTCCCACATTCTTGTGCCCCCCCAGCCTGCTCACTGGTGGGGGTGGGGTGAGAAGCAGAAAAGGCCTTGACCCTGTGTAAGCCCTGCTCAGCAGTAACTAAAACATCCCTGCGTTGCCAACACTGCTTCCCGCACAAATCCAAAACACAGCCCCATACCAGCTATTATGAAGAAAATTCACTCTATCCCAGCCAAAACCAGCACAGGGGGTTATAAGAAGTTCTTGCTATTTGTTTTGGTAATGTTCCGTTGTCTTCATAAGATAGGTGAGGGCACTTTACCAATGAAGCCATAAGCAAAGTATATTTCTGCATAAGCTTTCAGCAAGCTTTTTTCAAGTATGAGACACCTGTGTATCCAGTGCGAGGGAGATAAAAGTTCTCCAAGTGAAGACAGGTATTTTTTGGTAAGATTTTTAGACCTCATCAGTGCTTAACCTGTATATTAGTAATAGTATTTTTGGAAGAAGCAGATAGAAAATGCCGGAGTTAAAAATGGAATCTTGAACAATGTTCTGTGATTTTTTTTGTGTGCTTACCAGTAGTGATCACCAGCATGCAAATCTCAGGAATAACCATGAGGACACAAGTGCAGGATGTGAGAAAAGAGGAAGAGGCTAGTTGGTCATCTTCGACTTCTGGATTTCTCTGACAAAACTTGTCTTCTCTAAGGCAGTTAGTCTTTAATGTTCTCTCACAATTATTTTTCTAGTTTCTATTTCCTTGCAGTATTTGGTATTATTTATAAAGCTCCAGCTGCCAGGCTGATGTGGTTTTGCAGGAGCCAGCTTTCATTTTTTTAAGTGCATTTTTTTTTACTTCTCATCATTCCAGAGAGAAGTTGAAAACATGAACCTGAACGCCAGGGGAAAAAAAAAAAAAAGAGGCAAAGTAACCAAAGCCGTCATTTTGGAAACAAGATCTTAACACCTTTAAAAGCTTGGTCATAATTTTGAGGGAGGGGGAGAACTGTTTTATCACTAGGAGTTGCTGTGTTTCTTTGAAAGGAAGAGCCATGTCTTTCAGCAGGAGTGTATCACAAACATTTATAGGACCAGTAAGACCCATATCTCTTTTACAACACTCTGAATGTAAGGAACAGTAAATTGGCAGTGGCAAATTAAGGAAAACAAAAGGAAAGCAAAAGCAGAATCAGGTCCTAAAGAAGCTATAGTACTATAGTATTCTATAGAATGGAGCATGAACCTTAGTTGGTTCATTAAGAAAAATATAAAGCAGAGTGAGAAACAATTATGAATTGTTGAAGAAAACATTTGCCTCTGTCTCAGTTTACCTTTTTAACAGCACCCAGGCTCTGAGCAGGGGAAGGACAAGGAAAATGATGCCATCCAGTAGAACACTTCTAAGAAAAGTTCTGTTGTTTTTAAGAGGTTGGGATTTTTTCCCCCTGTTTTTCTTTAGGTCTTTCAACAGACTAACATTTTTCTTACTGTAAATAGAACAGCTCATAGGAAAAAATTGCTAATAGTCTGTAACACTTTTGCAAAAATTGCTGTTGAATGTTATTCAAATTTTATGCATTTTTTTGTCTTTTCCTATTTTTTCCTCAAGTTCATTTCACAAAATGAGACTTAGTGCTTGCAAAATGTTTTGAGATTTTGTAATTAAAAACAATTGTTCTAGAAGTATTAGTTCTTTAAAGAAAGAGGAGCTTACCTCTTATGAAAAGAAAGGCCAGCATAAATAATACAGTGAAAAGGAAAGATTGAATCAATTGTTCCTATGGTTCCTTCCTTAAAATTGAATTATCCATTATTTCCTTTAAAAATGCACAGAAGATAACCTTCTTTTTTTAACTTAAGACCCCCACTGAAGTTGCACATTAAACAAAAATAAATCCATGCCTAGGAAGCATCCACAGATTCTGACTAATTAGCATACTTTGAGAGTTACTTGTTTTGTGACTTCTCTGGGTTTATATTTGAAAGCAAAATCAGATGCCATTTCCCAGCTGAAATGCAACCTTATCATTGTAATTCCTTACATGTTTTTAGATGAAGTTTTTTTATCATATTCTTTTGGGGATATGGAGATACCACAGTTTGGTCATATTTCAGGTTCACCCATGTCTATATCAACTGGCATTAACCTAAATTGTTAGGGTAGGAAAATACATAGTAAGTGAATTTGAAACAGTAGCCTTACAAAAGCATAGATCTGGGATGCTGGGTAAAGGACTAGCAATGTTACAGAAAGGCTGCTTCTGGGAGGGAGGTGGGCAAATGGCATTTGTCTGTCTATGAATAGAATCCCTATTTTTCTCAGCTTAGTATACCAGTAGTAATATGTGAGGGTTGCAGCTCATGATATAGTAGACATCTTTTCTGTATAGAGTATTTGTTTATGAAAGGATCAGACTGTCTGTGCCAGTGTTAAATAACTTTTGTAAATGGGTGAAACTGGTTACTTAACTCAGAGGTCAGCCGGAGATGCTACTAAACCAGAAGCTTTTGCAGTATTTTTTATTTTATGTGACCTTCCTTTTGTCTGTGATCTCTCATTTGGGAAAACCTCTCTACAGCTTCCACTTTCCTCTTCTCTCTGTCTTGCTGTTTCCTGCAGGATGTCATTTTCCAGCAGGATCTGAGGTGTAGAGAGTGAGGCAGTATTTAGGGTGCATAAGGCTGACCTCCAAGGAGGGCTTCACATAGTGGCACAGCATCTAGTGCATTTTTCTAGGAATCCCAAGAAAGGGTGGATTGTAGTGATACATATTTCTGACAAAATATTTTTCCATGTGATTTACCTGTATTCAAGGTAGACGATTTGGGGTCTTCCAAGGCTTGGAGTGGATCTGAGCAGGACATTGGAACGTCCTGTCTTGATGGCATCCATTTTCCTTGGCCTAGCTGCTGTTAGACTCTGAAGCTTTTATAGCAGGGAAACCTGGAGCTCTTTTAAGACTGAATCTTACCACTGCTTGTAGAAAAGAGGTGACATTTCACATTAGAGGCAGATGGAAGAAATATTTATTTGGCATGTTGATTTCAAGTAGATGATGGATGCTGTAATCTGCTCACTGGATTGGAATGTTAGAGGAAAGCTCGGGGGAACACAGAATTATCTGGCCAGTGAGGCAATAAAAAGGGCATAAATAATTGATTTATCATATGTTTCTGCAACTTTTCCCAAGGTTTTCACCTCCACATGCCAAGATATGCATTTATTATCATATATGATATTTCACATAGATACAGTTAATGCATACAAATGTACACCCAAAAGCTCATACATGAAACACCATAAATGTATTACAGAAAGAAAGCAAGCATAGTATTAAAATTTTAGTGATAAATATGGCATTATATATGGCAGTGTTTTATGGGGAAGGGGACAAAAGAAGAAGAATAGGGCAGGAGAAGTGTTGCCAGCTCATAGGTCTTGAACTGGGAAATGTAAAGCTTTCCCAGGTCTGCAATGGTTTGTGACTGTTGTCTTTCCATCTAAAGAAAAAATATTTTCATGGCGTCGATATTCAACCTTCACAGTGGTTAGTGAAAGAAACTTCATTTGCATCTTTAGGTAATCATCTCTGTATTTTTTTTACCAAGGAAACAGCTGCTGCCTTGTCCATTGTGCGGAGGAAAACATATTTCATCTCTGTTTATGTTCAGAGAACGTCTTGTACAATATTTTGGTGTCTTAATTTATGACCTATAGTAATAATAGCCATCATCATTTTAATGAACTAATTAGATTAATTACTGTTATTGCACAGTATTATTGTTATTCTTACCATAATCACTATGGTGAAAATTTTAAGTATTAGGAATGAAGAATTTGTATTATTGCAACTCTAATTCACAGTGTGCCAATATTTCCCCTGTAAACCCCGATTGTGTGGTGTTAATAATGGAATGATTTCAATTCATGATTTAGCTGCAACATTATGAACAGAGTTTCTGTTTTTTTCAATATTTTTTTGAAGTTTTTTAAATTTTTTACCTATTTTGAACAATGTCATGGCAGGCTGAATGTTGTGGGAAAAAAATTTAGTCCCTTGCTTTGTATTATTAGGATTAAACTTTTGAGTGCTTATTTTCTGAAGATGTTTAGGCTAAGCATTTCCTTTGAATGGAAGAGGAGTTATATTACTGCATGTTGTGGGCAGTAGGTACTCACAGATGCTTGTGGCCTATATCTTATATATAGCTATACATAAGTTTGTTTTATTAATGTCATAACCTTAGAATGGATTGTGCTGTACTAGAGTTGTTTGTCACTTGTTCTTTGCTCATATTGAAGAAATTGAGTAATATAAATAAAGACGAGACAAAAATGTAAAAATAGGGATAGTTAAAGGCTTGAATTATGCAACATTGGAAGTCAAAGAAATGTTTAAAAATGTAATGCAAAAAAAATCAGCTGAAGTGGAACCATAAGTGAGAAAGAGGTGTCTATGAGAAGAGACATGTGAGTCATATGTGAAAACATAAGATTGTGATTTCTGTTTCTTCCTTTGTGACTATACAAAAGCATCTAAATACAGCTGATTCTAATCAGCTGAAGACTTTAATCTTATATTTCAAAGTAGATGAATGGTGTCTGTAGCAAAAAGAAAAAAGTCCCTGATACCTTTTAATGAAGGATACATTAAAATTAATAATCCGTTGAGTTGAACAACTCAGAAGTTACCAAGTGAAAGCAGAACCTGCTTTCCTCCAGTAAACTAATACTGTTGTAAGGGGACTCTTAATCTCAAAAGAACTGCTTCATTATGAGCGTGTGAAGATGAACAGTCTGATCATGGGCACATGAACATACTGTTCAGGTGCATGTGAACAGATTCAGGGCTCCACAGTGCTTAGTGCTCCCTTTCGTTATTGTAGTGGTCTTAAGGATTTCTTACAGTATTTAGTAATTAATGCTAAAATATTTTTTAATTAATTCCCTAATCATCTTTTTCAAATACTAGCATTTGCTAAAAACGGAAAAAAAAATATTTTCTAAAATGATAATTATCTCACAGATAAGTCTAAAGTGTTTGATGCTCACCTGAACAGGATGTTTACTCAGCATTCACTCCTTCCATTTTTACAGTTGAACATTTGCAACATAGTTTTTAAAATCTTTTTTTTCTTTCACATAGAATGATGTACACCAGGACACCCTATGTAATAAGCCCAGTGCTTTTAAGAGGCATCATATTTAGTGCTTTTTGGACACTCAGATTTACTCTACAAGTGCTTGGCACCTCATCTGTTTCATTCAGTAGGAATATCCAAGATTTCTAGATGCACAGCAGTGCAGTAGCTCAAACCAGCTTGCCAGTTGTCCCCAGATGCCAGACGAATGTTACGCATTCTTGAATTGTGCCACCCATGTTAACATTCTAAGCAGAAAATGGAGACATGCCAAGGGATAGAGTCACAAAACCTCTTAAAAAATAAAAAAAATTCTTTTTTTCCTTTGTAGTAACTGAATTCAGGAAAGGACAAGCTAGGGATAATCTACATACTGTGGACTATTTTTTATACACTCCAAAATAATTCAGATGGATGGCAATTTTTTGTGTGCATGCTTCTAACTGACAGGGCACAAGAGCCCATAACCAGTGCAGCAGGAGCATTCTCAGATCCTTAAGCCATATTTTGTTCTCTCTGATCTATGGCTGTACCATCATTTGGAGACAATGGTATGCCAGATGCTACCTTGTTGCTCTCCTTTTTAAGAAGACCTTTGTGCCTGACTCTGTATGAGGTCTTCAAAAATAAGGTTTTTGATAGGTGTATGCAATAGACAGAGCCATCCCAGCAAGATTCAGGGTTACTGGAGCCCTTAAGGAGGTCATTTTCCTGGGTAGAACCTGGATCTTGGTGCAAGGAGATGCCTCATTCTGCACTTTGAGGACAAATTTGCCTAGTCCTCAAGCTTAGCATGAGCTTTCAGTAAGCTCCGGAGTTGGGCTCACTGTGAAATAATTATACTGAACAACTGGAAAACAGTTGTGCCATGGATTGGGTATAGCCTTCTGATTTAATGAGACTGATTTGTCAGGAAAACTCTGGTATTCAGCCATATCAGATTATCCATAGATGCTGTGTCTGAAGTCGTGCCATATGTATGGCATCTGTGATGGTCCTCACCATGTCACAGAATTATAGAACTGCTTAGATTGGACAAGACCTACAAGATCATCTAGTCCAGTCATTTAACCTAGCACTGACAAGTCCCCCACTAAACCATGTCCCTAAGCACTACATCTACATGACTTTTAAAAACATCTTTCATGTATCTTCATGGGGACAGTTACTATTGGGATTTGGAACTAAATCTTAGCGTTTGTGTGAGTAACTTTTAACTGTGTATGTACTACTCAATTTCCTCCATTTTCTTCTATGTATCTTTGCAGCCTTATGTTATGCTGTTTTATGTGTATAGTAGGATCTCTCTTTGCCCTATTTTTCATTGAACAGATATAAATTTGCTATTACAAGTTTAAAAATGTAGAGAAAATTAAGTCAGGAAAAAACCTGAATGCCAGTGTCTCAATAAATGAGACATCTTCCTCTAAGTCAGGAAGAACATACAGTGATTTTTCAGAACCTATTTTTACAGCCTTTCAATGTGCACACATAGTGAGCTCTTTGAAACAGGGATCGTCTTTTGGCTGGATGTTTTGTGTATGTGTGAAATAGAATGGGACTGTGACCCTAGGATCAGTTTTGCCAGTAACAGGAGTGGACATGATGATGATAATAATTAGGCTATTTCCTTGTGTTAACACAGTTTTGCAAATCCCTTTGAGACACTCCGATCGGCCGTTAGAATTTGTAAAAAGAGGCACTCTGAGAATACATTAAGATTGACATTAAAGGAGCTGGGAACCTGAGCACAAGGCAATGATCAAGACCTTACTCTGCAAGGAGGGAGCAATGAAGGGAGTAGAAAATTCAGACCACCACAGAAAACAGGTGATTCCTGAAGAACTGTTAAAAATATACCTGATGAACAAGCATTGTATGTCTTTGGGCAGGCTGTGAGGGCAAGCCCGTATCAGAGAATGGCAGGGGAGGGATTGTTCTAGAGAAAACTACTCTAGCTGAAGGGTAAGACAGCAGAAGTTTTGCTCTTTCACTGCTGGTAAGAGAAACAGTCAATGGCGTATGATTCTGAGCAGAAAGCAAGTGTGAGACCTATTTTAGATTCCAGGGTTCTGTATTTAGAGACTAGATTGATTCAGGTGAAATTCATGTGATGCTGAGGAAAAGTTATTTGAAAGATTAATTACTTTAATTTTGCCCCAGGTCTACTTCTTTAGTGCATGAGAAAACAATTTCTTACATTTCTTATAGTTTCTTGTCTCTGATTTTAGTTTAACAGGACAGGCTATTTTTTATTTACTCCAAGTTGCATGATACGAACCACGTTCTTTTGTCCTTGAAGTTGATAATCTTGATGTTGAAACCAAACAAACTGACCTTCATATTCTTGCCTTGCTTTTCCATTTCAATCATATGGTTTGTAAAGACTTATCTTACCTTTT
Source organism: Sagittarius serpentarius (assembly GCA_034782735.1). Lineage (NCBI taxonomy): Eukaryota > Metazoa > Chordata > Aves > Accipitriformes > Sagittariidae > Sagittarius > Sagittarius serpentarius. Next base: position 7,076,903 of record JAVKLA010000042.1, on the reverse strand, counting down.
CCTAAAGAACAAATCAAAGGGCAGTGGTAAAAGATGAGTATTTTGGCGGAGTGTGTGAAATGAAGATAAACAGTGATAAGATTGATGATTCATGTAACAACTCATCTGTTTGTGTTTGGATATGAAGACACTCTCCTGGTGGAAAAGTCTTTAAAATAGCTTGGTAAACTGATGATAGAATCCTAAAATAAAATAAAACCCATTGCAAAGTTGCAGCATCTCAAAATTGACTGTACAGAAGCCTTTTTATGTGCAATTTCACTATCACTCAATAGGTAAGTAGAACATATTTGATTTAGTTGTGCCATTTTCAAATTGTGTTATCTGACAAACAGTACAGAATACATAATTAGATCGTACTACTGTATTCATGATAATGAATACTACATTCACAATACTTGAAGCTTCACATTAAGCAGATATTTAATTTTTTATAGCTGTTTTTGACAGGTAACATTTTTTATCCTGAACATAAATCTGTCAGGAATTCTATTTGTACTAAAGGCTTACATATCGTATATTACAATTTTGATTTTTAACTGGGAAATATGTGCAGGCATTTTATTTTTCAAGCAAAGTAGCTTTAAAAAAATTCTTTGTAATTACCATTTCTTTATTGTATGACCTCATTAACAGTATAAAGCAGGCTTTAAAACACTTAAACTTATGGTACTTATCAAAATGTTATGTATTGCACAAATCAAAGCCTTCTGATACACAAAAAAACCCCGCTTTGTAATAGTTGCTGGCAATTGATAGAACGTGAATGGGCAAAAGCACAAAAATGGTGAGTTTGGATCAGACAACTTTGAACTGGATCAGATAGATGAAAGCTCCTGTGTGTATTTTCGTTCAGGTTAATTTTATTGCATAGTAAAGAGGTGGAAAATAAGTCATGGAGAAGAATAAAAATGTGAGAAAGCCCTAACATGGTACTGAGTTTCCTATCTAAAAGTAAAATTGGGGGTTCTGACACTTTGCAGGAAATGCCTTTTATCTTCTGAGGGCAGTCACTGTACCAGAATCCGAAACAGTTACTGTTCATTGCTATTTAATAATAATTTATAATAATAATAATAATTCATAATACTAGGTTTTGATGATCCTTCATGCTAGCCTGCTAGCCTCTTTTGCTGGAGGAGGGGAATATCGTGGATGTGGATGTGCACGATACTGAATAACTGGATTCACAGACCAGAATTTCTCTCCTAGAGAAACAGAAAATAAGTTGCCTTGGTACCAAATCTTATCTTCTGTTTATCATTAGCAATATGAACGTAATGGAAAGGAATTACTTTTGGACATGATGTAGAAAGCAGTTTTAAAACACGTAGCTACTCTCATTGTAGTTTCACCACTCACAATCTCTTTTTTGGTTATTTTGGTTGCCAGAAAAAAGTGAAACAGCTTGGAAATCTCTGGACAGTCCCTTTGGCTTCTACAGTCCCGGGCTGCATTTACCACAGGAAGATAATTTAAAGCAGGGAAGATAATTTGTTTCTATTGCAACAGTGTGTTTTGCTTTCATAATGCGTGTATCCTCTGTAGGCTAAATAATTGGGGACCAGGGTGAACAGTCAGGGACCTGACTGAATGCATATTACATTTACTGGCAACACTCTTACTGATTTCATGTGGACTTTGGATCAGGCCCTGAGAGCACAGGGGAGGGCCCGGCCCAGCAGATGAGGGCTTTAATAGATCTTTCTTCCTTTAAGATGCCCTAGAATGTGCAGAAATACATGCTGGGGAGCCTGGAGAGTACACAGATAGGTACGTGGAATAGAGGCTTATCTACAAATAAGTCCAAGAAGAGAAAGATTATATTTATCATAATGCAATTGGGAAAAGCAGTGTGCCTGTGAATCAGACACTACATCTTCTCCTTTATCTGTAGAACCGATAGCGGGAGAAGCACTGATGTGCCCTTGTCTGTGAAGTTTGCATTCCTGTCTCAGAATGGAAAGTCTCCAAAACCTGTGAAACAGTGACACCAAAGTGATGATTAACTTTATAGGCTTAATCACCTTCATTAAATTTCATTTGATTAAAGCTCTTTCTTTTAAGCACTGCTTTAAGAAAGAAACAATTAACACTACTTGTCTGGGGCCTTGGGTACAGATACTGCAGTCCCAGAGACTGGATGCTGTCAAAATTTACTGCCTGTATCATCTGAAATATGAAGATTTTATTCTAAATACTTTGGTTAAGACCTGCTTCTCACGGTATGGTAGAATTTAATGAACATGCTTTCCTAAATAATTTTATGTTATTTAGTGCTTTAGTGAAAAGGTAAGGGCACATAATTCTCAGATGTATCAAGCAAATGCATTGTGCCAGTTATTTAAATTGTACTTTGAATTGCTCGTGCCATATCTCTGCAGTTAATTAATAACTTCTACACCTGGCTTTTGTTAGAGACACCCCCACTCATATTTTGTTTCTCATCTTTACAGTTCTGCTTTGTGCATTGTTCTTTCCAAGACTGTTTGCTATAAATTTGACAAAGATGAACAACCATGATGAGTGCAGATGGACAGAGATGATGACTGCAGGTGGCAAATGGGGGTTGGAAGCGTAATGGGTACAATTTCAAGGACTATTCAGTCATTATCTGAAGGAAATATTTAGATGCCAGTGTGGGGTATGACAATTTCATCCTACTGGATGAATAATAAGAAATCTTGTTGATGGCTGTTGCGGAGTATTTAAATAACACCTTGCTTTGTGTACTCAGTACCAAAGAAATGGATGACAAGGAAGCAGTTGTGGGACAAGGTGGACAAGTGCTGTGCGAGCTGGGAAGGCTCAGCAAGAGCCTGCGGAGGGAGTGACCCTACCCTGCTAGAGAGCCCTGGCAGAGGCCAGTCCTGGGATGTGGAGCCAGAAGGGAAGAACAGTTACAGGTTTAGTAGAAATACTTCTCTCCGTTTTACTTAATAGGAAAAGCCTTCCTGAAGCTAGGAAAAAAATGAGTTTGCTGTCCTTTAAAGTACCCTGGGATGAGGGAGGCCTGTTGTGAGTCTGGCTCTGGAGGTGGCTGGGAAAACCTCATCTCTGGGTGCTGGAGGGATCTGTTGTCTGTAGCCAAAGGAAGGGATCCTCAAGAAACAAAAACCCAAACCAAAACCAAGCCCAAATGAATGTGGGACTGGTCCTACCTACAGCTGGGAGCGGCTAGCCCTTCTGACCCTTACCAAGCTTAATTAGTTTCTGCTAAAAGCCACAGTCGAAAGATAGACCAGCAAAACCTGTGGGTCACAAAGGAAAATTGCAAGAGTTCTAGAAGGTAATTGCTAAGAAGATGTAAACTAATGAATTATGCTTTTTAAAATCTCAGGATTCTTAGCTGGCCTAACAGCAGGTGATTGTCATCTGGTTTCAGAAACAGAAATACAGGTAAATTAATAAGTTTCCAGACAGTCTTGTGGCTGATCACTTTTATTTGCTGCTTGTTTCTTTTGTTCTTTCTTCTGGAGAAGCTTCCTTGCTGTTCACTGTTATCAAACATTTAAATAAGCCGGTTATTAGACATTATGGGCTTAAATACAATAATCAGGTTCTAATCTCTCTAAAGAAACTCTCTTTGTCAGGAGAAAGGTGATGATGTATTGAAAGGAAAACCTCAAAATTCACTGTGTTTTGATTTCAGGGTTTTGATTGTCATCTATGTCCATATTGAGAAATTTGGCCAAGCATTTAGAATTTCAGATACTTATATGAGCTTCTTAGGAAATCTTCAGGAATTAACAGTAGGTTGGACAACTTTGCGAAATGTATTTTTTCAGAAACTATTTGGTACTATCAGTTTTTGGTCTAATTAAAAGTTCATAAAGGCACATTAAAAAAAAAATCCACATCTTCGCTTATTTGACTTTCTAAAATGTGTTTTTCATCTGCTACACCTGTTCAATAAAGCTTTATTGCTGTGTTCCTCAGTGTAGATTCTGTATAATACAGATTGTCTAATTTGGTTGGTCTGTTTTCAGTTTGGGTCCAACTGAGTGTTTGTCACAACAAGGTTTTTCTATTAAAAAAATTGTCCTTCCTCTATGATAATTCTGTATTTTTAATTTCAATTTTGGTTGCTTTTTTGTATATTTAGGCAGGGAAATGGAAATGGGATCTCTGGCATCTTGGTGGTTCTTTGCCTCAGGAATACCTGAATTAAAGTAGAGTTTAGTGCTATGTTTTTTAAGTAAGAACCTTTGTGTGAGCTGGTGAATTTTAAAATTATTTTTCTATTTTAATTTTTAGCAATTCTCTGAAATGGCTGCAGGCTGAGTAGTGCACCTGCAAGACTGCAATTATGTCATACTGAGCTAAGGACCTCTAGTAGAATTGCTTGAAGTGTTATTTATGAGCATTGCAGTCCCTAAGCCTTGAACACTTCAAGATATGAGTAATCCTGTGCCATTTCCCACTTTATCTAGGTGCAGCATTATTACAGTTACAACTTTCTCATTGTAACTGCACTAATGGGGAACGGGGAGAAGGAAAGAGACGAATGAGGCAGACTAATGTAAGGAAGGAACTCCCTTTCCCAGCAAGGGAGAAGAGCAAAAGATTTTCATGATCTTTTTCTTGGTGTCTTGGTGCTGATGCAGGACCCTGTTCAGCTTTGGACAGAGAACACCTGTGTATATTTAATTGTCAGGAGCTGTTTTGGCCCCGAAAAGCAAACAACATCAGGTTTGTGGTTATCTGTCAGGGAGCAATGGACAAGGACAACTCTGAAACGCACTTTCTCTAGACTTGTCCCTCTCAGATGTGCTTCCTGCATTCTGCTTACACTGATGGCACGAAGAGTGGGAGAAAATGGTAATGTGTGGCATAAATATACTAAAGGCAGCACCAGCACAAGTTTTGTGTGGCACAAGGCAGCACTGACACAGGCCTGCAGGTTGGGAACAGCAGCGTTGTAGAGAAGCAGCAGAATCCAGGCGAAAGTGAGAAACTGGGCAGAAATCCTGATGGGCAGCTTTCTGCGCGAGGCCCTTCTTGCACACTTAACTCCTAATTTGGGAAGGAAGTACGCAGTTTGTCGTATCAGTCTTCAGAGGTTGTTGACCCCTCTTGTAAAACGTTGAAGTATGTGTCAGCTGAAAAGCCCTCTTTCCAAGCCATTTGCAATTTGGCTACTACAGCTACTTCTTTCTCAGTTGGGCTTTTCCATTGCTTTCAGTAGCAATTTAGAAACAAAACCAGTTCCAGTTCCAGCTGTGTTAAGCAAGCTTAATGGCTGCTTTTTTTTTTAATGCTGTTGAGAAGGACTGCCTGCTGGTGGCTTATATTCTCAGACAACTGTTGATTATTTTCTTGTCGTTTTCAGTTCACTGGCTGAGGAAAAATGGCTCTAATAAACAGTGGCAACAAATCCCATTCAGCTTGGGGCCTTACACAATATAGTCCCCCCAACAAACCCAGCATGCTACCCAGAGGCTAGTCCTTGCTTTCCACTGGTGAGGTGTGTTGGCACTGTAGTTCTTAAGCACTACTTTCTCACCCTTACTCTTTCTGAAGTGTTCTCTTTGTGTTCACATCCTGAATTCCTTCTGTCTTGGTTCTAATCCAGCAAGTTGGTTAGATGGTGTTAGAGTGGCGTGTTCATGCAGATCATAAAGAACAATCAAAAAGTAGATGGCAGGTACGTAGGAGAGAAAATGTAGTTATTTCTTGGGAGCTCCACTGGTTATGCACACGTGACATGGATAATTTATAAAACAAAGTATCTCTCTGTATGTTACTAAAAGTCAAAAGCAAGTTGAACATTTGAAAATCTGTTAGCAGAGTGCCCTCAGGCAGCTCAACTTTTTAATCTTGATTTTATGTATTGAACAGAATGTAAATAACATATCAGCAAGATTAGAAGGAGTGAAAGGCAGAGAAACTCAGTTACCTGTATCCTTTATGTGATACTAAGGAACTAATTTGTTCAGTCAACTGAAACACGTTTCTCAGAGCTGAAGGGAAGTTGGACATTGTTTTGGATACTATTTTTGAAAAATACTGTTATTGTTAGACATGTAGACACCTGAATCTGAGGACGGATGGAAGAACATTGTGTTCATAGAAAACAGTAACTTTTCAACTAGTGTTGTCAGCATCCTGTGATTTTTCATTAAGATGCGTCCTTACTTAAGTGATGAAGTATCTAGATAAATCTCCAGACATGAAAGTCTCATTTTTGATTAAAAGCAATAAATTCATGAAAATATGCTGCTGTGATTTGCATTTGCTATCAAAGATTGTCATGCATGACTCTGTGAAATGTGAGTGAATAGGAACTTATGTAACCTTCAAACTTAAGAAAGAAAGTGGATGAAATCTTGTCATAAGCAGCCAAGAAAAAGATGTGAATTGCATGTGGAAAATGAGAAAGCTTTCAGGAATGTCCTGCTGTAAATAGGAATAAACTTGCATGCAGCAGACATATGTGGCCAAGAATATAATACAAACAGACTGAGGTTACTGGTGTGTGTTGAGACTCCAATGTGACAGCATTATTCATAGAAATTTTGGTGCTGTCTAAAGATCTGAGTAATAATTAGAGATAGGACAGAGGAATGACTAAGCAGACTTGCTTCCCAGAGAGATCTGGTTGTCTAGAAAATTGATTGAAAATCTGATTGCCAAATAAAGTAAAATTTCCTCCACCTGAATGGAAGCTTAATACTGCTCCAAATGGCTAATATCTGGCTATGGGCCAGTTGGCTGACATTGATTGTGTTGCGAGGGAACCTGTAGCAGGACCAAAACTGCTGAGGCCCAAACTAGTCTAGACTAGAATTTGCCTGGTGGCCCGTGAGGTCTGGTGTGTGACACCTCAGAGAAGCGCTGTCTGCTTTAAAAAAAAAAGACAGAGACTGATAACTCTTCAGATGCACTAGTAATCCTGTCAGCAGGCAGATGATAACATATTTTTAAGTGAAATGTCTTGAATCTGAGTCACTTAGATGTTGTGTTATATGTATGACTTTTTGTTTACCTTAACTTTTTTTTTCCAAATATGTGAATCGTATGACATAATTTTGCACTTTTGAAGATGTTACCCTATGAACGCAAGAGCCTATGGCCAAGGTCCTTGCATATAACACATTCTGAAAATAGGATAGCATAACGGCTTTTTGAAGTAACCATTCTTCGTCTTTCTCCATAAATACCTAGCGAAAGACATGTGTGCATTCCCTTCACCCTGTAGGTGTGGGATATGGGAGAACTCAGCCCTTTGCACCTCAGCGAGGTAATGAAAGTGTGTGTGTGTGTGTGAGCATCTGTATCACCAGTATTACAAGGAAGGTTTAAAAGTCGATCAAATGTTTATGACTCCTTTAGCCTCTTAACTAGAGGAAAAGAGGATGGAGTCTGTGCCTCAAGTAATTTTCTGTCACTAGCTAATGAATATTCTCTTTTACTTTGCATTACAGAAGCCTGTTTAGTGGTATGGGAGAAGTGGGTGATGACTCTGGCATAGTAGTGACTAGCAATAGATTGCTAAGAAAGACTGAGAAATACTGAAGCCTTAGCAACTGGAAATCAATAATAAAAATGTACATTTTCATTTTTTTAAAAACAGAGATGTAGAAACACATTGCTGGAATACCAGCGTATTCTAATAGCAGCAGTAGCCTCTTGAACAGAAGCACTGTGGCTTCTCTCTTTTCAACTATGGAACTAATTAGCTGTTGCTACTTCCAATTTTTAACCTTGGTCTGTTGGTTCATTTGATTTTTATTCTGTCTTTAATCGTAGCACGTCCATCTCGGCTTTATGTGGCATCCAGGCTTAAAATGCTGTGAATGAGTGAAAGAGCAGACAGGAATGCCTCCAAGCTGAGCATACCCTGTGTGAAGGTTGTTTTCTATGGAATCACTGTAGACACCCAACAGAGACAATTAGAATATATCTACTCCAAAATACCCTCTGGTAGAGCATTGGTGACTAGCTAATTAGAGGCACTTTTACAGCCCACGGAGATAATGAGACTCCACTGCCACCTCAATAGAATGGCTCACAATGGGCCAGAAAATACCTTGTTGCTTAGCTTACAGAGGGCTGAAACCTGGCAAAGGACTTGCTTCCTTTTAAGGCTAGATCCTTTACTTACTCACACTGATGGCTCATCTGGTTCATGGGCTCTACTGACTGTCCTTTGTAGCCTGCATTATCATCTTCTCTTGCATTTCTGCTGCAAGACTGCCTTAAAGAGGAATGTACATGCCAAACTCTTTGACTGCCTGTCTCTCAGAGCATACTTCTGTATGGTCTAATAGTGTGCATCTCTGGATCTCCATGTTATTCCAGCAACCTACTCCAGATAATTTGTGTGTGAGCTTTGAAGCGTTTCTGCTTTATTGTTCACTTGATAAATGAAATTCAAAATAAAAATTAGAGACACATTATCACACAGGCTGTGATTAGAAAGAATGGATGTTTAGCAGCTAGTAACACAGACTAATGCTTGAGACACAAATTTAGTTTCAAAGTCTGTTTATGAACTGGTCAACTAGAATTCAGCCAATATGGAGATTGATAGAGTCTTTGCAGGGGAGAGTTTAAGCTGTCGTGAACCCCTCAAAGCATTAATAAAAGGTTGGTGTGGTTTAACCCCAGCCAGCAACTCAGCACCGTGCAGCCGCTCACTCACTCCCCCCCCACCCAGTGGGATGGGGGAGAGAATCGGAAAAAAAATAATTAAAGCTCGTGGGTTGAGATAAGAACAGTTTAATAGAACAGAAAGGAAGAAACTAACAATGACACTAATAACAA
>JAVKLA010000042.1:7037828-7063617 GCA_034782735.1 Sagittarius serpentarius | reverse complement strand
TTTCTCCAGGCTAAACAACCCCAGTTCCCTCAGCCGCTCCTCATAAGACTTGTGCTCCAGACCCCTCGCCAGCTTCGCTGCCCGTCTCTGGACACACTCCAGCACCGCAGTGTCCTTCTTGTGGTGAGAAGACTGGAAAAGAGAGCTCCACGGTAAACCTAGAGAATCCATTAGGCTTTGGAGCATGTTTTAAGAAATACATACCTCAGTGCAAAGACGACTGTTCTTTCAGTCTTTTCCTCTATTAGAGACATGATTTCTGTCTGCCATGTTCAGGAGCAGATGGGGAAATACCCAAAGATTTGTTTGTGCCAACTCCTTTCCTGCCATAGACAGTCATCTTTATACACCAGCACTTCCTGGTCCCAATTGTGACCTTAGGTAGTATCAGGATGTGACTTTGGGGGTGTATGTGTGTTCCTTTTTTTTCTTTGAGAGGTAGACGACAGTGTCAAACAGCTCAAGTTTTGGGGTGAAAATACAAAACCACATACTGTGAGAGAGCTAACTCAGCTACAGGGAAGTTGGCACATGGTAGGCTGTCAAAGACTGGCAAAAGAATGTAAAATTCTCCCAGGAGGGAGCTTTACCTGTTAATGACAAGTATCAGTGTAGAGTATAAAGTGGCATAGCATGCTGCATATATATAGGTGCATGATGGTAGTGGACAGGAGAATTTTCACGTTTTGTGAACAAGGAGTTGTTCAGGTCTCACACAGAACTGGAAACGTTGGCCTTGACTGTATATAATGGTAGCAGTAATACTGCTAGCAGCAGGTTCTCCATAGGTGGCTCTAGAAAAGACAGGAATTTTTGTATTTAATGAATTTTTAGAGTTGACAACCGCTGGACAGCATTAACGGTTTTTTACTTTTAAGGTTCATGTTTTAGAAGACTGCTTTCTGATACATGCTGACGACATTTTTTCTAGCCACATCTGGAGTGTCTTAATTGGTTCTGTGCATGCTTAACTTGTTTTGCCTTCCAGTGAATTACCAAAAGCTTTCCTTCCACTAATGTCCAGCCGTGCGTTCTTCTCTCCTATTATACTTCCAGTTATGTGTGTTCCCTCAGCTTATATATACAAATTTATATTGCTACATAGACAGTTTTGTCTCTGATTACAAACACAATTGCTTTTAAATGTGTCAAGTAGCCTGTTGCAAAGGCTGAATGTGTATGCAAGTATAAAAAAGAGGAATTCCTGGATAAATGTATAATGATTAGGAAGGAACCTTTAACTGAGCCGAAGAAGATTGCAGATGTGCATTCGTAGGCTCTGATCCAGCAAAGTGCTTAAACACCTGTTTTACTTAAGAACACAAGCAGCCCAATTGAAGTTAATGGGACTATTCAGGCTTAAAAATAAGCACATAGATTGAATAGTTGGATTGGAGCCAGGAATATTAACAGGCAGGAGCCATTGTATTTATGAATTGTCTTTTTCTCAGGCAGCAAGTTAGTAAAACAGTATCTGTAACAGTGGGATTGCTTGTATTTGTGCAGCCACAGAAATGAAAGAAACAGGAAGGACGGAATAGTTCCACAGAAAGGAATTAAAAGCCCCCGAATTAGAATCTGCTTCCAGACACCAAATGTTTCAAGGATTGAAAGCCTCTTTGAAGTTGGGGGTTTGGATCAGGCTGGTGTAGTAACTCAAACATAGACTAGGCGTACCTAGGCTTCAAGTTTCCCCGCCATTGGCTGTACCTTTATGATGTCAGATTAAAACTTCCCATGCCAAACTTTCATGTTTTAAGTGGATCTATCCCAGGGCCTCCAACTACAGGGGAAGGAACATCAGTTAGGTCAAAGGGGAACTTTGGGGTTTGGTTTTTTTTGTTTTTCACCCAATGACAAGTGCCTTTCTAACATGGCATTTTCCAAAAAGCAGTGAGACACACATGCGTGTATGCCATTAGCTCTCTTTGGGCTAACACTGCATCTTCAGACCTGCTTCTACCTAATGCTCTGTACAAATATCTTTGGCTGTCTTGCATGCAGAGAAAATGATGCTGATGAATAAAACAAAAGAATTTGCTGACTCTCCTGTCTGAAATCACACCAAGTACTAATGAAAATGCTAGGTCTGCTTTATTTGCAAGCAACTCAACACAGAATCTCCCCTCTGATTTCTTCTATGCGAATCACCCATTCCCATTGATAATAAAATGAAATTCCTTTCCTTATATCCTAATAAATCTGAAGAACATTATGCAAATTGAAAAATGCACCTTTGTCAGAATGCTGTCAGGTAGCACCTTTCACTCTGGAGGACTATTTGTAAGCACAGGGAAACATCGAGAAAGTAGTAATAAATTGCTCTGGTACACTGTTCTGGCAGCCGTTAATAAATCAATGTGAAGGGGAGTTCTGAAGGGCAAAATGTTGCTGTCGGTAGGTGTCCAATTTAATTTTGCTCAAAATTAATATTTCGGATATGATAAGTGAGCTGGCAGGAACAGATTTCATGATTAATTCTGTGGAGTCAAAAATGCTTTGATGGCACTTTAATAGCAGCTTCACTGATCTAAAAGTCCCTTCAACTAACCAGTGTGCCTGAGTTCCCAAATTATATTATTAAACCTCTTTTGTTGGTTTGTAAATAATGAAATGTTGCATATTAAAAGGTGAGGTTAATACTGCTCCCAGTTCTACCCATGTAAATTAGATGGGGACTTGACTGGAATTAGCTTGGATATATAGTGGTTTAAACAAAATCAGGTAAAGGTCAACCCTTTCGAGAAAACAACCGTAACTTATTTTGTTAGGTACCTGATTCTCTTGACCCTGCCACAGGAGAATTTGAAAGTCCTTGGTTTTGTGCTGGAATAAACCAGAGAAATGTTTGAAGGTTCATTAGTACCTAGTTAGGGTGGACTGAGAAAGCTTTTAAATGTAGAATGATGTTAACAACAAATACGCATTTTGTTTCATAGTGAAGATCTTTCAGGGACCTTTGCAAATGCTAATCAGTGAAGATTTGCAGTACCCTTGTCAAATTTCATACCTAACATTTGTATGTACAAAACCATTCTCTTTAATGGAGTTGTCCTTTGTATTGGACATTTGCTGATATGCCAGCTTCTGAAGGAGATTCTTCTATTATCATTTTACTGATAGAAAAACTGTGTTACAAAAGGGCAAGTTCACATCTAAGTTAAATGCTGCCTTGAATCTGTATGTATTTTACAACCTTTCGCTGATCATTTTTCTTGTAAGCAACAGAATTCTTAAATCTTGAGACAAGCGTGGTTCTAGAAATTTGTAAAAGAGTTAAAAGGCACTATGAGTAGAGTGTTTGGATGTACATATGCATATTAAAAATGAGGAGAAGATGCATTTATGCAATACAGATGAAAAATCATGCAGATGCATAAAATGTATAAGAAAACTGATTAACTTTAGCAATGTAAATTACCCTTATGTTTATGCATTTCTTCAATATAGAATATTCATTAAAAGCCGTAGAAACAAGGCATGTTGCTGGCTGTTTCCAGGAAGGTAATACTCAACCTGATTAACTTGTATTTTGAGCATAGTGTTCATATATTGAATTTGTGTAGTATCTACAGTTCATACCCTTTGCAGCAAAGTGTACACGGGATGAGTGGAACAAAAGCTTGTGTCAGTTTTACCTTGAAAGCAACTATTTGGGTGGAGTTTACACCAGCTCATCTCTCCCAAATTTTATCTGTTAATATTAGGAGCTGGATTATGCCAGGTTGAACATACAGCCATTAAAGTCAGGAAACATCAGTGGCAAAAGTAATCTCACTGGCAGAGCTAAGGTGGGGGCAGAGGTGTTTGGTGCTGGGGTGCCTCTGCTTTCCCTGGCTGCCCGGCGTGCTCCGTGCAGTCTGGGTCCCAGCTTCCCTCTCTCGGCAGCACCGGGGGGGCACAGATATGTGTGGCCCCACTGCACAGCACGTGCTCATCAAGCTACATGAGGAAGAGGATTAATCAGCAGTTGGCCATTGTAAGTGGGGACGGAAAGGCAGACACAGCTTTTAAAATGAGTGTCACGTCTCTGCTGTAGCTGTGCTTTCCCTGTGCTGTGACACTGGTCCAGACTTCCATCTGGTGTTACTTCTTAAAACCCACCAGGTTGAACAGCAAGTAGGGTTTGTGACCAGCTCCGAACCGGACCCCATATACCTCAAACCCGGGTGATAACCCTGGGCGTCCCCTAAATACTCCTGGTGACATCTGGCTTGCCAGAAAGGTTTTTCCTGCACTGGGTGCATTTCTTCCGTTATGCCTACCCCCAAGCACATTGCTGTCGTGAGCTCTGTTTAGTCTCTGGCTCCTGGCTCTGTTTGCAGAGGACCTGAGCCCAGCTTTGCCAGAGACTCACCAGTTCTGCCGATGTGCATTGCAAATACACAGAAGACTGCCGCTTTCTCTCGTGTCAGAAATATAAAACAGACATTTTTTGATATCCAAACTCCAGCTGTCAATCATGGAAGAAGCATCCTTCATTTCTGAGGGGCTGTCTTATGTATCTGGATGAGTAAATGAAAAGGTGAAAATGAAAAATAAATTCTCTTATATAAATGGAGCACTTGGATTATAAACTAGCCATAATGTTCTGTTTCTGTGGCAACACAGAGGGACTGAAGGCTCTTACAGTAGTACTTCTGTGACTCATTCCTTGAAATTAATGCAGTCTTTTAATTTGAGGCTGTTGGTTTGGCAAAAGAACTTCAGAAGCAGCACTTTGATGTCTTTTTGTAGCTGAGGAAAAGCCTTTAATTAGGTCACCTAAACTTCATTTTCTTTCAAACTGTTCACTTTCACAATTCCTTTTTCCTTTCCTTCCTTTGATGTTTCAAAATATATGCTAGTGATATTTAAGTTTATTTATTATGCACTGGCATTAAACCTTTGCTATTAACATTTACTTATATGCTTGAAAATTGATTAATTAATTAAGTGTAGAAGGAGAATTATTCACTCATGTTTCATTTAGCATTCTACATGCTTGTCACACTATACATGTGTTGTACTCGGTAGCAGTAAATCTGTACTGTATGGAAAAGGGTGTTATGTCTCCCAGCACAATGGCCTTCTTGGTTTTAATTCCATTTGTAAGTTGAAAATTAATTTAGACTAATTCAGTAAGAATGGACCAACTTCTGAGCTGACCTGCAAAGTCAGGCACAGACAGATTAGCCTGAATGTGGGAAAATACGATGTAAAAAATTCTACAGGAGCTAATGCTGGAGTATTTGATTGCATTATCTACCAATTCTTTATGTATATTGTTTGGGAGGTTCAGAGAAGGAAGGTTTTGTTGATGTGCATGTTTGAACATGCACAGTTGTGATCTAAGAGCTTACACAATTATTCTCATCCAAAGGGGGAGCAGAAACAGTACCAAATGACCTGTCATGTAGTTAAAAGGATGAAATTCAGCTTGTGCAGTGGTACAGACCATTACCCACGCACTGTTAATGCTCTATATTAGCAGCCCCATACTGAGCACAGTGCTGGTCACGGCTGGATCCTTACAGAGACTGAAATTCAACTCTGGTAAATGCTGATGAATATTTGTAATGCCAGTCTGTGAAGCATCTAATGAATGAAATTAATTTGCATGAAGTATTGAGCGTCTTTTGTGCTTGATCCGAGAGTCTTGGAGCTGAAGAAATGGCTCCGTTTGGGGGATGATGTGTTTACAGGGAGTTCTTCAGCCGAACAAGGAACTGGCCGTTTTTTTCAGCAGTTGGCTCAGCAAACCGATTTCTCTTTCCAGGCTTAAGTATGTGCACCTGTGTCTTACCTTGCAAAGGACTGTAGGGACACATGGTACCTCACTGGGTATAATAAAAAAAATCAGTTGATAGAATAAAATAATTAGTAGGGAAAACCAGGCAGGTTTAGGAGCAATAAGCCAATGGTTTCTATGAATACAGTGCAGTACAGAGAAAAACTAGTGAATTGCCATTCTCCCATCATTGTTAGATCTGCCCTATCTGGGTTTTTTTCGCTACTCTTCAAGCAAATTCCCAGTTTAAAAAACACAAATAAGGTATATGTAAGATCAGAATACATAAATGTGTCCCTTTTATGTTCAGAAACATGTCTCCTTGTCACTGCAGTGTTACGTGGCGTTGTTTTTTTATCTCATGATGTGGTGGTACATCAGAATATCAGAACTGGGTAGCTAATAGCAGAGCCCCATTATGTCAAGAACAGGCTTCTTAAGAAACGGAGCTATTTAGGAAAAGTAGCTACGCTTGTGCATTATAGGGTATAGAAAAGACTCATTAGTCACCTTAATGCCTCTCTTTTTTTACCAAAACACCGTTGTTCCCTGAAGAACATTCCCTTGTTCTCTATAGCTTTAAGTAATCCAGATGGGCAGAAAGCCATTGTCACTACAATGAAACAAAAATTTAACAAAGAACAGGATCACAGCACCGTATACTGAGATTTTAGTCAGGTGCATGTGGTGAGCAGGAAAGCATTGAAGTTTTTTGTGTCTGTAGGAGATGCAGAGACAGAAAGTGAAGACGTCAGAGTGCGATCAGGAGCAAAACATTGTTCTTCCAGTAGGTGTTTTTTTCCACAAAGAATGATGGGGGAGCAGGGGAAAGGGGTAGTCAGATATAAGATGAGTGATGCATAACAAAGAATATTTTGTGATTCACCCTTGCGGAAACTTTGGCAGAAAAATCTGACACCTGATACATCATCTGGTGCATCCCAAAGGGGGAAAAAACGTGTTCTTGGCAGTTTCAGTAAATACCTCAGAGGTAAGAGTTGCCTCTCGTTCAGGAGGGCATGATGGTATTGAAAAGAAGGGAACTCTTGCAGATGCGGGGAAATTAATGTGAATTTGGTACTGAAATGTTAATGGTCTCTTTCAGAGCATCAGAGGCTGAAACTGAAGACACGTAATATGTTACATTTGTTTTCCCTGTTCTCTCATGCTTTGATTAGACTACACAAATAGAATCATATTAATTGTATGTCATCTTACCGTCTGCAATTGAAATTCAAGGCTGTAGCTTGCAGCTTTTTGATAGAGATGCAGAAGATCTTCTGGTAGTACCTTTTTGTAGAAGAATTTACTGTCCCTGTTTTTGCAAAAAGATCCATTTTTTCCCCCTGCTTTTAAAAATTTCGGCAGTCCACTGAGTTATTTTGTTGCTCCGTGATATTTTTTTCTGCTGGCAAGTGGTGATTAGAAAAAAACCTCCTGCACAAAAAGGTATTCTTACTACTCATGTTACTGATAAACTGAGGTTGGGTTCAGTTCTGTACACACTGGAAAATAAATATGTGTAATGGAAATCTTCCTGCAGGTTTAGGAAAGAAAATGAGTCTTGGCCATACATAAAAAAGATGGGGAAAAATGATTTTTGCTAGTATGTCTTTTTTAGCATAGATTTTGTGATAGCTCTTTAGAAGATGGCTTTGGAAGTAGTGATAAGTAACTCACTGGAAGCAAGAGTTCGCCAGCCCCACACAAAGACAGGGATCATTTGTACAGTAGACCTTCCTTCTTGTAAAGTAATACTATGGAGCGTCTAAAATCCCTGTGTACTTGATGTGTTTTTACTCTGGATATTGACTTTTGTTCATAGCATACTTTTATTTGTATTTTGCACTCTAAGGATGAACTAAGATTAGACTTACATGTCTAGGTTCTTGCTAACTTTTTTGTGTTTTGTGCGGCCCTTCATACCTGTGCAAAATGACAGTCCTGTGCAGTGGGTTTTGATCTCCAGGGCACAAACAGGTAAAGCAAGACCATTTTCAGACAGCTGCACTGAGTTTACACCTTTGCTAGAAAATTGTTGAGAGTTCACAAATTGAAAAGGTGTGAAAACCTGTTGGGTGTAAGATGCTGTCTGGTCAAGGGTCCCTGACTTGCTGCTGTCCTGTCACGAAGCCAGCATTTGTACACTGCTGAAGTGGGTACACATTTCTCCCATTCAGATTTAGTAGTAATTATGTACAAGATGTCAGATACTTCACACAGTCTCAGTGTCTGCACCGACACAGAAGACAGTAGAGAGTTTAATTTATAATCAGCATTGTTGCATCTGATTTGTAGTATGACCTTGAGTATAGATTGGTTACCCTTACACAGGCTTTTACCAGGCTTACCTCAAGCTGGCTCACTACCTAATGCTGTGTCTGGTATGTTACTTTGTGGTAGTCACTGTAAGACTGTGTGAATCTTTAGTATCTGGACTACTTTGATAGCAGCCATGGTTAGGGAGGTTCTGTGAAATAAATAATCAACAGTACCCTTTAGTTCATACTTGCTTATCTCATTACTGATAAGCTTGGACACTTGGGACCTTGTAACTAATAAATCATTGACAGCAAAACGTAAGAGTATCTGCCCAACACAGAGGTTCTTTCATCTTTCATGAAGGATCTGTCATCTAATTGACACCTTTAGTCTGAAGTTTCTGAAACCATGTTGCTCTTAATAAATGTTAACTAAGCATTAACCTGTCATTGATCTGTACGTGTTAAGGAAAAGCAAAGCCAGCATGCTGTGGAGCATTTTAGATTTGCATTTTGTGGTAAAATGCTCTGATTTTTTTCAGAATCAAGCAGCAATGCTCAGTGATAGGCAAAATAATCCCCATGTATCATCACTGGCAAATAAAGTGGCATAACTGAAGGACAGGCTGCTAGTTTGGTCCTCAGGTGTAGTCAAAGTCCTAGACTGTTAAGGGATAGCTGGTTTTACTGGTTGCTGTACTCACAAAATTATTTTATCTTTTTCTTGGTGTTCTAGGGGGTCTTGAGTGTCCCGAACATCTGTTGTTCTTCTTTTCTCACCTCTGTCATCTCTCTCGTCTTACCAGGGGTTTCGGTTATGCAAACATTTGATTCGGCATTCAACACAAGCATGGGTAAGAAGTCTCCTGGAAATGTTAACCTGGGTTGGAGGCAGAGAAGTGTGGTTTTTCTAGAGAGCATTAACCACCACTGAGATAGAAATTCTGAATTAGTTCTGAAAGAGCTGGCTAGCCGCCCTGCTGCCTCTCTGAACGAAAGCAGGGGAAGCTACCAGTGGCAGTGGCAGTTTTTACCTTACAATCTATTTATTACCTGTTATGCTTACCAAAAAAAATAAAATTGAGACCTCAGCTTAAACTAGCCAAATGTTGCTAGAATAGCTGTGCGGAAACATACAGTGTACTGGCAAACTCTGTGGGGCAGCTGTATGGCAAAATGGGCTTTTTTGCTTTCTCTTGTACTGATTTCTTGAGAGGAATAATTTATTCCATTGAACTCTATCCACAGTAAAGCTTTTGCAAATATGGCTGACAAATGTTGCAAAATCATATTCTTAAAGAGTGTTATTTACAGGGTGAAAAGGTTTTGTTATACCTGTCCTTATTACTGTTTTTCAGTTCTTATAACCTGTAAAACCACTGGCCATGGAGAGAGGAATGAGGAGAAAGGGGCTCGCAGTTGTCCTATACTAGCAGCTAATAAGTTTATTTGATTTTCTGGCTGCCTCTGTATCGTTCTTATTTGGTTAAAGTGCTGAAGAGGAAGATGGTTGTAGAGTATGATATTTAAGGAAGTAAGCTGTCTGTGGCTATTAAAAGTGTCTTGTTTTTCATAAAGATTCATTCCACTTAACCACAAAGAGAGACTTTTAATTAGACTTTTGAATCCCATTAGGAAAAACAAATACCAATATTTAACTACCCATATATGACATGATGGAAAATTGCTAATGTAATTAGATTTTTAATAGTGTTAATGACTCTCATTTCTTATTAAGAATTAAATCTAATGCAAGACTGTATGAAAAATTGTTACTGCCTGCTTTCTTACCCTTAAATGTAAAGCAGTTGTATGTACTTGAAGTTGTTTTTTTGACCTGTTCTGTGAAGTCAGGTGGCACTGTGGTAGTTTGTCTGGTTGTAGTCTAACTGGCCTACGGCAGGAATATTTTCAAGTGGGTCTAGTCAACAGGTAGAGTTTTTTAAATGTAGTAAGTGGGTTTTGTATTCTTAGAAGTATTGCAGCAAGCATTAAGATGCTGTAAAAGAGAACAAAAATAAAAAATTAAGCTCAAGATCTACAGGAAATCTGCTTTAACCGGTCAGGTATGGGTGCACTAATAAATAGCTGTGGAAAGGTTTTTCGTTAAAAATCTTGCCAAATTTTGTCTAGTGGAGGAAAGCGTGCTGGTAAATCAAGTAATATCATAATGCAATTATAAAAATAAGTCTGGACACCTCTGCTGCTGTCAACACTTCACAAGTGACCTTGTTCAAAATGTAAATCATCTATACCAGGTGACACATCAAAATGCTTCCTGGAAACAGCCTCAGGCTTCGGCCTTTCAAATTCTAAATCTAGGCTGCTGGAACATGAGCGTAAAAATTCCAAATGAGTTGTATGACTCTAGCAGTAGACTAAGGAGTAAACTGTGTGCCAGTGTGGAAGAGAAGATTAATAAAAATTATAGATGTTCGTACAAATAACTTGAAACATGAGCATAGCTACAAATTAAACTTCATGGAGAAGCTTAAAAATTAGGTTTCTAGGTAGCTTAAAGAAAAGCATAGTGTTCATTGTTGTTCTGGATAGAAACATAGATACACTAACACCTCAGAAAGTCGATCACTTCTTCAGAGCTGAAGTATGTACATTACTACATGTATTGTACACTCACGTGTATTGTAGAAATGCTTTTTTGATATTTGTGTCTGTCTGCCCGTCCTGGCACTTTTTACTTAAAACTTGAAATTTTTTAGGTGTTTAAATAACTGTACCTCACAGTTGATCAAAATCAAACTTGATTACTGACTCTTAATATAAATAATCTACAGTATCTTCACAAAATACTGAGTGCATACCCTTACCCGTGTTTCTTTAAAGAAATACGGAGCGGTATTTTGAACTGCTTCTCTGGAGCTGCTATCATAAGAAGAAGGTGTATGGACTAGCTGAGTGGTTTTAGTTTAAATACTGGGAGTCACTTGTTTCAGTTTCCTTCAGTGACAGCATGAGACTTTATTACATTGTCCTAACTCTTGAAGCCCAGTGTAGGATCCAAGCCTAGCGGGGAACTTTCTGGGAGTTAAACTCAGTAACCTGGAGAGCGTAGCTCTGTATTTCCTATTTTATTTGTACAGACACAAACGCAGGAGACAGAAATTAGTCAAGAGGATTTTATACACGTTCTCCATTTATATCCAAATCCAGGCTTTACATGCCACTGTCCAGTCTGCATGAAGCTTTTTTTAAAAGCAAAAGCCAAGCAGTCTGCAAAAGAAACCCCAGTACCGTGCTCATATTTCTTTCCAGCCCAGTGTATCTCTACTTTCAGAGCCTGCCATTACTTTTGCTGTATTTTCTGTGTGACAGAACATTGCATTCAGGCCCTTAGGCTGCCTTTCATCCTGGCATTCAATAATAATGGACAGCGTGTAAAGATCTGTAATCAAAAGGTAAACACTGCAGCATTGTGTACAAATAACTCTTGAGATATTTATCGTGAAAGACATCCAGGTTAACATTTTAGCTGGTAACACTAGGGAAAACTTACCTGGTGGTGAGAGAGCTCCTTTTTTTTGTTTTGTTTTGTGTTTAGCTGTTTCCCAAGCACATTCAGCTGTGTGAGCTTGCAGCATAGAGCTGCTGCCGGAGTGAAGCCATTTTAATGTGACAGCTCTCTGAAATTCATTCACTCCCAGTTTCTCCCTGTTCTTGTCCTGATCCCTGTTTAAGCAGCAGATGCTGGAGGGTTCTACAACCTCGTCTAAACATAAATGTTGTACTGCTTTCGTGATACTGGTGTCGTTTAATCATTACTGTCCTTTCAGACCTGGCAGCAGAGGTAGTTATCCTGGTATAGGCAAACTTCTATTACATAACACTTTCCTGTATGACAAAAGTAATAAGCCGTATGGTATAAGGTGCTTTCTAGAGGTCCATTTATTGCTGTGCCATATGTCATTCTAAGAATTACACCTAACTTAGTTAGAGCAGTTGATAGTATGAGTACACAAGCAGAGGAGACAGCTGTCTAAGGAAGAGAAAATCTAAGAGCCGACACAAATCAAAGTGGATAAAGCAGAGTGGTGGAAAGCAAGGGACAGCAGAAATTTCTTTGTCTTCGCAGAACTATAAAATGTCTGTATCAACTGTCATGGTTTAAAGGCCACGAGCAGAGACAGACCCACACCTGCTGCAAGCCCTGTTGGCAGGCGTTGGGGCTGCTTTGCGCCTCACCTGTGCCCAACAGAGACTGCTCTATTGCTTTGGACAGTGACTTGCGTGTAGGGAGGTACCACAGGGATGAGCTGCAGCCTCCTGGTGAGTCTCTTAATCAGGCACATTCCTTGGGTGTCTCCACTTCTTTATTGAAGACTTTGCTTCATGGCCGTATGACACTCTCTGGCAACATCTGCCACATTACCCTCTTCTTCATGGGGTGAGCTTATGCAGGGACTCTCAGCACCGCTGCTCATAGAGGCCAGTAATAAACAAACACAAGTAGAACCAGCTGTTGTGTAGTCCTGGCATTTGCAGGCCTCTGATCCCAGTTTAACTTTGGCAAAACTTTTGAGCCTGTATAGAGACTTGCAGGAACCCATGAGTCTTGTCAGACTAACCTCCTATATTAATATGTGTTAGACCCCTAGAAGCCAAGCAGGTGGTTTAAATTTCCCCGGTAAGTTACATATGAGCCCAGATTTTTGGGAGTTTCTGTTTATTTTGTTGATGCCCTTAGATATTGCTGAAATAAAGCCATATGAAGACGGGTTGTGTCTCTTACCACGGAATTACAGAATGGTATCATTTGGTTTCTCATTTTCTTGAACATGGATTAGGTGCAAAATGAGAGAGTAAAGAAAGTGAGAATTTAAGTCTTTTTTCCAGTCTTTTCGTTTTGCTCCTATGGTTCTTCAGCCCTTATGTGCATGATAAAGTGAGTGCTCCGTACAAAAGGTACTTAGGCCATGGACAAAACACCAGGTTAACTCATGACAAATTGAGCTGTCCCAGCTACAAATGCATGATTCAATTCCTAAAAGTGATTTAGCTTGGCCCCAACGGTAGCAAAGGGAGCCCTGGATCTAAACGTCCAGTGCTTTTTAATGCCTGCCTCCGTGCACAGCCTGTTTCTCCAGCTTTCCAGTACACTGTCTGATCTCCTGTACACAGCTGCTACGGTGCAATTTCCTGCCAGCATTTCAGGACTTAGCTGTCCCTTTTTGTGTCTGTAGTATTAATGACCCCCGGAGGAAGCAGGCTGGATGGGGTGGAGTACTGATGGAAGTGGTGAAGGTGGGTCAGGCTCTGGCTCTGCCCTCCCCGCTAGCATGCTGCTTGGCAGCTAAGCCTCCTTGTATGCGATATACTGATGATGAGGGGAGAGCAGGATATATGCCCTGAGCAAGGTGAAAGCAGGGAGAGAATTGCGGTGTTCCCAGGGCTTCTCAGGAAGCAGGGTGAGAGTGCTGACATGTCATTAGCCTCTCAGGATTGTGTCTAGGCCATCAGATCTTATTTGAGTATATCACTGTTATGGCTTTCCTTTCAAGGTTTCCTTGGCTTTCTGTATCTCCTGTTTTGTTTTCAGATAAAGAACTGAAATACCATGGAGACAAACTCCTTATAAACACCAAGCAGACAGGCAGGTCAGCCAGTTTTCAGCACATTATTTAACATGACATATTGAGTAGGAGCATAGTCAAGGCTGGCAAAACATCCAGTTATATTGAAGCCAATCAATTGTCTCATGCAGTGGATAGAGATGATTCTGTTCATAATAAAAGAAGAATAAGCTCTCTGAGAAACCAGAAGTGACATGCTGTGTGATGCATCTCTCTGTTACAATTTGGAAATCAGAGATTATTTAATTATGTTCTCCCTTTATCTGTGGTGTTTTGAACAGCAGCAACTTTGGTCTGTCTTCCCATACCAGATGTACCCCTCTTAATCAGAGATTACTAACTACATCATTAATTACATCAAAGTTAATAGGAGTACTCACAAATTAAAACAATACTCAGTAAGAGTAAGTCTGGGTGAGTCACATTTTTATTTTTAGCCTGAGTCATAAAATAAAAAAATAAATGAAAAACATTTAATTCTCATGGCAAACCTGTTGGTGACAGCAAAGTTACATTTAAGTGCAGTGTGCATTCAAAAACCAAGCAGAAATGCAGGCTGAGCCCTGCATATTCTCAGAGAGAGATGGACTCAACAGATTTTCATTAAATTGCTTAATTATGTTTATATAAAAAGCACCTGGTTTCTTCTCGTTTTAAAGTGACTGTCTGACCCAGGAATGCCTTGGCTAAGTAAAACAGTGACTGTGAAGAAAATTGCAGATGCCGGGTTGGGGCGGGGGAACCCTTTTTTTCCGTTTTAGGTAGGAACAAAAATTCTCATTCAGAGAGCAAATTAAACCTCATCTTTCAAATGGAGTCACTGTGTTGCCCCACTTTATGGGCAGATGAAATCACTGTGATCAGGTGTGGGCATGAAATAGCACTTAATGCTGTTGATTAGCTCTAACTCACCTGTTTCTTAAAGCCCAGCTGGGGCATAGGAAACATTTTCTCCTATTGTGCTCTGAGCCGGAGAAGATACAGGACCCTCTTGACAGATCTGAGTGGGCACCTATGCATGGGAGGAATCAGGTACCATAATTTACTTACCTAGGAAATATCTTGTAGAAAATTGTCCAAATGTAGTTCTAATTAGTTGGTAAAATAAGTTAGTAGGATTAGTTGTGGGTCATATTTCTACTGAAACTAGGAAAGCGACTAAGGCCTCTTTACTTAAAACTATTCCGGGGAGAAACTGTGTCCTCTGCACTGTTGAGTTCAATGGAGTTCAGAGAACCAAAATTGTTCACTCAAGTGTTAGTGAGGCCTGAGATGACATCAACAGTCAAATACTGAACGAATGTGGTTGCTTTGGCAAGCTTGGATTGATGTTTGACTACTGAACTATTTATAATTTTATTAATACAGCTCCTTTTCCCCTCTTCTTTCCCCGCCACCCCCAGCAGAAATAAGCTGTTTTGTTCAGACCCACTGAATCTAACCAGGATGCCAGGAGTGAAATCCAGCTAAAACACAACCACACAAAGGTTTATGCAAGTTACTGTGAATAGAAAACAGTGAATTTCAGAAAGCAGTAGCTGAGTCATGCTAGTTGGCTATGGCTTGGATTATTCCTACCTTTCTGCAGATAAATGGATTGCAGTGGATATGTCTGGAGTTAAACTTCATGACAGAAGTAGGAAAATAAGTAATGAAACTTAGAAATGTTTGGGGATTTGTTTTCTTTTTTTTTTCTTCTGTATGTGTACAAAGATACAATATTGTAAGTGACAAAAATCAAGTGATTTGCTCCTTTAATTTTGTCCGATCAGCTGTAACTCTGGATTATCATACAGATTTCCTGGTGATGAATCATTCAGTCTGCTTAAAAAAAATGTGAAATGATTGATACCAATTTTCTGCGGAGAAAGCCATGTTTAGTTAAACTGCAAGCTTCCCCTAATGAAATAATCTGCCAAAATCTGGGCTGTTGTCCACAAAATGCAGAGAGGCTGAAAAACAAAGCATGTTGATTGCTAGCAAAGACCTATTTTTTGCTGTCAATCAGGGCTTTTTATTTCAAGCTGGACAAAACTTTTAGATGTGATTTTGTAAGCCTTTTGCAACAAGTCTATCGCGTTTCAGGAAACTCAGGGATCACTTATTCAGGAAAAAAACTTCACCCTGAATTTTGTCTTTTTTCATCCTCTTTGTGCCCGTTTGAGCAGATTCAGTTATGTGTCTCTCATTCCCACAGAAATAGCATTTGTCCCCATGTTCTCACTTTGCTAGCCCTGCTGTAGTGAGGAATCTACAGAAATGAATTCAAGAAATCAGGATATCTTTGCATTACCCCATAAGCTGTATTATCACTTACTGTCTCAGGAGGAAAAAAAGGGTGAAAGGCTTTCATTTGCCGCTAAGGATGGGAATTTTGGCAACCTTTAACTGATGTATCAACATACTTTCAGTGCCTTTATCTCACTCAAACTGTAACCTACATTTTGTTGTAAAAAGCCTGTGTCTCAGCTTCATTCCTAACTAATACATTGTCTACGTTGTCAGGAAAGCAGATTGGAAAAGTTAGAGATTTTTTTGTTTGTTCATTTTTGCCAGAAAAAAATAGCAGGTTGGTTTAAGAGATACTGTTGGGTGAGGATTTGCCAGTAAGGCATTTTTGGAGTGATACCCTTCACTCTTGTGAGACAAGTGGAGCTGGTTCTCTCTAGCTTGACTTTGTGCCGGTGAAACTGAGGGGTATTCTTTCCTCGTGGCTAACCTGGACTGAGGCTGTGCCTTAACACAAGAAACACGTTTTGTTTCCAAAAGAATTTGTAGATTCAAGGTACTGTAAAGCTATATGAAATTCTTCTGTGAACACTGCATATTAAGTGGAAGGTCTTTGACAAACACCTTAAGTTGCAAGCAAAAGCTTATCGAGTTCTGTTAAATAGTTCAGATTAGGTCAAACACAGTAATGATGGCAACTTTTCATCGAATCTGTCTTGACATTTTCTGCTATCTCTTTTGTATTCCTGAGGGATGGAAATACATTCCTTCTTTTCTCTGGGTTTGTAATTAGGAACGGTGCTGTCTGAAGAACTGTTGCTGCGCAGCTCTGTGTTGTGCACTAATAATTTTAGTGCTCTTTGGGAATTCAAGGGGAAACCTGAGGTACCAGATTTGTCAAGCACTTTTCTTGTAATAAGCTTTTTCTCAGGTTCTCAAGTGCTGAGGATGACTTACTACTTTGATTAAGAACCTTTTCAAAAGGTGCAAAGTCTTTTTCTCTCTCATAACTCTTACTTGCACAATTGGTGTCTTCCTCCTGTTCCCCTCCTTCCTCCAGCAGATGAACTGTTCTACTAAAAGGCCAATTTAGTCGTCATAAATGGATTTTTGTATTCATGATAGGGTAAAGCAGAATGTAAAGATGTTCGTATGTAATGGGGAACTGTTTAAAGGAGGATTGATTGCTGAAGCAGATTGCTGAAGCAGTTAGCTGTTAGTTTGCACATGCATGCATACGTAAAGAGAAAATATATGTATACATACATATAGCTTTGTCAGTGTGATACCGACTGATAGAGAGACTATAGATGTTAAATAGACATCAGTTTGGAGGGCTCACTGGAATATGAGTTACTAGCAAATCCAGCTGCCCATCTCAAGTGCTGTTAGGCTGCCCCTCATCACGTCGTGTTGTGATGTGACACTGCACTACATCGCAGCACTGACACTACACTACACAGCAAAATGCGACATAATCTACCGTACTGCATCTGGAAGAGGAAAAATAAACATTTGCTGTCTATCAGTTTGGATAGCAAGTCTCTTATCAGCTCTTTCAGCGTTTGTAAGCGGGTTAAGAGGGTAAGTGTCCATGGTTCGCTAGTTCAACATGTCTGTGCCGATAACACAAACTAATGTGTGGTTAAAGCTACTAGCAAGTTGTTTCTCTCTACATTGGAGCACTGTACAGTGAGCTGGAAGTGCAAACTCTGACAAGCGAATATTGGTTATAGCTACTAGAAGAATTATCACAGTCCATCTAAATGTAGACTATCCATAGAAGTTGGTTTCTCTTGGCAGATTCTGGCAGTGGGGAAATTGCAGGTAAATGCAGATAAATGGTCTTTTCTTACTTCTCATTGCATTGTCCGGCAGGTAAAATAGACAGTTTTGCTTAATTCTTAAATTCACAGTTGTACCACTGGATTCTGGGTCCCTGCTCCTGTAACCTAAATGATCTGGCAAGGGCTGGTGTGGCTTCTGGGGAGACTGAGGACAAAGGGAGCCCAGAACCAGGAAAACCTCCACTCCTCCATCCTGCTCCATTAGCTGACAAGGTGAACTCTGTGCTTTGCAACTTAGGTGGTAGAGATGTGTTTGGCTGCTATTCATTCCTAGCTGATAAAGAGGAAAGAAAAGCAAAACTATGAGGAATTCTTGAGAAAAGGTAGCAGGGTTTTTTTGCCTTTTGAAAGGGGGACAGTAAACGTGATTGTCTTACTCAAGACAGCTGGCATGCAAACATGTGGCTCTTTGCCTGTTCTTCATTCAGTGCTATCCTAGAGAGTGGAAATTCATTTTGAAATAATGTATAGAAGTCAACTCGCATGTGTACGTGTTGCTGTAAAGGCTCTTTGAGTTACAGAAGCACTGTGGAACTGTACATTCAATGCAGGACGTTAAGCCCTGAATGCGTAAGGAATCATGTAGTTGAGGATGTGTTCCTACTGAAGGCTGCCTGTTAGGGAGTAGTTTGGGTGGAACACGGATGAGAGGGAAGCAAAGGTAACCTGGAGGGAAAATGAGTCATCTTTGTATTCTTTATTTTTGTTTGCAGAATATATCAACTAAGCTTGTATGCACTGCCAGCTGGGTGCAGCCTGGGCTGTGTTCCTGTTTCTGTCAGTGTTTTATCTTGATAGAAGTTTTTCCAGGTGTGTGTTGATATTTGAGGGTACTATGATACCTGCTATGTGAAGATGATACTGCAAGTTGTTTTCTTAGTGAGAGGACCTGGAGAAGGTGTTTGCATTTGTGCAGAGCATGATTCTTCTGTGTCGTGTAATACCAGATCAGGTTGGTGGTTTTTCCAGGGTCTCAAAACCGAGAGATTATGCAAGAGGAGTGTGGGAGTCACTGTGTAGTTTGTTCTAATCCAGTTTGTTTCCTCTATCTTTAATATATTTTATTGTGATCCAGATAATATAAAGTTGGTCTTGGAAATGGCCCATTGACTGGTCTGGTAAGGAGAAACAGCATGTGAAAATGCTTTGTAAAGCAGCGTAACTGGGCTTCAGTGGCAAAGAACAACAGGCTTGGTTCTGCTCCAGCATCTGCCAAATCAAGTAATTGAAACTCCTGGTTATTACACAGCATAAAAGAAATAGAATAATACTGTTAGAGTGTTATCATGGGAAAATGACTGCACCTCACTGAAGCCTGACTATAATGGTGGGGATTTACGCTGTTAAAGTATACCAGTCTTGTGGCATAATCACTAAAACGTATACTCTGTGGTGTTCTTCGTAAAGGCTTTATTGCAGATCCTCTTGTATTAACGTACTGTCTTGAGGCCAAAATTGGCATTGTCTTTGTCTGGAGCATTCTGGAGGGGAACCATACTTTCTCCTGCCCCTTTATCTAGGGCTTATAAATGAAAAAGCACTTAGTAGGATTTGTAGTCCTCATTAAATGATTGTGATACTGGATTTATCTTGTCCTATGGGTAAAAGCTGCTTGTTCTCTCCATTTCTTTGCAGAGCTGTTCATATGAAGCACTCCCAGGACAGAGCAAATGGGCATGGTGGTAGAATTACATTCTGGAGGGAAGGAGACAAGACTGTTGTAACTGCTTTGCTGCTTGTCATAATAGCTAGCTGAATAGTGTGGGTAGGAATGTGGCTGTTGGCCACTTTTGCATGTTTTCTGACCCAGAATCTTGCCAAGGGCCAGTCATTCACTGTCGAAATTAAAGTCCTTGTGACAGCGTCCTGATTAAATGTTGTTTTAATGGCAGCGATCCATTGATGCCCATAGCTCCAGAACACTTCTGAAGTGTTTTCTGTCTTCTTATCCCTAGCGCTGGATGCCAGGTGGTACCGTGAAGGTGCATTGACTTCCCCCTAGTTGAGAACACCATATTTACATACCATTAAACTTTTGGGGGGGGAGCATTTTTAAGTTCTGCCCTCAGCTGATGCAGTAAGTGGTTAAATGCATAACTTTGAGGAGAGGGCCTCATTTCCCTACTGGAAAATAAACGTGACAGTGTGTGTATTTAGCTGTCAGTTGTTGGGATGGTGTTCTCTGTGCTCCGTGGCTTTAAACGGTTGAGCGGGGATGGTGGCAATGCAGCCTGGAGCCCTGGCAGCCATTTCACCTGCAGCTCAGCATCCAGCTGCAAAATGACAAGCATGCTCACTGCTCTTCCATGGAGACTGTGTTTTTGGTGGTTTTATTCCCCTCATGAAAAATGAAGGGCGATAGTCTGCAGAAATATGATTTCCCTATGCACACAAAGCAAGGGAATGTTCTTTGTTTAGTGTCTGCTTTGCTGCAGGCAAACTTGTCTGATTGCAGGGGCTGTTATGTGGGGCAGCTTGCTGGGGAAAGTTTCTGGGATCGTAAAGAGGTACAATGCTAATAAGGATTGATTTACTACTGGGAAGGATTTCATGGTTCCATTGCTGCTCTGACATTTTAACAAATAGCACCTGTACCAGCGCAGGCCAAGGAAAGCAGTGCCTTGTGCACCCGTCTGCAAGTGCTGGGCCCTTGAGCTGGGTGGTGCAAGGTCGTCTCTGACAAAAAGCCCGCTGAATATTTGTCTCCTTAGCAGTATCATCTCTCTTCTAAGAAGGTGTGAGGAAAAGAGCAGTATGCATGAAAGAGAAAGGGCATTTTTTTTCCATTGGCAGGACTGTGACTCTTACGTGTTGGATGATAAAATGAGCTGTTTATTTTTTCCCCTCTTGTCTGAACTTTACTGGAGCCCACACATAAACTCTTTAGACTCATAATAGTTTAATTTTTCAAAAGTAAATGTAACCTACTATCCATTCTCCTACACTTTCCATTTATTTTCTGTGTGTTTCAAAATTAGCCCTTTTCTCTGCATTAATACGTTCTGCCACCCTCAGTGCTTGGGGCACAAAATGTAAATTTTGTTCCTTCAGAGTTGTCATATAGTCATGATAAATACAACCTCTTTTAAGAGCAGTGAGAACGGAGACTGAGAGGAATGGAGAAGTATGTTATATATTTAAAAAGGTAATTCACCCACCCTACCTGAGAAGAAATAGGCAACTCCCTTGGGAATGCTTCCTTTCCCCTCCTGCTCTGTAGTCTTCAGACAGGCAATAGAAGAAATTGGTGATAGTTCTCAATAGGTTTTGATTTATCTTCGCTTTTCCCTCTGTCCCTGTTTACCCACTCTGCTTGCACACGCTGATTGCTGTTACTGTCTTAACAGTCTTCCCTGTTGCACTGATCTCTGTTTCTCATTCTAGTTCCCTTTTGTCTTTTCCTCCAGGCCTTCCTCCAGTCTTGCTTTCTGGCCCTTTCTCCTTAAAAGTGGATGCATACCAGGGCAAACTGCAGGCATAGAGGAGCTTGCCAGGGAATTTGGACTGACAACAGCCTTCCTGCTTGGCTTTCCCCATGTGAGGATCGTTGCTGTTGCCCAAGAGAGGCAGCAGTAGCTGATGCTAAGGTCAGGGGACACCTCTCCCAATGCCTTCCTCGCAGAAACGTCAGTGAAGCCAGTTCTCTGATTTTTCCATCTTGTTCTTTTTCCACCTCTTTTTTGACCTTTTTTTTTCCTTTCTGATGGGGCATACACATTTAAGATTTTCCTTTCATCTTAATACAACAAAATTAGTGTAGGCAAATGTGAGGAAGCTAGGGATTAGTCCTATCTACCGGTAACAACCTAAACTCCAAGTGCATTTGTACGAGCACGAGAAATTCCTCTATAGTTTGTTTCCTCAATTGCAGACAAACACATGCTGTCTTTTCTATGCCTCTCCATGTTTCCTACATGTCTCTCAATAAAACATTACCGATCTTCGTTTTGGAGACCTCCTTCATCCCTCAGAGATAGGAGGCTGGCTTGGCAGGATGGCCATTTAGCTAGATCTGAAAACTATGGGACAATGAAACAGATTGTGGTTGTTTCTTCTGCCTAAATTTGCCTTGTAACTACCTTCTGGACGTTTATCCAAAGTACACGGGTGACCAGCAGCCTGACCATGTGTGTGCACATCTTTGTAACAGTTAGGCATACGGTGAAAGTATGACTTAACCAAGACTTACTCCAGTTAGCCTTCCTTCAGTACTCTAGAAGGAAATTAATGTTGGCAGACGCTGATAATGATACAGGTTGTGCTGCTTCAGTTTCAATGCAGTCTGAACCAGTGCAAGCCAGACCAGGTATCTGAAAGCATCCTGCAACCTTTCTGCTCACTGAGACGGTGTCAGCGGACTACGCGCAGCTCATCATTTGGAGAAGACTGTTCTGCATAGCCTGCGTTTCCTTGTGATAGCCAGAGTAGTGTGTTTTGCTGCTTTGTAATTGTTTTCTATGTTGGCTAGACAGTGATAATTTCAGGATGGATATCTGAGTATTGGGCGATATGCGTGAGGTATAGCCAGTGGGAAAGCACATTAAGATATGTCTTTCTGGCTTCGTATCACTTCCTCCTTTCCCTGCCTTGTCACAGAATTTTGTCCCTCGCCTGCCTGCAGAGAGCTGCAATGACTCAGAAGTTCCTGGTGAGCTGGGAAACCTTCAGTCTTTTCTATTGCCATCTACAGAGACTTGAAGCATCCCAAAATTCCTCTGGAAGAGTACTTTCCTATGGGTGATTGTTAGTCTCAGGGCTGAATAGTAGGGTGAATGACAGAGAATTGTGTTTGCTTGTTTTAAGCGCCAACAGTGCCGTTTTCCCCATCTCTTTCCCACAAGTCACAGTATGCAGGTTAGGCAAGCCTACTCCCTTTTGACATGTACTGCATACCTGGGGGCTAATGGAAAGAAGAGGGTGTGTTACACTGGCAGGAGTAGCTCTTAGGGCAAACCTCTGTAAGAACAAGGCATTACTAATTTCAGTACATGTTACAAATGTCTCTGTGCATCTAATGTCTGTTTTATATATTTCTGACCTTTATTTCATGGCCTTTATCGCCATGGTATCTTAGTGCTGAAAGAAGATTTTTGGCTTTGTAAGCTTTAGGTATTGATTTTTCCTGTAACTGTCTCCTCTGCTTCAAGGAAAAAAGAGAAATATGTAATTTTAACCAGTGCAACTCATATCACAGCCAGATTCAATATTAATGTACTAGATAGGCATACATCAAATATTACCTTTTAATACCCTTATCAGTGCTTTTAATGCACTTCTTTGTTCTGCAAGCTCAATATGTGGAGGAATTTTTTAAAACTTTTTTTTTAAAATAGGATGTTAAATGGCATTTCATGTTGATTCTCAGCCCTTTAATAGGTATCTGCTATCAATAGCAGTGTCCTGGAGGCACACATTGAAACCACATTGCCTACACCATTTCTTTAACTGGAACTGTGCTCACACTTCTAATGTGGGCATGATATTAATTAAGATAAGTCCTTGGATATCATATATGAGTCCAAATCTCTGTAAATAGAAATGTCAGTGATGCTGGCTGTGAGCTGAGTATGAGGTCTTTTCTTTGTTGCCCACGTTACACTGTGCTGTGTCCTCGGGTGGAGATAGTGGAAGTCTTTGTTTCAGTCTCCTTCCCTGAGAAAATAAACTCAGTGCTATCCAAAGATTTGGAATATTTAAACAGTATTAATCAACCTTCCTAATGGTTGCTATTCAGCTAATCACGCTCAAAATGGCAAATGGTTGTAAAGATGTCAGAGAGATATGCAGAACACCCACTGTTTGAGCTCTTCCCGTTCCCATTAAAATAAGCTCTTATGGCCCAGCTAGCGTAATCATGTGATAAAATACTCAAATTAAGAGCATTTAATAAAAAAACATGGTGGGGAGCTTTGTTAAGGATCTTTTTAGTGTATTTTTGCATTCATGCTAAGGACATTAGAAATAATTTAATCATTGCCTGATTATAAGAATGTTAGAAATAATGGGATCATTGCCTTATCACATGTGGGCTAATTCAGAGGCTCATTATTTATTTTTCAAGCATTAAGCATCAGATCAATTTGGCTTGATACTTGAAAGCAGGAAATTTAAGATGAAAGGTAAAATGAAGTTTAAGAAGTAAGATTAAACCTAACCAGAGCAGAACAATTTTGCTTGCAAGAGTCGTGCCTGCAAATGGATAGATGGGTAAAGTCAGTCTTAATCTAATGTATTATGAAGTGGTAATATATTGTGGAATGAATGGCTTATGCTTTTGGACAAAGTGCTATTTTCAGTGTCTCCACATCTTTAGTTTTTGTGTGATCCATAGCTAGAGTTACTTTGAGGTTTTCAAACAAACCTTTTTACTTATCCTTCCTTAATGAAAATATCTTCCTGTTTAATTGGTTTATAAACTGAGTACTATTATACACAATCACTAGGAAAAAGAAAAAATTCCATTCTTCAGTACTTTTTTTTTTTTGTGGTAAAATGCTTAGGGCTGAGTTTCAAAAGTTCAAAGTTCAGTGGGTTGCTCTCCTTTTTCTGTAGCAGTGTGTGTATATGTGTCTATGTGGTTCTTTGTTTTTACTATAGAAATACATTCTTTTGTGTATAAAGGCAGATTCAGAGAAGGAAACTTCTAGGAGTTGGATGCCAAGCCAAATTGAAGGGGGAGAACGGCACAAAAGATGAATTCTTTAATGGTGGGTTTGATGGAACTGTATCAGTTTCCCCCTAACAGTACCTTGGGTTAGGAAGCTTTTAACAATGTTACAGAAAAATGGAAATATCAGTGTTAATTATGGAGGTGTGATGTTCTGGTGCTATTTCCTGGTAGAATTTTGGCTGTGTTTGAGGTCTCGATTGTGAGAGAAAATAGTTTAAAAAAAAAGCTTGGGGGGAGAGGAGGATCTTGAGCTTCGCAAAACCAGTTCTTTTTCGTCTGAATTATTTTGAAATTCTTTGCTTTGTTCTGCAGATTGTAAAGCTTATAAGCCTACTTGGTAGTCAGTTTACATCCATGTAAAAGGTAGAGGAGTCTCTGCTTCACTTCTCAAGCTTTTGCCTTTTTCAGTAGTCCTGCAGAATTCAGTGTGTCACCTCTTAGTGAGTGTTGTGGGCATGCACTGTGTCTCCAGTGTGTAATCAGATGGGCTGAGTCTCAGAAATAAGCTTTTACAGAGCCATCAAAGAGCCCTGCCGCTGCTGCACAGCCAGGTATTGGACTTGCTTCTGTGAGCTTTCAGACTGCAGAATCTTCGGGTGTGAAGTTTCTGCCTGGCGTGCTGTAAGACGCATAGGGATACATGGGTGGAATAAGTTCCCTGCATATTTTATTCCTGCTGAATTATTAATCTTATTTAAGACAAGCTGTCAGACAACATTACTATAATTTATTTACATAACTTGAGGAATTTACTTCACATTAGTTTAACCTTGCAGAACGTGTAATGTGTATTTGTGCCACTGCCCTCGGTTTCCTGGAGTCAGCCTGCTCAAGTGTTTCTCAATTTGTGATTGATTTGTCTTCCAGCCGCTAATGTGAGGGGTGAACGTAAACACTGTTGTTACAAAGATCTGATATTTGGAGCTGTCTTTATTGTTACATTTATTCAATTAAATGAACTGCCCTGCCCCGTACTTCGTTCAACACAAAGTATGTTCCAGTTAGATTCTTTTTCTCCTAAAACAACACATGCAATGTTGACCTTGTTTTATACAAAGGAAAAGTTGGTACTTTTAAGGGGGAAAAATTGTATGTTGTTCAGGCACTTTTCTGTGTATTAAGAGGGTTGAGGTTTTTTTAGCATGTTCTCACATGAGACACAGACTCTATCACCTGCTGCTTGAAGGTAGTGTGTTCATAGGTATACTCCACTTCTGATGAAGCCGTTAAAATCTTAGTGTCATAAGAAAGCAGCAATGGACGGGAGCCTGCAGCTCTTCATTCCTCTCTCTGTGGGCCATGGTTATTACACCGGGTCTCAATCTGAAGATTTGTTGTCTTTTTTCTTAAAAAAAAAAAAAAAAAAAAAAAAAAATAAAAAATGATTCTTATCTAGCTTTTCTCCCTCCCCCCAGTTGTCTGCA
>JAVKLA010000042.1:7016044-7037728 GCA_034782735.1 Sagittarius serpentarius | reverse complement strand
TTAATTTTTTTTTTATTTTTTCTTAAAAAAAAAAAAAAAAAAAAAAAAAATCAAAACTGATTCTTATCTAGCTTTTCTCCCTCCCCCCAGTTGTCTGCAAAAGCTCTCGGTATTGGGTTTTACGCCCAATCTAAGAGAAAACAGATATCCTCCTGCTCTCCAGGTTTTTCTGAATTTTGGCATGACGTATAAAATCTACAGGATATATAGTTGAAATTTCTGTTGCATTTAAAACTCTAATATACAATGCACTTTTATAATTCATGAAGGACAGGCATGGGAAAACTGGACTTCTGCCATACTGTCTCAGGTGTGGCCTTCTGAAACGTAGCATTTATCTCCTAAGACAGAAGTTAGATCTGGAGAAACAAAAAGGAACTTGTTTTTAAGGAGAGAGGGGGCATTAGATGGCTCCTGCAGAAAATCTGTTACTTATTACTGCTTTTAGAGGTCACGAGGCAGAAAAGGACAGAAATACCTTCCATGTGCAGTGCTTACCAAATGAGGGACTGGAAACAGGACATTGATACAGCATCTCCTTTTTAGAACAGAAAATCCTGTCACCTCGTTATGGGCTGTGGGTAATAAATTTACATTCTGTGAGGTGCGCACTGTGGAGGGAAGGTCCATTTAATAAAACCAAGAGGTGGCTTGAAGCTCAGAAGGCTTTTCAGAAGGGAAGAACACTCTCATTGCAACAACAAAAATGAGAAATGACTTCTGCACTTGTTCCCAATGCCTCAAAAACCCAAAAAAGGGCCCTTTTCTGACAGCATCTCGGCTCCTCTCATTTCCGAGCAGGACTCCACGCCTTCCCTTCTGCTCCAGCTCCCCCTCCCTCTGGCAAGGCAGCCTGTGGCTCTCTGAGGACGAGGGGTGTATTAGCTCCAAGGCAAGAAAGCAAACTTTTTCCTGAAGTGGGAGGAGAAGCAAGAAAGCCGATAAGCTTTTACCCAAACCAGCATCACTGTGATAAAATAAACATTGTCTGCATCCCCATGAAGGAAATCTTTTAATTTTTATCCCTTTGATGCGTAAGGGAGAGGCCAGCTCCTGTTTTCAGTTATGGCACGAGCAAGGAGTGGTTCATCCAGAGGAAGTTTGCCTCTGATGTAGAATTAAATGCAAGACACCTTTTAATGACTTAACTGCAGAGCCAACCTGTTATTTCAGTGTTTTACAGTCAGATTATTTCCTTGGCAGAGGAGAAGGGGATATGAACCTGGTTTTGGCCTTGTTTTCTGACCCATGTTGTCTTTCTCTCCATGTCATCCATTCTTCCTTTTCCACTGGTGGCAAGTTCAAGGAGAAGCCTAGGCTTTCGGAGCAAGCTGAAGGTTTTGCCTTAAAAGCATCTGATCTAAACCGCATCTGATGTATTTCATGGAGGAGGAGGAAGACAGAGACAGTGTCTTCTTCAAACTGCCGAGTGGCAAGGTTTCCTTCTGCCCTCCCCTGCTGCTATCGTAGCCCTGTCTTGGAGGTGCTACTCTAAGGGAAGACTAAGTGGAAAGGTAGAAAAATCATTCCAGAATACAAGTAGATTTGTTTTCTGGTTGAAAATAAATGAAAAGTCTTTGCTTTTCTAATTTCGGAACGGCACCTGAACTGTGGGGGAATTTTTTTATTTATTTTTTTTTTTAAAAGCAAAACCAGACAAGTTGAGGGCCAGACGCTACGCAGTTGCACATCAGCTCTGCTAGCGTCAATGCCATTGCGGCAATGCTCCATTTCATGATATACGCCATAAAGCTTAGCAGTGGGGGAGAAAATAATGTTGCAGGAGAGATTTGTGGTTACAGTTGCTTAAAGCAATTTTATTGTGTTCTTGTTGGGTTTTACCATATTTGTTCAGTTGCAGGCATTTCCATTTATGGACATTTACTTTAGTAGCAGAAATATTGCCACAATTTTGTTTCTCACAAGTAACTTGTCAGGAAAGATTAATGAAGTTTCTGTTCATCAGGGTAGCACTTAAATGCTTAGTTATCCAAAGGTGCACTGCATGATAGTTTTGAATTTCCTTTTTCCATTTCATTTCCCTGTCTTTTCAATTCTGCTTTCTAAGTGTCTGAGTTCATTTTCATTATTTCTTTGTCTGTTCCAGTTAAAACTTTGTGGATAAAAGACATACAGAAAATCAGTTCTCTAGAGCATTATTTAACAACAAAATGAGGGAGGGTACTTGCCGAGTCTGTGGCTGGCTGCTGCAGAATAGACTGCTGTTTCTTTACTTTGTCCTAATGACCTAAAACCTTTTAGCAGGATGTATCCCAGCTCTTCTGTGCGCACATCCCACTTCCTTGTGTACTGCATTGGTATTAATTAAGGTAAAGTCTGTCTTTTTTTCTTTCAGCTTTTTAAGTGTTTATGTCATTTGAAACACATTAGCTACATACTTAACTGATGGTAATGATGTTAGTCTCCTAATGCAAAATTTGAAGTTTGTAACGTTCTTTTTCTTACTAGAAGAGTGGAAAATCTTCCTTCCGGTATCGTACTTCATTGTTTATTTTGAGCATAATGGCAGTAAAGATTTATTAGCATATACGTACTGTGCCACTTAGAACTAGAAATTGTGTACTATCTCATATTTTAGTTAGAAGGCACTGTTGTCTCTGCTGAGCAAAGGAAAGATGGACTTGAAGGATTTTGCATGGTCTTGAAATCTGAAAGACTTCCCACAAAACGATTTTCTGAGAGAAACCTGTTGTGTTAGATGCTGGAGCTGAGGGTGTAGTCCTGCTGTCAGCTGAGTAACCAGCCCAGGGAAGTGATTGCTTTTCCCCCTTGTTTAGATGAGCAACTGTAAGAAATAACATGTTTCCTGAAACTTTATATAGCTCTGCCTCTCATGCCAATATGTGTAGGATCACTTTGTAGGATCAGTTTTTCTGCTGCTACATTCTGCAGCTTTGTGGTGAAATTACATGGAGTTATAGCACTTGAAATTGTTTTCTGGAGAGCAGTGTGGACAAGGGGCTGGAGTTCAACTACCTACATGGAAAAAACCTTCTGGAGCTGGGTCAGTTTTTAGGCAAAGCAGCATTTTGAGAGGATGAGGTTTGTTACGATAGCCAGTTTTGAGGAAGTTGCCATTCGTGGGCAATATTATTGGTAGGTTTTATAGCTTTAAATATGCTCTAAAGCTTTAGAATTCTTTTCCTCATAAAAGTTCTTAGGTTTCATTCAGAACTAGGGCACACAAATCACCAGGGCCGATTAATGAGGAAAGTGTAATAAATACAGGTTGAGAATAGAAGCTGTTAATGCTGAGAGAATACAATATCTTTGTGCAAATATTTAAGCTGTAAAACTTAAGGAGAGGACTTGCTCTACTGGGGATAAAGGAGGCCAGCTAAGGCGACGTTTGGGTAAGGGCATGGAGAAACTCTCAGTCTTCTGAGGTCTGCCTGGGTGAGACTGGCTGAGGGAGGTAAAGATTTCGGCTGTTGCTGGAAGGAACAGTGACAGGCCAAGTATACCAGCAGAGTGGGGCCTACGGGCAGAATGGCACTGACTAGGCTTTTCATTTGATTCTTAGGCATCAGGGGTCAGGGAAGAGTTTTGTAGCTTCAGTTTGTCGTAAGTATTTTCAAAAAGTGTGATAATGTCCAAGGTGTGCAATTGTAAATGAGAACAGCCGCAGAGGTTTTAAATTCAGCCCGTCTGCCCAGTGCAGGGTGTGGTACCTTGGCTGGAGGTTCCATGGTGTGGGTGCAGCTGATCCCCTATCTCTGAGTCCTCCTATCTTCCAACTGCATGCCCTCCCTGTCCAATTTGACCACTGAGATACTGTGAAACCCTGCTTGAAACCTGCGTCTTACATTGATTGTTTCTTTCCCCCTCCCCTTTGGAGGGAAGACAGTAGCAGTTCAAGGAAGTAGGAAATCAAATCCAGGCACAGGAGATGAGCTGAGCTCTTAAACTTGATGATAATAGCTGGCACAGAGGGAAGTGGAGATAAGCTCTTTCTAAGAATAATGGTGGTACATATAAGCAAGTCATAAACTGATAATGGTACAGACTCTTGTAGGGGTTGTCTCTATGTATGCTATGAAGGACTGGGTCCTATCTGCATTTGCTCTAGGGACAGTCTGGAGGGGAGTCTGCCTCCTAAATGCAAAAGAGGCACAGAGTGTCTCTGCTCTCCATCCTTAGAGTTCCTGATTTTAATCACTGTCAACACATCCTACTGGTGTTATTTGCAGGCTTGACACTGGAGCAATAGTATCTTATTTAGTGTGTCCTCAGAATGCAAGTTTATAGCAATATCAACAGTTTCTAACTAGAGATTTGATTACAGAAAATTAAAGGGAACATTAACAATTACAACTTCGAGGTGATCTTCAGACTCTGAGTGTATCAACTCATGCATTTAAACTTATTTCTGTGAAGCCTGAAGTAAATTACCGCTGGATAATAGCTAAGTAATGTCTAGACAGCAATTCTCGTAGGTATCTCATTTCTGTTCTATTTGTATCTTTTTATAATAATAAGAAAAAAAAAATCCTGCTCCTTCATACTGCTTGTTGCATCTGTCCTTGAACTCTGCCTTAATTTAGGTCTCCAAATTTGCTGCTCCATGTGGAAGTTGTTACCAGATCAGGATTTAAAAGCGAAAGCTCATGGAGGGGGACACTGTTTAGTGAATAAGTAGCAGTGTTGTCTCTAGTTTCATTCTTAATCAGGAAGAGTGGCTGCTGTCTCTCCAAGCATGTAATTTTGTGACATTTATTTACTGGATTATTTCTTTGTCTTTACCATAGCAAAGGAAAAGGAATCGGGGCAGTCTAGATGGAAGCGAGTTCTTACACTGGTTATCTGATGTAACTCTCCTGGATTTGTTCCATGCAGTGAAGGGGACCAGCTTACCGAGTAAACCAAGTTATTTCTTAAACATTAGGCGGTATGAGTCTGACGCCCTCTTCCCCTTCCAAGACTATTGAGGACACTTTTGAGTGTTGTGTGGTACTTACTTTCAGATAAATACTCCTTTTCAAAATGATGTCATAGCTCCTGTGTGTTATGAGGATGTTATTTGTTTTTGTGAGGAATGGATTATTCTACTTTGAAGAGGTAAAGGCTGACATTCATAATAACTTTTTAGAAAATAAATCTTGACTTTTTTATTCTGCATAAATGAAATACTTAAATAAGGCTGTATTTTCAAAACAGGATGAAGTATGAGTCTATCCTTTTCCTTTTGACTGCTTCTTCAGCAGTTTTTTCTTTCAAAATTTTTTTTTTTTTGAAAAAAGGAGGAAAAAAATCTTTTTTTTTTACCTACTGTTCTTTGTGCTGATTTCTAATTTGAGGGTACGTATAGAGAGTCAGGATGTCATCCATGTCTTACTACAAAAGTTGCCTCATGCTCTCTTTCCCTGAGGTTGTCAAAGGAGATCTTACCTGGGTAAAGCTTATACTTAATAAGCTTGAAGCCACTATAACCTTATCACTTCCTAATCTGTTTTTCGCTTAAGTTATTTTCCATAAACGTTGACATTACCTTTCAGAGCTTTTTTCCCCAGTATATTTGTGGGAGGTTTTTAGTTCGGTTTTGTCCGTCTGATTTTTTCCCTTGGAAATAGAACATGCCTTCGCTAAGTTTCCAGATGTGCTAGAGTTAGAATAAAAGCATTTGAAAGGAATACGCTCTGCTTAAGTAAAGAAGTAAAACTTTCACGTTGGACTGGTTGTGGCAGCAGGAGAGTCGTTTAAATTGGTTTTGCTACTCCATTTTCTTGTCGTGCCTCAACTGATGGCGGTTTGTTTGCTTCATCTTTCAGATTATCTTGAGTTCTTTTTTTTCCTGTTTACCAGCTGAACATGTTTCGTAGTAAATAGAACATTCTTGCACTCGTATCAATGACTCTTGAATTTTCAGAGTGCCTATTAGAAGTTGCTTTCAGCTGAAGAGGTCACAACAATATCACAGATGCACAGATTGCTACCCGATTAATACAATTATCAACATGGAGGAATTATTAGTTGAGTGTTTGCTTTTGAATATAGCTTTTATTTTAATGCACAGTTTGAAAAGCATATTTTAAGGAGGCAAGTTTAAATTGAAAATGTTCCCAAGGAATGATTCGTATCTTTTGTGCAGATCAAAGCAGCAAAAAACATTTAACAATTTGCCTGTCTTTGAAATCTCATGGGTTTTCCACATTTCTCTAAATACAATAACTTGGCACAAGTCTATTATTTGTTTTTAATGCTGTAAAAGCCAGTGTTATATCACTTAGTGTTCTTAAGACTTTTACAATGAAGATTTTTATTATGTTACGTATACAAGCAATTATGTTTGACAATTTGGATGCAAACTTGAATTGGCAGCCACTTCAGCATTCTCACCAATAAAAACATAAAGCATGTCTATTAAAAATGTTTCTTCTGTAATTTAGTTTTCATAAGCTTTCAGCTCTGCCACAAAAGCCTCCCGTCTCCTTTGCAGCTAATTCTCTGCCGACTCCTTTACAATTTAGGGGTGAAAACTCTTTTTGTGATTAGTTTGTCCTAAAAGAAGGACCAAGTTCTGATGGTATCAAGAAAAGGCTAGAATTAGACTGGAGCTTTCTGAAGAACTGTAAAACATATTAAAAAATTTGATGTACCGAAGTGTAGCATAGTCCTGATGCAAAACCATTGTGAAGTCAGTGAGAGTTTGGGCTCCTTGTAGCTGTGCTGATGGAGAGCTGCTCTGTTCTCTGAGTCCTGCTCTTGGGTGGGTGGCGATTCCGAGAGCCAGCCTGGCAGGGGCATGGTTGAGCGGGTCAGTAAAATACAGTCCTGCCTGTATGTTTCATTTGTTTACCTCTGTCATAAGGTAGAATGCAAAACTATAAAACAAACCTAGCATGAAAAAATTATTCGTCTCGACCACAAAAAAGATTTGCTAATGTACATTAAGCTGAAGAGTTTCTTATTTCCCCTACACGCT
Source organism: Sagittarius serpentarius (assembly GCA_034782735.1). Classification (NCBI taxonomy): domain Eukaryota; kingdom Metazoa; phylum Chordata; class Aves; order Accipitriformes; family Sagittariidae; genus Sagittarius; species Sagittarius serpentarius. The sequence continues at coordinate 7,030,785 of JAVKLA010000042.1, read as the reverse complement.
GTAACTGTGGTGAATTAGCTTCCCTAGATCAATATTAATTTTTTAAGTGTGACCCTTTTCTTTGAGACATTATTTAAATAGGACCACAGTTAGGGCTGCATTTTAGTATGTGGTCATCAGTGAATGTCATCAGAATAATATACAGAAAAGTTCTAATTTGTACTCTTGTCCTGTATGTGTGTGTGTGAGTGTATGGAAATATATATGATATATGCATATAGTCATCTATGCAAAGCTTATGAGTATAAATATGGTTGTATATTCTGTACAGGAAGAATGAAAGTGTTAATTGTGGTATATGAAGCTATTCATCATGTGAAAAGGGGAAATAAAAAGCCCCCACTAGAAAGTTTGTGGATGGAACCTTTTATTCACATATTTCTGGGATGGGGAGAGGTGCAAGTTCAGTGTCCTATCAGCGTATGTATGTAAAGATAAAATATGTAATGATGCTGTAAATATTACTAAGCCAATTTTACTTGTGAGGATATTGATTTAATTTTGCCTGCTGAAGCAACAGTGTGATTTAAGTGAAACACCTGTATTTGTGGCTGTGAGTCTTCTACGGGTAAAGCAGCTGGTGACAAGGAGGACCTGTAGACACAAACCAGTTATCTCATAACTGGATGAATAATCCTCCCCCAAATTAAAGGAATGCCTTAGTATATTTAGTTATCAGCCATTTTAGCATGAGACTCGAGCAATCCCAATCAAATTTATTTTATCACTTAGAGAGCAAGAATGTGTTCTATGGAGAATATTTTGATTTGGCCCACAGGATTATCTTTGTAGGAAAAAATGGATGTGCACCCCAAGGGCAGCAAACCCTTAGTATCTCTCGCTGCCTCCAACCAAACTCTTAGTTCCATAATTGCAGTAAATAGCCGGAAGCTCTAAGGGAGTGATTACAGCTAGTCTTAAAAAAAAAAAAAGAAAATTGTCTGCCTTATTTGTACCCTTTTCATCTCTTGCTATCTTCAGACAGAATGCGTGTTGACTTACAAGAATGTCTGACAATACTTAGAATGTTAAATGTAAGAGGTCTTTTTAAAGCTAAGTCATAAATCATGTGTTTGCGTCAGAAATCTGCCATTCAGAGTTACTTACTATAAGTTATGATGGTTCTATTGGGAATAGATGAAGAAAGATGAAATGCAACATTTGGGTACTAGAAATGTCTCAAATACAGAATGCTGAAAATAAGGAAATTATAGAGGCTGGAAAACTATTCTGAATATGTGTTTAGATAACAAAGCCGTTTGTGTGGATAGCAATGTTTTCTTGGATGTCCTACTGACAGAAACAGACATAAAATGTATGTAATAAATGAGCAATTAGGAGCCCTATCTAGTGCTTTGGCTAATGGAATGAACTGTACTTTGTGTGTCTGCCTGTCTAGAAATCAATAAAATCAGAGAAGCTTGACTCTGGAAGCGTGACTATCCCTTTGCTTTGCATGTGATAGAGGGTGACAATTTTAGTTATCAACTATGATGGTCTGCTCCTTCTGTCAGAGTATTTGGAGAAGGCAGAGTAGCAAAGGGAGCTGGGTACCAGGTGGAGCCTTCCAAGCCTTTTCCCGACTTTTCACTCTCACATCTTCGCACCGTTCAGGGCATTCATCCTTCTGTGCCTCTGTCACAGGCATTGCCCTAACACATGGGGCTGAAAGAACTTGCTGCTCATGTGTGTCACTGAAGTGCTTGTTCCTAAGTCTCTTTTAGAAGCGGGCAAGAATGAATTTGCCTAGAGTATTTTTAAACTTCAATGAGAAAATGCGCCACTTAACGTGTACTTCCCGCTGGTTGCCTTCTCTCAGTATGTTACTAGGTGATCCTACTCCTAGTCAAATTTGTGGAAGGCAACAATCTCATAATTTCTGATTTTACAAAATGTCAATAACGGAGTACTCTAATAAATGAAATTTATTGATGATCACCTTTTCCTCCCTGTTATAGCACTTTTCAGCTCAATTTCATAACAATTTCTGGCTTTAATATGAAATGTCAGCAATGTCTCCAGCATCTACCTTGTTCCTATTATCCACTAATTGTATTTTTATAAAGATCATCCCTGATGCTTTGTACATTTGTAGGCTTTGCACATTTAGCCAGTGATCAAAGCTGTGTAACAATAAGCTGTAGTTTCACATGGAGTAGCTTAAATCCGTTCAAAGGTGGTAATATCATTTTCTGATTAATTTGCCAATTCATTCAGTGCTCATTCTGTATCAAATAAATAATATCCAACAATCACTCAAACACCGATGACATTTCTACTTATCACCATTGGCAAAGCTAGTGGAATAAAACAGTACAGCAAATTGAATTTGTTTATGCAGGCATCGGGTCTGAAATTGGGGGAGAATGGTTTGAATGTGGAACTATAGTGTCATCTGTATTTGTAGGAAAGAATACATGTCTTCTGGTTCATTGAAAAGTGAATCAGACAGATGGTGTTTTCAAGGGAATTGTTAAGGGGATTCAGAATGTCTGCCTGGAGCTGGTGTAAATGTTTAACTTTTCTCATCTCTGGTAATGACATTAGATGATGGAGAAAACAAATGTTGAGGACAAAAAGAAAGGAAAACAGGCAAATGTTCTGTGGCTGCTGCTTTGCTCCTAGTGCATGTAAACCAAAATAAAATAACCCCCTAGATCATCTTGGGGTCTCAGGCAGTAGCCTCAATGGAAGGTTTCCTTCAGTGCGGTCCTCCATCCTTCTCTGCAGTTCTGCCATCATGAAGTGTTGTCTGATGGCTGTGTAGGGTCTGCAGCACGCATGAGCACAAGAAGCTCGGCTGCCAAGTGGACCTTTTTCCTAAAAAATTCTTTTTTTCATTGTAAGAAACACAACAATGCTGTAAACAGATCAGATATCATGCATGTTTTTACTGTGTATAAGCGAATGATAGGGATTAATTTCTTTGGTGTGCAGATTACATAGTCTAAATATTATTAATTTAGGAGTCTGGGACTGAAAGGCTATCTTTTTCATTCTAAAAAATGTTTGGCTTTTTTTTTTTCTTAGCGTTTACCAGCATTTATAAAAAGCATATGCAATGCCTTCATGGTGAGGATATTGTGTGCATGGTCTTCATATGTGTCTGTACTTAGAATGATCTATACACACAGCTTCATCAGTAGTGGTAGCTGAAGGTGATGTTTCTTCAGTACTGAGATCAGGATGGATTCCCTTACGATGTGATCTGTTCTGTGTAAGTTTTCCAATGTCAATATTGAGTTAATGAGCCCTAGTCTTTTGGTCAAATGTAGTTTAAGGAAGCTAAAGTGTGGGACTAGGATTTAGTGTTTTCGAATACAGAGGCTTTATGGGAGTCAGGACTCTGGACTGGACCAGTACATTTTATATTAGCTTCATAGATGTTTCCTTTAAGCGCCTTGCTCAAAAGGGAGAGGGATTATTTTTGATTACTTTTCCCCCCCGCCCCCGGGGACTCTGTTGTTTTGTTCCCGCACAGCATACCAAAGATTTCTAGGCTACACCTCTCCCTGTGTAAAACAAATATGATTTGCTACAAGGGTGATGTCTGAAGGTCACACTGTTGGTATATGCTTTTTCAAGAAGGACCTGCTAAGTGTGATGCCTTTGTTAACTCTGCACATTTTGAACTGGCCACGGAGTTAATCTCTCAGCCTTTTTTCAAAATATTCTGGGATTTCCAGTTATTTTCTCTAGCTAAAAATCAGTACCAACATGTGCATGTCATGCTTCAGAGCCATCAACAACATTTGAATAATCAGTATTTTAAATAACCTGGAGAGGTGATATGCATGAGTGTAGATCAAGGAAGGGAGAGACCTTGCTTACATTTAACTGGGATTCTGTGAAGTGAGGTTTTATTGTAGCAGCTTGTAGGAGGAAAAGAAAGGGAAGAGAGCTGTGAACCACTAATTTGCACCTTATAAATATTTACATGCAAAGTACTTTTCTGGGTATTTGTGAAATAGATGATGAAATTATACCATATCCACCAGCAAATGCAGCTGTGAGTAGCTGATTCTACACACAGACCTAAATCATGGTTTTCACATGAGTCTGGTTTAGACACAAGCATGCTGGGTTTACTTTTTTGAACAATGTGGATTTTCTATTACAGCCTCTCTCTCATTTTAGGAAATCTCGCCATCTCTGTGGAAAACTTTTACTTGCCTAATCATTGCCGATAGCAAAGCCCTAGAGATTCTGGGAAAGCACATGTGTGAGAGAGACAGACATGAGGTCTGTGCAGGTGGTGGTGATTCTCTGGGCAGTAAAGCACTGAGAGCAGATGTGCTGGGTAGCAGCAGAGTGCTCTTCGGAGGTAGGTTTGCTCGCTGTTGTATGCTTGAGGTTAGGGAGCTCTCTGTCAGGTCTGTCTAGTAATAAGAGCAAAGTAACACAGATGACCAGCAAGGTATGACAGTCTTCAAGGGAAAGTTTATTTTGTAGATGCTTATGTTAAAGCTTTAATTCCTTCCCCTAGCAGTACAGACCAGAAAGGTGGAGAAGGACAAGCTGAAGTTCAACTGCAAAGCTCCTGTAATTCATTCATTTTCACTGTATGTTGTGGCTCTGATTTTGGAACTTACCTGTGGGATTTCAGTGCCTGAGTTTTACTAACAGCAGTAAGAAGCAAATAGCAATCCCCTGTGGGTGGTTGCATCACTGTAAGCACATGCTTTACAGGTACACGCATAACTGTTTAGTTTATTCATAAGCTGTGTGAAAAATTTGAAGCAGAGTTAATGAAACAACCTTACTATATTTTCAGCAAGGAGCACACCTGCCCATATTTTCTCTTGGGGATAGTTTCCCTTCTGAATACGTAACATCAATACCACCAGTGGATCTGAGCCAGAAAATTGAAATATAGTCTAGATGTCCCTGTTTCGGGGAAAAGAAATAATTATAAAATAGTTATTGAGGTAGGCATGTTGTTTTTGTGGAGGCGGTGAGCTATATATCTATTTTGTGTATGCACGTTTAGTGGCTGAAGGTATGCATAGCTACTATAGCACTCAGTCTTTCTCTTTTTTGCCTTTTGAAATTTCTTGAGGTTTGTTTCAATTTCTAATGATAGAACTTTAGCATATTTCCCCTTGCCTTGTGCCTTATGTAAACATAGTGTTATTGAGAGTGGATTACACATCTGACTTTAATAAAAAATACAGAATAACTGGTGTCAAGAGAAGTGTGAAGGTTTGGAGGAGATATTTCAACTTTTCCAAGTTAAATGGACATACAGTTTCCATTTAAAATCTTTTTTCATGTTATGAAGTACTTAAAACAAAAGAATTAGGGATAAATCTGCATTTCTGACACCTCGAGAGAAGTTGTGCTCTCAAGAGGAAATGAACATTATAAAAATATAAGATGTAATGCATCAAATATGTATCTACATATCTAGCTATATGTCTTTTTAGAAGATTGTTAGTGTTAAAGCATTAACATAATCATCTATGTTTAAAGGGCTTTGAGGAAAAATCATTATTCTTTAGATAATGATGCACATTAATTATCCCCTGGTACTTTTTGATATCTTCTATGTTCTGGACAAATTCCAACCAGGGAGTTATACTCTTATGGTTAAAGATTCTTAAAGTTTCATTTGAATGTGATGCTCATTATCATTTCCTCTCAAACTTTTGTGCAGTATTGCTCTGCAATATTAAATAGCTGCACAGCACTTAACTACATTCTATTCCTGTTTATAGCTAAATGCACCCAGTAAATTTATCTGGGATGAAAGGTAATGTAGAAACACCGTGGTGCTGTTGCCGCTTTCAGCAGCGGGTCCCCATATAGTCTCAGCTTGCCATTGTCCTGGTCACTCACTCACTTCGCACAGATGAACCTCTACGTGATGATTGTTGCGCTATCTCGGCAAAAGTTACGAACCCGTGATAATGTATGAGAAAAGTCCTGGTGTGTGTATATCAAGCCCCCTGTGAACCACCTGCTCCACTATTTTTTGCTTCCCTTGTATGCCGAAATACAAAGCCTGAGCTGCTGTTCAGTGGTCCCTGCTGCTCTGGGTTTGGGCTGCCGTTGGTAGCTGGAGCTGGACTGCGTGGAATTAGGTCAGTTGTATTATCCCAGAGGAAAGTACTTGGCCCTGCAGTGACACACCTTAATCTGTTCACTTGGGATTAATTCTGCCAGGTAGTGAAAGAGAAGAGTTTCAGAACTGAAATAGAAGGAGGAAATGCAGGGACAAAGCAGGAACAGCAGCTAAAGAAAATTTTGTGCCAGTAGGCTAATGTATCTTAACAAGGATGGATATTTACAACACAGAAAGACTGGCAAATCTGTGCAGGTTTTTATATCAGGCCCAAATAGTAGCATCAGTCAAAATTAACAGTTTTTAACGTGCTAGTTGGGTATTTGTATGGTTTCATAGCATACCTCAGCAGATTTCCAGGCAATTCATCTCTAAGTCTTGAGAAACCCCCCTCACTGTATAAGCAATCTTAAAGCTTCTTTCCTGTTCCCATTTTCTACCGCAGTAGAGTTTCAGCTTGGACATCCGATAGAGTATTGTCGTGTGCATCAGGGAGAAGGATCTTGATTTCCTTCCTCATTAAATAAGCCAATGAAGAAACAGAACCCCAATCAGTTATTGCATTGAGTTCAAAGGGTCTAGACTATGATGTAATTTTTATAGGTGTGTGTTTTTTCTTATTAGACTTGTTCATCCTCAGTCCTTTTGCTGTTACTTCTATCTCCATAGTAACCAAAGAAACCCCCAAGTGGATCAGTGAGACGTTTTCTAGGTGCAGTACAAATACAAAGGAATGCTGGGCAAGTTCCAGAGCACGTTTGGTCTGCAGAAGGACAAAATAGGAGGAAGAGGTATGATAAGGAGTTAAGTGAGGATTTGTTCATGTGTAATCTGTTAAAAGGTTTAGCAAGGGCAATAGATATTTGAAAGTGAAGTGGGCAGTTTCAGAGCAGGAGAGGGTAAGAGAGGAGAGCAGATAAAGGGAAGGAAGGGCCTGAGAATTTAATGGGTGGGGATTAGGCAAGAGAGAGGCTGTCGCAGTGGATTGAGTACAGACCGACAGAGCTGTGGTTCGCTTCCCTGTTCTGCTGTGAGCTTCCTGGGTGACCTTCTGGTACTCTCATAGCCCATATTTCAAAGTATGGATCTGCTTAGTGCTCTGAGGCATAAATTCTATTTCTAAAAGCATCTTAGTTATGGAACATCTGCCTTGATTCAGACTATTTTAAACTCGCTTGTGAAAATATGAGTGTTTAATGAAGCACTTACTGTTGTATTGTGGAGCAAACAGGCCTCCAAATGCCTTTAAAAAAAACAAACGCAAAACAAAACCAGACTCATCATCCTTCTGCCTCATCTGTAAAATGGGGATAATTGTTGTTTCACCAGGAGTGTCAGTCTAAATCCATGCGGACAAGAAAACATTTCAGATGTTCTGTGAAGTGCAGACATTGTAAGAGATGAAGTAATTGTAAGAAAAATAGCTGCAGTCTATGAATTGGTCAGAAATCATCCTTCATTAGCATCAGTCAGTCAGTGAGTATATTGCAATGGTTCTGGCCATGGAGCAGCAATTTGTGGACTAAAGGCTGTAGATAACCTGTTTACGATACGAAGACAGTAAGAGATGAGGTCTGAAGTATGTCACTTACATTGTTGTCTTTTGATGTTTTGGGATTCGGGTCAGGGAGTGAAATCTCTTATTCCTGAGAAGATTCTTCCACAGAGAGCTGTAATCATGTAACATATCCAAAGATGAATCTCTTATACTCAAGGCTGGCTATCATACTTAATTAGGTGTTTGCAATCAATTTCATGTTTTTGTTGGAAATCTTTTCTGGAGCTTTTGAGTGCCATGCCAGAACTTGAAGATACTTGAGGCTATAATGACTTAATATCAAAATGAAAAATGAACTATGACTGGATACCTAAATTATGTATAAAAACAAAATCCAAAATCTTCACAGAAAAACTGTCTTTCACAGCTCTGCATTTCTCAGAAGATGGCATAAGTGCCCATAAAATTGTATGTGTATATTGTATTTATCAATGGTCTAAACTTCACATTTCTGTTGTTATTGCTGTTGATTGAATTAACTTTTCAAGACTTCAGTTTTAATTTGTTAAAACGGCAAAGTGGTAGTGCATTCTGCTTTTACAGGTCCTCACCATCTGCTAGAATAGCAATGAACCAGCAGTGTAATCTTACTGTGTTGACAACTAGCTTAGGACTATTTAGAAATTGGAGCATTGTTGAAATAAATACTCTGCTTCCCTTGGGCAACCTATTGAAATTCTTTCCATCACTTGTAATTTATCCAGCGTAAAGTCAGGCTTGAGTTTCATGTTGATGTTGCAGGAATTAGCAGTGTTACATAGCGCTTCTTCAGGGTCCTGGCAGTAGAGAGGAGGTTGGGTGGGTGGACCGTAGCCAGGCTGTGGTAGTGCAGAAGAAAGAAAAATGTCTGTTTCTTCATTAAGGTATTTGTTGAAGATATGTTGTGGGTGAACAAATGTGGAGTGACTGACTCCCAAACATTAATGTTTATCTTTAATGTAATATGGGGGAGGAGACCAATGCAAAACAAATGTATGCTGTAGAAAGTTTCATTCTGCACTCTGGAAGGAAAGAAATTAGATGTTGTTCAATAAGCATTTTACAGTTATCTAGAACACTATGAAACAAGAGCCTGGAGTTTGAGGACTGGTCTATGAATGCAAAAGATAAAATAGGTAGAGATAAGCGGGTTCTGTTGTAATTTATTTGGTAGTACATTCTGAAAGAATTCTGTCAAATTACTCCACAATTAAACCACTGCAAAGGAAATTAAGACCTCATTAACTGACATCTTCCATTTTATCCAGTGACGTGTAACCTTCTAATTTAAGTAAATACTGCTGTGACATTAAGTGTAACTAAGGCTGCAGGTATAACGTAGACTGGTCTGGGTGAGGATGAACCCTTCTTGCCTTCTACAGTATCCCACTATGAAACCATCTGACCTCTTCCCTTTGTATTCCACTGGATTTTACATACCCCAAATCATCCCAGTTCTTGTCATGGAAGAGCTTCTCATGTGCAAACAACAGAATATGTATGGTGTTTAAAATCAGCATCTTCCTCAGGCTATTCTCTGAAAATGAGCACAACTGTAAGGTCCTAGGGGTCAATAGCTTGGCACAGCGGCAATAGAAACAAGTGTTTATAACTCATCAGGACTTAAAAAATGGCTTGCTGTAGGGCAAGGTGCATTTTGGACTCAGAATATGAGAAAAAGTAATAAAGTTCCTGATAGTATTCATGATTGTTCATATCTTAAAATTGATTTGGTTTGTTCACATGCGAACCTCTTCTTTTGTGTGCTCGTTTTCATAGCGTGAGTACGGAGATTAAAATTTTACTGACTGGCCAGCTCAGAAAGCAAATGTTAAGCTTGCGTGTTTTGAACTCTTTTTACAGAAAATTCCAGCATTGTTTTCTGCCTGCGTTTGAAGCAGGAGCTTGATTTATAATGACTGGGTTTTTTCCAGTTAAGTAGAGGAAGGAGTGTCAGCTTCGCTTTTGCTGTATGAACAGTAGATTGGACTTCAAAGGTCTGATATGTCAGAGGAAGTTGTTTGGTAGTGCCAAATAAAAATAAAACAGACAATAGTTAAAAGCACTTAATCAAAGCAAGTGTTTGGCATTACTAAATAAGGCCCTTGGAAAAGAGGCTGTTGGCTGAAGAACTGAATAATTAATTAATTTTTTACACTGCTTGTTGGGACTTACCAGTGACCCGGTTTTGTCCTCCAAGCCTTAAAGCCATGAGAGAGTGCCAGTATGTGTGCTAATTTCATTAGGCCAGTATCAGTTGTCAGTAAGGCTTCAGTATTCACTGATCCCGGTAGGGAGATGTATCCACATAACTGTGGAGAGCATTGAGCACCAATTACGTTCATTATCATTAGATAGTTAGTATTCAGTGTTCTCGGTGACCACTGACACCCTTTTTGCTGTTCAGAGAGCAACAGATACAGTGACATCTGCCAAACAGGTATGTTCTGTGTAGTAGCACATTGTGTTTCACTGTTAAGCAGTGATTAAAATCTAGATACACATAGCTTGTTATGAAGCAGGTGACTTGATCTTTTCAAGCTTGCAGATGTAGAAAGAAAGAAAAAAAAGAAGTAATTCGTACAGTTATTGAACTTCTCTACCCTGGATCAAGGTACAAACTCTGGTATTTACTTTTCTGATTAAGAAAACGTGACTGTGGTCAATGAAGATAAAAAAATGTAAAAAATTTCTATAGTACAATAAATCTTTTCTTTGTGATCCAGACTGCCCCATCCCCAGTTTAATAATGTTGTTTACCCGTAGTTAAGAGTATGTTAGAATGTAATTGTAACTATTTGCCATGACTGGCTGTTAGAATGAGAGACCATGCAATTTGCATCTCGTATATCCAGAAAATAAAAATGAAGGACTGACCACTTGACACCATTGTAGTTCTTGAAATAAAGGCTGCTGAGCTCAATTTGTTGTGGCTGCTAAATGACTCTGCTCACCAGTTTGAATACATGATGAAATTCCTATTAGAAGACAGCACTAAAATAATTGATGGCATAATGAAAGTGCCAGAAACTGAATGGAAATACTGTACTGTTAACCCCTTATTTCAGAACACAAGTTTAAAACAGACTTTTTGAAATGTGCACATGATAATTGTTCTGACTTCTGGAAAGGTACTCCATTTTTTTGTGTTTTGGTGTTTGGGTTTTTTTTTCCCCAGGTACTGGATGGTGATCACAGCTTGTGATAATTTCAGTCTTTCAACAAGATACTCAGAACTGTACACTGTATTCTGTGGTTGAATTGTTTTTGTACTTGAGAGTAACTGCTGTTTCCCCTCAGAGCTGCATAAAAAAGGAAAATGAATGTTAGTAGTAAGGTAGTGATAAAAAGCATTGCAGGCAGTCGCAGGTGGGAAATGCAGGGTTTCCACCACCTTAGACAGATTAATAGAAAACCCTTACCTTTATATCTGTTTGGAAGCTATGTGAACTCATAAACATTTTTGAATTCTCAGCCCGACCCCTCCCCAAGGTTCTAATTATTCTGTATCAGGAGCCTTTTAATTCTTGCTATGGCGTGTGCAATGTTCTGTGTATGTGCCCGTATCAAATCTTAGGTTCCTGTTCATAGGAATGAAGCATTTGAAGATGATGGGCTAGTTTTTTTCTGTCAAGTAATTTTATTTCTCCATATAGCCACATTTAATATTGATCAAAATATAATATAGTCAAAAGTAGTATTTGAAAGTAACAGTCAATAGACCTAATGTTGCAAAAGGTGATCCTGCTTTCCATTACCAATGTCTCTCTCCTCTTCCTATTTCTCAGAAAGCTCAGTGCAGTTATGTACAGTATAAGCCAATTCCACTCGTTCTTCTGTGAAGACCTCACTTTTTTCCTTCTATATAACATTGATTTGAGTGTCCAATGTCCTCAATGTGTCTAATGCATTAAAAAGCATAGAATTTAGTGCTGTAATTATAAAAGCTTAAAGGAAGAAGCTCATTGAATGTACTTCGGATAGCTTATCAGCTTTACCTTTCCAAATACGTTCTATTATAGAAGCTGATTTCCTGAAGAGTTTTGTCATATGCATATATCTGGCTGAGAGTGGCTCTTGCACACTAGGGTATGAATAAATTATTTCCATAGCTCTAATGCATCCGTTTTTTTCTGTATGGGTCTTAAGCCTTCCTTTTCCTTAAAAGCATCATTTTGCTGCTGAATCAAAAACTGTGGAAAGAGACAATACTGAGTATTCACATTTGAAATAAGACAGCTTATTCAGGTCAGAAAAGAGCTGCAGCAAAGTATGTTCTATCTCTTCTCTAAACAGTGGATACGGCAACTCCCAATCAACTTGAGTGTAATGAAAAGGAAGGAAGGAAAAAAATTGTATGTTGATTCTCAGAGTAATTCATTTAACTATTTTTGATCTTATCAAGAAATTAACTTCTTACTTTTCTGTACATGCAAGACTAACTGTCTCAAGTCTTAAGTATTTTTACATGTGTTTTTTCAGGGGGGGGGTGTTTAATGACAGCATTTTCATATTCATTAGTGATTACTGGAAGTCATTGGAATGGCTTAGGAGATGCCAGTTGTTGTAAGGAGGTTTTTTCTTACAATGAGGGAAATGGGTTTTCAATTACAGACGCATAGCCATTGGAACAAGATGTAATCTAGAAACAGGAATAGACCCAATGAGAGCAAAAAGAGTGCAAGAAGGCTAAAGAGACCAGTGTTTTGGATTCCCGTTCACATGGTGAAGAAGAGCAAAGCAGAAGAGCAAAGGAGAGAACAAAAGACAGGGAAATCTCACTGGTAGCCAGTTCAAAATAAATTAAGGCATCCTACTGAAGAATGTTGAATTTTGGATCAGACTCATTTCTGCTGTACAGGCAACTGGAAGTAGTAAAACAGCACAGTGATTGGGGAAGGGGGTAACCCTGCTGCACAAAGGAAGTGAATTGTCCAGCTGCCAAGGCCAGCTTACAACATCAGCAAGGGTTTTAACCCTATGAAGAGTGGCTGCCACAGGGCTGTGACTTTGACACCGTCCTCAATTTGTAGTTGTATTGATTTTTCTCATGGCAGGAGATGTGAATAAATCTATTTAGAAAACTGGACACGCAGACTGGTCTTCCGTAACCGCTGCCCAGCAGGTTGTTTCCCAAAGGCCAGTAACTATTCTCCAAGTTGTAAGGGGGGGGGGGGCGGGCCCAGAAATCTACGGTGTTCCTCAAAATATCAGAGACTAGTGGCTGGATCAAAGCAGTTGCCTTGAATAGTGTTTCATACCTTTGTCTAAAATTGGACTTACTTCTGAAGTCAGTGCAAGATTTTCATTGATTGGGTTCTTAAGTGAAGTTCCTGAAAACATTCAGATATTTGTAAATTTCGGAGTGTATTAAGCACTTGAATAAACATGTAGGTGTTCATGAATAAACAAACTCCTGGGGAAATGAGCAGCTTAAGGCTTAGTGGTTATTTATGCCTGCAGGATACCAGTGAGATGGAGCATAGCAGGAAAAAAACCCTCAACTTTGAAGAGGTCTTCTCCCTGGAGTTTTATCCCTGGGAAGAATGCCACGCTTCTTGATCATAGGCATGGCAGGCTGCTGTACTGAGCTTTCTGAGATTCTTCTGTCTCTGCTTGCTCAGTCACTGCAGTAACAGGTATCTGAATCTTTTGTTTACAACTGCTATTCAGTGTCTATATGGTCCCCCCCAGCCCTGTAAAGCTCCTGCTTTACTAAGCAATAACTAATGCAGAGTGAGGCTGATTTAGGTTACTGCTTGCCCATAAGTCAGCTTTGGTCCCTGCTATAAAAACAGTTTTTAACAAAGACTTTATTGGATTTAGTTTGGTGTTCTGCTTAAAAGTGGGTGTTAAAATGTTGATTTTTCTAAGGGATCCAGCATGCACTGGGAGGGGAGGAGAAAGGTAACTTTCACAATTTGGATTTGAGTATTCAGATTTATGACTTATTCATCTTGCTGGGCCACCGAAGGCTGTAATTAAACTTGTTGGCGCTTTGAAATGATTAAGTGATAAGCATTACATGTCATGCATTGAAATTAATATTTTTATTTTTTCTTATTTTGAGATTTTCAAGTCCCAGTATGTGTTTAAAAAAGAAAATGAAGGAAATGTAGATCTTATGTGACTATTTTCTTCACCTCCCACTCATATGCTTAGAAGAGCAGATAACAGGCTTTCTGCACTTTAGAAATGGCTTTTTATTCAGGTCAAAGCTAATTTTGCTGTAGTTAAAAATGGATTATCAGACATGGAGCCCTCCCCATCGTTGGCTAGGAGTCAGTGCTCATCTGGCAAAACTCTCTCACCATTTTTTTTTTCCATTTTCTTTCTGCTGATCTCTTGGGGTCCTTTTCCTAGCTGTGAGCAGTGGCATGCCAATTTCAATTACCATTTCCTATAAAAACAAATGTTATCGTCTGCTTAGTGCTTGTGACTTTCCATTTCTAACAAGGGTAACAGGAGAATGCAGGAGTGTGGCTTTGTTTCTTTCAGTATGATGTCACTGCACCTTGGTGAGCATCATTAACTATTGGCGATCTGTGGCATTTCTTCAGGTTCATCGTGTTTTAAAGGTCAAGCCAAGGCCTGAAGGCTGAATTCTTTGTCTGAAATAAGGACATTTTCTTTCCTATAACAGATTAAAAGCCAAAGCCCATTGCTGTTAAAATAGATGGGCTGCTTTCTCATTGTGACCACCAGGCCAAGGCTTGGTCTCAAGGTTTTTGGAAAGTGCTGTGCTGTTCACAGGTCCGCAGAGATACTGATTACATCTGTGTGAATAAACTATGTTGTTGGATTGCTGATTTTACCAGAGGAGAATGCGGCAAGAAAGTTCTGTTGAGTTATCCTAAATCACATTTTTCTCTGCCTCAGGAAAAGAAAAATAATTTTGAAAATCATTTTGGGTTACTAGAAAGTACGGTCCTTTCTGAAATACCTCATTTTACTCTTTTAAGCCTTTAAAAATGAAGACATGACACATTTTAAAACATAAATCCAAATACTTTCTTTTCAAAATTTTGAGACTTCTAATGTTTTCAGTGCTGCTTGCATTTTTTGCTGTGTGAATTTGAAATAAAGGTCAACCCTTCCTTGTTTTCGTCTTTTCTTCATGGATATCCATTGCTATGAGCA
>JAVKLA010000042.1:6994200-7004804 GCA_034782735.1 Sagittarius serpentarius | reverse complement strand
CCCCCCCCCCCCCCCCCCCCGTTCCCAAAAGTTCAATGCATGGTGTTATTTGTACCTCTTTCTAAAATAAAAGCAGTTTGGTAAGGGATGCTTGGACCTAATCTGTAAAGAGGGTAAGGTTCTTTAATTATCAAAATCTGAAAATGATGATTAGATGTGAAAATTTATGCATGTACCCATGGAAGTGATTTTAGAAAAGGGTATCTGAAAGCTTTCCTGCCTATTCTTCCTTGTGGTAACTTGCAGTAGTGTTTTATACCATTTTGAACAGCATCAAACACTAGAATAAAACTGAGTAACTGCTTTCAGGTAGTCATTCCCCAGCATAAAGTTCTACTGATATTAGTACTCCTTCACTACTTTTTCAACAGGGATATTTGCTTTAGTCCAAGTAATGGAATTACCTTAGGTTAAGAGTATAGTATCAGTGAGAAGAGTCAAGCTGAGACACATAAGCTGGCTCTAGCCAAGAACAGACATTTTTCTCTCTCTTGGAGGTCTGTACAAGTTTGTGAACAATAATTTAGTCCTTACTTTAAAAAAAAAGCTATGCCACTACTTTGTACTGATTTAATATATATGAGATATATATCAAGGAAAAACTGTATTAGACAAGTACAACTCTCCAGTTTCTCAACACTTAACATAAATAATTGCTGCACCATGAAGATTTAAATGGGGATTGCCGCTTTTGTAATTAATTCTTTTTTGTTTCATCCTCCTTACTAATTGAAAATGGGCTTTCAATGTAGAATGCTTTGAAACTGTGTGAAGAGATGGAATTGGAAATGAACTTAATTAACTACAAACTGTCCAAATCAATCAGTGTTTCACAGTGCCTTTGTAATGTATAGAGTTCATAATTTACTTGGGATTTGCCATAATACATATGCCATAATTGCAAAGTAATCATTTTAAGAGTGTGCAAAATGTACTGTTGTGCTCTGATGCTCTGTTGGGATGAAATGTCTATGCTTTCACACACCAAACTGGATAGGGGGCAAAAGGGTGTATTTTTCCATTAACCAAACAGAGGGTTTCTATAAATTAGGGCATTTCTCCAAGTCTGGCAGGCCTTTCAGATGTTAATAGCTAGAGAGGAAAAAATTCTTTTAATTTGATGTCCAAGCAATCTGGCATTTCAAATGGTAGTGTTCTTGCTATGCCATCCATGATGTTTGCAGCATGGAAACCATAAGCTTACATAAGAAGATCAGGGAAAATATATCCCATGCAAAAATGCTTTGCAAAATTTCTGTTGGTTTCCAGAAAGTTTTTGTGGACTAAAGCTTCTGTAGAATCAAGGCTATTGAATAACTCTGCCTATTATTTTCTAGTGGGGTCTAAACTTGTTACAGACTGAGAGGAAAATTTTCTTGAGTTTGTATTTGTCCTTTTCCGTCTCCCAGACAGATGTAGTCTTGGGATATGGTATCTGGTGAATGGGGCTGTCCAGTGACCTCAGACAAAGTAGTTGACCTCTCATATCACAAGTGTGTGTACTTTGTGTGTAAGACTCATTCAGCTGTCCTTAATCACATGCCACTACCGACTTGATGCAGTAGCTTTTCTTTTGGGAGCCTGATGTGCAGTTGCGGCTGACTGGCCTGTCGATGTTCAGGGACCCAGACCCAGGATGGATGTGGTGTGCATGGTCATCAGGAATGTGCATGTTCTATAGTTTGCATTTGAAGGGGCACTACCAGCTCCTCAATCATGTAATTATGCTATTTAGGGCTGTATTCCAATCCTAAGCTCTATTTGTCTTCCAACAAAATCCCAGAAAGAATTCTTCATTACTCCTGTTTAGATCCTCATTGCTGTGCAGGGTAAGTACTTTGCATGCCTTTTTAAGAGCATCACTTTCTCTTGACTACAACTTTTGTGAAAGGATTTGTTCTCTCACAAATTTATAACTCTTCACAAAAATAGGACAGTGCTTAGGTTTGCCTTTGTGCCTTTTGAGCACTCTTGATTCTGCCTGTACAGTCATTGTGCTTACATTTTCATTGTTCTTCCTAGAAACCTCTGACTTCTTCATGCATCCCTCTGTTGCTCAGGTTTACTCCGTAATGTAACCCATGGTGGCTATGTCTAGCTTTCCCCATCAAAACTTACTTGACTTCAGCAGTTTTGCAGCTTTGAAATTCTTCTCTGCATTATCCCTCTACATTGCAATCAGAATTTTCTGTCCTTATTTTTCTCCAGCCTTTAAATCTCTGATTTCCATTAAACAAACCTCTTGAATTAGGGATTCTAGAAGACTTCCATAATTATACGTCTGATTCAAGTCTCAAAAGTTCTATGCTTCTAAAGTTTCTATTTTGTTTTCTCATATGAAATGGAGATCTAGAAATTTGATTCCTATTAGAGTGCAGTATTCTTCAAATCTTTGTAACAGAAGCTGGTTGAATTGAATCGTACACTCTTATATAAACCTAATGTTTCTGGCTGAGTAACATTTAAATGAAAAAAGTGGGAGATGACTGTTTCATAACCCTTTTGTAGCTCTGCCTCTGTCCATGAATAGACCAAATTCTTGCCTGTCTTTGAGTTACTGGCTTCATCCATGAACATCTTATTTACAGTGGCATGTGAAACCTTGATTTTTTTGCCGCCCTTCTTACTTCCCTTTACTTCTCTGTTGCAAGCAATGCTATGTCCTTTGCTTTAAAAAGCAGTGTTTTGAGGTGAGGGTTAACGAGAAGTCTCTGTTAAGAATGGTAACTGAGTCCTTGGTATGGTGAAAGAAAGCTAAAATAATAAAAGCTAGCTGAAGGAATTTGAAAAGTATGAGAGCACTGCGTATCTCAACAGAGACCTGACTGACTGACAAAATTTGTTCATCCTGAATGCTCCAGGGGCCTTTGCTAAAGGGTCAGAGATCCTTATCCTCCAGAAAAGTCCTTTTAACTGTGGCACAACTGTTGATGATAATCTCTAGCCATAGGATACAGGACTACCAGCAATCTGGGGCATTGCTGAGTTCTGGCCTTTCTGTATCAGACTAATTCCAGTTTGCATGTGATTTAGTCTTTTATTGGTGATGCTTATGTAGTAACCTGATTACTCTGATTTGGTAGATTTGCTGTTTGCCTGGTAGGAAACCCCCCTGTCTTCTCAAAGAGTAACTTGGGAGAATGTACCAGTAAGCTGTAGCTGCTCGATAGTTTCGACATGTGGTAGACCAAATGGATCTCTGTAGTCTGATCTGCTTGTGCATTTGGATTACAATGAATTTTCAGTCTCCTGTGTATGCGTAACTCATCTATGTGGACATTGCGTTTCAGGTATTGTAAACACAGCTAAAATAAGCAGAATAAGATTTTTCTAATAGCAACTAAATTCAAAGAAAGAAACAAACAGGTAGCAATGCATGTGGTTGGGGACGGTTCTTGCACCTTTTGGTCTTTGTTCCTGGGTATTTTTATCCATGTCTTCTTGCGACAGCATTGGGCTTTAGCTTTAATAATAATTTTCTTTCTTTTATTTACATTGATGAGGCATTCCTCAAAATATAAATTTTTCTTCCCAGATCTCACTGTGGTAGCCTGAATGAATGGAGAGCTTTTTGGTCTGTAAAAAGATCAGATGCATTCATCCAAGCAAAGATCTTTATCAGTATCTTGGTGTCAGAAAGGTGTTTTTCTCATAGGTGAAAAGGGAGGGAGAACGTGTACGATTGGGACTTCGGTACTAGTGCTTTGAATACTGGCCCAGTACCTCTCTACCTCTGATAGAAATATTCCACATGAAGCATCTACTAGTTGCTTTGTTGTTTTTTTTTTTTTAACTACGTTTTGGAGGAAAATGATCAACTCGTGTACGTCTTTCTCATTTGCCATCTTAAAAAATGAGTTTTATCCCAGTTTAGGGTAGAATTTCTTGCTTTTATTCTGTACATGGTTGACCTTGCAACTTGGAGTATTATATTCCCTTTTATTTCAATATTTCAGCATTGAATTTGTTATATATATGTGTGTGTATATATATATAAAAAATTATATATAAAAACCTTGCTCTATTCTAATGATGCCTCCTCATGTCAGCTCATTTCATTAGCATTGCATCTACTGTGTATGTCAAAGAAACTGATGAAAATGTTAAATAATATCATAGATCTTAAGGCATTCCATTAGGAACTCTTTGCTTTGTTTTCAACAAATACATTTGCTATACCTAGGTCAGTTGCTTTATTTACAGTTCTTTGTATGTATATCTTATTTCCAGTTTTCCACTCAAATGTGACGAAGTTCAGAGGCAACCACTGCCATGTCTTCTAAGAAGTCACTCCTTGGATTAATCTGCCTTGTTCTGTTACTGATAAATGCATGTTACATTTTTCTCATCTTCTGTTACCTCTGTATCTTTATGCTTTCCCTCAAAAAATTTCTTTAGTCTGGAGACCCCCTCTAACAGGTCTCTTCAGGCTTCCATTTTCATCTACAGATTCAGCATTCGCTATTCTCCAGCTCTGTAGCTTTTAAACTTCAGTTAATAGATCTATGATATAATTATTTTGGCATTGTTGGTGTAATATGCTGCCTTCTTCAAAATTCTGGGGTGGAGATTATTCTTTTCTCCGAATTAATGTGTGCCAGACTCCTGCAGTCTTGCTGCTGTCTCTAGGGTATCTACAAAGTACTAGAAATATAATGAGTTACACCATCTCTGCATGATTATGGCTGGCATACATGTTCCCATAGGTTTTGTTGTTGTTTTGGTGGGGTTTTTTTGTTTTGTTTTACTGCTTGTTTTGAAAGAGATGGAGAACATGTAGATTTCCAGAGCATATTGTTGTCTCTCTTGACCGTGGTTCATAGGGCCCTAAAAGTAAGGATGTCAGAAGAACTGAGACTCGCAGTCAGATTTGAGGATTCAAGTTCTGCTCTCAGGTGGTTTCTGAAGATGTATGGAAGGCACGTGGGACTGTGCAGAAGATCAATTAAACGTCTAGCAGTTGTGAGTGATGGTAGAAAGCAGTAACTTGGGCAGGTGTAGGCAAGATAGCATGGTTTCTGAGTATGGGCTTAAACATCCATACTACAAACCCCACTTGCGAGATTGTGCCGTGCTCTGAGTTGGATGAAAATTGTGCAAGTGAGTATTGCCACGTGCTGTGGAACTTTTACACCTATGAATCTTGCAAATTTGTGTAACTGGAGAAATAATGCTCATTAGTGATAGCAGTTCAGGATCCAGCGGAAGCGAAGAATAAGGATACCATGTACTGCCATATCCTGGTCATACCTAAAGCCATTTTTATTGCGGTTAGCTGCTACTGCCTGGGCCATTCATATATTGTGGAATTAGATGAGGTTTGTTATATGGACATTGTGGAATTTTTAAGTGATTCTTGGGTTTATTTGAAATTCTGAGGGTGAGAGGACTGCTAACCTAATTGAAAGTTTTTTTGCTGATTAATTCTATGGACTATGTTAACAAAGGTTTGATTTCTTTGGCTGATTTAAAATAATCTGAATATAGTGCTTTGCCCTTGCTATTTGGGGATTAGAGGGTGCTGTTTTATTCACTTGTGTAGGTTGCTTGCTCTCTTCAATATTGTAACAGAACCCTTTGGTAACAGCAGTGGCCTTCTTGATTGTGTTCTATTAAGAGGACTACATGAAAACAGACCTCTGTTTCACTTATTTTTTTTCCCTCACATACATTTATAAGAAAAATGCGCTCAGACTTGCTGACTGTTCAGAGGAAATAAATGCTTTCTAAACTATCAAACAACAATAATCTAAGAAAATAAACTGTCTTGTACTACAGCAAAAAGGATACTTGTAAGGCTAAAATATATCCTCCTACCCCATATCAGTTCACCTATCAGGCCACGTAATGGTTGTGATATCTAATTCTTGTCCTCTTATTTTCCGTTCCCAAGTTGTCCTTCATATGTGGTTCTCCTGTATTAGATACCTAAATTAAGAGGCTAGTTTCTTTAGAATCCCTCTGTACTCAGTGTTCATAGAGAAAGTGGGCCAGTGCTCTTTAAGGTGTGCTTTTTCTGAAATCTGCCCTCTGGAGAAGTGTCTCCTTTCCTCTCTCCTCCTTTTATTCTCTCATTCCCCCCCTCTCCTCCCTTTATTTCTCTCTCAAAAAATGAGATTGCAAGGCTTACCGATGGCATGATCCGTTTGTGGCAATGCGGAGTCAGTTGGAGACGTGAAGAGTAAAGCTTGCCCTACATGACTGAAATCCCTGCTGTGTGACACAGCATCCCCTGTCAAGGGTGGGAAAAAATCCAGGAGAAAGTTAAGAAGCTAATGAAGTAAGGCCTGTTTGATTAATAGGTAGAGACTAGACTGCCACCCACTAACGAAAAGGAGCAAGGAACCAGACAAGGATGATCCGGTCAGTCACATAATTTATTTCCACAGTAACTCAGCCTCATTGAAGAGAAAATGGAAACTAGCCACTCTTCCCCTCCCTTCCTCCAACAGTTCTCCAAAAGTTGTGCTTTCTGCTCATGTATACTAAAGGAACCATGTTCTTTACAAGGACAATTCATAGTTTAATTTGTATGCTTTCTTTTTCATAGCAAAAAGTCTCTCAGGATGCAATTCTTGGGATGAAGTTTTTTGTTGCCTCCTTCAGCATCTGCATTTTTTCCTGGGATCACAGGAGGGCAAACGCCTTCTGCAAATGCTCCCAAGATATTCCATAGAACTTCTTGCTTATTCCACGGGATGACATGAAAAGTGACTGGTATCTCCATAGCAGATGTGCCTGAGGTTTGTTGGTTTGGTTTTTTTTTTTTCCCTTAATAAAAGATAGTCTGTGGTAAGGAAGATTTTGATGTTTGGGGAACTGGCAGGTACCACCTATTTAGAGAAGGGATATAAGGCTGGGCATTAATGGAACTCCAGTTAGTGTCTCTCCCTGCCAGTGACAGCTCTTTGCAGTGCTTGCATTGCTCTGGGCATGCTAACCTGGCCTTGAAAATGCCCAGTTGAACAAGCTGGCTTCAAGTGATATAATAATGAGCACTTCTCATAGCCCAGCCAAAATCATTATGCTTGGGGTATTCCCTCCAGATGTTCACCAAAATGTGCACATACCTCTTTTGCCAGCTAACCGTATGTCAGGAGCGTATCTTTAGCTTGGCCCAGCAGGGATTAGCTGGCAGGATGGAGTCAGCAAGAACTGGACTGGCTGTCTGGAGCAGTATGCAAGGAAAATGAGAAGTTAAATATCCAATAAATGTGATATAAAATGCTGTCCAGAGAGCAGAGGTCAAAAGAGGCAGCAGGCACAGACAAGGGGTTGTGGGACTGCCAAAGAGAACTGGCTGCTCAAGGTGTGTAATTCATAGTTATGTAGTAATCACTTTGCAAGCTGTCTGGACAGGGAGGCCAGTGACAGCTGAACGGACACATACCTGGGACTGAGCCCAGCCTGCAAGCTCAGGGAAGTTTCCTAGGAAGCAAGTACTAGCCACTTTTTGGATGAACTATAAGGTGGCACTTACTGTGATGTGGACAACAAGCTGTCCAGTTATTAGGAACTGCCAGCTGTCTTTGCTTCAAGTGTAGCATTGCTGCCATCACAAATACAGAAAGAAACCAGGCTTTGCCCCTGATACCAATAAGCCTGAAAACATGAATATTTGGAATATTTAGTCTCATAAAGAAATAGGTTTACTACAGCACTGAGTTAAGTACTTGGACAGGTGAGTGTTCCTGCTGACAGTTGGTGCAGCCACTAAGCAGACATTTTGATGAACAGGCAACTGAGCACTGCTGTGCATGGAGAAGTCGCTATTGATTTAAGTAATCTTATGGCCATAACGGATTTTTTCATCACTTACTAAGAAACAAGAAGTAGATAAAGATGAGTTTCATCACAAGGAGGTTATTGCTGGAAATCCTTTTGTCTTTGAGCCTAATATATGAAAACACAGAGACGGCTGCCTAAACAGAACAAAACAGAAAGCCAGCTAATGCCCATAAAGCTTCCAGACACTGCTTTTTAGTCCTCAGAGCCCCAGAAACAGATGAAGGGCAATTCAATTGCTCTTAATGATACTCCACTGAATACATGCTTTATTTCAAAAAGCTGACTGCTCTAAATGCCATTGACAAATACAATAATAATGCACTAGTATCAATGTCAGTGTAAAACTGTACACCATTTTATACATCTTGTGGCTTGTAAACATCAAATAGTTCATTTTGATATACAAAGGAAAAGCTGGCTGGGCTTCACAGGGATGTGTAGTATCTTTCTTAGGTTTAGTTTTAATTCTAGATTTGTTGGTGCAATACAACTTCAAAGAACAGTATTAGCGGGGTTTTTTAATGGGCAAAGCTACACAAAAGTATGATTCTTTCAGATTAAAATAGATTTTTCTCTGAAATCTTACATGTTTCATACTAAGCTGATGCCCTGGGGGGATTTCTCTGTGAAAAGAAACCTGCAAGATAAAACACTGCAGTTGTGAATGGTTCTGTATTCATTACTGTGTTGTACGCACACATGCATGCAAGAATATGTGTATAGGTTTAAATACAAAGTTAACTTAAATTGTCTGTAATGTATCCTAGCTTGAATGTCTGTACTTTCAGAAATGAAATGGCAATAACAGTCAACATCCTCAGTAGGTGACAATCTCTTATGAAGTGCCTTCTGTGAATCAGTGCAGATACGGGTGCTGTAGGGATTATGGACATTGCAACTCTTCGCATTCCTGCTGCACCACTGAGCACAAGAAGCTACTCTCGCAGTTTTCATGTTAGCAGAATTGACCTCTGACCAAAACAAGTCCCTTCAGGACATCTTACCTTTCTGGCCCTTTGCATCAGAATGCTGGGACAAACCAGAGAGCTGCCTAACCTATATTCTGTCTCTGAAAGCAGACAGTAATACAGGGTTTGCTGGGAGCTTTTTTTAAGACAAAATGTGTAAGGAATATGGCAACTTCCTCAGTTTTTAATTCTTGCCAGTCTGTCCTGAGCTGGAGATTGTGTATTTTCAGTCTCCTAGTGCTCAGTCCAAACCATACTGAAAAGTCGCTGTGTCAGTGACTTCTGTTGTGGGAGGAGATAATGCGGAGTCAGATCAGGGAATCTTTGAGTAGCATTATTTTGATTGGTAGTAGCTAGAATATTTCTTTTGCTTGGATTAATGGAATAAAAAGCACAGAGGGAAAAAAAGACAAAGTGAAAGGATATTTCTTTACAAGTTAGTAGCACGCAGAAGATTTTGGAGTGGGGAAGTTACTTTCACAAAACCAGGGTGGATATTATAAATAAATTTCAGGCTAATGCACACTTGTGCCCCACAGATTTCATAATGACATCCAGGTTCACAGTGATCTTTTAGAAAAGTAGTTCCAAATATTTAAATGTTATTAAAAAAAAAGTTATTTTTTTGATTGGAATACTATTTTGACTGCAACTGTGAAAGGTATTTAAGCAACACAGGGATATAATTACTCATTCCAGTAGAATCTAAGTCTCAGGTATAAGTCAGCGTGTCCTAAAGAAGTTAGGGGGATGACCCTAACGGCCACTGTTAAGGACACACATAAGGATAAACAGAAGGCACTTGGTGTAAGTATAAAGGATGGGACAAATGAGTAAATTGGGTAATTCAAACAAAAAACCAAGAGAAAATTGATGAAAAGTTGGTGTCAGGTGACTCCCTGCATCTTGACTAAAGGATTTTAAAATATTTAAGGAGCAGAAAAACATCACAAACTGCAGACAAGAAACTTGTGGGGATGGTAAGCAATGATTTTGTATGTTTCTTACAGTACCAATGAAATTTGTGATGACAGCTTCATTCAGAAGTGATTCTGAAAGTACCAAAGAAGATGAGATACTCAGCTGGGAGACTGAATATGCAAAAAAAGATATAGTTCTTAATAAATTATTCTTGATCTTGAATAATGGTAGACCTGTAGCTTGACCACAAATTTAAAGCTCTGACCTCTAGATAGAATTACTGTCTTTGCTGTGTTGGTAACTGTGGTGGATGTTTTTAGTTTTGGGTTTCGTTTTGGTTTTTTTTTTTTTGTGGTTTGGTTTTGTTTTGTTTTGTTTGTTTGTGTTTTGGGGTTTTCTTTAGGAAAAAATATTGCTCTAGGAGAGTATGGATTGGCAGTCCCGAAGAGTAAAAACCTTTCCGTAGAAACCAAATTCAAGCTAGGTAATGATGGTCTTAACTTCCCTCCCGTCATTTCAGCTCAGTCATGTTGGTGGCAACAGTTGTGAGACAACAGCTGAGATAAGTCTTCTGTTGTGGGAGGTGCTATATAAAAACAGCGAGGCAATCTCTGGTTCAAAGTATTTACAGGCTGTATAGTCACTATAGATCAAAGGAGTGAGATATGGTGAAGAAGTAGCTTGTTTCAGGTTAAACAGCAAAGACTGTCTTATTTAAAAACAGAATGCTTATTAGCAGTGTGAAAGCAGCAGTTGCTCATCCAGTGAGCAGTGGGTGGGTGATCAGCAGTGTCGTGGTTTAACCCCAGCCAGCAACACAGCACCACGCAGCCGCTCACTCTCTCCCCCCCCACCCAGTGGGATGGGGGAGAGAATCGGGGAAAAAAGTAAAGCTCGTGGGTTGAGATAAGAACAGTTTAATAGAAC
>JAVKLA010000042.1:6953371-6988624 GCA_034782735.1 Sagittarius serpentarius | reverse complement strand
TCAACATTCTTCTCATACTGAACTGAAAACACAGCGCTGTACCAGCTACTAGGAGGACAATTAACTCTATCCCAGCCGAAACCAGGACAGTTTTAATGGCAAAATAAGCCATCTTCTTTAAACACTCTGAATGTAATTCAGTAAGTGAACAGATACCTCAGAAGAATATGAATGAATCACCATAGTGTTTAGCTTTTTTTAAAAAGTATGATGGAATAGCATTTTATGCACTAGACAAGGTAATTATGTCTATTTAAGTAAATGCATAGGTTTTGTCTATGGTGGTGGGTTTTTTAGGTCTTTCTAAGTAATGATCCAAATTCATCGGTTGCTATGGCTCAGTATTCCTGAATACAGATTATCTTTGGGAACTAAAATAAACCACATGTAAGACAGGATTTCATTTAAGCACTTTCTGATGTTTTCAGTTTTGTATTGCTTCATTCAATTGACTATGTGTATAAGGCAAAATTTAGCTTGAAATGAATTATTTCTAAGTCGTATAATATTCAGAGTAATACTGAAATCGTATTGAACTTATCAATTATCAGCTATGATAAAATGACGGTATTGAAGAGCTTGACTCAATGACTACTCTAAATTTTATGTAAAAAACTTAAAATCTGTTATCTATTTCTTCTTCTCAGTGGATGAAGAAAGGACTTGACATCCAAATGTTCATACAAACTGAGTGTATTTCTGCAATGTCTTAAAAGCAAAACTTTCAAAGATTAACCACCCAGAAAAGGTTAGAAGTGAAGTTAGCTACATCCTCTCCCATTTCAGTGGAAGCATGCTGTGCCATGGAGACGCAAAAAGAACAGCTAAATTACTGTAGAGCTTCTAATGCATTTAGCATTTTAATAGGAACCCCTATCATAATGAGACACTCTAAAACTCTACTTTTGAATGATCTCTCCTTTCTTGTATTTTCTGAGCTTTGTATTTAAAGGTTTACTACCTATGTTTGTCAGATTTTCCTGATGTATTTTTAATAATCATCCTAATAACTAAGTAAAAGTTATCTGAAATGTAATCTCTCCTGTAAGAATTAGCCTAATTTCCTAACCAGAGCTAGTGTTCTTGATTGTTCTGCCTGTAATAAAATAGGCTGTCTGAAATTCTGCAATAACTGTGTGAGGGTGTTCTTTAATACTACAGAACTAAAGTACTCTTAGAAGCAGAGTTTAGAAAATGAACCTTGTTGTCACATAAGCTACCCCTCAGGATTTCGTAGTACTGTAGAGATATAGAGAGAAAAATCTGATTTACTTGGAAAAGGAGAAATTCATCCTGACACATGAGAGATGCAAAAATCAATCTACTTTTGTATATTTTAGCAGTTCTTCAGTGTTGTTTGTTTTTTTGTTTTTTTTTTTTTTAAAAAGTATTTTCCCTCTTTACAAGCTAAGTTTATCATCAGTTCTGTAAAGCGTGCTTTGCCATGCTCTACACTGGAGTGTTAGAAGGATAAGTATCCCATTAGTGTTGAAGCATCCTACCACGTGATCCAACTAATATCTGTCATGTGGTTATATTTGTCTGCCTCTCCCTGAAGAAAGAAAAGTAAGCACATGTAATAAGTCAAAGGTTTTTTGGGAAACAAAAGAGGACAGTTTAGAAGTGCACATGGAAGTCCTTGCAAAAGAGATATATTGCAGCATCTTGTGGTAGCTGTAACTTTCATAAGCCTTGCAGATGCTTTTCCTGGTATAGCATTTTGCTGTAATGGAAGGGAAAGAGAGTGTGCATCTTTTTCCAAGGTGGGAGTCTTCTAGCCTGATGGGTGATTGTATTTATTTTTGTGGAGATCCTAGAGAAAGTAAGGATTCCGTGAGCTTTCCTAAAGCTATGAACTGAATTTTCCGGTACCTGATGGCATTGCTATTGTGGCTGGTGCTAGCTCTGGAAATCTTAGTGTGTCTGTGCCTTTCTGTGGCTGCAGTGTGGCTCGTTGGAGCTCCCAAGTATGTTGTTTTGTTAGGCTCAACGGTGTAGTACCTCCTGTTTCTTCTTCTTTGCTATGGGTGTGAAGACAGATCATCCCCTAAATTAAAATAGCATGTTGCATCGTCTTCTAAAAGGCCAAGGAGAGAAAAGGGGGGGGGGGACAACACAAAAAAGAAAAAAAAACAAAAACAAAACCACAAAAAGGCTGTAATTCTTGTGTAGATATAGCTACAGGAAGATGACTGCTGTGGGCCAGAGTAGAGTGAAAAGGTCAGGGACTGATGCATGTAACCTCACTTGCTGTTATCTTTGCCTCAGTTCATTGATAAATTGCATAGAAGACAGGCTTTCTCAATTGTTACTCTAAAGGTCTGTGTACTTTTTTTATGGTAACCCCCCTATTTTTATCCTTTCCAGATATCCCCCTGCACCCAGAGATCTGCAGTACTTACTCTCAGTGTGTCTGTACTTTCTCATTTCACTGATAAACTCGGATGTCCTGTTTTTTCCAATGATAATGTAGACTATTTCCTTGAGATAATACTTTGGTTGGAACATAGTGGTTTTTTCACTACCTTCAAGAATTAAATTCATCGGTGTACATATTTAACTATGACTCTTAAAACAGTTGTAACTTACATATCACAGCCAAAACCTCGATATTCCAAAAGTTGATCGATTTTTGGTGATATTTACTTCCTTATTAGAAACTCAAGAAAAAAAATTCGAAATTTCTTGTATTTTTGCTGTACACTTCTAAATAAGTGGGAACAGTGTAATATTTTTATCCTGGAACAAGATACTGGATTCTGGCAAAGATAATCATTCTAGAAGTTTAAGCATCTTTTTCCAATAAACTCTTTTTTTGGTATAGCAGATTTTGGTTTTTTAAACCAAAACAGTGCCCATTGAGAAACCTTCCTCAAAAAAAAAACCAAAACAAAAATTAAATAGAGCAGGTAGGAATGTAAGTTCATGTAGACAGCCACAGGTGTAGGGCTAGAAACGTACTTCAAGCTGACACTAACTACAGTTATTTCACTTGCATTCACTTAGGTATGTTCTCAGCCCTCTGGACTATGTGTGGTAAAATGTTCCTGTACCACACACAACACCGAGAGGTTAATGCGGTTAGTCTCCTAATAGGTTGCTTGTCCCACTGAACATCTCGGAGATGTCTCTTTCACAGTCAAGAATTGATTCCAGTAATCATAACCTACCAGCTGGCATGTCAAAGATAATATCAAACCTGGCAGTTATGCCATTACGCTACCACTACAACCCGCTCATTGTCCTACAAAAGCTAAGCCATCATCTTGATTATCAATACCATTACTTTTTCTTTAGTCAAGAGATTGATTCCTTTAACGTTGCAGAGTGGAAGAAATAAACTTCTTGCAGATCAATAACATAGCACTCTTTTCTTGCCTCAGACAGTCCTGATAAATGCAGTTTTAGATTGCTTATCTTACTGACTTAACAGCTTAGGTAGAAACAGCAGAAACCTCTGTATTTAAAAATTTTCTCTCTTTTTTTTTTTTTTTTTTTTAGTATCTTCTGAATTTACACTGTCTACTTGCCATTAAACTGCCTTAAAATTCTCCACTAAGCATCAGTTTGGCCATTAAAGTCGTGCTGCTATAATTTTTCTGTGTTATGTTGACATTACATTCCACTAGTTTAAAAAGCAGCATCAGAACACCCTGGGTTCACAGGTCAAATTAATTTGAAAGTTGGATGGAGCACTGAATGCTATTAATGGAAAATTGATCCTGAGAGATAAAGCTCATTACCTAGGAATGCATAACTGGAATATTACCTCAGCATAGGTCTCTGTGTGTCCTCTATAGGAGTAAAGTTACCAAACATACAAGGAATTTTTATTTATATCTTTTCTTTAGAAGGATTTTTAGAGGACATTGCAGTGTACTTGTATGTGAACTGTTAAAGAATCTTCTCAGTGTTTGAAAGAGAAAAAGAAAATCCATCCAGAATTTTCTTTTTTAAGTATCAACTCATTGAATAAACTCTTCAGTAAGAACTGACTGAACAGACAGTATGGGGCTTCACTGGTGCATAGCTGCTATCCATTTGGATAGCAGAGATCTACTAGAAGAACCATCAGCATGGCTTTGAGTAGAGAGCATCACTTTGAAATCTCAGGATAACTGCATAGTTCTGGTTCTGGGGTTTAAGTTGTGTGAGCAAGTTGCTTCTCTGCTGTGCTTTTCTGTCAGCATTTCTGCTGTGTGTGATTGTGTGTGTGTATCAACCTCATCCTAGATGCAATCGAAAAGTCCTTTTGTGTTTGGCCTGTCACTCAGAAGATGTGTCATTGAATGCTATTACCTCTACAGGTGTCCAGTCAGAACCAGTGTCTAACTGGAGTTGCTTTGTCTGAAATACTCAGGCTAACAAAGGAGGAACCATTACAGCCTATTACATGTGAAAGGAACTTTCCCTGGACTCAGTAAGTGGCACGATTTAAGAACTCCACCAAGGTGCCCTAAGTGGCTTCTTAGTGCTGCCCTGTAGACTCTGGATGGCTCCCCTGCTATGCCCCTTTGTTTAATCCTCTTCCAGGACATCTCTCCTCAAATATTCATTTCAGTCAGATTATTAACATCATTTCCGTCTCACCTCTGTTGCAATCCTTTATCCCTGGTTTACCAAAAAAGTGAAGCATCAACCTACCAAAGATGGGTCTGTGTGGGATTATTTAATTTTATATTTATATTTATATTTATATTTATATTTATATTCATATTGAACTTTTTAAAAGAAGTGTTCTTTATAACTGGGAATTAAAACATACTGATGCTGGTAAAAATAATAGCACCTCTAGTGGTATTATGAATGGCTAGTAGTGATAATTCCCTGATGTAAATTGATGTACAGCAGCCGGTGTACCTCTCATCTCTCTGACATAAAAATCAGGTTGATAAAATTCAAAAATAGAAGACAGGAATTGCAGTGAGCTGTTCACCAGAGGTTTAGACTCTGCAAACAAGATGCCCTAGGCACTCATGAAAAATGTAGCCTCTCTGCCTCTTTTTGCCCAGTAGGGTCATGTCCAAATCCTTTCACCTTTAAATCACATTGCCTCTTGCTTGGCTATTGCATCTTGCCCTTGTTCCTAGTTTGTTGCTGCCTTAGAGGCTTCTGTTGTTCCGGAGACTAGAGAGGAACATTTATTAAGAGAGATTTATTTGGAAAGGTCAGACTCTACATTACCTCAGCATTAGGTTCAGTCTGCAGAATAATGATTTCATTTAGAGCACTGAGGTTCTTCAGACTTATTGCTTATTTTAAAATATGACTTTGAGGAATCAAACATATTTCAAAGTCTGGTAAATAAGTGAACCTCCATTCTGCTGAGGTCTTCTGAAGCAGTGGAAGCTTTAAAGTTTTGTTCATTTATTTATGCTAAATTTTGATTTTAATGAAAAATGATGCATATTGTTGATATTTAAAAAACATAGCACATCTCCCCAAAATAAACTTTCTGCTCCAAATTAGAATTCAGGTTGCTTCACATTTCCTATTTTGGGAAGAGAAAGGATTATAAACATGCAATAGACAGAAAATGGAAGAAATTACTCATTTCTTATAACTGTGAATGTTAAGTCTAATCATATACGATAATACCAACAAGCTTTCTTCATGTCAGTCTATAAATCAGTATCTGTTGTTTTGTTACAATTCATTAGTGCTTCCCCATAAACTTGAGGTATAGCTCCTTTTTTAATACTTGCACTGTGACAAAAGTAGAGCTGTTGTAAAAGTCCAGATTTTGAAGTCAGTGATTTAGATCTTGGCTTCATTGACAAGGACCTCCTCCTACCTATTACAGGGCTTTATGCCTGCATGATTTAGTGAAGTATTTACTAGTATTAAAGTATTAATATATTTAACAATAAAGTACATAGGAACTGTAGCCCTATGTAGTAACATCTGGAAATTCACATATATACCAGACACAGTATGAACACAGATCAAAAAGAGACTATACAGGCATCTCATTTAAGTATTTGACAGGGTACAACAGATTTAGATGTACAGGAACATATGAAACAGTGTTAGTTGGCTATGGTCTTATAAAACAAGTGCCTTGTGCTTTGTTAAAATTGTTGTGGGTATCATAGTGTGGTTTAAAGAGGTGTTTGAAGATGTGTAATGGAATAATTTGGTGGATATTTATGGGACCTCTTCCCAATATGAGAGCAGTAGGGGAGAAAGTGCTTGTTTAAAGTGTGACAAGCAGATGAAAGATGATGGGGTCTTAGGCTAACCTGAGGCAAGGATTAACCTTCTAATAGTGAGAACCAAGTAAGATAGACACAGGCTAAGAAGGGCTTTGAACATGAAGATAAGCAGATCATGTTTGAGGTAATGGAGGAGCAGGAAGTGCCTAAAGAAAGGTCATGTAGGAAAAACAGTTTAGTTAGGAAAATGGTGTTTTCAGAGACTAGTAGGAAAGGTTGCATAATTACATACATATTTTGCATGTCACGCAGAAAAGTTCTGTAAGGGTTTGACATGCTCCGGATACAAGGTCCTAGAGAGGGGTTGGATTTCTAAAGAATGCCCTGGGCCCCAAGGAGAGGACAGGATAGGGATGCTGAGAAGATTGTAGGTATTTTTTTGATTTGTTTCATGGGAGAGATAAGATGTCAGGGATGAGGGTTTAAGAGCTTTCTTCTAGTTATCTAGGTCATTTTATGGAAGTAGCATCATGTAGATCCATGAGGAAAGGTCACAGCTGCAGCTCACCCTTCTAGTCTGAACAAAGATAGGTCTGGAGTATAGGGAAGAATGACAAGACATCATAGATAGAGCCTGAGTTGTGTTTGTGGAGGAGACATTTGAGAGAATTTGGAACAGAAGAAGGGCAGAATGCCAAGAAACTCTTGCTAAATGTTGCAGAAAGGGTGAGGATGTGAAAGATCAGAGGTACGAAGAATGAATACCACAAGAGGTGATTCAAAAAGGTGAAAGACAGGAGTTCAGAAAGAACAATGGTCTGTATAGTTGGTTTTACTCCTCTTTCTCCTTTTTTTCATCTCTCTACTTATTTTATGCAGTATTGTCAGCTCTTTCAGCGTTTGCTTCTTGCTTAAAACTGCAGCTGCTGCCTGTTTGTAATCTGTTACTTCACTCAAGACATGTTGTCCCCAAGTTTTCCTTATTTTCTGCATTTTTTGTCACCCTGCATCCCTACTTTAGTATCTTCTTAGCCTGTATTTCTTTCGACACCAAACCAAAGTTTCTTCTACTCATTTTGGAGTTCTTCAGCATACTGGCTTCCTTTGTCTACCCATGTGTATTATACTGGTACTTTGCTTCGTTCCTCTTTGGCAATGTTTGTATTTTATTAAACATCTTGAAGACTTCTTTCTTTACTGTCTCTTGAGCATGGAGCATCCTTCCAAGTCTGATGTGTAACTTAATCTCTTCTTTTTCTACTGCTATTACATATAAGCAGCACAGAAATTACCAACTGAAAATAACCTTCTGCCTTCGTATTTGTAGCAATTATGGGATGCTGGAGATGGGATGTCTCCTTCCATCCCATCTCAGGATACTAAAACGAAAGCTAAATAACAGTTGCAGAGCTATTCAAATTTCTGCATAAAAAGCTTACTTTACTACCTTAAACCACATATTCTCATTTATGTCTGTTGCAAGTGAATGCAAAATCATAATGTAAAGTTGATGGAAAATCAGGCATGAAACTAAAAAAGAAAAAAATCAGCTGCCCTTACCATTAGCACTTAACAGAATCTGTCATTTTGTCAGTGACTGAAGGAAACATTTTAATGAAAAAAATCAGGGAGATGCAAGTAGTGTGTGAATGATAATTGAAAATTGCTTGTTTTGAGACCAACCCTTGAAACCTCAATAAAAACAGTACTGGGTTTTCTAGTCCAGTTGGGATTTTATATATCTCCCATCACAGTAGTGCTTGGGCATCTTCTTTGCTTAAATCTTGCAAAATGATTTACAGAGATTATATAGACTTCAGCATACCTGCATTATTTACAGTATTGTATGCTTAGATCAACTAATACAAGAAGTGACTTGCCAAAAGCAACATAGAGATTAATGGCTGAGCTTAAAAGTAAAATTCAGGAAGCCTCATCGCCAGCTTCCTCTCTACCCACTAGACACTAGTTACTCCATAAATCTGTGATCAAAATATTGTTCTAGTGCATGCCTCTACTTCAAAAAAACCTGAAAAAATCACTCGCCTTGGAACCATTTAATAACACTGAGGTGGCAATTTTTTAATTGTAAGTCAAAATGAATGAGCATGTTACTTTTGATCTGTGTCATATCTGTTTTCATTCCTGAAACATGGCCTGTCATAAGTAAAATATTTAGTGGACAGTACAATGAAATCACTTGTTATTTATGGGAACCTGTGAACTCTGATCAAGGAGAACTGTTGTCCAAGCTGGCACTAAAATGCACATGAAGCCCGAGACTGCCAGCTTGTTTTGTGCTGCCACCTACCATTTAACCATGACACATCTGAGTGCTGCCTGGGTTTAGCATCTCCATTCTTTTCCTCCTCTACATATAGTGTCTCACTGTAAGCAAGAAAACCAACCTAGGATCAAAAAATAAGGGGCACGTGTGCTTATGAACAATTTTCTATCAGAAAATTCAATCAAGGTTCTCTTAATCAAAACATTAATCACTCGGACACATATCACAAAACTTAGAGCAAACCTGGCTGCCACTGCATTTTTTCAGTCATTCTGAAAAGGACTCTGAAAAGCCTATTAGCAAAAGGTGGTTGGGAAGAGAGGCAGCACAGATGCAGAGAAACGGTTCTAAACATCATGAACTTAGTATTTTTTGTTTGTTTTCCTTCCTCTGTGAGTTCAGTCCTTTGGGGAGGCAGTGAAATAGATGTGGGCAATGCCAATCAATAAAGTGAATATCATCTTAAAGGGTATGCTATAAATGCAACAGTGAGAGATTAATCTCTTGCACTCAAAAATGGGTCCGAGTTTGTTTTTATTTAAGGGGGCTGCAAAGCTGTAAAATAGCAGTGGTTTTCTTTTTAAAAAAAAAGAAAGTACTCGGTTCCTTCTTGTTTAGGTGACAGAGCAGTTTATTGCAGATTGCAGTGATCTTATCCTGAACAATGTTAGCAATGAAGTAATGCAGATTCCAAGCTGTTTTTCAGCTTGGTTTGCTGCTGAGTGCAAGCAGAAAAGACACTGATATCTGCTGTCAGTATTTTGAGGCCATTATTTGGGCTTCAATCACAGTCAACGCTATCAGCAGGCTCCAAAATATTTGTATCAGTTCAGTGCACTAGTCTGTTCAGTAGGATTTCTCCAGCCATTTTTTTTTAATATATTGACCTTCACAGTTGCAAGGTGTGGTGTAAGTAAGGATGGGATCCCTCCTCTTGGCTTCTTTTTCTCTCGCGTCTCTTTTTTTTTTTTTTTTTTAAATACAAGATGTGATTCTCTTCCTTCTTTGACATAATTTGTCATTTAAATCTTACATGATTTTTTCAATGAAGACTTTTCCAAACCTTTTTCTTTCCAAGCTAAAATTGTGTTGGCATAACAAAGTGATCTCCTGTCAGTGATTTTATCCAGGATACATCTGCTCTCATCATTCCTGGACATGGTGTTAATTAGATTTCTCTGAAGCCTATCTTGCAGCAGATGTTTTAGGCTTACCCTTTACCACGTATCCAAGAGGTCAGAGACAAACTTTCCTAGGAACAGAGTTGTTTCTTGGGTCTTGGAGTTTGTTGCCATTTTAAGTGTTTTGCTTTTTGCAGATCAATGAAACTCTGTCCCAAATCTAATTGCAACATCAAGCAATTAATCTCTATCCATTAATAATATAGTGCAGTGGTATTGTAGGGTCTCAGTGTTTGATCGGAATGATGTAGATTCATCTTTTTTTCTTTTTTCCTGTATAGCAATAAACATTTGGGTGCCATAAAGTGTTGATTACAGCCAAGAAATATAACGTCTGGGGCACTGGGGCAGTATTTTCACTGCTGGCTAAGTGAGTATTTGAAACTGTTAATACATTCCCAGGTTTTTGTGCGCTATTTTGAACAGACTGTCTTTATGCCAGGGCCCCGTACTGAGGCTGGTGCAGTGCTACCCCTGCTGCTGTTCCTCTTCCTCTCATACAGCAGAGACACCAAACTCACCCCATGACTGGAATGTGTGAAAATAAATTGGGGCGCGGTAAAGACAGAGAGAAAAATGATGCTGCTGCATTGAAGTAAATTAAAGACACATAACTAAGCCAGGCTGCAATCAGATCTTTTTTCTTCCTGTCCTCAGCCCCTACGTACCCAAGCGTGTCTCCGAGGTTTCCTCATGGCTGGCGGCCCTGAGCAAGGCCCAGGGCTTTCCGCCCTCACAGCCCTCCGGGCCCCTCCCGCCCTCCCCAGCTCTCCTGCCTTCTGTGAGGCTGCGCCTGCCCGAGCTGCTGGTGGGAGGCACGGCGAGGCACGGCGCGGGCAGGCGCCATGGCCAGGTGGGCTCCAGCCTGAGGGAGCAGTTAATGTCCTCAGTCAGGGTGGTGGCTCTCATGCTGTTGCGAAACGGCCAGCAGTGTTTTCAGGGTGTG
Source organism: Sagittarius serpentarius (assembly GCA_034782735.1). Lineage (NCBI taxonomy): Eukaryota > Metazoa > Chordata > Aves > Accipitriformes > Sagittariidae > Sagittarius > Sagittarius serpentarius. Next base: position 6,978,055 of record JAVKLA010000042.1, on the reverse strand, counting down.
CTGTGCCTCCCAGCTCCTGCCTTGGCCAAAATGTAACCCTTTTCTGAGGGAAATGATAGCGAGAGGCACTTTCCTACTGAGGAAGAGGAGGAGACAGAGCTGAGGAGAAGGCAGAGGCTGTGTGGCTGTGGTGGGAGCAGGACCTGCTTCAGGCTGCTCCCCTCAGCAGCGTGTGGGAAATGGTACTTCATGTTACCGCCATCCGGAAGGTCATGACAAATACCAGAGTTTTCTGCAAAATAATGAGCAATAGACTGGTGAGTGTAGTTTAAAGCAATGTGGTTTGTTATAAAATTAGATTAGGTAGGAAAGAGAGGTGTTGTAGGTACTGTGGGTCTCTGGGAGGAAGCGAGGAGAGGAAGGAGGGTCAGAGTCGCCCTCTCTTCCGGTCCGGCTGGCTGTGGCCATGTGGTGAGGGAGGAGAGGTGGCTGCTTTCTGTACCATGAAGCCTTCCTGTGGTTTGGTAGGTGGCACCAGCTCTGTCACAGGCCTCTTTCAGTCCCAACCCCCATTTTTTGCAGCTGAACGGGGACAGCAGGAGAGTCCGTGTCAAGACAGCCACTTCTGGTTGATTCTGCAGATGGCCGGGGTGGCTTCTGGTCAGGTATTCTCCAGGCCAGACTCTGTACTGCTAAATGAACTCTTTACTACTTAATGAAATGGGGACCTTTATGTGATCCTGAGATCAAGTGGCACAGCAAAGCTGTGCCTGCCTTATGTAGTGCTTGGCCTTGGGTCCTTTTCATTGGATCTGGGTGGGGGCATCATCCCTGGGAAGGATTTTTGGCTAAACCTGCTTTCCTTTGCATTGACCTCTTTTCTGTTCCTAATGGTTATCTTTTTGTTATTTGGAAGATAACGGTTGATTTTACCCTGAATAAATCTCTTCCATTCTACTGCAGTGATTACCACAGAGTTTCTGATACTGTATTATTGAGGCACTTCATTAGCTAGGTATCTCAGTTCTCTCTGTTCCTCGAACCTCACGGGTTCCCTCCTCTGGAAACATGAATCTATCAATGACTGAGTTTTGAATATAATCCCTGATAAGGCTGCGCTGGGAGTTTTGGCATAATGAGTCATAAATTTATTTATAGTCAAGAGCCACAGGGTTTGAAGTTGGCCCTCCTGACTCTGACTGTCCTCCCACTGACTTTCCTTCCCCTCCCCAGCATGGCCATGTCTTATTATTTTTGGCTAAAGTAATTAAAATCCTTTCTTGAGTGCCTACATCTTTTTATATAGTTTTCTCCATGCTCATCCCCACTTTTCCTTTTTTTTTTCTTCATATCCTGCCTAGCCAAAATAAGATACGCACCAATATATGTATTTATTTGTTCCGGTGATGTTGGAGAGCTAGCAAATCCATATTGTCTAGTGGTCTTTGTGCGTACTAATTTGTTATGTTGCTTGTTTTTCTCCTAGGATGTCTGAAAGTTTCTCCTTCATTTTCTTACTTTCAGACTTCTCAGGCAGTGGGTTCACTCTATTCTATTACGTAGTTACCTATCTATTTTATAATTCTAACACAGTGTAGTAACATGGTTCAGAAGCGCATGAGACTTAAGTTCACTCTATCTGCAACAAGGGTCTCTGAATCATTTGTTGCTGGGGTAAAGGCAGGGTGTGTTAGATTTTCTCTGTGTGTTTACTTTTGTTTTAATTGCTTTTGTGTTTGGCTGTTTGAGTATCGGGACTTCCCAGTTTTCATGTGAATCTATTTAATTATATGTGAGCAGGCATGAATGACGGTATGAATTTGCCCAAGGGTGTGTTTGATGTTTCAGTTCTCCACCAAAGGAACAGAACCAGTATAATGTGACAAAATTATCTACATTATAAGCTGAAAAACAAATACTTGAAAACGTAGGTCAAGCAACAGTATGAACACAGAGAACTCATACAGAAACGATTGCTTGAACATTATCTCCTTAACAACTGGAAAGCATGGGTACATCTGCTTAAACCTAAAACAGCAAAAGAAAATGTTTTGGCACATTAAAATGAAACCCAGAAAAACGGGTGAAATCCATCGTAGAAGCACTTTACTATGATCAGTTCTTGGGACAGGAAAGAAAATAAAGGCTTTAAAGCCAAGTTTATTTAGTTTTTTAAAAGCTGCTTTCTCCTTTTTTAGAAGAAGCAGTTCTGTATTAACTTCTTCAAGAGCTTAAAAAGACCCTCCTCTTGCTTGAGAGAAAAGGTAAGAAAATAATTGTTGTAACAATTCTTCTGCCTTATTTTTTTTTTACCCCCCCCTAACATAGCCCAATATGGGCTTCTCCTGGGAAGCCTGCTGTTCAGACTAAAAAATGTACTGTATAGTGCAAGTGCTTCCTGTATCTGTAGTAGATCTCCTGTTCATGATTTCAGTCAACCCAGTCTGGGGAGCTTTCTGTAATACATAATGCTAGCTCTCTGTTGAGGAATTGGGGGCTGGGGGAGGGGGTGGAATCTCCACATTACCAGTTTGTTCTGGGCAGTACTGGGACTGGCTGATTATTTCTGCCCCACACTCCCTTCCTTGTTTCATTGCAGCAGTACAGAAACCTGATAGGTAGATAAAGGTCAAAAAATGCATGTTGTCTGGCAGTGCTCCCTCCAGACAGTTGTTCAGCAGAGGGCCCTGCTAACTGAAATGTAAAGGACATAAGAGTATGGGCAGCTAGAGCCCCTACTTTACTGCTACAGTGAAGATTCAGCTGCTTCTTTTCATGTTCGGTAAAGCAGTACTGGGAACAGTGTTGTGACAAATTTATAGGATTAAGGACAGAGGGCAGCCTTCTTCCAGAAGAGAGTGGATTTGCACGATACAAAATGTTGCAATTTGGTTCTTTAATACGTAAAAATACTGTTACGTATTATATGTAACAATAAGATTATTTCACCATTTTCTGCCTTTCTTCATAAAGTACTTGAGACCAAGCGGTGGCTTTAATTTCCAGAGAAGACACTAATGTTCTGAATAATGCCTCAAAAGCGTGTCTTTTTGGTGCAACATTTCTTGTTTATAACTTTGGTTTGCTGGAATAGTGCAGAAAAAGAAAAGGAAACAAATGGGGATCAGGAGGAAGGGAAAAGACAGCAATGAACACCATTCTATTTACACTTAACAGTGTCACAAAATTGCTAGTCTTAACATATTGCTGTGGCATTCTGCTACTGCAGACATTTCTTCTTCTTTTCTTTCATGATAATGAAAATGAAATACTATTTCACCTTGAAAGCTTTACTTCTGCAGTGGGATTTCAACCATAGTTCATTTGTCCAGAAACCACCAAACCTTGAGATGAATAAAAGGTTTGACAGCTGTACATCGATAAGCTCTAGTGCCCTATTTTCCTGCGTTCCTACCTGTCTTATGTTGTGTGAGCAGGCTATACCAGAAGTGTGATTGTTGCTACGTTTATAATGTGGTCCACTCAGAATCACAAATGGTGGATTACAAGGAAAAGTATATTGTTTGGAGGGTCTTAAAAATAGAATTATTAAAAAAAAAAATACATAAAATCTACTCCTAGTCAGCATACAGGTCTACTTGAGCCATTTCAAATTAGCTCAAGAAATTATTTTTTTAATGGCTTACTCAGTCTTGGAAGAAGGGAAAAATTGATAAAATATACTTTCCTTCCAACTGGCTCTTACACCAGCCCCTCAGCAGAAAATTAAACTTTAAAAAAGTGTAGTGTGCTGTATAATTTATTAGCGTATGGGTTTCCTACAGTATGTACTAAATCTTCTGCATAACTTATTAGTAATACAAGGTTTTTGAATTTTTTTCAAAGTACTAACCTTTGTTTTGATTTGTTAAAATGTAAGGTTTGAAAGCAGATGCTATCAGTGTTATCTCGTACAGTGTAAAGTATGCAGATACATTGTAATATTAAGAGTTGCAAAGTCAAGCAGAAATTATGAAATCAGCATAGTAAAACAGCTCCTTGTGTACATTCATTGTGAGGTAATCACTGTGAAACAGGTACTTCTGAAGTTTCTTAGCATAAAAATAGCAGATTTATTTCAACATCAGTAGTGATATATGTCTTTTTGTACCACTTCATTCTTGGGAAAGTGTGATCTGCAGGAAAGTGATACTGTTTTGACTGATATTAAATAAGTAAATAAATAAAGTAAGCCAAGACAGATGTTTGGCAAGATCAGTTTCAGCTAAACAGTTCAAACAGCAAAACTGTAAGCATCAGTCCATAGTCCTCTGTGAGAAAACTGTAGGTGTACATTGAGCATGGCATTGGCTCTTTATGTACTGTGGGAGGTGTGAGTTAATGATGCAGTTGGATCAGTCACACGACTTGCAGATAAGCTGTTACGTTCTGCAAGGCTCTACACTCTTCACTGACAACCCTAGAATTATGCCTGATTGCAACAAATGGGCACGCACAAAAAGCCCTTCCATTGACACTGAAAGAAAAAGGTAGGGACAATCTTTACCTATAGGAGATGACAAGACTCCCATTTGCAAGGGCTTACATAAAGTTATATGAGAACTTGTAAAGTGCTATCCATTTTAAGAAAAAGGCAAAATCCCCATTTTGTTATTTTTTTTAAAGGACTGTAATGGTAATTACTTCAGGAATCATCAGTCACTTGATAATGGAGAAGTAGGTAGGTATGTAGCTCCTAGCTTTCATTATTAAAAAAAGAAGTTTGCAACAGAAGTGCAAATGCTATAGAGAGGTGCTATAGAAAATTCATTAAGAGCTGTTGAAGTTCTTGTGACAGAGTTAGAAAAATAGTTGTGGCTTTCTGAATTATCATCAGTGGGATAGTTGAAGGGACTGATAAAGCTTTGCAACCACTTCTGAATGCTCTTAAGCGTTGTGCCTAGAAGTTTAACTTTGGGCTTCAGTATTAAGTCCTAGGAAATAAATGTAGAGATTCAGCAGTGAATTCTAATCACAACAGTCAGTTGTGTAGAGATGTTCAGATGTTTTTTTCATTTCCTGATGAGAACAACGTTTCTCTCTCCTCTCAAAAGCAAAATTATAATGCAATACAATGCAAATGGCTGATGATCACTGTGACTAGCACTTTATAATTTCAGGATGTTTATTTTTCACTCCTCGCTCCTTTGGAATTCACAGTAAATCTCATTTAAGATGTTATCTGGCATTATGCTAGTGAGAACAGGGGAAGAAAAAGAAGGAATAGTCCAGAGAAGCTCTGTATACCCTGGTGGACTACATACAGTAAAATCCAGATTAGTTCTGTGTTGCATGGGTGTTGTCATTACAATAGACCAAATTAAATATTTGCCTCCTGAACCCAGGAGAGCTTCTGAAAGACTGCGTGCCTTTTTGTCATACTGTGCATGGTAAAGTTCTGACTTACTATGCTGTTTTGCCACTGGTAGTGATAAATCTGGGAGAAAATTCTTATCAGGATAGACATCATCTCATCTTTTAAAGTAGGTGGACAAAAGAATTATGGTTTAAAAAAAAAAAAATGTTAAGGTTGCTGATTCAGACCCATTCCCTAGCCCAGCGTACACTCCTAAATGCTGAAAAGAGACACAAATACGCTGAGGTGAAGACACATTTCGTGAAGAGTTCATTCTATTATTTCCATGTATTCACATTACACAGCCCAAAACTATTAGACTTTAGCTGTGCAAGGAATGAGGTATTGGTTTTGGAAGGGAATTACAGAGGAGAGCTATCATATGTCATGGTAGATCTATGCTGCAGAATGTCTGGAGAGAACATTGCTTTAATGTAAAGTTGAGAATGGGAAATTAATTACTTATACGGGAGAGACTTCGGGGTTGCCAGTGTGTGCCCTTCGTTGAATGCTGAGCTGAGCACAGATGCTTTATGTGTTTAGCTTAAAAAAAAATAATAAAAATTCAAATTACTTGGGACCTCAAATTCTAGCAAGTTTCAAGGTGGCTTTCATTCCAAAATCTCTTAGGAGTCGTCTCTTACCTATGAGAAGAGATAAGTGCACTTTGGGGTTTCCTAAATGCAACATTGCGCATGTAAAATAGAGGTATTTCCTGGAAAACAATGTGTTTTTCATGCAGTCATAAAAATGATTCAAAACTCTTCACAGGAGGATAATAAAAGCCACTGAGGGAACATTGGGATGGTGATACCACTGGAAGCTGCTGCTTTGCAGATTGCTCAGTACCTGGGTTAAAATCAACCCCTAGATAGTATGATAAGTCCATTACCTAATGTGATTCAGAAAAAGCAATTTTCATATTGATGGCTTTCTTGCTGTATTAATGAAAACATGATTCACTACTGTAATGGGGACATCACTTAAAGTACGCCAGAATTGCTAACGTAGAAACAAGTTGTTACTAAATTAAAACTGTTGTGTGCTAATGATGTTCCCATTGTGTTAATAATGATTTCTATATTAACAGCTATTGTATTAACAAGAAGTGAACCAACCCATCAGTGTTATAATAAGGTATGTACTGGTTTATTAGAAAGTTTCTGAGAGCTTCAGTTAGGGACATTAATGTCCAAAGGATAGACAAATAACTGTTATGTCTATTGTGACTTCTGGATGCATCACGATTTGGAATTTCAGCTTCTTCATCCCTAGCTAAGCTTCATAATATGAGAACGAAACTTCAGCTCTGAAGTTGCACATATCGATATCCTGAAGGTCTGTAGGCTTTGAGTGTTTCTGTCCTTTAGCCATTGCTTCAAAAATCCCACCCAGACATATGTATCATTTGCTTGCATCTTTCCTTAGAAATGTTTTTGTCAGTAATGAAAGAAATAAGAATGTGTTCGTCTAGTTGGAAATTTTTTCTGTGATTTGGAACTGTTGCTGATACAGCAGTGGTGAAAAGCACTGGAAGGAGGCTTGTATAGAATTGTCAAAAATATATAGAACTTGGTAATGGTGCAAACATTCCAGAGGTAAAAACAAAAGCTTACAAACAACCCCCCTGCCTCCAAGCAAACAGACAAAGAAGGTAAAACTGTGCCTTAGGAAAAGCGTAAGTTTACATGTAGAAAGTCTAAAAAATTAAGCACTTCAATCTCAAAAAGAAATGCCATCTTTTGTAGAACTTATAGTAAAGACATGAAGAATATAAACAGTAAGCATTAGATAGGATGACTGGTGTTTTAAAGAAGTACTTGCTCAGTTATTGTAGTACTTGATATTTTGTGAACATTTTCTGAAATGGTATGGTTTTGTTTTTTGGAGAGGCCACCAAGTATGAAATGTCAAAAGTGACTTCTACAGAGAAACTCCTTTCAGGGGAGTGCATGGTGCCAGTCTTTGGGAAAGTAAGTTGACTTTTTTGGTTTTACTGAAGCTAAATGGGGAATTTTGTAAACCCAGGTTCACTAGGCCCCTTTAGTAGTATTGTTACAGGAACTCAGGTTTGCATTCCGTAAAGTTCACGTGCATTTTTCAGTAAACATGATCTGTTCATATTTTCTTAGAATGTTAGTGACTGATATTTCAAATGTGCAAAATATGAGACTAAACTGTATGAAAATTAACCTTAGTCATAAAGTAGTGTTCCTCAGTTTTTAAGACCTATAGCACGGAACATCTTCCTATGCTATGCTGCTCTGTCCTGTCCTTACACTGCATGTTACCATAGTATTTGGATCCTACGAGCAGTGCAGTGCAGGAGGTTACATGTGGTTGTTCTCCCATGTAGAAAATGTATTCAAGGGAATGCCTTATTTGGAAATGACATACAAGTGCATCTGTTGGAGAAGGTGAGGTCAAAAACCCCTCATCTTTACCTGAATTGGCAAACATAGGTCCTTAGACCTATGGGAGTTAGATTCCCCCAAAGCTGATTAAGCAAAATGATTAGATCATTTAGTATGCTCTGTGCAAGATACTGTAGAACTTCATCCAGCTACATCTTTGTTGAGCCAAATAACATGTTTGTCTGAAGTGTCTCTTCTATTCTAGAAAAGCATGAAGCCTTTAAATAGAGGAGTGTCCGATATTTCCAGAGGATGTAGGTTCTAATGGAGTGTTCCACCATGCACATGAACATGTTTCAGTGAAACAAGAAGTCTGACTATTTAATTATTAGCATAAGTAAATATCGGGGAAAATCAGGCTGTAAATAGGAGAGAAACTGAGTAATGTTACTGCAGAGCAGAAGTGATTTGATGAATAAGATACACATAGAAGTGGGAAAGCTTTGGTTCAAGCAGGTAGCTGTTCTACAGTTATAGCTCAGAGATTTATCATAGGAGCTCACGTTGAACTATTTATTGAAAATGCTAAAGTTTTTAACTGATGACTAAATGTTAAATTAATGTTTCTAACTGATTAAATCAAATATTTATGGTATAATATCACACAGATTGGTTAATGCATTTACCTTCTCCTCCTGTCCTCATTGCAACTTATTTATACAAAACAGACTGTTTTTGTGATTTTTAAGACATCTGATGCACTCCTCACAATAGAAGTTAATGTTTATTCCCAGGTATAAACATATTTTTGAGTTTTAAGATGAATTTTGTTCACATCTTTTAATGTGTTATTCCAGTATTCTGTAGTGTAGCTGTACTCATGGTTTCTTTCTAAGAGGAAAAGCAGATGAATTCTTGCCTCACTATAGTGTCTGTTCCTGAACACTAGAAATTCAATATGCTTCAAAAAAAATGTATCTGTCATGTCTCCTCATTATTATTATGAGGCATGCTTTGTTGATTGCTTATTGCATTCTCTTCCTCAGTCTGTATTGCAGCTTTGAGGTCTTCTTAGAGTACGTGTGCTTGTTGGGTTAGGATATTTCGAAGATCAGTCTCTGTTTAATGATGATCTTTCAATTTCATCTCGCTGTTCAAACATGCAATACAGTGAAGTTGTTTAGTTTTGGGGTTTTTTTCAGTGCTGCCTTTTTAAGCTCTTCACTTCAGTAGAAACACGATCCTGTGAAGACTTACATGTACCTGAGTAGCTTGGCTTAAGTTTGTGGGACGGCTCACAAAATGAGCAGGTGTACAGAGCTGGATGCTTTTAGAAGCACTGCCTAAATTATTTTAAAGTAATTGGGAATTCCCTCAGTCACAAGCCTCACTGAAAATCACAATGCCAAAGAAAAGGGAACTTGAGAATGTTGGGATTTCATCATGTTAGTATTCTGAGCTGGGCATATAAATGGACTGTTTGTAAGTCTAGCCTCTCCTAATGTGATTAAGAGCAACTCCAAGGAGATCTCCAAGGTAGGTTGGTTCTTTTCTGTGTATTTTTCACTGTAACATGGGTAGAGATCCAGTAGAAGACACATGCTCTAACAAAATTCTCCTGTTATTTAAGTGTTACCTGGGATTTTTCTTCTGTTTCCTTTAGAATTCAATGAGAATTAGGTATGTAATTCTTTCAGGCACCTCTAGAAATCCCAGTGTCAAGTTCAGGGGCCTTTCTAGGTGTAGGTGCATATTTCGTCGATGTGTCTCTAACATGTCAAGCTGTGTGTGGGATAAATAGAAGTGAATATATCTTACCCTGCATACATCTTTAAATGTTGCAAATAATGTCTTGGTAGCTTGGCAGTGAATGTGACTTCTATATACTCTGCAACATTGTTTTTAAGATCATGGGTAATAATTTTTTTTCCAACGTTACTATGAAACCTTAGAAGTTAATTACTTGAGATAGTTGGATTATTTTTGCTTATCTTTATTCAGCTGGGATTACATACAATTTGAATGTAGCACCATGGTATGAGTCTACTTCAGATACAGTCAATTATATAAGTCTATCAACAGCTATTTTATTATGGGAACAACGGAGACAGAAGGCTTGTGTTCTGTGATGAATGTAGATTAGAAAGAGGTCACCCTGACATACATAATTAGTTTCAGAATTTTAAATTAATAGGTAGTGTGCCCCAAAGGCATCCGTATATTCAGGCTGAGGCTGCAGGATATCTGGTCCAGCTCCTGCCTGCTTTTGTCAGCAATGACATGGCTTAATGTGCTGCTTGTATAATGGCATAAGATTTTATGGTAGGGCTAAATCACTGTAGAAACAAAATTTGCATAATACTTTGGTCATACTACATATATTCCCCTTTGGAAACATTTACACTGTTAAATTATTATGCAGATTTCTAGTAGGTGGTTGGCTCAACCTGGTATGTCTTCAGGTGCTTTGTGAGAGCTAAGCAGATGCTTAAACAAGTTTCTGCAAGCAGTTAAATGAGAAGATCTAGAGGTGTCTGAAGTTGCTAGCCTGCTTCATTATATGAACAGTACTAACTTAAAATGACTAAACTAAAGGTGAACTGAATCATACCATAGAATCCAGGCTTCTAGCCGAAACTGGAGCAAACCAAAGCTGAGAACTGCATTTCCAGGGAATTTGAGTGATAACTCCATCTCTCACGATGAATCAATCTTTTATGGATTCTGACTGTCACTGGCAAGAGCTCGTTATGGGCAGAGCCACACATACTTTTTCTTCCTCATCTGTAGGCTTAGGCATGATACCCGAGTTTCTTGAACTTTTTGAGATGCATTGAGTTTCAGTTTAATTTGACTTGAGTTATAAATTAGAGTTAGGATTTTTATCTCTTGGAACATCTGAGTAGCATGTGAAATCTAATAGCATTTGACAGTTTTCAATTAATCTAACATAGATTGTTTTTCAGTTTATTCAGGTGTCAAACGGAAAAAAAATTAAAATAATTCAGTATTTCTCAAAAATTGAGACAATTTCAAGGAACTGAAACTGCTGAATTATAGTAGTAGTACTACTGAAAGGAAACACAGGAGGACAGAAGGATTTTCGGGAGTATGGATTTTCTGTATTTTTGTTGACATTTGTAATCCAATACTTCATTGATCATCCTTATAAAAAATGTCTCAACAGATACCTTTCTACCCCACAGCAAGCTTTAGTTGTGGTGTAAAATGTAAGTAACTTATTAATTGCAAAATTTTAGATATTTAAAAAAAGTATGTAGGTCTTATACAAGTGACATCATTCTAAAATATCAAAAGTCCAGAAATCTGCAGATGAAGACAACTGCATAGTATTAGTTTACTGCCTTTTGATTTCCCTTAAAATGGCATTACTTGTTGTCAGTCGGTGGCTCTTATTTAAGTAAATGGAATGTGTGACAGACAGATCCATAAGTATTCATTTTTTTCCATTTCTTCTTTTTTGCTTTAGAGATAAAGCTGTTGAAATAAAATGTCACTGAGTAATGGTTTCCTGCCGCCACATAAATGCCATAGTAAAACCAATTATTTATTTTATAATTATCTGTTTTATGGAAAGTAAATACTGGAGCAATCCCAAAATGTTTATTTCCAAAGTAGAAGACATTGATCCTGTGACAGCCCTCTATTACGATGTATTTACTTCCATTATTATGCCAAATGATTGATGGGTTGCAAATTGAATCATTTTGTCCTATGGGAACTGATGTAGTTGAGTGATTTTCACACAATACTCGTTTTGTTGAATTCCTGTCTGTCCTTCTCTGGGGTCAATTCAGACTACCTTTCTTGTTTACAAAATGTATGAAAAAGCACTTGATTTCCCATCTATCTGTGATTATTTCGCTTGACGTTTTCCAGAGCTAACTGTTTTCATATTCTTTATCCCTTCTCCTTGCTGTCACATAGTTTGTCAGTGAGAGGAGTGCAGAGGTCCCTCTTTTGCTGTTAAGACCCCTTTCCTTGAAATTCTACTTTTAAAGCTTTCTGCTTACTGGCAATGGTATTATACAGGGCTCGTGCTGAAAAATAACCTTCATCGCTAGTGGATATTCAGTTCCATGGATAAGAGCATGTGAGAGGACCACAAAAGAGGATGGACAAACAAGGAAGGATATTAATTTATACTCCATACTAGGAAAACATGAAAAACGTATAATCAGGACACAGACAGAAACACCTGGCAAACATTCCTGTAAAAATGACTGGAGCTGCAGAAGCATATGTATAAGTTTTAGTTTATGTGGTTTGAAAAGATATATAACAGCAGAACTCTGAAGACGTTAACATGAATTCAGAGAAATCTTTGTGTAATCTCCTGAAGATCATTTTTTAAAAGTTCTGTAATTTGCTCCGTAAAAGGCAATTTTTTTTTCTTCCCTGCTATGAAGTGAGAATACATAGAGGCAACGAAGGTATTTCTTCCAAAGTGGGATAGAATGAGAGGAAATACAATATAAAATTCATTTCAGACTTTTGCAAATTCAAACTGCCTTCATTTTTCTTTTGTTGGAACTAGTCTTCTTTATTTACCTTGTCCCTCTTTTCTCCCTGAAATCTCAAGTTTGATTCTGCTTTTCTCCTGCCCTTACTTAAGTCCAGATAAAATCTTTTAGCCTCCCCTGACTTTTTCCAAGTTTATATCTCTGTCACTGAGAGTAGCATGTAAAGTCTTATCTTGTTGATATTTTATGTAATGGATGAAGAGTCAGAGAAAAACAGAGGATGGGAGGAGAGAAACAAACACTACAAAGCTAAAACATCACAAATTTACAAGGATAAATAATATCCATTTCCCAACATTACTCTTCTCTTCTGCTTGTCAGAGAGTTAGAATTCTCAGCTCTGTATTAAATACATATTTTCAAAAAAAAAGCATGACAGGAAAATTTGTTATAAAATGATAAAAAACTCTAAAATGTAATAGCTCTTGTTAATATATCAATGATATTGTTGTAGTAGTAGGAAAAACAGCTACATTTTTCAGCATCACTGCTGTAGGTATGTATTTTTAATTTCAGTCACAATTTCCTGCTGTTCCAAACATGCCATATAATCTGCAGGGATCTGGGGAATTAATTAGGTACATTTCATTTCTCCTCTAACTAATCCCCTCAATTCTCTTAGTTTAGGGAGCTGAACACACCAATGACTGATAAGCCACAAGGGCCTTATTTACTTTACAGAAGGTTCTGCAAATCCCAGTGAGATGTTGGCCTGTGCTTAAATTTTTTCCACTTAGTCCTTAGGATAGTGGCATTTGAATGTGACCCTTGAAATCAAAAGTATTATTGCACTTGGAAAAAGCAAATGAGAGTAGATTAAGAAGAGGAACAACCATAGCAGTTTAACAATAAACCTTTTCTATAGCCAAGTATTTTCTGCTTAAAGTGCCTCAGAGAGGATACAAAACATCATTTAAGATAAGCAGTATGAACTGTGCCCATTTAATTTCAAAAAATAATAATTACAGTGAAATATCCTCATGTTTCCTGAATGTGGTTACAGTTGATTAAATTGGCTTGTTTTCAGTCTGGCTTTAAACCACTCTTTAGTATCAGATTATCTTTTATTATCAGAGAATTGAAAAAATTATGCATCTATACTATGTTATTGAAAACGTTGAGCTTGTGCCTGGATGTGAGTTACGTTGCAGCAGCTCTCTTTTTCTTTTGAGCATACTAAAAAGGTTAGCAGCAGGCTCTCATTCGGTTCTGCTCGGTGAGCTCGTAAGACCAGGGAAGAAAGCGTGAGATACTTTTGAATGGATACTAAGGGGGGGCAGTGGCACATACTGATTTTGTCAGATTCACCTGGGGCAGTTGCTTCATGATTGTGACCTGAAACTATTTGACTTGGGTGAGGGCTAGCTCCTTCAATAATCCCATTGATTTTGTTGAGTGCTGATTTGCTGTGTATGTATTTTAATCATTTCAGGACAGAGATTATCGAGGAACTATGTGTATAGAACCTGTAAATACCTTCTGAGGTTTTTTTTTTTTTTTTATGTCTTGTTTTGTAGTTTTGAAAGGCTACGAGAGAAAGAAAATAGGCAGAATATTTTCATCTTTTGTTCATTAACAATGATAAGAACAAACACGCAGTGTATCCTGGCTTTTCTTGATTGTTTCACAGCTGTATGGTGACTACAGAGTATTATTGAAAAAGGCCAATCTCCTTGCCAGTCCAGTCCCTCATCTCTTACTATCACTGGCTTTCTATCCAGTTCAGGTCAACACAGTGGTGTCTTGTGGTATTTTATTTATTAGTCTTCCTCTTACATCTATTGTGTCATTCATTAGGGCGGAATCCCAGCTTTTTGCACCGCTGGAAATAAATACTGACTTAAAAATATACATCTGGTTGAATGTGGAGAGTGTGAATAAAATCTACAAAGGAATTTTCTTGCAAGGCTCCTTGCAATAGGGAAAACTACATTCCCAGTAATTCCTCTAAGCCGTTTCTTCCCAAGACTTTACCACTACAATTGTGAAATGCAAGGAGGCTCTTAACAGCTCTGAAACATTAATATATTCACTTTCAACATTACAGTGGAACACGCTGATCTTTTAAAAGTGAAATCTTCACATAGGTTGTTACAGGAGACACAACTTAAAAAGAAAGATTTGTAAGCAGTTGTCTCTCTTTTCATAATTTCTGACATTTCATACCAGAATAGTTTGCCTGATAAATGTGCAATACCAATAATGTGCTTGCAGTGTTTATGATGGTTCTGAAGTTTGTGTGAGGCTGCTTTGCCAAAATTTGACTCTCATTCTTCTTAAGTCAATTGACTGGTTCTCCAAAAATGAAACAAAGAGCCTATATAATATATCTTCTCTGTATAGGTCTTTCTATAGAGCCCAGAGAAGCATTTTTATCTTGTGGCTCATTAATGTGGCAAACACTTAGATATTTATCTGGAAAGAATAATGATGTCATCTGATGTGCTATAAAATCACCTGTTCGATTTTCTACATTTGAAATAATAGCTTTTCATTGCTTTTTCTTACGTCGAGTAAGGCTGGAGCTAATTATGCCATGCTAATTCCCTTTGGTTTATTAGTTAAATAGAATACTTCAAGTGTACAATCATCTTTGTTAATGCTATGCCTAGATATTAGGCAACTGTAAAAGTGCTGAGATTTAGAGACATCAGCTAGCATTTCATAGGCTAAGATCCAAATAATTTTGCTGTTTTATGGTGCTCTCAGTAATAATCTGTGAAGTTCACTTTAATTCAAGTAAGCAGTCAGAAATCTTTGAAAAAGTCTACTACTGTGCTTGAAAAACTGAAGTATTTCCAGATTTGCAGCAAACTACAAAACTCATACTAGTTGGGATCCTTCTGAGCCTCATAGAACAGTCTTTGCTCTGTAATCCAGGATTGGCAACTACCTTTGAAAGTCTCTGCTCATCACTCCAATTTAAGTGCTGTGGCTAAAATGCAGGAGCACACCTGTTATGCACACTGGCAAACGTAAGACATCAACGGCAGGCAATGTTGATGGCATGTTCACAGATGTGTAAAGGAATAACCACCTGTCTAATCTTAATGGATTGTTTTTTGCCAAGCTATCTAAATCTCCAGTGAAAATTCTAGTCTTAATTTCTCCTCTTCTACCAAGAGATTGTGTTACACAGTAAGATATAGATCTGAATAAGGGATTTTTTTTCACATTGTAACCAAGAACGTTGTTAGCATGTCAGAAGGTGTCTGACACAAGAACAATAGAAAGAAAAGAAACTGTCAGCAATGTTGTGACCGTATTGATTACGTGGAGCTTATCTTCCCTTTATATTCTCTCTTGTCTAAAATAATGCTCTTCTTTTTCCTGTTTGTTTGAGCAAGAGGGTGTTTAGCAGTTATACAGTGGAAGTCTGATACAAAGAAAACGTCCTCCTTTTAGCTGTAAGAATTTAGTACTCTGAGGAGAAAACACATGTTTCTTGAATGTTATTCTTATTTAATGCCACGTTCAAAAAATCACTGACTTTTGGAGAAAGAGTCTATTTAATTTCAGTGACTTTGGATGAAATCTTTGTTTTTCAGACTGCAACATGTAGATGCCCAGACAGGTGACAGAATAGCTTCATATCATTGATGTTTGTTTGCTTAATTATCAAAATAGGCTTTTTGTACAAAGGTCTGATATTCTTGAAGTTATTGATGGTGCTGCTCAAAATTTTTCTGTTTTAATATTGGTAAAAAGAACATGTTATTTAGAAATACTGATTTATCAGTAAATCTGCTTGCGTAGAAGAATCAGCCAACTCCTCTGCCTCCCTAGAGTTTATAATGAAAAACAATTTGCAGTCCAGAATCCCCAAACCCTGAGAGCTCCCAGTGTCAGTCATTTACAGTTTCAAGCTTTTGGTCTTCACAGCAAGATCTGATAATTATTGGCTTGGGTTTAGGCTTAGAAACTGGGCTTTTAAACTCCAAATTGTGTGGCTAAGAACTTTGAACTAAGACTGTTTGGCTTTCTAACTTACAAGATTCATCCACGTTATTTACAATAAAGTTTAAATGGGACATCTTCCGTGTTTAAAATTACGTTTTTGAATTTCTCTTCAGTAGGCATTTTTGATGCTTCATGTCCAATGCAGTAGAATTGTTTTGGAATTTCTGACTTTCTTTTGGAGTGGGAATTCTGGAATCCTATTTTGAAAAGCTGACAGAACCACTTGTTTTCCAAACTGCGGTGATAAAACTACCCATGTTATCACTAGTTTCACCCATGCAAGGAGATACATTCTGTGAATGTTCATAACTTTCAAATCAGACTGAAATTCAAAATTAAGTGTCAATAAATTAATTCAGTGATCAAGGTGACACTCATGGTACTGTTAGAAATAAGAAAGTAAGCTTGCTTAGCCTTAATATGAAGGTGAAGGTTGAGGGTCATGAGAAAACTCCTTCGGGTTTTGTACTCTTTATCTAGTACTAGGAGCAAGTGGTATCTCTCTTGTTAGTAACCCTCTTTGCCTGAATATGCATCTGTGAACTTCTGTGGTTCTTCAGTAGTCCAACACATCTTCATTCAGATTTTGAATGTTTTTGTTTTCTCATCTTCAGGTTTTAATAATGTATGTTTTTACACTTTGTATTTTAAAATCCCAGATTACAAACAACAGAATCATGAAACACAATTTAGAGAGTTATATGGATCATTAAATCCTCTAGGAATGTCTGACATTTGCTAACTAAAATATGAGAAACTTAAAATATCTGTACATTTAATTCTTCAGTCTTGTAATAGAGGTAGCAACCTCATCATGAAGCATTTCCTAAAGATTAATAAACAAATGAAGTTAATGGCCCTAGGCTATATTTTGGGACATCAGCTCCTCCCAAGTGGTCATTAATCCCCAGGAAGCCTCCTGCCTGAGTCGTCATTGCTTAATTAGACCATTAGGGTATTGCATGTTGATTGCAGTATTACAAAAGGGAGAAGATGATCAAATGACTGCAAAGATCAGCAACATAAGAGTAAAATGATTCCAATAAATGTAATGGGTTTAACCATAGCAGCCCTGAAATTATGTCATGCTCTTATGTGAACCTGTATTCCTTGAGTGAAGCGTGAAGGAAACAGTCTGACCAAAGCAAGGAATATGAAAGTCAATAGATTTCTGCACCATAACTCTGAATTAAAATGTGCAATTAAATTGTGTATTTGATTCCAACCCTAAAATAGGTCCTGTAATGATTTTTTGAGATGGTATTATAATTCCATCCAGTGACATTTTTTCATATTTCTGTCCTGCATAATCAGAAGTGATTGCAAAGGATTTATCTTAAAAATCAAGCTTCACAGGTGAGGTTACAGAATTTCTTTCAAGGGAGTTCCACCTGCATCAAATGAGCAGAAAAATGGGAATTCAACCCAGAACTACTTTTTTAAAAAAAACCCAACACATAAACAAGGAGATGCTTCCTTTTCACTGATGCAGATACCTTTTTGTGAGCAAGCCATATAGATTTCACTACCTCTAATTTTCATACAATTGTATAAAATAGGTAGGAGTTCTGTGTTCCATTTTATTGTAACCTGCCTAGACATGTTTTCTATCCTCAAGTGTGTTATTTTTTTACAGAATGACTGCTGTAAGCATAGGTGATTAAACAACTGAAAGACAATAGCAAGCTCTTGGTTAGTTCAGGGCTAAAGTGTATCTATATCCAGCTTGTGCATAATGTAAATGAAGGTTGAAAGGTGGCTGATGCAGAAGCTGGTATGCTAATCAAGATGTTGCTTTAAGTGAATAAATCTTCAGCTTAGCTTCAAGTAAGGAGGAATCATAAGCAGTTAGGTAAAGGCAGTTGCTGGCAAGAGAATAATGAATCTACATATAACCATTAATCAAATTGCATGAACCCAGGGGTGTTTGTAAATCAAAAAAGCTTGAAAGGCAGGCAGGGAAGAATATGATCGCATCTTAGCTTCAAAAGACAAGGAATGCTCTGGTTGCATCTTAGGGTTTTTTATGTAAAATATGTATTTATGGCCTTTTTGATTGAAAAGCTTTCCATGATCTGTGTCTGAACCAGAACAGTTTGTCTTGATTTTTAAATTTTTTTTTTTTTTAAACTTTAACTTGTAGCTTATTCTATCTTCGCTATAACTTTGAAGTTCTGTAGAACTTTTGATTAGGTGTGCCACAATATTTTGAATTTGATCTTAATGTATCAAGACATGGTGCTTACTGTCTTTCTAGTGGCATTCTGAGAATAGGTAAAACTGTGTTTGGTTGAAACTAATATCTTGCCAAAGGAAGCCTAAGCTTAGCCCCCAAAAGATTTTTCCTGCTTTCTCAACAAGGAAGTTAAGTTTTTTTTCCTTACCTTTGGAAGTTACCCTTTCTTTTTTTTTTCTTCAAAAAATAAGATACACTATCAAGGAAGACATAATGTCAGATTAAGCAGTTAATCAGGGGTTTATTTAATCTTAAAAGAATTTTTTATTTGAAAGTTTGAGTTCTGCCACCTGATTTGAAGTGTTCAAACATAAATTTGTTTTAAAAAAAATTGTCATCTCTGTTTACATCTCTTCTGGTACAATATCTTGCCCATCTCTACTTCATATTATGATCAGCTTAAGAGTATTTAATCTCTGTTCTTTAGTTTGACCATCTGTTCATTTTGGACAGTATTTCATATGTATCTCACAAAGGTATTGTGAAGTCTGTTTCATCCAGATTTTACGGCTGGTCCTTGGGGCCAAGTAACCAGAATCAACCAAGTACATGGAACAAATATTAGAAATGTTTTTCTTCTTTAATGTTAGTAAGATGGTATTTACATATGGAGCAGTATAGTATAGGATATCAAAGTGGTCTGTTCTGCATATCCAGTTTTGAAAAAACAGTTACTTGCACAGTTTAATAGTGGTTTTTGTGAACTTATATACACAGTCTGGCAGTAGTTATTTGTTTTTTTCAGTGGAAGGTTTCTGTTTCATTAACTTGACATCTTGTTTTCCTGCTTCTTTAACTTGGTATCCTGTTTACCTGTGGACCACCCTTTAAGGTGGCTCGTAATCTACAGGGTTTTGTTTCTCATAATATCATAGCTAAACTTCTTCAGATGCAGATGAGCATTTCTTGAAGACATAGTATCTTAATGATGTTTTTTCCAGGAGTGTTCCAGATAGCCCCGGTACTTTCTTGCTCACATACATGTTCTTGCTTTAGGGTTCCCAGACTTTTCACGATCTTGGAAATTCACTTTAAATAGTAAAGGTAACTAGAAATATCTGTACAAATAATACTACAATAACTACTTGTTATTAGTATCTAATTAGAACAGTGTTGTTGGCCTGTTAAACTTTCATTATTTTCGGGTTATGGTAAGGTGTATAATGCTAACATTTAACAGCATGTACTATATGTATTGTCAGATATATGCCAAAGCCTCGATCTGCCCTCAAAACTTAGCTAGCACATGGAGTTGATTATATTGGTAATACTACTTAGAAATGAACTGGATTTTGTCAAATGCTCATGTCTTACAGTATTACCTCGGGACTGGGAATTCTTGAAGAAAACTACTATAGCTCTGCTTACTTTGTTTTTCAAACATTAAGGTGGTCATTTATATAAATTATTCAAAGAAAGTATTTTTTTTATGTGCTATTATGAATCTGCAGTATTTTTCATTCTTTCAAGAAAGTTTGAAATTATTGCATCAAAGGAAAAAATGAGGTTGAAGAGGACCTCTAGAGACCATCTAGTCTAACCTCCTGTTCCAAGCAGAGTCAGCTTCTAAGTGTACAGAGCCTTTTCCAGCTGAATTTTGAGACACTTCAGAGATGTAGAATCTGGACAATCTGTATAAGTGCTTAGCCATCCTCCTAATTTTTTTTTTTCCTAATATCCAGTGGAATTTTCCTTTCTTGCTGCATCTTAACTCTTGCCCTTTGACCTTTCACTGTGCAGATGCAGGTGCTTCTCTTCTGTGAGCTAAATGAACCTGGTTCCCTCATGTAAGCATCTTACTTGCCCTCTTCTGGAACTCAGTTTCTTAGTGTCTTGTACTGGGGGACCCAAAACGGGACACAGTACTCCAGGTGTGGCCTTACGAGTGCTCAGAAGAGGTGAACAGGCACTTCCTTCAACCCTCTAAAGTTTGTTATTGCAGAGAATCATGTTTTTAGAGCTGCCTTTTTTTTTTTTACTGTTTTACTTTGCCTGATGTATTTCTATTACAGAGTTTAATAAATAAGCATATAGACACACAAGCAATTAAATTTGAGCAATATACTGACTTTCTGGATAAAAATATAATGTAATTATGCAAATACAGTGAAGGATAACAGGGTTTTTTTTTCTTTATCAATACAGAAATGTCATTATCTGTCATCTAGAATTGGCCTTCCCTAGACTGAAAAATAGAGAAGGAGGATAATGAAAAAAATAAGAAACTTCTTAAATTTATTTGAAGTCATACATTTCTCATTTTGATGGTAAACATTTTTCTCAAACTAATGGTTTAACATTGATTTCCCTGTAAATACTGTACTTGAATTACCCTTTTTGCAATAACATATTGGAAAAATCTCTACGATTTACTCAGTATCTCAGTAGATCTACAAACTGTGTTCTGCTTAGTGTAACAGCATCAAGTGTAGCCCAGTCACACTGTATTTCAGCCATTGATTTTTTTGAAACTAAAACAATATTCTGAATTTGATTTGTGTTTAGAAAGTAGCTCACATCTTCACAGTGATGCTTGCAATTGCTGTACTTAAATGAATTTTGACTTTACTGTATGCTTTTTCATGACAAGGTGATTACCTAACTGTTGCATTTAGAATTAATTGATGGAATTCTTTGACACAATATATCATTGTCTATAGTATGTAGAATTTGAGAAAGGATAGACATGATGTAGTATTCTACAGTTATATTTGGTAGATTAAAGCTAACCAACTACTGACAGTGATGCTTACATTGAAATTCCCCGTGTTGTTAGATCTTTATATAATTGTGATGTATGTATTGTCTTAACCCTTCACCCTAAGTATCACAATGGGAGACAAAATCCAAGACTAGATGGATCATCATTTGGATTCTACCCAGCAACCATACCAGTAGTCCAATGTATAAACAGTTACTTGAAGTACAGTACTTTTTCTTAGAATGCCTAGTGCAGTAATTTTCAAATTAGGCTTTGACTCCATGTTGGCCTTCAGGTTAATTCATTTTTTTTCTCATGACAGTATTAATTCCTTTTCTCCAGTGGCTCATTTTTCAAATTTTCAGTACTGATAGAAGACTGCAGTGTGCTAAAAATCAAGACAATTCAAATTATGTCTACTAGGTGGTATGATACTTGATAGCATGACACAAATTTCATTTACATATCTTAGCAGTTATTCAGTAGAGAGTAGGGTTAAATTGTTAATTCAGGGGAGGTAGCATCTCAGCTGGGGTTAGACTTCCTTAGAACTATAGTTATATATGCCAGCTGGAAAACTAGATCTGCAAATGTGGCCTGTTTTTTTGATCTCCCAGTGACTTGTTTTATGACCTTTATCAGGGCACTTCTGCCTAATTTCTCCATCAGTTAATTCCAGTATGTTACTTTTCTGATGTGTTTATATGTAAAGAACAGACTTGTTCAAGTATGTCAGTAGAATCTGGAGGGAAGGTAGGAAATAAGAAATAGTTATTAGTACTCCTGTGATGTGAAGCTTAATTTATTAGCGCGCACTAACTTAAAGGCGGGATGTACAAAAGTACATGCATGCATTAAAAAGATATCTCTAGAGCAAGTTATGGTATTCATTTCTTACCCTTACCAGGATTAAATCTCTTAGAAAGTTAAATGCAGTGATAAAATGAAGAAAAAGATTATGTCTGAAGCAATTGAGTAAAGTGAATGTGAGGTGGTCTTGCAATGGAGGTAGGATCAAGAGGGCAGAGATTTACTTAAGTGATACTCCCATTGATGTAAATAGATCCCTGAGGAAACAAGATGTTGCTCAAAATACAGTCAAGTTGGTGGTATAGAAACCCTAGGTCCTGTGCACTGCTTGCATCCTAATAATGTTCATTTAATTTTCTGTAATACATATCTCCAAGTGCCTTTTTATATATTAGTGAGTTTCACTTTGTCTGGATTAAAAAAAATAAAATTGTCAGGATCTGAAATTAAGTATCTGGCTAGGAATTTTTGGTTTTCTCTTTTCAGTGCACTTGATGAAGTTGGTTGACTTACTTCCCATCAAGGTAATGAATTTATGCCCATATTCTATGAAGTTCTCCAGCTGGTTAGAATAGCCTTCTATCCATTCTAGATAGGTGAATGACCAATACAGACCAATTCATTTTTTAATTGCTTAGTCACCTGGCAAGAAAGTATGAAGAAATGCTGCCATTAGTTTCTTAACAAGTTAAAGTGTTGATCTGATCATATTCAAATGAAACGAGTAAAAAAGAAGAGCTATTTTAGAACCTTGCAGTCAGTATTGATTCTAATAATGAGAAAAAAGTGGAAAAGATGTATGGTTTCTGAATTTGGTTCATCCATTTCCAGCTGCAGGCTTGCTATAGGCATTCCACAGGAACTTGCAGCTATCTTAAATGGCATGTTAAAAGTGACGTCATGGAAAAAATGAAGAGATTGATATTGAATGGTCAGGATCCATAATTGAGCCTTCAATTCTGCTTTCCTTTTATATTTATCGTTACTGCATAAATCTTGTTCCATTTCTTTTTATTAGTGTAATGCTTTCCACATTTCCATTTCCATTAAAACCACATTCAGAGCTATTAGTGGATTGTTATTATCCAGTACTGTATCAATTAATGGAGCCAACATGCAAAAAGAAGGATTGTAAATCAATCCTACATGTGAGACAGTGGGCTTGTAAACTGATTTTTCTTATTCCCTAAAGCCTTCACAGAGGAGTGATTTCTGATTATGAGGTGAAGCGTTGAGAAGGAGAAATTGCATATTTAGCAGAATCCGTCATCCTCAGAAAAGGACCGGTCCACATGTCCTTTATCTTAATGGAAGATGAATCGGATTTGTTTGATGCATTTTGGATTTTACTGTTTTAATTTTTTTTTTTTTTTAGGAATGTTAAGAAATTCACTATCTAGTTGCTTTTTTGAAATATATGCAAAAAATAGGTGTAGGCAGGCTCTCTAAATCTGATAAATTGCTGATACCATTCATACTTTTTTTTAATTTCCTACACCCCCAGACTGATTTGACTGCCAGCCAAGTATTGAAGACTTCTAGCAGCTAGTTTGAAGTCAGTTTAGTATTTTAGAATAGTAGATACTGTAGCTTTAAAGGATTAGGTAGAATAGCTAATTAATATGAATCATGATTGGTGCTGGTCACATTATTTGGAAAAATATATGCATGTAAAGTGTGTTTCAAATCCAAGTAAGCAAATACTTGGAAAGAGGGGAAAATCAAGGACAGAGAAGTGATTTGCTCAAGAAATACAAGTGATACCCAGTGGATCACTGAGTAGTCACTGCCTGTTTGACTGATATTTTCTTGTGGATGTTTCTGTCTCTTTCCAGTATTAAACCCTCATTCCCTACCCTTGGAGAGAATAGTGTAATGAAGATTGCCTGTCCTCAGAAGTTATTTTCCACACCTTTATCATTATTACTACGTGGTATACCCACTGGTAAGATTCAGAATTTTTCAAGATTCAGTGCTGATGAAGTTGACAGAAACCTGAGGGTTTTGTTTCATAGAGTTGTCATAAAAATCACTCCTGCATGTCAGTAGATGCAACCTGTTGAAGTTCATTCCTGAGGACAAAAGACAAGCATGAAGGTGTTCTGTGTACTGTGAGGGGGATCTTCACCTAGGAATTACGTTTATGTGCTGCACATTCTGGCATAAGGTGCATGTGATGTTTTGGCATATGATAGGGCAAGGAAGAGGCTCATGCTCTGTATGTACAAGCATACATAGAGACATATGTGTTTGTATATACTTATAGGCTTCCTGCAGGTATTATGTGTTGAAGTTGACAACAGTATAGGAATTTACAAACTTACTGTATTCCAGACTTACTCTTTGTTTTTATTTTTATCAGATTCTGACTTCCAGGTACAGTATGTTTATGGAGTATAGGTATTAATACATGTGTGTCCAGACATGTTGGATTTTCTGTGCATCAGTTAATAAAGCACCCCATCCCAAGGAATTCATAGGCTGCTTTGCCAATAAAAAATAAATAGGACTGGGTATAGAACATTGCTCTAGAGTCAAAAGGATGTAGAGAGGAAATTTGATGTCTCACACTGAACCCTGCCTGTGAAGGCACCATGTTATTTAAGCCCAGAAATTGTGTTTTCCAGTATGACTTTTATTTATTTTCCAATTGTCCTGGTTTCGGCTGGGATAGAGTTAATTGTCTTCCTAGTACCTGGTACAGCACTGTGTTTTCAGTTCAGTATGAGAAGAATGTTGATAACACCCTGATGTTTTCGGCTATTGCTCAGTCGTGTTTAGAC
>JAVKLA010000042.1:6906118-6951952 GCA_034782735.1 Sagittarius serpentarius | reverse complement strand
CTAGCAACTTTTAAAGAAGCCACCCCTGTGGCCCCCCCACTACCAAAACCTTGCCACGTAAACCCATTACACTTTCACATGAAAGTGAGAGGGCAGAGACTTTTTTTTTTACTGAGTTGCACTGGCAGATTTCAGACTTATGGCAAGCCATCATCCAAAATATGCAAAGAGTTTTGATGGAATAAATAAGTACCTGTGACAGCATACACAACATATGGAGAAAACAATAAAAATCCCTCCTGCTTATAGCTGTTCTCATATAAACCAAGAATAACTATAATGAACCTACTGGAATTCCATCAGTGTAAAGTTAGTGTAAGGAGGAGGGGAGTCAGCTTATATGAGCTCGGTGCCTGTTAATATTACAATCAAATGTTGGATATATTCAACCTATTAGCTTGGGAGTGATGCAAGTCAGTGTTCAGCAACAATCGGCTGACATTCTCTACAAGAAAATTCTATAAATAAGGAACATTTTCTTTTTTTCTCATTTTCTGTTTGTGGTTTCTGTCCTTTGCTAAAAGAGTAAACTTCTGTCTATTAAGACTATATCTAAGGCTTTCTTAATGTCATGTTTGTGATTTTCTACTGTTATCCTTCAGCATAAGTGAAGTAACACATTTTCATTAATTATTTTGCCATATTCATGTTTTCTTCTTGTATCAAAACGTCAGTTCTTTTAACTTTAAGAAAATGAATTAATTTGGTTTTCCCCAGTTTGTTACAAGTCCTAGAGCTTCAGATTTTGTAATGTGACGAACAAAGTACTGACTCCAAAACACCCAGAGTGTGTTAATTGAAAACTGCTGTAGGGAGGTAAAGGATTACTGTTAAGGTTCAACTGATTTCATCTTGGATGGTCCACAAACATAACACCTCTAATCTTTCATAAACAAATGCATGTGCATGCAGTCAACTTGGCAGTCGTGTAGAGAACGTACTGAGTATAATGAATAAAACATGTTGTTTAGCATTTTGTGTAATATCCATTCATAAGATGTCATTTCTGGTAACAAAAGAAAGCCATTCTTGTTAAGTAAAGAACTGTATTAATACATACAGATACTTTTCTAACCCGGCTGCACGTCTCTGTGTATAGATGAAGATGGGGCAGATGTTCTATTACCAACAGTTCATTCCAAGCATGAATAACCTAGGTAGTACAGGTTCAGTGCAAGACTGAAAGGTAGTGCACAAAGTAAAAAGAGCAACTAGTAATTATTTTTCTTTCTAGAATATAGATAGGAGACACATTGAGTTGACGGAAGCATCCTGCAAGAATCAACGGAAGTTAATTTAAGGCTAATATTGATTTAAATTTTCATCCTTCTTGTCTTTTCAGTCTAAGGACATCTAGAAATTAGAATCAGACCTGATTTTCAGCATTCTTGTGTTTTTCTTCCTAATTTCTGTTGCAAATGTAACATCTCAATGATGTATCGTATACTGTGGGTATTATGGGTGAAAAATACAGTTGTTTAAATAATTGCTTATATTTTAGATGTGAGCTCAAATGTCTCTCTGATATCTTGACCCTGAGTTTACTACCTAGATCTGCAACATTACAATCCAGGACAGCCTAAATCTCTGCCTGCCATGCTATGTTACCCCCTCCCGTGGTGGGATCCTAACAGAGAAATTGGTTCTGTAAACTACAAGCCTTGCAGGAAGATGGAAAACAAACTGCACTATAAAGAAGATTAAAGGTTTTTACTGGAAGGTTGGTGTCTAAAGAACAGGTCTAAACCTATTGGATCACTTTATTTAAGCCACCGAACTGTGGTAATTAGACTTATGAGGAAAGAGCATTCATATTTTAAAAGACTGTATTGCTGACTCTACTTTGCCTTCTGCAGTATGCACTGCTGAGTTCCTTCCCTGGTTCAGCAGTGTGCCTGATCTCCTTCAGTGATTATCTGCTCATATAATTTCAAGGCAGATAGCAATGAAGTAAATGGTAGGTGAAGGTCCTCCATTTTGCACAGTCTTCCAGGAAAAGAGGTTTATAAAACATAATGCAATGTCAGCTACCTCTGTATGAAATACAAGGTATTAACAAATGCTGTCGATGAGTGGTGTAGTCCACTGGAGCAGCGTCCAGAACTTTTGTTTGTGTCCTTGCTCAGGGCAGGAAATGAAATGAAATGTGAGCTTTTGGTGCATCTTTCCTCTTAGTTTTCTCTAACATAGTCATTTTCATCTGGCGCAGGAACTTGGTTTTAGTGGTGCTTATCTTAGGTTAGCAAAACAAATAGTCACCTAACTTGCATAGCTTGTTCCTAGGCTTTTCTTAGAACTGCCTCTATCTGAGAATTAGCCTTTTGGGCCTGGTAGCTGCTTTGCCAGATCATAATTATTGCATAGCATGTGCAAGACTTCTCCTGAAAAATGCCAGACGTGCACAGGCTCCCTAAACAAGTCCATATTATTTACTGCTCCCCACACTCCCTCCTAGCCGTGAGCAGCATTCCAGAG
Source organism: Sagittarius serpentarius (assembly GCA_034782735.1). Taxonomy (NCBI): domain Eukaryota; kingdom Metazoa; phylum Chordata; class Aves; order Accipitriformes; family Sagittariidae; genus Sagittarius; species Sagittarius serpentarius. Next base: position 6,949,477 of record JAVKLA010000042.1, on the reverse strand, counting down.
CCCAACCTTATTTTAGAAAAGCAGCAGGTGCTTGCTCTCTGTTTCTAAAGGGGAACACCAGGGCATGGCTTGCACCCAGTTTCTGAGAAGACAGCAGTTAATACAGATTAATGGGCAACGTCAGACAGGTAAAATATCTTGCCTAAACATAATATTCCCCACATACCTTATTTGGAGGTGCAAAATATTTGCTAAATCACAAACTGTGGGGGCATCTCCAGTCCTAATTAATATGAGCTTTGGAAGCATTTAATTTTGATCTGCCTTGCAGGTCAGGAATCACACTGATAAATGTAAAAGTCCCCTGTAGGTGGAACTTTAGGCTGCAGAAGGGAATATTATTCTGTCTGCTAGATTTCAAAGAGGAGTGGGGAGTGAACACTTCTGCTTTCAACTTTACTTTTGGGAATTTTCCACACTTGTAAGAACATGGAAAAACTGTTTCTATTTGCTCTTCCTAAAGGAAATGCTGCACTTAAAAAATTGTTTTAGATTAATTACAGCAGGTAATGCAGGGCTGGTGTATTGGCCATATATGTAGCCATTTAACTATGGGTAACTGCAGTGACTTGTTCAGCACAGATTCTGAATTTAGGGGCGGAGGGATTCTGTGTGTGTGTGTGTGCATTTGGGATCTAGAAATTACTTGTTTCTTTGCTGAATTTTTTTCAAATTTCCTAACTTTGAGACTGAGAAAGAGATTATGTCAAGAAATTACAAGGTTTTGCCTGCTAATACTTAAGTGATGGCATGGATTAGTTGGAGTGAAGGGCTGGTGAATACATACCTGGGCAAGTACAGGTATTTAATACAGAGACTGCTCTCTTTACACCAGTTCAGTGCTTAAGTACCACTCAGAACACTCTTGCTTTGAAACTAGGTGCCAGAATATAAGGAGGGGAGCATAACAAGGGGAAGAAGTGAGGGCTTATTACTGACTTGATGTGAATGGGCAAGAAGTGTTTTTGCTCTCTCCTGACTCTGCAGCTATTGGGACCTTGTAATAGTGCAGTATTCTGCTACTTTCTTCTCTTATGCTCCTTTCCACATACAGTAAGTTCTCACAGAACGTATCTCTGTGGTTATCCATGTGGTCAGGCCATACCTGCAGAGGAAATGGCTTGATCTGTAACATAAAATTTCATTTGTGGAGATCTTGTTAGACTTAAGTTTCTGCACAGAGACGAGCAATGTAGTGTAAAGCAGTTGTAAAATGTGTGTCCTGTGAACATTTGCTTTTTTGTATGAGGAAATGCCTTATAGGAAAAGTTATTTTTCTAACAATCTTTGTTATTCTTCAGGATCAAAAAAATTTTAAGTCCTTCTTGAAAAAAGGTTAAAAAAAGAGACACTTTAAATAATCCTTTGAATTACAGTAATTTAAACCCCTCATGTAATAAGTATATCTGAAAAATAAGAGAGAGAACTACTGCTAATTAACGACTGTGGATATGCAGGATTAAAGAATTTGCTTCATCACAAGAGCTCGGAATTTGGTCCTTTGACTGCAGTCTTAAATGCATGGCCTTTTTTTGGTGGTGGTTCTTTTCAAACTGCATGAGAGACAGTACTTTTAACTCAACCTTTCTAATCCTTCCAAAACCATATTGCCATTTAACTCGATACAGATTTGCACATTCCATGTGGACATGAAATTTCACAAGAGGTGTGATGTCTTCAGAGAATGATGGCTATGCCAGAAACCTCATACAATTATGTGAAAGTTTTTAAACAAGATAGTAAAATGTAGAAAGCCTGCCTTTCTTACTATATAGATTTTGTGGGGATTATCCTGACAGTTTTCAATGTGCAATTTTTTCTATGTGACATTTTTAAGCACTACTTTTCTTTAATAATATGATAAAGCAAGCAATGAAAGGCAATTGCTAATGCTTCTGAGATGTACAAAAGTATCTGAGCTTTCCCTTGGTAATGCACTTAATCATGAGGAGCACCTGTTTTACCTGAATTGCAAAGTATTGATTGTGTTACAACACTTCAGCTGTGTGGCTGGTAATGTTGCTGTGCTAGAAGACAGTGAGCTCGATCCAACTACAGACAATAGATAGGCAGATTCTGTGTGAGGAGGTTTAACTGGCCTGTTTTATACCGTACACTCAGACTTTTACAAATCTGGCAGTACTGGGGAAAATGGTACAATGTTTGTCTTCTTAGGAAGTAGACACCACTGGAGTCTGAGTATTCAAAGTAACATAGGCAGTGGAAAGGGAAAGTACACATTACCATCTCAGTTCTTGTATACTATTTATTATCTTAATTTATTAATGTCTTTTAACTGTATTGGTCAATTTGAAGTCATGCTCTTGCCTTTTTTCTTCTATTCTGTTGGCATTTGAAAGCAGTGTATAGTTTCCACTGGGCTGCAATGGGAAGAATAGATCAAAGACGTTTATGTTTAGATGGTGACTTGCCCAATCTTCAGTATTATCTTTTAGAAACAAACTACACCTATATTTTTCCTGTGGCTAATAACACCAACAACATTCATGTAACAGAGACTATCCTGATAAAAGTAAAATGACAGCCTACTGAAAACAAAAGCCACAGTGTGTCTAGAGAGACAATTTGGTGGCTATTCCACAGGTGTGTCCTTTGTGTAAGGGGCATGGAAGGGGTCATGAAAGATGCAGTGGAATTCACCAGCCTTACTCAGTTTGACCCAAAACGAGATTTGCCATTTTATTTCACTTCACTGTTTATCTTCTTACATTTCTCAGCATTTTCAAATCTATATGCCTTATAATCAGCCAAATAAAATACATTCTAAATTTTCATGAGACTTTGACAGCTCCCGCAGATGTTTTCATGAATATGTATTTAAAGGTAGCAAACCTGATTCAATAAGCTTGAAAATTTCTAGCTTTGTGTGTATGTGGTGTGTGTGTGTTCATTACTTTTCTGTTTCTTCTCACAGAGGCAATTTCTCAGTAGATGTTCGTAAGTTCATCCAGGAATGGGCTCATCAGAAATACAATGCTCCACAGTACACTCTCCTAATTGAATCAATCACTAAAATGGGCATCAAGAAATAATGTTAAGCTTAAACCATATGGGGCAATGAAAGACACATAATACCATTGACTTCAGTCTCCACTTGGGATACATTTCATCTAGAAGGACAAATGTTAATTTTCAGTCCCATGGCTAAACTGACTAGATATTGTGGGGACAGTTGTGGACTAAAGATATACAGTGGCTTTCCGTACTGCAAGCCTCAGAGGACCAAGGTCAGGTGAAAGACATGAAATATAGAGCTATGCTGTTTGAATAGAAATATCCTGTTAATGGGAGTGTCTAGAATGCACATTTTTTTCTCTTTTGACAGGGTGAAAAACATTTCTTTTTAAAGAAAACTTGTGTACCATAGAACACTTAGTAGAAGCTAGAGAATTTCTGCAAAAAGCAATACAGTTCCATGCTAAGAGACTGAGTACTCACATTAGCTCTGCAGCTGCAGCTGAGCCCAATTGTTAAGAGAGGACTGAATGAGTCAGAGCTCTTACTGCATCCAGTCATTTTAGCCACTGTTCAACAAATCAGCTGACTAATGACTGCAGTATTTGGACCACGGAAATAATTTTATTAGCTTAAACTTCACAAAATGGAGTTAAGGAATGAGTGAGAAGATGCTACGAGAAATTCACAGTTGATTCTGGCAATCAGCGTTGGCAAGACAAGCTGACACTGAAAATAACTTATAGTAAACTTACAAACATGAGCAGAAAATATGTGGGATGAAGCACATGTTATTTCAGGAGGACTGGATTAAATTATTTCCTCAGTTTTAGAGTTTATGGCTTTATGTATGACACATTTATGTATGAAATAACAAATATCCTATTTGTCCTTTATTGGCTACATTTATTTGGTTAAACTTAGAAGAATTGGTTCATCACTTTCCCTGGTGATTCACAACCTGAATTACTGAGAAGATGAATGATAGGTAGGTGAGTGCCTATGGAGGAAAGCCGGAACAATTCAAGAACTCCCAACTCATCTTCCTTTGTCGGAAAAGAAGTATTTTTTCAGAAAATAAGAAGCTAAAATTGTATTTTTGTTTGATATTTAAATCCCTGCCTTTTCAAGCTGAAGTGATGCAAGATTATTCACTTACATAATTAAAGAATATGGACATTAACATAATGTGTCCTTCGAGCTGACAGGCAGTGCCTATGATTAGAGGTTAGCAGTGGGCCACATATAAAATGAAGGCAGGTAATCTTGAGTGTGAGTTTGGGTTTGTTGGGGTTTTTTTTACTTCCTTTCCTACTTCTTAGAAATGCCTCAAATTGACACTGATTTGATAGTTCCAACGCCCAAAGCCCCTTTGGATAGTGAGGATAGAATGTAAAAAAATTTTCCTTGGTGTCAGTCAGTAACTATTGCCTTTCTTCAGGTTACAAAAGGTGATTGACGGGAACTGAAAACTAGGTTGGATACTTTCTTTTCCTTTTTAACAGTTAAAAACAATGACAGTGAGCAGGATGCAAAGAGTTCTTGATGGACCTGCTGAATGATTTAATTTTTTTTTTTTAAACTTAGATTAAAAAAATATGTTGTGAGCTCAGAATGTCAACAGACTGTGCTAATCTAAATCATTCATTCCCTTTTCTTGCATGTGTGTGTATAGTCTCTCCTGGAGAGCTGAAGAAAATAGTTGCCAGTCAGACATAGAAGTGAAAAAATTATGTTATGCTGTTTGCCCTCTCTGTTATGTTAATCTGGTGGTAGGGGTCAGACACCACTTGTCCCTGTTCCCATATAGTGCAACCTGAGTTAATCTGCAGCTGACTGGGAATGCTGTGTTTGAGGAAGGAGAGCAGGACTGCTCTAAAGAGAACTTGAGGAGCAGCTTCTATGTGGAGCCTTTTATGAACAGATGCTTCCACTCTTAAGGTTCTCTGTGCCCTTGTTGGTAGTGCTTAACAGCAGCCATGATAGTGTGGAACATCAGGTAGAATAACAGTGAGTATGTTGGGTTGACAGTTGGCAATAAGGATTTAGTCGAGCTCCACAAAGTGTTCAGGAGACAATATAAGCAAGAGACTGTGTCTGCTGATTTCCATTTTAGGCGTCTGTCTCTGAGTCTGAAATTTAGGTGACTGCATTAATGAAAATATGCTTCTTTGTCTTTTTTTAAAAAGAAATTAAAAATTTGTGTGTGGGTGAAATATGTAGCAATATCATTTGCAGTCAGAGATACTCTCCACACCTATGAAATAACATTAGTACAGTGGATCAGAAAATAGAGCCAGTCTTCCACTGGGTTTCTAGTGTTCAGTATCTGTATTGCCCTTGATCTGTTACATTCGTAAATGCAGTGGAGGGAATTTTTGAGATCACAGGGCACAACTGGTGGTGAGCAAAGACCCTGAGATTGGCTCTTTCATATTTAAAAATAATATTTTGGAGTGGTTTGTAAGTTCCCTGTGGGTTCAGTACTTTGTCGTGAAGATTTTCTGGTGGATTTTGAATTTCTCACTAAGTTATTATTTGGGTGATGCTGTGCTATGCTTTAATTTAGAAGGAGCTTATGTAGTTGTTCTGTCTCTTGCATTGTGTGTGCTCAGGTGAGAGCTGGGGGTCTTTGAAGATTTTATCGTTGGGTGACTGATGACCTGATAGTGATCACAAACACCATGTTGAATTGGGCTCCTGTTTCTAGGGGAGAGCTCTTGGCACTGTTCTGAAACAGTCTTCTCAATTCTACTTGTTGGAGGTGCTGCCTCTTTGTAGCAATTATCTAAGTAGTTACTCCTTCTTTCTTTCTTGCTGAATATTTGTCCTTGTAGCTGGAGTTCTACAGTCAGAAGCAGGAAGGTTTGTTTATGTCCCTGCATATTATGTCAATGCACGGTAAAGTGCATTCTCTGAACAAGCAAGTTTGAAAATGCTGTGGTGATGCTCCCTTGCATACAGGTTCAAACTGCTCTTGTAGAATTAAAACTAAAATACAGGTCTCCATTGAGTTGTGGAATAACAGGGAGATGATTATGACATCTCTCGTTAAGGTTTTGGGGGGGGTTAAATAAATTCTGTCCTCCCTGTTCTGTTTTTTTTTTTTTTTTTGCAAGTTCTTGAAACAACCTGTTCTTTTCTGGTGGACTAAAAACTTCTGTTCAACACGCATTTTCCCTTCTATAACAACAGCCGTAGAGCTTCACAAAAAAAGACAGGGTAAAGACAGTCCTGATTCTGTCTGTAGCTGCTCGCCAGCCAGCAAATTTAGTCAGGTACAAAAAGAAATATGTGAAGCATCTACTGAAAGACAACGGGAGCAGAGGTATTATGCACGTGTAGATGAGTGCAATACTTCCTGCCCTTTATGAAAAGCTTCCTAAAAAGCGCAAATGAGCCCTTGTCTTAGCATAGTAGGCAAAAATCAGGTGGGCATTCTGTTCTGCCTCATCTGTTACGTAGCAGTTAGACCAAGGATGAATGTGTCTAGCTGAAAGAGAGTTGAGAATGTAACAATTAAAAGTTGAATAATACCTAGGGAGCAAAGCAAAAAATTATATATTCAAAATGCTTGAATTGATAAAAATTATGTAAAATTCTCTACTGTATAAACTGTCTTTCTGTGTTGTTGGGAAATCTGAGGCAAAAGAAAACTAACACAGGATGGGCTGCATAGTGCAGGCTTTAGAAGCAAAGCGCCAACTTAAATCCAATGAAAGTTTCATCTGATTAATGAGTCAGACTCCAGTATTTGTCCTGAAATAATTAGTATGAGATTACATTCATCTATCTGTACTTGTAAACTGAACATTGCAATTAGAAGGAGGGGTGTGCACTTCGTGTGTTAAGTTTATGCAAAATTACATTGCAGGGACATCACTGCTGTCTTTTAGTCAAGCCTTCAGAAATTTATGTGTCTGAGCTAGTGTTGTACATCTTTTCTTGGGAACTTTTAAATTCTATGTGTTACTTGTTTTACAGACCCCTGTTTCATTTAATGAGCAAAATAGAAGATGACATTTTTGCTGTGTATTTTTTTTCCCCTCCTAGAAGTTCAATTTGTGTCTCGTGTCGTATTTATTGCCCGCTGTTCAAACCTAGCTCCAAAGTCAGTTACTAATTTTCTCATGGGCTTTTCAATAGTGTTTATCCTGTTTGTCACTAAGGTATCAGAGTGCTTCAAAAACATTAATGAACCTACATTCACGAAGCAGCTTTGAGATGAATGGTATTATTATTATCTGTCTTTTCAGTTGGGAGTGAAAGTACAGAGAGATTAAGGCCAGATCTGACTATAGGTGTTCTATTTTAGACATCACCTTTCTTCTGTCTGCCCAAAATATTTAGCATTACATAGCAATTTGTACATTTAGAACTCAGCTACCATCATCTTTGGAGTACCTGTGAGTACTGGACAATGTGCACAGAAGTTGAGCATTGAACTGTTTTCCTGGAAGGCAGAAACTCTTCAGATGAACTGTGCAGTTTCTGAACTGTTTGAACAAATCACTTCCACCAACATTGTGTACAAACTGTAAAAAAAGGTAAGAGATCTCAGTTCCTCAGGGTAGTGCCCATTTTTCTTGGGCATGAGACCATCCTCTTTTACCTGCAATCTCCATCTTTTTTATTTCATGCTCTCCAGCTTTTGCAAAAAAATTAAATAAAGGACCCTGTATGTAATCATTACGCATGTCTTCTGTACTAAAACCCCGTGTAATTAGGGACAAAACTGGTGGTAATGGAAAGGAGTTCACATAGATTTGTGGAAGGAAATCATGCCTTATAAATGCATTAGAGTTTCTCAAAGCAGCCAAAAGTCGTGGTTAGGAATGACTTGGCTGGTATACCATATGCAGATTTCTCCAAAGCTTATGATAAGATCTCTCACTGCGTGCTTTAAAATCAAGGTGTAATGTCAAAAGAGACCTTGCTCCCACAGAGTAATGTCTGGTTAAAAACAGAAAATAAAGGCTAGGGAGGTTTCAGGTGGAGTCTTGTAAATATCATTACAGGGTTCTCTGTTCTACATATTCAGGGAACAAATAGAAAGGTGGTAAAGTTAAGATGTCATAAAAATAATACAGTAACAGCAGAACTAGAGCTTACTGCCATGAGTCACTGTGCAAAAAATGGCAGATAAATTTCAGTGTTGCTAATTCTGAAATGGTACCTGTAACTTCAGAAATGTTATAGTTTTTGCTAAATTATTCAGAGACATCTTGGGCGATTATGGATTATTCTGCAAAAGTGCTTAGCTAATTCCAATGACTGAAAAAGGCAGACACATTTCTAGAAGGTTATGTCCCTCTCCAATTTGGCAGGGATATTTCAGACCTGGAAAAGAGATGGAGAAAAATAATGAGATGACACGAAGGTTGGAATGAATTCTCTGTGTGGAAAAGTTAAATGGACTAGAACTCGGAAAAGAAACAACTGAAGCAAGCGTACAATAAAGGTCTCTAAATGAATGCAAATAAGGAGTGATTATTCATCACCTCTCATAACAGAAGAGCCAATAGGCAACCACTGAAACTCATAAAGCAAATTTAAACCAAAATGCTGTATTTTACATGACATGCATAATTCAAGTGTGTAACTTGGGATTTTTAGGGTATCAAAAGTATAAAAAGAGCAATAAGCAATTAGAGAAAATCATGGATCCATCAAGGGCTATTAAACACAACGATGCAGATGCAAACTAGAGTTACATGGGACATTATACTGGCAGAAGTATCATCTGTATTTGCTGGTTTTATACTTCTTCCACACTTATAAACAGTTCTTTGTGCTGAGACAGGATACCAGGTTACACTTTCTGTCTGACCTAGTAAATCTGTTCTTATTCTCTAACAACCTTCCTGACTGAACCCCAAAGCACATCCTGTGCACTCAATAAGGCAAGAAATATTGAAGACTATAACATACAGTTTACGCATTTGCACAAGCCTATTTTGTCATCTTTTCAAGAAAATACTCAGAAATGATGCAGTGGGTTTCACAGGTAGTTTCTAACAGTGAGGGGCAGATCTTTTGCCAGGAGTATTGGTTGCTGCTCTGGTCCTCAAAGTCTGTCTGATACCCTTCTTCTGCTTCCTTTTGCCACAGTTGATTTAATCCATCAGTTTGTATCTCCTCAATTTTGTTCCTTTGCACATCAGTTTTTCTTTCTTAACTCCTTAGACATTTTACTCAAAACCTCCAGATTCTGCTCACTTCCACATCCCATCTGGTTTACCAGCTCTGCACTACTGTCCGCATCCTTGTTCTTCCCACTTTCCAAGCCCAACCATTTAAGGTCCACATTTGATTTGTCTTTATTTCGTGCAGTCCTTTATTTTTGCAGATTCCAGTGTCAGTGTCTGAAAAACCTACTAGGGAGGTAATCTTTTCTGATAAATTCCCTGGGGGGCAGGCTCCTGTAAATAAATGTTATTCCAAACAGCTAAAGTTAGGAAATAACTTTATTTCTGAACAACTGAAAATAAGGCAATTAAAAACATGTCAGTTTTTACTTTTATGATTATGAATTAGGTGCTGTTATGTATGTATATGTTACAGATGTTGTGGCCAGAATGCTAGTAATATACAGCTGTTCCCCACTCATGGGGCTTGCAAAAGGCTGGAATTAGTTCTGATGTATTCGTTGCAGCTGAGCAGGGGCTTGAGTAAGCCTTACCTCTTGACACTTCCTCTTGTCTGCTTAGGAAGTATTCAGAAGAGTCAGCTGCTTCTCTGACTGTGGTTCCGCCTTCTATGAGTAAAGGCTAGAGCGTCACTTTTTGAGGGTGTGGCTCAAAGAAGTCTAAAAAACTAAAAGGAGAGAGAGAATAGACTCTTTGAGTCTTCTTCCTTGCATCATGTCACCTCTGCCATTAAGAGATAAAACCAGAGAGGATGGTAAGGACTTCTCTCTGATGCCATCAGACCATCTTACATCAAAGTAAAACAAGGAAACAAAGGAAGATTAAACACCAACCACAAGGATGTCATGCTGCCCATGCTGTGCTGGCTGAGCTTTTTATTTCAAGCCGCGTGAGTGTTTTTAAGAACCATCTGTACAAGGGTAGAGTTACCAGTTTTTTCCCCACCCATGCCATTCTTTACACACCTTAGGCCTATACAGTTATTTGCTGTGTTACACCCCAGGTTCTCAGGGGGGCTTCCTCTTCAGTCTTCCAGTATGGTAATGGTTTTTGCTGTATAGAGTGCATTCAGGAAAGCTGACAAAAGTAAAGATATTTAGCTCTCCTGCTGCTGTGTTCTTCCATTAGATGAATCTATTACCACACACCCACCATAATCTATTCCAAACATTTCATTTGCAATGAAAGAAAAAAAAAGTTTTCATACTCTTACTGCTGTCTGGAGCCAAGCTGTTTTGCAGTCTGAGACTGAGCATGCTTTAGATATTGCTGCCTCTCCTCTATTCAGCAAGAGAAAGAAGCAGAAGTACACTCTAAGGGTAGTGTTCCTTTAGTCATGTTCCTTGGACTGTAGTGGACTCTACATAGGGAAGTGGTGGGTGTCCAGGGTGAGAAAGGAGTGTTCCTCCTGTTTTCATACGCATTTTTAGGGCATGTTGAAGTCTTTGTGTAAATTCAGTGAACTGATGAAATCGTCTATAGCCAGGAAAAGGTAATCCAAGGCTTTATATTACAGGGAACAAACCGAAGAACATGTCTGTAGGATTCTTTTTAGACCACCTCTGGTTAAAAGTGTCATCGTTTTCCTGTATCTGTCACTGAATAAACAACTCAATGTATAGCGGAGCATCAGGACCAATCTGTAATCTATCCATCTATATATCCTACTGTTGATCCTCATCAGTAGGAGATTAAATTAAGATGAATTGTATCTTAGAATAACAGAGGATGAAAAAGAAAATGGTTTAAATTGTGCCTGTTGCTTTCTAAAGGATATCAGTTTGAAACCTGACAGTCAAAGACTCAAAATACTTGAAGCTCCCACTGTAATCAGGAAAAAAATTCCTGACTGGATACCCTACATCAATAATTTCTTAAGCAAAGATTGGTTAACTCATCAAGTACTGCAATTTGGATGTTTCTGGATGCATAAAAGGTGACTGTCTAAAACATTGTTTAGAAAAATAAATTTCCTCATCATGCTTGGTGACTCAAGTTCAAAATTCAGCACAAAGGTGTCAGACAATAGTGTCTACTGGATAAGAGGAAAAGCTGGTGAGAAGGGTGGGGACACAGTTTTTTGTAATAACCTAAAAAAGAAAAAAGTTAACTTACTCAAAGATGAAATTAACTGTAGAGATAGAGTGAAATGCAAACTTATTCACGCTTCAGTCTATGACTCCTTTGCACTAGGAGGGCAATTATAGAATAGCTGCGGTTCTTCAGTATGTTGGTTTCTTACTGAAAGCAGAAGCTGTCTGAAGCTCTGTGGGCATAGATGGCATTTTGGTGTGCAGCTGTGAGCTCCTTCCCAGGTCCTGTGGAACAGTGAGACCATGGCAGAGTGCACGAAAGTCGTGATCATGCAGTCTGGCATTATCTGTACCAAGATATAAACCCCGAACCACAGTCTTCGGAGGCTGGTTAAAGATAATTTCTCCAGAAGTCTGAAGTCCATCAGACTTTTTTTTACATATAGGAGAAAGAATTGCTATTTCCATTTTTGAATATTTGGGCCTGTGGTGGGTTGACCCTGGGCAACAGTGAAACATCCACCCAGTCTCTTTCTCACTGAACTTGCTGTTCAACAATTTTCAGTCAAAGTGCTTCCTAGGAAAACAAAAGAGTAAAAGAGTTAGGAAACAGGTATAGTAAAAAATTCCTTTGCTATCTACTAACCTGTGCATAGAAACAGTTGACTGTTTCTGTTCAAAAAGCTTAAATTTAGCCTAAGACACTGGAAGAATTTTGAGAAATTGTTTACCAGCTAGGCTGGACATGACAAATTGTTTGCTAGAGACCCAAGTTTAGTTGCTTTGATACCATCCTTTGCTAAATTGAGGGACAGATTTCAGTATATTCTACTGGTGATAAAATGGGGAAGCTGTATAGAATGTACTGAAAACTAATCAAAGGCTGAGACCAGGCATGGACCATCCAAGTGACTGGATTCATCTCCTGGGTAATGGCTGGAGCTGACAGACTGACTGGACCCAAGCAGCAGTGAAATCCAGGTGGAAAAAACAGGTTAGGGTGCTATCATTAGCTTTCCACTAACGTGGTGTGGTTTGATTTATTATATCACCTGAAGAGCAGAGCTATTCAAAAGTGGATAACTCTAAAGTTTAATGGCCAGATTAACTAATGCTGATGCACAGAGGCTTAAATTAAACCTCTCTAAGCTATCTTGGACCACTGCAGGATTCCACGGGACAGATGCCTTTCAGACCCATTCTCTGCTTAGATTATGTCCAGGCACCTTTGAATTTCACTTTGTAAATGCTGTAAAGGAGGTGTGCTAAATTGCCTCAGATGAGGTTACACGTTATTCTTTTGAAGTGTTTATTTTTCTTTTTATCTATACAAGCTTCCTAGTTAGGATATCTAGTTTCATGAAGACCCTGAATATTTTGCCTTTGTTTTCCTTTGCTGTAGGATTTCATGCACACTCTTCCAATAGATGGGATTTTGTGGCTGATTTTCTTCCTATTTCAACGTACAGACTTCTGATTCTGAATTGTCCTTAATTTTAGACATACCAAAGTCACTTGAAGTCTGGAGCTGAAAATTAATCTGCATCTCTATCTTGCTTTACAAACAAGGGGAAATGTTTTATTTATATTTTCAGAGTAAAGGCAATGCTTTTGCATACTCTGTTTTCTTGTTCTCTTTGCAGATATTTGAGAACAAGTTTCTTGCTTTTCTTCGCTTTTTTATTTCCAGTATGAAGTCCCCAAAAGCTGCAGCACTCCCTTGGGTGCACAGTTATCTGAGCTAATACACAGATGATTTAGATAGTAATGAAATAATGATGTATAATGAGTACATTTAGTATTTCATGCATGTGAAAGATCCCAGTAGCTCAAAGGCAGAATTGATCTTGATTTTGTGTCTTTTACACCAGGAGTAACCAAGCTATTACAACGTTATCTGACGACCTATGTAATTGTAAAAATTTACTTGCATAGTGTTTCTCCCCTGACACATTCTCTTTTTTCTATCAAATACATTGTTCTTTATTATAAGGGAACATCAGAAAAGAAAATGACAAATTTCTGTCTTTTTTCATTAAGAAACATTTTATTACACTTAATGTATTTGCCTTACTTTGTGCTGAAAAGCTAGTATCCTGTATGGAGAGTATTGCTGTCAACTTTCTCCAGACTAAACTTTAGAATTTCCATCCCTAGTGATTTTCAGGCTATCATTCAAATTGGGTACTGTAATATTTTAAGTATACCAAGTGTAATTTAGGCAGTTGTTACGCTTTTGACTATCAAAATACATGAGGTTGGTAGTTTAATATCTCTTGGCTTACGAAAAAATTGCCGTGCTATAAAGTGAAAAATACTGAGTTGTCGAGCAGTGTTTGAAAGGCCAGATGCAGCTGGTTGTGTGGATCAGTAAACGTACAAAAGAAAGGACTTATTTTTGTTCTTCATCCATCCAAATACCCTTTTATGTCACTGAATATTGTAGGTACAAGAAGTATGCCCTTCTTGTTTGGCCAGAAATTTGGCCAGAGTTTTGTCTCCCTCTCTTTATGTGTAGACAAGCAATCATTCCTAAGCTAACAATTTAAGACTCTGCTATCCAACTATGTGTCATATACCCCTTACAAATCTCACAAACATAAAATCTGACAAAAGTTTATGCCCTGGTTGTGTTTTCTATTTTGTTGAGGAATGACCTTCAGGCTAATGAAAAGAACTAAAAGATCTATGAATGAACAGAGGAAAAAGGGATTGTGGAAAGAGGAAATTAAAGCTGCTCCCGAACATCGTTTGATTCAATCCAAACACTTTGACTAAATGTAGCAATAGCACTGACTGGTATAAAGCACCCCAAGTCCTCAGTGAGAGCATCTCCAGCATTTGAGATGTTTAAAGTCCAGAATAACGGGCAAATTCTGCATCTTGAATACATACTTAATTTTTTTTTTTTTTTTTAATGATCTCTGGGAAAGAATGGGTATGGCTTAATCCGGTTCTTGAAAATGCAAGCATTTCCAGATAACTAGTTTGGTTACTCAGGAACCCTGAGTCTTAAGTAATAATTGCAGTGCTGGAGCTGTGATGACAAGATTGCTGTCCTGTATCAGATAACCTAGAGACGTTTTCTGTGGCAATACTTTCAGTAAATAAGCTAAGAAGAAGAAAGGGAACCTTCTATTCTCCTGCCCTGAGTGTGACATTATTTTTAGTAATTCTTCAACTCTGAAAGTTTAGTGTACTTTCAAGCCTGTTTTTCATCAACACATGAATCGGTAAACTACCTGTCAGAAATCACATGGAGTCAGTTAATTAGCTTCTGAATTGACATGGAGGCAGTGCAGATCAGAGTCTGGCAAAACAGCTGGGGGTTCCTTACCTAGCAGTAAATAGGACTCTGTTCCTTACCTTCTGCACTACTCTTACTCACACTCTCTCTCTTCATATTCCTTGTATATGATGGTGATGTGTAAGTCAAAGAATAACTGTAAAGAAACACATTCTACATTTATAAATGCAGGAATACTAAAGAACTGGTAGGGGCCACAGTGCTGCAGTAGATGAAGGTGAAGATCTAATGGAATATGCAATTAATATATGCAGCATCATTCTTTCATGTGAGAGCATCTGATTAGAAAGAAATGATATATCCAGCATGGGGATTTGGAAGCAGTCCTGTTTATTGTCACACTAGCTGCCAATCATGGGCAAACTTCAAAAGGTAAAGGTATGATTTTGTTTGTTTGTGCTATGAAAAAATAGGTCAGTGACAGAGGTGATATTTTAGCACCACCTATTCATTAAGGTTACCATGTTTGCCGGTTTTAAGATACCTTGTCTCGATTACTTTTGACTTTGCTAATCACTAGCCATCTGTAATGCAATTTTCCATCCTCACCATTAGCTGAAATAAAGTTGGAATTTTGAGGTGACATGGCCTGCTCTGTTAGAACTAAAGAAAAAAACCAAAAATGAAAAGCCAACAAAACCCCCTTTCCTTCTTTACCATTTTAGACACTTAAACAACAATTAACTCCTAAAATTTAATTTACACATTTTTGTTCACCAGTTCCACACAGGTGCTAATTTCAGTGTCACTTTTGCAATGTAGGTCAACAAGGAACATCTTGAGGTCATCTTTTCCTTTTGCTGCCATGACTTAATAGTGATTTTAATTCTGCTGCAGTATTTCAGATTCAAAGAGTGCTTTACAAATGGAAGAATCTGTGTCTCATGGCCCTTTGCTAAAAGCTTGAGCTATACAAGTCTCAAACATAAATATTTCTCATTATGATGTTACTTAGATAACTACCATTCAGTGTGTTCAGAAAACAGGTATGAATTAGGAGATAAGCTGAACTG
Organism: Sagittarius serpentarius; assembly: GCA_034782735.1. Lineage (NCBI taxonomy): Eukaryota > Metazoa > Chordata > Aves > Accipitriformes > Sagittariidae > Sagittarius > Sagittarius serpentarius. The sequence goes on along the minus strand of JAVKLA010000042.1, from coordinate 6,933,999 downwards.
GTTGCATTAGCAGTGCATATATTTTTCAGATACATCTAGCCCTCTTGCTTATGATTAGCAATGAAGACTTTAGTCAGATTTCATGATTGTGACAATTTTGGTCCCAGTCACAGTAGGGGTTGGGCAGATCAGACAGCAGTGTATAATATTTTGGCAAAATCACTGGCGTTTTCACAGGAGAAAACTATTCCATGTCTGGATTACTTAGTATCATAAAAGGAATCCTCTTTTTGTTTAATAATTGTTCATTAATTATTATGCAATGAATTATTAGATGGATGGTGAGAAGAGCTTCTTCGAGTGGCTGGCAAAAATATTTCCACTGAGAAATATTTCTAGCATTGGTGGTGGTTTCTTTGTGTGAAAATTTTTGTACAGGTAATTTCACGGTGCTGAATATTCACAAGTAAGGTCTTTGTGCTGCACAGGGCTGGACGCTACTCTTTAGCATACAATGGATTTATTCCTATTAGCATGCCATACAGAATGAGAAATTCTAGAAGGAGTTTCAGTTTTTTATGTTCTGTGCCAGTGCATTTCGTACATTTTATTTTTAAATGCTGATACTAGTATGAACATAAAAAGCTAGAAACATTTATATAAAATAATGAAAGCATAGACTAGAGTAGTAGTTATGTTTTAATGATCTCGTTTATTCTTCTATACAGTTTTATCTGTAACCCTTGGGATGTTGACTATGTAAATACAGGATTAATGGTGTTTTATGACTTGGGTCATGTTTCTACACTGGTTGTGATTCTGCAGTTGCTCAGCAAGGCTCTAAGGTGCAGAGTACTCCACTTCTATGAAGGCCAGTGGGAACTGAGAGCTTGCTCTTCCTCTTGGAAATACTAAGCACCATGGAGCCGTTGGCTTACTAAGAGGTGTTAGCGGGAAATTTATCTTTTGTATGTGCATCTTCTCTTCCCAGTGAAATTTACTGCCATATTCCATCATAACATCTCTGTACTATACAGTAGTAGAAAAACAAGGGACCTCTGATCAAGGCTTCAAGTTTTTAGCTCATAGGAAGGAGGAAGGAAAAAGGCTTCAGTACCAGTGATCGTTCTCAGACCTTCTCGAACTATTTAAGTTCTTAATCAAACATAAAGCTGGGTGCTAAGTGCTTAATATTTCCCTTAGCAATAGCAATTTCCTGATAAAATCAAGTTTCCCATTAGCAGATGCAACAAACTTGGGAGAAACATCCTTGAGAAAATTAGATCAATATTATCAGAAGTTTTTTGTCCCAGATGTTCTGTGTTCGGTACATGCACTCATAAAACTAGTACAGGCTGCTACATGGTATTTTCCTTTGCTTGTTATTTAAGTTCACTAAAACAATGGCGATGTGATTGACAGCTGGATCAGGTTCAGCGTAATTATCAGCGTGGGACAAATTGCATTTTTCAGTGTTTAACAGTTGCTATTGTGTTCATGTTATCTTTTCAAATCATACAAAATTTGACAAGAGTGTTCAAATTTCACAATAATTTCTCTTTTAATCAAACCAAGACCTCGAAGTGACTAGGATTGGAACTGATGGGAAATAGATTCACTTTCATTTGCAATGACAAATGCACAGGGCATGTTGCAGGAAGCAGATCTTTATTGAATATGATAAATGGTCATTATGACACTATGACAAGACTGTGGAGGATTGTGTGTGAATGTGAGAGGAATGGCTTCATTCCTTAGCCATTGGTGCTACAAAAATCTGACACCCTATAGCCATTTTGCTACAAAGTCAAGAGTTTTGTCCAGTTTCTAGGTTTCCATGTGATATTTGTGGCTCCATAAGTATCTAGCCATCCTATATGGCTTTTGCAGGGCAGTCGAAATGCTTTCAGGAGTTGCTTATCCTGCCTTCTCTTGCCTAAAGTACCCTTTCTCCCCATAGTCCAAGCACCTTGGTGCTTAAGGGCCTTTGAGATTTCCCGATTGCACAGCCACTAATGGAGCAATATTTGGTGATGAGCTTATAATTTGGAGGTGGACAGGGGGATGGTTCTTTCCAATAACTCAGACCATATTAAGGGAAAAAAGGTTTTTTGTTTTTTCTTTTTTTGTGAAAGGTTTGCTGCCTTTGGTATCAAGGAAGGAGGCTGATAGGGTTTCATATTAGGCACTAAAGCATAGGTTTGCATATAACCATGTATATGTATGTATATGCATATCTGAAAAATACAATATTAAAAATCGCTATTTTTTTAATAACTGTGCTTTATACCTTTTCCACCTGCTAGTAGTCAATACTCACAGGCAGGAGCATGGAAAATAAATATTATCTTCTTAAAATTGCTTCAAGTCCACTGTCTGTAAACTTGAAACAGCATGCGTTTCCCATGTATTCAGTATGGCTTTTGAAATCGGTCATTTTATATACTGTTTGCTGATTAGATAGTTTTACTTTTTGTTTACAGTCAGCTTCACTCTATTGTTCTAATGGTATCATTACTTGTTTCTGCTAGCTAGTTAATAATTTTACCTAAGAATTTTTTACTTACAGTGAAAAAGACAGGGGCGGGAGGGCAGAGGGGAAAGTACCATTATTCATGTGCAAAACTCTTCAGCAAGTATCTTTCAGGCCTAACTTTAGCGCAAACCCTAAAACTGAAGTGTCAGTAAGATTTTACAGGGGTTAATTAACTATATGGAAAACTGGCAGTTTATCCAGTTACTTAACTATTAGCCAGAAGGAGAAACTAGAACTAAATTGCCCTTTATGATGTAGAAAAATAAAACCATATAGATAGCCATTTCCAGAAGGCAAAACAGAACTCGTGCTGGCTGCAGAGATGGAGTTCCCCTTGCAGAGGAGGTGTGGTCCGCAACAAAAGTTATTGGTGGAAGTCTTCAGTGAGGAAAGCATGATGAGTTTGTCCGGCTGCGTTTAAGGCTTGTCTGCGTGCTGAAGAACAGCACAGCACATCCTTGCAGCTCTTATCTAGAGAGTGATGTGGTGCACTGGTAGAGGGCTTTGTCTTTATTCACAACACATTCAGTGTGTCTCGGCAGGGGAGGAAACAACACTCTTGCCTGTCAGCCTGCTGTCCTCTGCCACTGTCTGCAGAATAAACTGAACTGTAACTCACCATTTAAGAGAAAGAGGGAAAGGGCGGGGGAAAGAGAGAGAGAGATATTTTGCTCTCTGGCTTATTCATACGTTAGCTCTCTGCAAAGGCACAAAGCAGAAGGAGCAGCATCAGCAACCTTGCAAGCGGTGACTCCGTTTCCAATATGGTCTGAGCTACTTTGAGAAGACAATTTATTACTTACACATATAACACTTGAGCTTTGCTGAAAACTGGATGTGCCAAGCACACCTTTGCTTCTGATTTATACATGAAGACTTGCATCTTTCACAGAACAAACCTTATCAGGAGAGATTCAACCAAGGCAGGTAAGAGATTTCTACGTAAGTGTCATCTTCTACATTGTTAACGTATGTTAGCAAATACTACTTCTGACTACCATGCCTGGCTGTTGTTGAGCACTTAGAACTACTGCATTTTTGCTTATGTTATGTTACCTTTGAGCAAGTTTAATCCCAAGAATATCTGTAATATACTTTAAAGATATATTTTACATTTTTCTTAAATATTAAATATCATAGTGAAATGTACACCTTAAAAGTTCTTTTGAGTGAAGTAATGTGTTCATAGAATGCGTTTTGAGATGGATCTCTTGCTTTTTCTATATGATGTTTAATAAACTTATAGCATTTAAAAAATTAATTTCTTTGCTGTTGTGTTCTGATGCATAGGATTAGTGCACCAGTTAGATTCTTTTCTAACACGTATTCCAGGCAGCCCTAAATGATCTAACTGAATAGTTTTATGAGTTTAGTCATGCTTATCCCATTTGCAGAAATACGGTTATGAGTTTTTGCACATGGCGTAAGTGATTTGGTTTTTTGTTTGTTTCTTTTTTATGGCCATGTGGGTTGTTTCATCAACATGCAATTCAGTAAAAGTTAGGAAAGTAACATGATGATAACATTACAAATGTAGTCCGTGCCCAAGTATTCAAAACAAAACATGACTTGGTTATAATTCAGTATTGTGTAAATAACAACACTGCTGATATTTAGCAGGGCAAATAATAACAAATCACTTTTTTGGACACAGAGTTGGAACCAGACTTCTCTGCAATCTTGACACTGTCTAGTAGTTAGAGACAGAGAGTAACTAAGAAAAATATATTGGCAAAGGTTTCATCTTCATGAAGTTTATAAGATAGTAATTTTTTAGGCACTGGCTGCATCTAATCTTGTGTGTCATATATCATTTTTGGAACTCTTTGTGCTTAACATAAAAAATAGTCCAAATTAATCACTGTTATAGGATGAGAGGAGGGAGCTAAGAAAACGGGAAGACAATGGATAATAAAAACTGCTCTAGTGACATTGAACATGAAATTTAAACATCACTTATTCTAGTAAGTGCATAAACAACCCTTTTTCAAATATTTGCTGCTGATCTGTAACTTTTTTATTTTCCGTTTCGCCTGTTAGCAGTCTTTTACTATAAAGTTGGTCCTGTCGAATTATTTTATGTACAAGAGATTTTCAGTGCTACCAGAATAAGGACTTTTGATGACATTTTCAGTAGGTTTAGTTTAACTTTGTCATATTACTGCTAATCAAAGTGGAACTCAGACCAGCTCTCACTGCACGTGGTCTTGGGTTTTATCCAGTAGTGACTGAAATAATGAGAGGAATTAAAAATGGATGAATCTCATTGCTTGTCTGGACTTTTGTAACTTTTTTCATTTGGGTTATTTTAGTTCTCAGAAGATGTGGATATTCTGTGTAGAAAATAAGCTTTTGCATGCAATAGTGCAAGTTTCTAGATCTGTAAGAAGCCAAAGACTTTTTTCACAGGGCTTTTCAAAATGTGGTGTTCTGTAGGGAGAAAGCAGCTCTGCATTTCTGGGAGAAATGTTAAATGTTACATCTGAGTAACTCAAAATAAAGGAAGGATATGCTACAGTTTCCTATTAAGTTATTGCCTAAAATCTGCAGGCTCAGAATTTTTTCTTGTCCCAAAGTAGAAAAAAAAAAAGGGAATAGTTGAACAATAAAAAGTTTGAAAGTGCCTGATAGTTGTTTCTCATGCTTTTAGACCTCTGGGCAGGAGACAGCTTTGGGGTAAAGCCAACAAAATCTTGAATTAGATCACTTAAGTGAAATGTTATCAGTGTAGCTCCACTGACAGTGAAGGAGAAACACCTGTTGAGGATCTGGCTTTTGGAGAGCAAACAATATACACATTGGGATGCTAATGCCATCCTTATGGTTTCTACAGGGAGGCTAGTGCTGTCTGCATTGCTGTGCACTACAGGGCTGGGTGAACTGTGGTCTAGCAAGGATATCTGAGGTTGAAGAGAGTAGAGATTGAATAAGAAGCCCAGTATGGCAAGCAATAAGTGCATTTACACAGAAAATATGACTTTGCATCCTATTCTGAGCAACTTTTTCCTTAGGAAATTGATAGAAGAGAAGCCAAGAAAGCTTGAAGGCACCTTAGCACAGCTCTAACAATATCAGGACTTTCATATGCTCCCAGAAGGTGGTCCCAGAATGAATGTAGTGATACAGGAAGGCTGTGCCAAGTATCATTATAGTAAAATGATGTCCTAGAAGAGAATCAAACCAGTCTGTTGGAAATCCTAGTTTGCTATGTAACCACACCTGCAGGAGAAGTTTCTGGTCCTTGTTAGTCCTGGAACATCTCTCTTGAGCACCCTGATGGACAGAGCTAGGCCAGCAGAAGTCGTAATAAAGACATGGAAAAAATCACATTTGCAACATCTAAGGGAAATGCTTATCTAATATAAAGCACTCCTCTCTAATTAGCACTAGAGCAGTGATAGCTTATGCCAAGTTACTATTTGGCCCAACATTTTATGGAACCATCCAGGGAACTGTTGCTTGTACCAAATCTGATCAAACTTCCATTTTTGTCATTCCCCTCTGTGGTCTCTCAGGAGCAAAAAAATGACCACAGTGCAGAGCACCATATGTCTTCAAGTAGTTCTCGGTGCCTAGAGTGGGGAAATGGGCTGTTCAGAGCACTTTTGTCGGCCCTGCACCAGCCAAGAAGGCCCCTTTGCATAATAGAGAACGAGAAATTTTTTGTTCTTCCTTGTCTTGTCCTGTCACAGTCGGAATAGCGTTACTGTTGTAGCCTGTGATGCAAGTTTGGAGGCTTTTTCAGCTGAATGCATTTATACAGAAAATACATTTGTTTACTTGCTTGCCCAAATGAGCAATTGATGTATACATAAAGATGCAGGTTAAGAACCCCTTGATATTTCTAATACAGGCTTTTCAGTGTGATAGTAAATATATGAGTTTCTTGATTTCCTGCTTCTACCATATACAAGCCACTCCAAAAGCTCACCTTTGTCTGTTACACCATTTGTGGCATTGCAGGCACTTTGCCTGGTATTGCGTGGTGTTTGCAGAGTTGTAAGTCATTCTTTGGGTGTACAGTCCCATGTGTTTAGCTGTTCTATTGTTCCTAAGTTAGACAAAGGAAAATAATAAAAGCTCTATACCTTTATATGCAGCTTTGTACTCCCTCAGTTGAAATTGGAAGCATTTCAGGAATATTTAACCAATGAGGCTGATTGGAAAGCATGTCCATTCCAAAACCTATTTTACTTTCACCCAAAGGATTTCTGACTTAGAAAGCATTAATCTCCTGTTTCATCAGGAATTATATTCCTTCTTGAAGAAAAATACAACCTTTTAATTAACTGAGATACATTTCACAGAATGGTATCATTCAGCACCTTCAAAGCATAATCGATACAAAAATCGAGGAAAGGGTGAACTCCGCTGGAGTCACCAACACTGCTAATTTCTTTATAAAGACAAAGGACTTTTGTGAAAAAAAAGGTGTATATGGCTTGCCTGAAGCATCAAATTCAGGAAGAGCTATACTTGCAGCTTACATCTAAATTTTTCTGTCATGCAGTATATTTTATTTACAGTTGTCTTTGAATTGCTCTCTTGTTTCCAGTATTTTGATGTTTTGGAATGTAATGATTCAGTATAGACATGAAGGATGGTATTTATCTCACATTTACTCAGGTTATCATTCTAAGCTGGCCCTGTAATTTCCCCTCTTTAGTCAATGGAGAGAGGCATGTACCTCTAAAAGCAATTTAGCAACAGGAGTCTAAGATACATGGTATGAATAGGCTCAGGAAGTTCCCTTCAATCTCCAGTGACTAGAGGGAGCCTAGATAACTATTGAGGGCCTAGATTGTAAACTTAGATTAGATCTAGCTTTAAGCAGTCAAATAAAGTAGTAGTGCTAGATGTATGTCTGTAGGCCTGTGAAAAAAGTGCTTGGTCTAAAGGGTTTTGGTCAGGATTAAAAATGCTGTAGTTGGTGCAGATTCAAATTTTCAGCACACCTAGGTCTTCCTTCAGTATCTATCTGCTCTCTAAACCGGTTCTTATAAAAAACAGGCTAAGTGTTAGAGCCGGGTTAAAATTGCAGTTTTGGCTGCAGACTTCTTACGATGGCATTCTGAGATGGTGAAACAGGTAAGACCATGTTCCTTTACTGAAATAAGTTGCCATGAGAACAGCATGTCTGACAACACCCGTAGTGAAAATCATGTATTGAAGTGGATGGAAAAAGTTGAAAAGTACAGTGGTTCATGCTAATTCAAAGTAATTTCAAAATTTGGCTTGAAAAGCTATGTTCAACAAAAACCTCAAAATCATACAAGGTGCATTTCCTGGTTAGCAGGAACATTAGAGAGGACCCGGAGAGGGTTTTTGTCCTGTGATTAGCTTAAACAAATATCATCGTGAGCTGCTGCTGAAGTGGATAAACCTTGCCTCCCCAGTATTATTCCACTCCAGTATGTTCCCTCCACGTTTTCTGTGTCAGCACCAGCAATACTGTGGTGATAGGGGAATTTGGATCAGCTCAGAAATCTAGCTGAAAATTAATCCAGTAGAAAGAAGCTTTGCATGTCTATGTACGCCTTGTGCTGATGCAAGGGCAGCAGGGACAGGGTTAGAGGGTCAGGAGCTCAAAAAGGATAGGGTTGTCCACTCCAGCTCTAGCATGGCCTTAGGTTCAGAAACTGTACCTTAAATAGTCTCTGGAAACTGTATGCAGTGGCAGTGTTTTCCGTACCTGTATTCCAATTACTGCCCTATGTTTAGATTATCAATCTGAAGATGATTATGTCACTTGATATTCAAAATTGGTGGCCCGGTTCTCCCTATATAACTCCATGATAGGAACTCTTGGCATTCAAACAGCTCACTAAGCAAGGAGATGGAATGTGCTGGCTCTGAGTGCATTCACTGGTATTCTAATTGACTTTTATTATCCAGTCAATAACGTGGATCTATAGTGCATGATGCATGCTGTTAAGTATTCATTCCACGCCCTGTGATAGCCCTAAAGATGTAAGTGCAGTGAGTGTTGTGATAAGTATTAGGCATAATCAAGGTGAGGATATAGAAAAGGCATTAGTCAGGAACATGAAAATAAAGAGTTTGGCTTGGTACCCAGAAGATTTTTATTTCAAAATAATGAATTTGAGATGGTTCTACATGTCTTTTGTGTTTTGGTTATTTAACCCCAACTCAAATCGTGCTTTCAAGCATTTCTCTGTAACTCCTACAACCAGGAATATTTGTTTGGTTTTTATTTACAAAACTAGTATTTTTATGCAATCACAGCCTTCAAGGAGTTGAGCCTTTGAAACCTCCACACTAATATTATGAAACAAAACTTGCTGTATGGACTGTTATTTAAGATTTTGAGCAGTTTTACAGTTATGGTTCCTGATAAGTAAAGCATTGAGGCCATAATCCTTTTACACCAATGAAATCCTGTAAATTTTTTTGCAGAAGTTTCAGTCCATCCTGGCCTATATTTTTTGGTTTAACTTATCACCTGAAAAAGAATTAAAATTGTTCAATGTGTAGATGTGATAGCAATGAATAAGGTATAAAAAAGATTAAGAGAAGACTCATTGCTGGGTGATAGAAAAGCTTCACTTCAGTTTGGGAACGCAAGGAGATGGAGAGAAGTGTCCAGGTTGCATAAGTACTTACAGAACTTGTTTCCTCATGTAGTTCTTTCAGTTTACTTGCCTGTCATCTGCTGTTAAGTAAAACTTTATATGCATTTGTGACACTTTATAAAAAAGATTTTCATATTAACTGTCTGTGTCTTCCCTTATTCTGTGCAGGGAATTTTACTTATGTTAAGGTTGCTTTGAGACTCTGATAGCCTCCCAATTAATTATTTGCTGTTGCCAGATACATATATTGTAAATAAAAACTACAGTGTTCCTATTGAAAGGTTGATTTAATACCTAAGAAAAAGGAAGGATTCTTTTGTATTACTGAATGTAAGTCCGAATGTTCAACTGACATAGATTTGGAGTAGTGGATTTCCACAGCACCCATTTCCAGTCTCTCATAAAGAAATAGTACTTCAGGGAGGGATGTGAGGACAAAACACTGGAGTCTCTTACAGATTCAAGGATGCCTGAAGGCTCTCTTGGGATCACAGTTACTCTCTAAAGACCGACCCACACTGCCTTTAATTTGTAGAATAAAATCACCAAAAGACTTCTTAGTCAGATAGGCATCACTTCCTTCTTTTGTTTGTAAATTGAGGTGTTAAATAATAATTAATTATTGATTATATACAGATGGCACTGTAATATTAGTTAAATTTCTGATAAATACAGACCAAGTTGAACTATGAAACGATAAACTACCTTGCTACAGACCCAGGTAAGCATCTTATTTTCAGGGTATTCCATGAACTTTCCAAACACAACTTTTATGTAGCACTTTCTCATAATGCACTGAACATATGCAGTCCAGTCTTCATCGACCCTCTGTTAATACTCATAACTCATAAATGATAATTTATTTCCAGTAGGAAACATGTGGTTGGTCCAGATGTTCAAACAAAATGACTCCCAACAGGCTGGTAATACAGGTTAATTCAAGAATGAGTAGGTCTAAATTTATGTAGAACAAAATTTGCCATAATTCAAAGGGGGCTACAATGTACAAAAGGCTGTAAAATGTCAAAAAACTGGAAACAAATTGTTTTGCTTCTAGCTTTGAAGTGTGAGGAACATATTATGTGCCTTCTCTGCATTACAGAGGTATAAAAATATTTATAATTTATGTAATGAAGGTCATAAAGTAATCAGAACATATTTGTGATATAAACATTAATATTTTTTTTTTTCCCAGAAAAGAAAGTTAGGATTTCCCTAATTGTTGGTAGACGATATTTGATTGTTGGTTTAATGCTATTTGCATTCAGCGTGTTCTGTTTAATTTCTTATCCTGGAAGTCAACAGTGACTGTCACTAACACCAAAAAGTTTAGTCTAACATCTTCCTTTGATTATTCAAATCTTGTTGTATAATCTCTCTACCTTGTAGCCATAGATCAGGAAGGAATTGCAGGTAGAATGTTTTCTTGCTGCAAAGCTTCATCTGCATATTTGCTTAAAGCTTTTAGAAATGTCTAGGCAAGACTGTAGAAAAGGAGGATCTTTTTCTGTTACATTAGGTGGGGTTTGATACTGACTGATTAGCTGTTTATTCTTTGAGTTGTATTGTTTTGAGAGCTAGCATTTGCTTCTGGCAGCTCTGGACTGCAGCATTATCTTTCTCAGGACTAATAAGTTTCATACCAAAGTACCCCATTAAAGAGTTAATCCTAATTTTTGAGTAGACACATTTGGTATTCAAAAACTGACACCGCAAAATGTTAATCGTAATTGACAAAATCGCCTCTGTTCTCTGACACCTGTCTTCTAATGTGGAAGATACCTATCACTGTGCAAAGAGCTTCCTATAGCATTAAAAGTAAGGGATTTTTATGTTCAGTATGTTTCAGGAATAAGTATACATACAGCAAATACCTTGATTATTTACAAATAATAAGGGGGATGCAATAAAAATGAGCTCAAGTTTTCCTTGCATTGTATTATTTCCTTATCCTTACGTACAAAGTGGTAACTAGTAGCTCATACACAGTTTGTTGTAATATTTTTTTTATGGAAAGACACAGCATTTGAACAAAACAAGTGTTTTTCAAGACACCTTGTGACGGTTTTGTTTTCTACACCTCCTATGTGAGGTGTTTGAAGGACTTCAACTGATAGATAAAGCATCGCCGGAGTGCTAATATCTTTTTATTGTTTGCTTTCATGAGACCCATTTAGGCATCAAGATCTGTTCCCTTCTTACAGGAAATTCATAATAAGGTTGTCAAAGTTTCACTTAGTTTCAGCAAGCAAACAAAAAAATTGGTGAAGACAAGGTAATAATTGTCTCCAGCCTTGAAATGAACCAGATCTTCAGTTACAGACACAACATAGCTATGGCAGTTACGAAACTCAATTGCTTTGTGAATGTAGAGGGAGGACAGTGTTCTTTGAAGGTAGCCTATAAAAACTGGAGAATGTTGGCTGCAAACAGCCCTTGCACATAACCCGTTTATCCTCTGTTACCTTTCATTTGTATCCTTCATTCATCCTGTTGCCCTTCATACCAAGTTTATGACCAGGTACCACCAACCTTTATCCTGTGCTGTACCTGGTGACATTCTTTGTTAAAAAACAAAGTCACATTAAATGTTGCATTCACATATAGGCTAAGCATAATAGAATTTCTCCTGGTTTTAACATTTAATCAAAATTTAAGAAGAGAGAGTGAAGTATTCACTGGCAGCCTTGAATGATTATTATGAACAGGTGAGTGCTTATTGGCATGTATACACATGCACGCACACACATGTAAATTTCTCTGAGGTAATTTTTAGTGTTAGTCTCATTTTCATTATGTTCTGTTTTAAGCAGATGTAAAAGTACAGAGTTCCTCTTGCAAAGTACAAATGTTAAAGGTTGGTGTAGAAAGTCAAGCCATTTTCATCAGCTGGTGATCTTATAAGAATTGCCGATGATATTTTACAGTTGTGCAATGGTAAGGGATTCAATAATTCATTTTCATTGTTCTTCTAAAAGGGAAGTCTTCCATATTGCAGAGCAGCCCCAAAGTATTTTCACAATAAAATTTTACAGGAGAAAAAAATGTGTGTGGGGGGAACATGATAAATGTAGAGGTTTTAAAGTGAATGAGAAGGATTTGAATTTTTTTAATTTTGGGGGAGAGAGAGTCTGAGGAGTGTGAGTTTGGATTAACTGAGACAGGAAGTCAAGGAAACAAAATATAAGTGGAGTATTTTACTGGTAGGCTATTTTGAATGCAAATCGCTTGCAGTTCCAAATAAGACTGGATACACTTGTAGTTTGGAAGAGGTAAATGGAAAAGGCGATGAAGGTGATGTTTTTACTTTGATTCAGGAAATGTCTGGCATTTACTTTTAAGATTCTCATCTTTGGATTTTCTAGAGAATCTTGAGGTGCTCTTAAAAGACAAAGTAGTGGCTGTATTTATCTATAATGGTTTTGTCTCATTTGGGCCATGTAAATATGTAATTTTCCCCATGAAATTGTAAATTTGGGATGCAGTAACATTTACAGACAAGAAGAATCATTATAGCATACCTCTGCAAACTTCTTATTATGCCATTCATCTAAACACTATTAAGAAGTGATGCATTGTTCTGCTTCACATCTGAGAGAATACATATGATAGACAGGCAGCCAAAGTAATACCGTAATCTGTTGGGGAATGGCTTACAGATAGCTTCAGGAGCATGTGGAAGAGCACAGAAGGGTGCAAAAGTAATACTGTTTTATATGAGGTTTATGCACTACTGAAAAAGAGTTCAAATTTAAATGTACAAGAGGTTGATGATAAGAAAAAATGGCTTTTAAAAATCCTAAATCCTCTAAATACAGACTTTCCTGTTATGTACAATTTTAATTGCAGTCCACAGTACAAACCAGTTAGTGCATACATTTCATGGTTTAGCTAAATGTTTGGGACGATTCTTTCCTCAAATAGAATAACCTGTCTGAAAAGCCATGTAAACATGTAGTATTTACAGTAATTACTCGGTATGCATTTAGTAGACTCAGGTGTACTCAGAAGCAACTACATCAAACCTTGGTTCCATTTCCCTTGATTTCTCTGTGGGAACGTGTGTGGGGGATACACTGATGATCTCAGTACAATTACTTACTGTATATATCTAATTACAGATACTGTAACTTGCCTGCACACCAACATATGAAGAGGAAGAAGGCAGCCTTCTTGCATGGTTGCCGGTGGTGTTTGTATGTTTGTAGTTATAACTAGAAAAGCACAAGTAGTCAAAATTGTACTTACGGTATTGATGGGTAATATGATCAAAAGGATGAAGTGTTTTCAATACAGCAAGAAATATTTCTGATTACTGGGAAGAAGAAGCTGTCAGCCAGAATACGTGTTGGGAGAAGTGTGTTTGTATGTGATTTTGTGTGGAAGCATGCAAGACGTTGGCTTTTGAATGCTGTACCTGGGTCTGTCTCATTCTAGATGTCTGTTGGATCTGTGGAAGAAATTTCATTAGAAGTGCTGCCTACGTAGTCCTGCATCTTTGCTTTATATTTTTCACTGGGAAATAGAAATGTGTACATATTTAAGTGAGCAGTACTTCAATGCAAAATTCTGTGGCTTCTTGTTAAAGGAATTAAGGGTATACAGGGTCCTGACAGAATTGCATCATAAATACCTCGTCTGTGAAATGTACTATCAGTGTATCTGTTGGTCATACAAAGTGACTTGGATTTAAAGAGCAATTCTAGCTTTTCTCAAGGGATGGTGAGAATAATGGCTCCTAGAATACCACATGCAAACCAAAAGATAGTTATTTCATTTACTAGCCTATTCATCAAAACTGTCATTTTCTTCATAATTAAAATCTCATCTCTGAAGAACAAGCAGCTTCTGAAGATCAGCAATACTGCACCTTGCTAGATTGTGTCATTCAGAAAAAAAATCAGTTTAAATGTCTAACATAAATTATGATTTGTTTAAAAGAGTGCTACTCCTGGCTTCTATGATTTAATGTGGTCAGCCTTTCAGAAAATGAAAGCTATATTTTAATAGCTCAAAAACATGATATGTGATGTGTGGGACATATACAGCGTAATTATGAAACTAATGAGGGGTGTCTTACCAATGTGATTGGTGAAGATCTGCTCCAGTAGCTCCTGTTAATGAACTGTCTGTCTATGGCAACGCTAAGCTTGGAAGGGTTTATATACTGGATGGCTGGTTAGATTGGAATGAGAATCTTCTCATGATCCCATAAATGAACTGGATTTTATGGCAGTTATACTTGCCTTCAAAACTAACTTGACTGAAAATCTATCTAGTTATTCTTCTTTGAGCATTAAAATACATCTAGCATTAACTTGTGGTAACTATCAGTATTAACAGAAGTAAAGAAAGCCTCAACTGTGTCACAGAAACAAACAGAACCGTATTCCTGATCCAGCCTGTGATTGCAGCAAGACCGTATGTACCGGCACAGTGGAACTACTGGTGCACTTACGAGTGAAAGGAACAAAGGTCAAGTATACCAGTGATCCAGCTATACCATATCTGACAAAGAATAGGTATTTCAAGAGAACACATAACAAAGACTGTGATGAACCACTGTGAAATTACTTGACTACAGGGGAACTTGACTGTAATTTCTTCCTCACTCCAGCAGTTAGCTGTTCTGCTTTCTCCTCTCACTTACACTAATGCAACCCTATTGATCTCACTGACTCCAGGTTAGCTATTAGCAGCTGTTAGATATGCAGCTTAAGTGTTTGGTGTACTACGGTTATAGGCCACTGGTTACCATTTACAGCTTAAAATATCACTAACGATTATCAAGGTCCAATGTATGCCACAGCAAGCTGAACCGCAATTTTACAGTAAAAATAATGTAGCAGATTGCAAAACATACAGCAACTTTAGGAAAATTAAAACAAACAGATTTTATATGGAAATTAATATGAAATGAAACTGTAATTTGTAAGTAGTCTTTAAGACACTATGTTGGTCTTGAATCCATATGGATCATTGAGTCCTAAAGTTTTTGGTAATGAACATACTAGAAATTTCTGTACTGACAATACATTGCAGAAAGTGTTGAAGGGAGAATATTCATCTGAAAGTTCTTTCACCTTTTGGATATAGCTGGGTCTTACCCCACATTGAATGATACAGCAAGTAACTTAAGTAGGTGGGATAAACCCATGACTTGATAGTTTCTTAAACATCAGCAGTAAGTGACTAAAAAACTTAAATCATCAACTTTAGGTTATGTACTTTTCTTTACAACTGGGAGTGTTTAAATGCAGTTAGTATTGTTTTGTTAAATGAAAGCCTAAATAACAGAATTTATTTCTGTTGCAAAGTTTTAGTTTCATGGCAATTACTTATACATTTGACATAATGCTAAATTAGTGACAAAATTTGGCATTCTTGTCTGAGGATATGCTATTTGGAAGCAAAATTACAAGGAAATTGGATTACAAAAAGCATTTCAATTACTGGTTAGTAGAACTACATGGAATATTCTTCTTTCCTGACTGAAAGAGATGTATGTTACCCATTAAAGAATAAGCAGCAAGAACGTTCCTTATCACTGAAGAGAATAGTGTCCACGTGAAGTTAAAGACTGGTTGGTTTGCTTACCTTAGCTGGATTTTAGCTGGAGTTGTTTTTATTTCTGGTTTTATTTTCCATCAAAAATTACTGGTTGCTTTAGTTGTTCTGAAAACCAATCTGGAAAATGTGGCTGGAGTCAAGGCATTGGAAGTAATGAAATACTGACATAACAAAACGCCTTAACTGTAAATTAGTGGATACCTTTTACTGGATTTTTCTACAGGGGAAAAAGGACAAGGTAGTTGAACGATTATCTCACATTATGGATGCTCCATTCTAAGCCAGAACTAAGAAGTGTTGGCAAAGGAGAGCATGGGTGCTTCCACTGCCAGTAATGCTTCTGACATTGCAGTACGCTACATCTCCCTCTTCATGGGTCCAGATTCTGTTATCTTATAAAGGCAAAGCTTCCCCCACCATTGCTGTATCTTGTTAGCATATGCAGGGGTGTTAGGTTCTTTCAGTGATACTTAATTCCTGTGCAAACTGCCGGAACAAAGCCTATGCATCACATTACAGGCAGGTAATCCTTTGCATTTCAGTGTGTGTGTTAGTAAGAAAGGCAGTTTATGGTTTTATTTTTAAAAATGGTTTACATATAAATGGATTTGAAGCATACAGAAGTTTTTTTAAGAAGAAAAGATTATTGAAAAGTATTTTTTAATACAGTTTTCTCATTTGGACTTACTTCACCCAAAAGTGAAAATTTTTAAGGAAATTTTTTTTCAGGGAAAAAATAATTTCTTAATAGGATATGCTACTTCCCTATGCTGCTTTACCCCAGCCCTCTTCATAGGCTGGTTGTCCCCCATGGAGTGTGTCTTTTTCTTGGCACTTCCCTCAGGCTTCCAAACCTGAGGCTGTGGTGTCCTGCTGCTTGGGTGGTTTGCACTGGCTGGCGTGAAGCACTGCAAAACAGGCAGCTGTCCTGAAGGGGGCTTCTCTGCCACAGCTCTGAACCTCAAGTGTCCCTGCTTCCACTCCCCCGCCCTTCCTCCCTCCCACCCCCACCCCCATTTTTGGGGGTTGTGGGTTCCCCCCCTGGCTTTTTCAGCAAGACTCCCTCTTCATTTGAGGTGGCCCGTCTTACTGAGACAGGCAAGGGACGAGGTCTGTTTTCAAAGGCTGTGGCTGTCTTTCCCAAGAGAGGCTAAACCAATGAGCAGTTTTTTTATACATTACAGTCACTTTTATTTAAAAAGCAAACCATAGAGGAAGTCCAAAGCTGATTATCTTTGTCCTCACAGGTAGTGGTTATCATTGAAATGAGGTGAATGACTTACACAAGTAAATGTTATTTGAAGCTGTAGAGATTTTATTCATAAGCATCATCCATGCTAGCTGTTGTTTATCTTGCTGGGGAGAAAAAGGAACCAGGCCTGCACAAAAAGAAAGGCTTTATGGGATGTATGTAAGTTATGTGTACGCATGTGCCATGTGCAGAATTAATACAATGCATTACAGGTGGTGGCAGTGACTGTCTGTCACAGTAGAATTAATTCTTTGGCTTTAATTAGAGGTTCTGACACTTCAGATGCTGATTGTTTTGGTGGGTTGATTTGTTTATAAGGCCTCAATATTTTTCCCTAGTAAAACTAATTTAATGAGATTTATTCCACTTCACCTGGAGCCCTGCAAAGGGAAGCTGTCCTAGGAGAGAGCAAGAACAAGTCACCGGGAGCATGTTTCCTGGGAGGGCTGCTTGGGCAGATGTCCCTGAGCACACTGGCCTTCAGTAGGGGTTGCCTGTACAAAAAAGAGAGAGTGCACGTATGAGAGAGGGTACTCTCCCATGGCCTGTGCTGCCCAAGTGCTGTACAGCAGCACTGCTGGAGATGCCTCTTGAATGTGAGTAATTCCCTACTCTCTCTTTTACACCAGGCTCCTTCTTGGTTTGCACACTGTTTTACCAGGAGCTTTTGCAGTGTAGCAAAAGCAGTATGTGAAATGGAGGTCATTTACACAGATATTCATCTAGGAGGCTCTTTATTTAAACAATATGCTGAGGAATTGTATCTGGGCAAATAAGATCATGTTCTGCTGAATTTAATAGAGAGAATGGTATAGTCAGTTTGATAATACTTTTCCTTTACTTTCTGCTGCAGAGAGCGAGGAAGCTGGTGAAGCCTAATTGCTCTATAGTAGAAAATGTGCACCTGTATGAATTGCCAGACACAGTTCACTGTAAGTAGTTTACTTATGTAACTTGACATTTAAATTTTTTTAAAATATTTCCTTATCGTGTATCTTCGCTTCATCCTCTGGATAAGATAATACTGTTCTGCTTCTGAGTACATGAGCTAACCTCTTGTCTTTGTAGCAAAGTGATAAAAAGATTTATCATTAAAAAAACCCTGAGTATAAACGGATGTAGCTCATCATTTTAATCATAGGTCAGATCATCAGTTCTGCCATATTTTGGCACAGCCATATGCCGCTTAAACCAAGGTGCTTCCTCTATGAATTAATAAGTATACTTGTTAATTTTATTCTTATGTATGAAGGCATCAGTCCGTTAAATGTTTTAATCCAATCATATGAATTTGTCTCTTGAAATATTGCTAGACATTTGACAATGGCTGATTCGATTACCAGGGTTTCATTAGTGACAGGGAGAGTTAGACATTTTGGAGAGTTTACTTTCATAAATGTGCATCTCTAGTTTATAGTCTTTTGCATATCAATAAAATTTCTCCCTATTTCCTTTGCTGTTGTATCGTTGAAAATGAAAGCAGTGATGTGACAGGGCAAACAGATTTATAGGACAGAAAATATGATTTTTCTCGTGGAGATCACTTCCTGAAGTAAGATGGAGTTGGTAACACAGTTGGTACAAGTCCTGGTGTTGGCTCTGATCCTGACTGGATCATCTTGGAGCCTTAGATATGATTAAAAAAAATGCAAACAGTGTTTGGAATTGAGGTTAAGTTATGCTGCTGGTCAGGCTGGGACAACCATCAGAACAACAGCCTTGAGTGCTTCTGAGTTTTAGTCTGCTTGATCCAGAGCCTTTTAGGGGATGCCTCAAGACACCAGTAATTTTCTACAGGATCTTATGGTAAGCTTCCATGCGAGTTATAAGGGAACTGCCAAACTCATAGTCGGGTGATTTGAAGGTGCAATATAAACAAACATTAAAACATTAATTAAAAAATTAACTTTGAAAGGTGAGAGATTATCCTGGTGCAGGGCAACAGCTTTCAAAATAGTTATTACTCTCTGCCTTAAACAGCCACTTTTTCTCAACTGGAAAAACACTTTCACAGTCTGTTCCATAACAGCCCTTAGGTGCAACCAGTCTGTCTCAGAAGCCTGTGTACAACCAAAGAATATAGAATTAATAATCTCAAATGTATGCAGACTTGGCTGCCAGAACTTTTTCTTCTGGCTGCATGGCTCCTGTATAGGAAGATTTTCCATAGAGACTTAAATTAGCTATGCAAAATGTGGATATTACTCAAAGATGACACCACATCAGGAATTTTAGAATTTTGTCTGATGTAATAAGTAAGGATTTTACCATCTGCCGTAAAGCTACACTGTTTTGAACAAGTGTGGCAAGACATTGAACTCAATTGTCTGAGACATTGGAGAAGTAAAGTTCTTCTCTGTTGTTACAAAATTTCCCTAAAACTGGTTTAAATAACCACTGGAAAATTTCCCCATCCTGTGGGCTTCTCCCAGTAGCTTCAGGCCCCTTCTTTTACAAGAGGTTTTGTCATGGCCTGGGGATCTGTCTGCATTCACACATGACTGGAGAGTCCTTAGTTGTCCAATATTACTTGCTATATGATGTGTGTTACACCAGTTATCCCGTCAGTGGGCACAAGCATCCTTTTTGTTACTGCGATCACTTGCCTTAACTGTTTAGTCTGGTTGTAGCTGTAGTGATGTCCCTGGCTTAGAAATTGATGACTTACTGAAGACAAAAGTTGTGTAACATAGATGACTATTTTGTTGCAATTAAATTCAAACTGTCAGTGATACATGGAGTCCGATTCAACACAATGTTTAAGACTAATTTCACGTGTGCTTAAGCCTTGGCATAAAATCAGGCACACGCTTAAATGTTTTCCTTAAAGCTTTATATTAGGACTTACAAATACTTTTACTACTTTTCTTTGGTTTTATGAGCTTTTTCCCCAGTTTGGCACAGAGTAAAGTTGAAATACTGCAAATGACGTAAAACTGATGGAGATGGGGACACCAGGCTGGCAAGCACACATTCATTAAAAACAGATTAGCTGAAAACAAGCTCTGATAATCCTGTAATCAAGACTTGATACACAAACCCATGGAAATGCTATACATGTGCTGTAAATAAATAGATGATTAATTTCCTTTATTCCAATATATGTGCCTTAGTGAGAAATTATATTTCTTCTAAAAGATCATTTTCTTAGGATTACACCTCCTTTGCAGCTGCATGATGTGTAGGAAATAAAGAGATAATTAATAGTATGAAGGTAGAGTTGGTCCCCTGAGAGAGAGAACTTCACACCACAGTCTCAGGTCTGTTAGTAAATACTGCAGCAACTGGCAGATACTGAAGCTGAGGGATGGAGCATTCCTTTAGCCTCCTTTATTCCTAAAATCTTGCTGGAGGAATAATGGCAACACATGGGATGAGTGGAAATCTATATACAACAAAGATTGATACCTCATACCACAGTGGGAATTTTTAGCTTCCTTCCTAATAAATTTGATTAAGTTCCTCAAGAAGCATCTGAGGTGGGATGAAAAGGAGGAGGAGTGTTTTGTATGAGAGATTTGAAAAGATTCATTACTAGGGATTACGCTTAATGAAACGCATCCTGAGTGTGAGGCCGTGTGGTTGGTGTGCTTAATACATACAAATTAAATCTTCTCCTGGAAATATACTAATAAAAACCAATGAATTAAACATCAAGAGATGTTGGCTTATTAATACAATGTAACCCTATTTAGAGAATTCCAATTTACTGAACACAGATGTTGCCAGTAAAATAATTAGAGGAAAAAATTTAGCATCCAGCAGAATATCAAATGTATTAAATATCAAAGTTTAATAAAGATTTAAAACCCTATTAAAAGTTAGGTAAAAGGATTAGTGGAGGGAAATGTTAGACAGTTTTATGGTATTTCATGTAGCTAAACTCTGGAAAATGAAACTTACTGTTCAGAATCAGTGTTCTGAAAATATATATCAAGGAACACAAAGCATTGCTGTTTAGCTGTAATAAATGTTTGATTTTTAATTTTTTCAAAAAAAGGTCTCGTGAATAATATTCTCAGTGGGAACTCTGGAAAGTCATACTGTCACAGGCAAAACTGTTGGAGACCAGTAGCAAATTCAAACAGTAGAATGCATCATAAGAGGGAGATCATCGAGTACGCCCCAGCAAGCTCACACTTGCTGCCTGCTTGCTTGCACATTCACAGTTATACAGACCATGCTCTCTCTAGTAGACCCTATCATGATAAGTTTAACAGCCACTGATATTGAAGATGTTATTGATAAAATAGTATGTCAGGAGATACTTTTTTTATATACTTCAGAAGTAAACCTAGTGACCTTAGCCTTATCTCAATTTCTAGTGTACTGTAGTTCATAGGATAGAATTAGTAGGACGCTGATGCAAAGGTATAATGAGTTTCTTTTGATGTCGTGGATGTTACTTGTTTCACCTTTGTTTTTTCTGCAGTCAGTACACTGGAGGAACTCCTAGGTGAGGACAGCTGGTATTGTCATGTCACATCTTAGAAAGGATGAGAATACATCGCACTTCTGTTTACTCGTGCTTCTTTTTAGAGGATCTTTGGTTGCTTCTTCATTGTTCTCTTTGACTATACATATTGTGCCTAATCTTCTTTCGTCTGTGAACATGTTCCCTGCTATATTGTGGGAAGTATGGATTGTTGCTAGCATAGAAGGCACAAGTGGCGTTGAACTGACTACTAGGCTCTGTTAGTTGTAGCTGTACATGCTAGTTACGAGATCATTCTGAAGTCCTTACAATGTGGTTTTGTTGCTCTAAGTACATGCACTAACTAGGTTACAATTAGTGGTGGTTACTCCTACACATGCTGTCATTACAGCTTCTGTTTGCCACACAGACACTGACCTTAGGAGTTTAAATACTGATCGACTTCTGGCTTTTGACCGTTCAGTGAAATGATGCTAGTAATGTTTTCAACTGACACGTCTCACTGATCAGACATCCTGTCTCATGGATCAGACTCTTTTAATCGGTCTATCTTTGCCTGTATTTAGGGTGATTCTAAATAGCAATATCTATATGTTCTTAAACATGTGGGAAGTTGGATGATAGACCTTTCATTATAATTCTTTTTTGAAGGATATATTATGTTACTTTTTCTCTTAGACCTTTGGCAGACTTGGAAGCCAAAGTTGTGGGTTTGACAAAGCCTTGCTTGTCCCTGAAGGCAGAAACTGAGAAAATTTAATAATAATCACCGGAAAATGTAGTTACTGTCTCTGGATGTAAGGATTGCTGCTATAGTGATGTTACAGAAATGAAAATTAGTACAATGAAAACATGCAGGAGACATTGCAAGGAAGAACAGAAATGCAATTCTTGACAGAAAGGGGTGGAAATAAAACCAGAGATTAAACAGGGATTGGGAAGAGGAGTCTGAGGAAAAAGAAGTATCGGAATATTAAGTCTAGTAAGAAAAGAGTAGCCGGAAATTAGCATGTGGAAAAGAGAGGTCTGAAGAATAGAATTATGTGCTACAGAATGACAAAAGACTCTGTGTATATTAAAGAATACTGCTACAAAGTGTTTTCTGAGCAGTGTTCCATCTACTTTTATAAAATTTTAAATTTTCTCTTTTTGGTTCTAAAGAGCACTGTAACTTTAGGAGTTAATCTAGTGCATAAATATGGAAGTTCATGAGTTAAAATCCATAACCTTTCTAACTTTTCAGCCCTCAAAAGCTTTAATCAGCATTTACGAGTAAGTAAAGCTAATTTTGTCCCCTTAACAGAATGGATGACATAGTAAAGTTCCTTGGGGAGTTAGTTACTAAAATTTGAGGCTGTAGCAGCAAAACTCAAATAGAAAGAATTAATTTAGACTCAGTCAGGACAATGCCATGGTATGAACTGTGCATCTTGGCAAGGCTGCGTGGATGGGAATAGGTAGCAATGACTGCAAGAAATTGGCCCTAAAACAGCACCGTCAGCTCTGAGAAGTCCCCAGACAGAGGTTTAGGAAAATGAAAATGTGTTGCTGGCAGGAATACTCATCAAATTGGAATTAAGGTGCATTGTTATAAGAATAGAAAATGAGCTCGTGAAAGAAGCACTGCTGGAGTTTCATCCCAGTGCTGTGCTGTTTGCAGAAACAGGAAAGGCTCAGATGAAGTTCCAGAAGCTGTCCAGGTGCCAACTCTATTATTTTCTAACTATGTTTGACATAGCAGCATTTTGGTTAAACCTCCCTTATCACTTTCCAAATACTTGCCTTTAAACCTTTGTTTCCATCCTTATTTCCCAGACCCATCTCCTCATTCTTTGCTTTGAAAACATCAATGTTTTCAGCAGATAATGAGGAAGTCAGGAAAAGTAGAGTCCTCTTTTTAGAAGAGTCAAAATACTCAAGCCTCGTGCTGGAGAGCAAGGGTTTAAATTGCAAACTTATGTTAATATCATTTTCTTGTGCATGCCATTAGCAAATTTGCACCAGAAGATAAACATCACTCATCACCACTTGGTATATTATTAAGATTGTTCATGTATTTAAAGGTGGAAAAATGTATTTGTTTCCTTGTTATTGTCATAATTAATAGCATTTACGCTATAAACAGGTATTTTAACACTGGAAGAAAAAGAAACTCTGAAAATATATTAAGAAGATTGACTGACTCAGGAGATTCTCTGTGTTCATTAGCGTTCTTGATTTAACTGTGTTAGGAGTGCTAAATATATGGACTGCATAAATAAATAAATGCATAAGTTACAGAGAAGATACATTGTCACTTTGCACTGGTGTCTCTAGCTGGGCTTAAAGTAGCACCCTGAAGCTGTCAGAAGGAATTTATAATTTACATACCCCAGCTAGGTAGCCCAATTCTCTTGAAGTATTCCTAAAAGGATTCCATTCACACTCCCTTTTCTGAACTGGATTCTTTGCATTGCAATGAAAGAAAATGAGGGGTCTGAAAAACAAACTTGATCTGCAATTAGTACGTTGACTACAATAAGCTTAAAACCCTAAATGCCGGCTAGCTTTTTCAATGATGAGGTTACTCTAAGATTTAGTGGCACACACTTTATGTTTTCTTTGGTGTACAGGAGGATGGCAGTGCAAAATAGAAAGATTAATCTTTGAATTTGGTTTGCTCCAAGTGTGACCCCATTGCAGAGGGTAAAGCAGCTGTAACTATTTTACTCTCCCCCTTTCTCTAGAGTGTCTCCAGCCTCTGGCATCTGAGAATGCTGACAGGATACAAAGTTAATTTTCTCACTATTGTAATGCAGTTATTTTGCTCCATTTCGTTTGCCAAAGTGTGTAAGGGATTGCACATATCAGCCTGAAGTTGTCCTCTCTCTGCCAGGGAGAATGAGTTCTGTGTATCTGCATGTGTGCATGTGTATGTATGTACTATTTATTTCTCCTCTCCCATATACAGGACCTGTAGCAAAAGGAAGAGATCTGCATGTTTTTAAAGGTTGACAAAGATTATTCAGGGTCATATTTCAAGCTAGCAAAATTAAGATTTCTCTTGCTCCGATTCCTCCCCCCGATCTCTGAAGTTATAATTATTGAGTTTCCTAACATGATGGTTGTACTTTTATTTCCCAGAGTGCTTTTTCAGAGGCTGGCCCTGTAACTTTAGCTAAAACAGACAAATGAGAGAAATGCAGTACGATGCTGTGAGTGATTTTTTTTTTCCTTTTCATGCATTCCAGCTGATGAACACACGTAATTTCTATTGTGTTTTTCCCTTTTCACAGTGTTCAGGGAATGGTAATTTTTGCAATATTCACCTGTACTTTGAACTCCTCTGTGAGAATTATTTTGTCAGTCCTAATAATATCAGAAAGACTAATAAGCTGTGTTTTCTAGGTGTTTGTGCAAAATAAATGGGAGATCTGAGTATCAAGCAAGAGTAGGTGAAGAAACTTCAAAGGACAGATGTGATCATTATCACACTTCCTTTGAAACTGTGGAGTCTAAAGATGAAGCCAGATTAAAACAATCTAAAATACTACTAGTCAATAGAAGTTATTGTGCTTCATAAAATCATTGTGCTCTGTGTCATACCATCTTTGAATTACCTTAAAAGTTAGAAGAAACTTCTTGTGTCCACATCCATCCATCATGCAAAGAACCACTGGGTCATCACATGAAAGCTTTTAAAAATAATGGAACCACTGTCATATGACAGTTACATCATTTTATCTTCTATTGACATTAAGGTGTAATTGTTCTTTGGTGGGACACAATCACTTAATACTCTCAGAATAACAGCAGTGCATTCCATAGTGAAAGTCTGTATCCCAAACTCTTTCTTCTTTACCATCTCTAGATACACAATTGGTGAGCAAGTCGTCTGTCTACGAAAAAAGCCACATAACTTTAGCTTACTAAGTTGAGCAGAGCAGATTCAAGTTTTCCTAGCTAGAGTAACTTTCAGGATTAGGACTTGGAGAGAGTTATTATTTAATAATGTAATGGAAATATGAATGACAAGTTACACTGTGCTAGTGCATGGTACAACATGTGAAGAAGGTCAAATATAATTTTTCAAGGCATATTGAAGGCTGTGGAGCTAAAGGACATTATTTCATAATAGTAAGAGAAACACCATTTTAAGGATTTTTAGAGTTGTTATTTTTTTCTTTAAAGGCAGATGTTTCTTAAAAGCAGAATTGGACCACTTGTCAGTGGGGATTTACAAAGTACTTAAAAAACATGAAATTTTACTCTCATCAGGCACTCTCCGTGTATTGAACTATAAAGAAGTGGCAAAAAAATGATGACAGTCTTTTTAAAATTGCTGCTTCAGCTCTAGTGAGACATTATGTTTTAGCTGATATGTGCTAGTAATAATGTTTTGCATAAATATTCCACAATATTGAACAGATTTTGTGTCTGTAATTAGAGCTTTGATTTACTCACAGACAGAATTAATTAGGGAGTGATAGTTGTGCTGTAATTCTTCTGTTATAACCCAAGCTCAATTCTTCTTCCTCTTCTTAAAATCAAAGGTATACAAATATTTCTTTAACCTTCCTTAAAACACTATAAAACTAATCTGTTTAGAAGATAAATATCCTGCTACTAAATACAAGAACATGTGTTCTGCTGTCCAAACTTAATTTACACTTGATAGGGTCTATTCCAAGACTGCTAAAACTCTTGAATGAGGAAAAATAGGAAGAGGAAGTGCCTGACCAGATTGGAGTGCATTTGAATGAAACACAGTAAATCCTGCAGTTACGCTCTGCCACTTTCCTGCATCAGAGTCCTGGGATAAGGAGAGAGGGAGCAGGCTCCCTGTAACATCTTTCTTCCAAGTGCATTCATGCAATATGCAGTAGATTTTGTATATTGTTCACAAACAAATGTTCCATTTAAAAATGGAAGTTGATCACTGTAAAGGCTAAGGTAAAAGAAATAAGTATGGGAAGAAGAGCTACTGAAAGTCATCCGATCTGTTCCTTAGTGCTTACTCTTGTGCCAACTTGCTGTCTGCTTAAAAGCAGCATGAGAGTTGGGCTGCTGGATTTCCTCAGAACATTGTGTCCCCTGTACAGCAGCAGGGCAGTGGTGAGACTTTTAACTACAGAAGAAGGGGAGGAGTTGGTGACCTGCCCTGAAATGGCAGTAATCGAAGCTGGATTGCAGCAGCAGTTCCCAGGGGCTTTGGAGGATCTTCTCAAGGTCTTTTCTTCAGGTGACACAACTTCTGTCCAAACAGAGTTAAGGAGACAGAAGTGCTGGCTGGCCTGGGAGCAAGGTCAAAGAGAAGAAAGCTCATTTGTAGAAGTGGGAGAGAAATGAGGTGCTCTGCTGTAGCAAAAAATGGGATGTGGATTTGAACCATCTGTTAGTTCCGGAGATTCATTTTATCAGCCTATTATACGCTATGATAAAAATGAGCAGCTGGAGGAATGAAAGGCTGGAGAACAGCTTGTATGATAGCCTGTCCAGTATATTACCACTGTGATCTAACAGCAGCCTGACAAGAGACGTGAGTGGCCCATTCCCTGTTCATTTGTGTGAGGAGCCAGGAACTTCTATTTTGCATTGACACCAGCTGTAATAATCGTGGTGATGCTGAAAACAGCAGTTACCCCCACTGTTGGGTCATTTTCTCCCTGAGAAACCTTTTTTCCAAGTCATGACCTGGGCAAGTCAGAGAGCAATCCAGGTGTTAACAATTCTCCTGGCGGAATGCACCTTTCACTGATTTCCACAATCCCAGTGGAGTCACTTTTACAAGCAATTGATGTTGAAGGAACATATAGTTACTGCCTCATTTAATCCAAATTCAGTTATCTTAGACACTTAAGTAAAGGTGTTGATTGTCATTTCAATAACTTTGGGAGATTTTTTTCCCCTTTCTCCTGAACCTATTTAACTTTCTTGTTCTTGGAAGTAAGTGTTTTCAAGTGTCTTTGTTAGATCCTTCTCTAACAGGAAAAAAAATCACTTTGTAGTTCAACTCTTTGCTCTGAGCACCAATGAATGTACGCCGGAGTCTTTTCACCAAGTGCTTTAACTGACTCTTTGAAGTTCTGTAGTGTTTTTGCCTTCCCTATGGAAAGAAGTGGACAACTAGATCCCAGAAAGGAAAAGTAAAGAATATGATTGTATTTACAAAGTCAAATTCCTGTTTGGCTGACCATCAAGTCATCTTCAGAGATGAACAATGTGATGCATTTTAATGGAGTGATAAATTGATATATTAGTAGATACATGATCCTCATTCGTGTCAAGAGCAGCTTGCTCAGCAGATGTCTTATTTTCAAAAGCTGATGCCTCATGAAAAAACACACCAAATGTGCACGTACACCTCTTCTCCTCTGACATAACGAATTAGCTTGTAAGAAGTATTTTTTCTATATGATCTATGTACACATAACATGTACGTGTGTTTTGCAAGGCATGCATTGGTACAAACTTCTGAAAATCTACCCTGAATGTCCAGATGTCCTGGTTTCGGCTGGGATAGAGTTAATTGTCTTCCTAGTAGCTGGTACAGTGCTGTGTTTTCAGTGTGGTATG
>JAVKLA010000042.1:6887022-6906018 GCA_034782735.1 Sagittarius serpentarius | reverse complement strand
TTCTTCCTTTCTGTTCTATTAAACTGTTCTTATCTCAACCCACGAGCTTTACTTTTTTTTCCGATTCTCTCCCCCATGCCACTGCGGGGGGGGGGGAGCGACTGAGCGGCTGCGTGGTGCTGAGTTGCTGGCTGGGGTTAAACCACGACACCAGACTGTCTTCTAGTTTCTTTTCATACATTCTCAATGCTGTTTCTTAAGCTATAGACCCAGCAATACTAGGTCAACTGTTGCCTGAAAGTGTAATCACCCTTCTAGTACTTAACACTGCAAGTTTCCTTGGGGCAAGTGTATGCTGAGGCAATGCTCAGTGCTGACAAACTAGAGGCGAATGACTGTTGACCGTTTTGTTTTTTTCAGCCCACTTCCCTTGTTTGTTTAGCTGGAGAAAGGCATGAGCCAACCTGGCTGAGTTGTGCTTGTTGCGTAGAGTTAGGCACCTCGTGGTAGCGAGCAGCTCCTGTGATCGTCTCAACGGTTTGCCTTTTTCAAGCTGCTGCAGGAGCCACATGGACTCTCTGCTCCAGAAAGCCCCACTGAGGAAAGCCATGCTAGCAGAGGGCTGAAGAGGTTACAAATCGGCCTTTTAGATTTAAAAAGAAAACCATACATGCCAATGAGAAGTGCTTCTATTTGATTAAATAGTCATTAACTGATACGTTTGCAGGCTGCATCCTCATTTGCTTGTGGTGGATCCCATGGCCCAGTCCCCCAGTGGAAATGACTCAGAGTACCGTATCAGAAAATTGCTTTGATGAGTCACAAGTTTGGCAGTTTGACTTTAATAGAAAAATTGCGAGAAAGTATTTGAGTTATGATTGTGCTGGGCTTTTAAGAATGCATGAGTGCAGTTTCTATTCTTCACATTTAATTCTGGTTTTGAGAACAGAGAATAGTATGAGAAATATGGGCATGATTTACTAGTTGCTTCAGAACAGTGATGAAAATGCAAGTGGTGTACTGGTGATGTATTAGCAGAAGAGATTTGGTCATAAATAATAGAGAACACCTCTGAAGGTGACACAGATTCCAGTTGTAGCTCAAATATTTGATGATCTTATGAAAACTGTTTATGTTTAGATTTAAGAATGGATATAAAATTATACTCCTAAAACGTAATTAGCAATATCTCCTTATGGGATTACAATTTATCTCTTAAATGTGAATGTACTGCTGAAGGAATGCATCAGACTGACAGCAGAGCTATCGCTACAGTTTCCTGGCACTGTCCTAACAGTTTATCTTTGGATTAGTGGAGAAGTCTAACAGTCAGTCATTGGCCACTCTAGTTGTTGCTGTTCTTCTGGAAGTAGGGAGCAACCAAAAATACAGAGCCAAAATTACTGGTTCATTTGAGAGTCTTGGTGCCAAGTTCAGCTTTTGTGACAGACTCAGAAGGGTCTTCTGACACATTTATTTTTGTAGACATTTGCATCCGCACAGAAACGTAGCTGAGTGCAGTCTGTAGACTGTATTTGTCAATCCTGAATTTCAGATCTGAAAGCTGAAGACACATCTGCTAGGCATGCTCATATCAACTCTACTGTGCTTGCCCTGGGCTGTGACACTTGGGAGGTTCTGTGAAGGTGTGCGGCTAGGTCCAGTGTCCTACCACACACTAGATTTTCTGTGCAGGCTCCCTGGGAAGGCTAAAGTTTGTGCTTGCATAGGGAAGCCTTAACACAGGTAAATCGGAACCAGATAAGCTGTTTCAATTAGATAGTAAATTTTCCTTCATCTAGGGACAGGCATCTGTTATGTGACCAACATTTTAGAACTTAGATTTTTTTTTTTTTCAAGTAGTGAATTTACTGAGGGTCACCAAATATATAAGGTAGCAAGTTCTGATCCCTGCTGAGTTCAGTGGCTTGAAGTCAAGAAAGTCGAAGTTGTTCATGGAATACATATTCCTGTCACCTTTTTCTATTTTTAGATTATTTGCATGTCTCATGAACACTGAAAGATAGTACCTAATTTATTACCTTCCAGACTTCTGACCATTTGAGAGGCAGAGAGCTCCTTTTGTTCCTTACTACTTTTCTGTAGCAAAGGAGCTCAGTTAAACCATAAAAGAATCAAACTTTAGTGATTAATAAAAAAAAGTTTGCTATGCAGTGAAGTCTATTATAAGATGTTATACAGCAGGTAGAAGGTTGTTAGGAATATAATATGGTATAATCCTTGCTTGTAAGGAAAATGTGGTAGAATAATAGTTTTTTGGGAATCATACCATTAACATGGCAGCTAAAATGGACAAGAAAATAAAGCTTGTTTGTGGGGTTTACCAAAAACCTGTACTTCAGCA
Organism: Sagittarius serpentarius; assembly: GCA_034782735.1. Taxonomy (NCBI): domain Eukaryota; kingdom Metazoa; phylum Chordata; class Aves; order Accipitriformes; family Sagittariidae; genus Sagittarius; species Sagittarius serpentarius. Next base: position 6,903,713 of record JAVKLA010000042.1, on the reverse strand, counting down.
CCTGGAATACATTTCCCTAAACTAGTAAGCCAAGTCTCTGAATTTAAAAACTTGTGCTGTCCATCATTGTCATATTGTAAAAGGAGGGAAGTAAGACTTTCTTACAAATTTACCTGAAAGATCATATCCTTTGTTCATAATTTCTCATACATGTGCCCACATGCAATTATATTGCAAATTCTGCAGTTTCCTTACACTTAAAACAACCAGATGGGAGACACTGTTCTTAAGAACTGTGGACATTTCAGTGCTAACCAATGAAATTATAACAAGTCTAGTACCAAAAAGTAATGTGAAAAGGAAAAGGCTGTACCATCTGGTTCTTAGGCCTACACTCATGTTTTCATTCTGTGCAGCTTCCTGAAGTCTTTAGTTATTCAGACAAAATTCACACATGAATATTAATGAGAACACGATATCTTCGTCATTACAAGTGTTCAGACCACAAAACTATTTTACACTGAATATTTAATGGCTAACAATTCATCATCTCTTTGTGATGATTCAAAATGTGACTACATGGCAAATGAATTCTGCAGTGGTTGGTATGTTGTCAAATAAACCACATTCTTTACATCCTCCAAGGAAAGTCGACCATGGGCTGAAATTTCTGCTGTGGTATATATTTATAGTTCGTAGAGCTGCTCAGTTATTCTAATCTGTAATTCTTGAACAGTCAGAATTACCTATAAGATCACCAAACAAAGATTTATAATCAAACTGCATCTAGCAGAAACCGGACAGTGTCCAAGGTTCCCATGATAGATGGAGTTTTAGCTGGAGTAAAATTTCCTGAACCTTCTTTTGCTAAGTGCAATCTTAGAAGAAAAAAACTTGGACTGCTAATGCTCAGAAAACCCAAAAGCTTTTCTCAGCTTAATTCCTGGTGAGCTAGTTGGCATAAAACCAACTTCTCGTAACTTACTGTAATAATGAAGATACTCACTGCATAGGTTTGTTCTAATCACAATTCTCTGCAGGATTCAATAGAGCTTGATATGCTTGTGAGCTTTCCTGGAGAAGAGCTTTCATACCTTTAGACTGAAGTACTGCAGGAAGGACAATTTGGATTATAATATTGCAAACGGGTCTATTTGGCATCTGTTTTTGATGAAGTTTGGTAATTATATCTTTTCAGTATTTGAGGCCACAATTATATATTGCAGTTAATGTAATTAGTAATATGTAATTTTGCCTCCAGACCTGAAGTGGGTTCTTTTGGGAGAATGATTTCTAAGACTTTGGTATGTGAGGTTAAAATTGCCAAAATTTTCAAATACATCTACTCTTAGACCTTTCAAGGCTTTGAACGTTGGGTTTAGGGTATTCAGTTTCAAAGATGAGTGCCTGTGTGTGTTTACTTGCACAGTATATGTGGAGGACCTGTGATAACATTTGTACTGGAAAGATCCTAATAGATCTGCTGGAAATGCCGACATGAACAATTTAGGGAGAAAGAGTGAGGAGAACTGTGCTGAGCCTCAAATATGTTCCATTTCTCAAGTTTGTGAACCTCAATGGTGAAGTGTACGTATATGAAAGAGATAGTATTACCATAAATACATTGCAGAATTTCACACTATAAATCCTATCGTGATGGCGGGGGGGTGGGGTGTGTGTGGAAGTTTCTTCAAATCTGTTTGTTACAGCCAGACTTTTATGTTGCTGCTGTGGTTATGAGATCTGCAGCCTGTACTTTTCCACAAATTAATCACCTTGCAGTTAAAATCCCTCATCAAGATTGCATGCCAAAAAGAGCAATAAAAATAATAATAAAAAACTCCAGCAACAAACAAACAAACCTGAAGAGACCGCAGCAAACCATTAAAACTGAGATGATTCAAAATAAATCTCTAAGCTTTCCCAGTACCCAGTCAGAATGAAGAAACGCTGTTTTCTTGCCAGCTCCTTCTATGGCTTATTCGCTGTCGTATCCAACTGCCTCACTAATGTCAGTTATTTGCCTTCATAGTTTGCCAGTCTAATTCATTGCAAGTTGTATAGCAACTTGCCAGAGAAGTCTCTAGCAGTATAGTATTCTGAATCTGTGTGTCACCTTACCTTATTGACATCTGCAGAATAAACAAGGTGCTAGCTATTTGCACCTATTTGGGGAATATGATCTTCAAATTGGATTTTGGCAATACAAGTTCCATTTATTTAATGGCCCCAACTTTATTACTCTGATGTGAGTTGACATGACATTGTTATATTTCTGAAGAAGTGATTTAGGTGCTGAAACACAGTTGTGGTGCCGTATTAGACACCTGACCTACTGAGATACCCCTGTCAGGCCAGCAGATACGGCACAGGACTGGCAGTAGACCCATGCCTTCAGGAGTGGTAGGGGGATCCGTAAGGGATCTAGAGTGGTACTGGCTGTGTGTATTCAGACAGTGGTGTTTTCCCTTAATTGTCGTTAAATTAAGGGTCTTGCTTAAATCAGAGTCCAGTTAGGTACCAGAAGTGTCAAAAGCTTTAGGAAAAAACCTTCTGGTCAGAGTTTAGTATAGTTGCTTCTGGGCAGTGCTGTTTTGCTAAAAATCATTCAGCAGTGTTGCCTACGTGTGCAGTGTAAGGCCTCTACTGGGACGTGCATGTGTGCTGCCTAAGGTTTCTATTTGCAAGTGAATTCACAACTCTAAGATTTTAATTTGACACATAGTCACAGACTTGAGATATTGCCTTTAAAAAGGGGTCTCTGTGGAGGAACTTGTTTTCATTTCCATTTACAGAATCAGAATTAATGAACTAAAAGTGTTGGAAGGCATTAATGAAAGGTGCTTCTGTCAGAGTGAAAAAAAAAAAAAAAAAAAGGCTTAACTCCCATGCAGAAGGATAATGCTTCAGTTTTAACTTTCTAGAGGAATTTACAAAGCTGCTATTAGTACTGTATGGAATGCCTTCCTCTGGGTGCTGTACATATAAATAAGTAAATGAGGTCCCTGCTTAGATGAAAAGTGAACAGCATGTAAACAAAAACTGGGGGAAAGATGCAGCAATGAGCAAAGGAGCAAACTGGAATTTAACAGGCACCTTGCAAGTCATGTGCCTTTCCCTCTTAGTCTGTTGAACACTTCCATGAGAAGGGATTTATGGGCTTTCTGGAGGAAACATATTCCATGGAGCAACTTAACACGGTGCTGAGAGGTGTTTCACACAGATTTGCATGGGAGTTTTGGGCCCAGGTGACTCAGCAGGAGAAAATTCAGCAGCCTAGAATTTCAGTGAGATAACTGCCTTCCACAGGGTTTCTTTGAAATTTAAGTATTCAGCTTCTCAAGGTTTATAGAGACAACAGATGGAAAAAGAAAGAAGAAAAATTTAAGTTTTTAAGTGTTCTTTAGATGAAGAGAAAGAGCTGGCCCAAACCCACATGAAAATCACAGGAAAGAAAGGGGGCTTTGGGAGGACGAATAGCAGACTTGAGAAGTATAGAGGTTACAGTGATCTTGGAAAAGCTGTCTGTAAAGTGTAAGTTGAGGTTTTCAAGTTGAAAACATTTTTCAACAGGAAAAAGATGTGAGTCTTGAAAAGTCTTAGAAAATTGTATCTTAAATTAAAAACACAACACATCTGTTCATGTGTGTGTTTTAGTAAATGATCACTTTCTGGTAGTCAAGTACAATGCTGCCTACTGTAGATAGACACACAGACTTTTCATTCTATCAGCTTTTCTAGAAGTGGAGTTTGTAGTTAACTAAACACATAAAAATTACTCTGTGGACCCTAAACAATCTCCAGAGCAAATATTTTTGATTTGGTTCAGCAAGGAAAAGTAGTTACATTATATAACAATGAGTGAAATCCTCTGTGTGGTGATACAGTTTCTTTAGGCTTGTATCTACCCTTTCTTTGCCGAAATGACAAAACAGGGCAATCTGTATTAAAAGAATTGACATTACTGAGGGAGTCAAATCCAGTAAAGGACCAACAGTTTATTTCCTCTGTTGGCTAAAACAGGAAGGCATTGTGGTCTGTGCTAGTTGTCTCTCTCTGCAAGTTAATGTGTAATTGAAGACTGAACATCAGCGTTTCACAGACACAGGAGATTAACAGCCCCCCAAATGACTTGTTTCCCCCACTTAGGTAGGTTAGTGCTGGGTTTATCTTGTACTTTGGCACAAAACAATCATGAGGATGTCACTGGACTTGATATTTGCTTCTTGTATGAAAGCTGTGCACTTCCTTCCTGTACTGGCATCTGCTGTAAGTGGTATTGGTATTAAAGACACTGTTTAGCAATGGTACAATAATGTAATGGTATAATAATGCCATTCTTATGTAATGGTATTAATACTTCACCAGCATTAAAGGATGGCATTTTAGCAGTTCATTTGGCCCTGTTATTATAATTCTGTAGGTGATTTATGCATTGAAATCTGAATCCAAGGCATTTTTTTGTTTGTTTCCCAAAGCTGGAAATATTTTCCCTAGATGAGTTAATCTTGTCTAGTTTACTGCAGCATTTCTTTCCAGAATTAACTGCTAGCAAGGGCCAGTGTTAATTTGTCAACAGGTGTGGGGGTGTAAGCTTATTATAAAATGCCTACAATCCAACATTGATCAAAAGATTACAGCTTTCATCTGTAAATACAAGAGATGAATAAACTGATGGCATTGCAGCTTTCTTGTCATCTCTCGATTTCACACTGCATACAGGTGGTGTGTTTGGTGTGCCTATGCTTTCTTCATGTCTTTGAAGGAGATAAGCTAGCAAGTGCGCTAGTGGATACAGAGCGCTGAACCTCTGTATTCGTAACAGCAATAGCTTTCACTATTCTCTTTGCGTTGTCGTCTCCCTTAGTAGTCATAAAATGCCATCATATAAGGATTATGGTCTGTGTATTTATAGGTATGCATATGTTGAGATGAATATAATACTAGAAGTATAGTTCAAGATACAAGAATAAGAGGAGAATCATAGCTAAAGCCAGTGAAATGCCTTCTCATGCAGAAGTTTTTGAATAAAATACTGATTATATCTCACATCCTAGGCTGGATTTTCTTTATTTTATACATAGTATACCTAATATACCTGTCTATGAGGCATACACAGAGAGAATATACATATATCTGTGTGCAGTTGTTCTAATGCTGGAGAAAGAACTACTGTAAGGCAGCATCAGTTATTCTAAGACTTTAAAACACTTTACATTTTTTAAGTGCTCTTTCCTTCCACTTATTTATGAATCACTTCTGAGTTAACTCTCACAAGCCGTACACATAACAGGAAAGAAATAGCATGCTCTATATAGACAGATAACTGCCCAAGCAAATTGAAAAGAATGGTTGAAAAGACATTTACAGGACTTTTCTTTACTAATGATTCAGAAAAGTTTCAGGCCATACCTATTCAAGACAGCAGTCAAGCTGTTTTAAATAAGGATATATTGCTGAGTGTGGTGGGCTGACTCTGGCAGGACGCGAAATGCCCACCAAAGCCGCTCTATCACTTACCCCCTCAGCTGGACAGGGGAGAGAAAATATAAAAAAAGCTTGTGCGTCGAGGTAAGTACAGAGAGAGATCATTCACCAGTTACTGTCACGGGCAAAATAGACTGGGGTCCTTCATTGTCTGTGCAGGCCATCTTTTTTGAGTCTTAGTGGAATGCTTGAGTCTGAAATCAAATATAGTTACCAAAGACAGTAAAGTGCAAACAACTGCATGAAGTACCTTTGCATTTTGAACATGAACACCCAAGTCTTGTGTTCAGTTCACTTTGATGTTTGGATGCATTTATTTTCAAATAGAAACCTTATATGCAGCAGGGAATGATCTTTTTACGAAATTAATTACTGTTTGGTTCCTAAGAGATCTAAGCATCAGGATAGTTATGGGAATTTATAACTGGCATTAATTTCCATCAGTTTTGCATGGCGTGCATCTGCGTGTACACATAAATCACTCGGCTTTTGAGTATAGTGTGGCTTGTGAAAAAGCAGCTGTGAAATTCAGTAGTTTCACAGTGCAGGTTTTCTTTCAATGCTGACTTCTGAAAAATGGAAATCTGTGTGAACTCATAGTTCTTCCATGTTCCTGAAAGCTGAAGATTTGAAATGGAAGTTCATCCCTTTGCAGTATATCTCAAAATACTCTGTGTAATGCACTTTCTCAGCAGGGCTGTGTAGGTGGTTTGGTGTCCGGTGGTGATGGAGACAAACTGCTACACCCTTGTCTGTGCTACAGTGATAATCTTTGAAGCAACACATTGATAAGATCAGAAGGCAGTTTGCCACAGTATTTGTGATTGCCCAGGCCCTGTAGATTAGGTTATCGTGTGATTTATGTCTAAGGAATTTGTATTATGTATGAATTCAAAAGATATGTAGCCAACTTATATATAGCTACTATTCTTCTGTTACTGGACAGATTTCCCACCTGCAAGCCTTGCATGCTTATGCAACTGGAAATTATCTTGTCTTTTTCTCCAGAAAACGTGTATTACAAGAATGAGGTGGATATCTGGGACTCCCTTGATAGCAGGAAGCTTGTTCCTTTGTGACTATCATAACCTGTCAAGATAATGATTCTTTGGCTACTGTATTACTTTTATTTTCTTGTCTTCCATAGTTATTATTTTGTGTTAAGTGCATACTTACCTTGTTACAGGTATACTTCAACTTCTGCTCAAGGGGTCTGTCCTGGTTTTGGCTGGGATAGAGTTTATTTTCTTTTTAGTAGCTGGTATAGTGTTCTGTTTTGGGTTTAGTATGAGAAGAATGTTGGTAACACACTGATGTTTTTAGTTGTTGCTAAGTAATGCTTAGACTAAGTCAGGGATATTTCAGCTTCTCATGCCCAGCCAGCAAGAAGGCTGGAGGGGCACAAGAAAGTTGTGAGGGGAGACAGCCAGGACAGCTGACCCAAACAGGCATTCTATACCGTGTGATGTCATGCCCAATAAATAAACTGGGGGGAGTTGGCCTGGGGTGTGTTGCTGCTGGGGAACTAACTGGACGTCAGTTGGTGAGTGGTGAAGAATTGCATTGTGCATCACTTGTTTTGTGTATTCCAATCCTTTTATTATTATTATTATTGTAATTTTATTATTGTTATTGTTAATTTCTTCCTTTCTGTTCTATTGAACTGCTCTTACCTCAACCCACAAGTTTTACCTTTTCTTTCCAATTCTCTCCCCCATCCCACTGGGTGCGGGGGGCAAGTGAGTGAGTGGCTGCATGGTGCTTAGTTGCTGGCTGGGGTTAAACCATGACAGGATCCCATAAGCCACATCAGTTCTCCTTACATACTATTTGAAACAACTTATTTTCCCTGGTTTTGACTTGTCATCCCCAATGTGTTTTTCCTGGCATGAAGGGCACAGTGCAATTTCTGCTGATGTTAAGGGAAAGTGTCTAGTTATACTATCTTCCAGAAGCAGTGGTTCAGGTCAGAAATGTAAGTCATTTGCTTCTGGAAATTATTTCCCCTGAGGGTGGTAACTTTTTGGTCTTAGTTCTAAAGATTAGATGAGGTAAGTGGCTAGCCATCTTCTAAGGGACTGAGAGTAAAACCTGCTGCTTTACATGTCCATGAACATTGAAGGCTGAGTGAGATGTTACCTACATCTTTTGAATTTGCATCATTTTAGTACATGGAAGTCCTCAGGAAGCTGAATTCATGATACTTGGTAAGTATTATGCTCAGTGAAGCGAGATATTTTAACAGAGATGAGCTAAATTAGAAATTGGAATTGGTCTGTTGAAAGCTTGATAGGCTTGGGATAGAAAGAATTGGCAATACTTAAAAAGAGCAAGAGAAAGCCAATAGGAGGACATCAGACTACACTAAAGTGAAAAGGAAGATATGACTACTCACAGCTGTTGGACAGATATTGACTCAGAAAGCTATAAGCAGCCAAAAGAAGGATTATTTTCTAACCCCTCCTGGATCAATAGATGAAATGCCACCGTGTCTTGCTTACCAAAAGTTTGGAGTCTGCCTGTAATCCGAAGGCTGAGGGCCACTCACCTGCCAATAACAGTTTCTAAACTTATGACAAATTATATACTTGAATAACAGAAAACTTCTTTCAAGCAAATTAATAATTTTGCAACATAAAAATGGTAATGCAAAAAGTTACTTTGAAGGTTTAGTTCTCTGTTTGTATATAATTACAACATTCCAACTACTGAAGTGTCGTATCTTTACACTATAAAAGCATGGTTGCCTCTTGAGAGGTCACATGAATTAATGCTTCTATAAAATACGGCTTTTATAGTATGATAAAATACTTTATAGATGTTTTAGAAAAGAAGAAAATTGTGGGGAGCCTTTTTATTGTTATTAAGTACTTATGTGTGTGTGATGTAGTATTATCACATGCTGTATATTGCAAGAATTCCTGTAGATAGGGAAATGGTAATTTGGAAAGACGAACATACATATAGTATATATAAATACTTGTGTTCAAAAGGATTATCATCTCTCGTTGTTAATTTGAAGAATACCTGGAAAGCATGAGGATTTTTCTTTTACCGTATCTTGATACCCAAGCTTGCTTGACTCCAGCAAGAACAAAACTCCTGCAGTCACTTAAAAGTAAGTGGTTTCTGATATTAAAAACATTAGAAGAATATTTTTCTCACCCAAAATGTTTTAAATATTTTTTTGATTGCTTGTATTTTAATGAAAAATTTTTTTTTAATTATTTTTTAAAATTCTACAAATATTTCCATTTCCACTTAGGTTTGCTTTTACAAATGTCAGTCTGGCTGTAGATTTAAGTATATACATCTTCTCTATCATCCTGCCTATAAGATAGCAAGACTGTTACAAATGGACTTAACTGACGAACATAGAGAAAAATGAGTATTCTTGGATATTTTCAGTCTTTTCATTATGTCTGTTTATGTAGCAGGCACTGTCTAGGGTTATAGTAGTGTCAAACAGCATTGTTTCAATACCTGCTGTTTGTCTATAGCTACCTTCATGCAGCTGCTGAAGCTACAGTCATTGAAATGAGCTCAGTTTTGGAGAGAGAGTCAGCAACCCACTGCTGCAACTCCCCCATGCTTCACACTGCTGAGTGAAGGAGGTTAAATGATTTTCTTCCCATCTTTTAGAGCATGTTAAAAATGATGCAGTCTTCTGAAAGAAGATCCTATTTAAATCTGGCTGTTTCATAGTGAAAGTAAGAAATTTGATTTTATTTAAAGCTTTTATAAAAGTGTTGAATTGATTGGTTGCCAGTGTGATTGATTTTAGATTTAGCATGAGGAAGGCTATGGAAGTTGGAATGCCCTCCCACCTTTTACTTTTCTGGACAACGACACAGGAGGTGATGTGTTCTGTGCTGCTCTGAATAACTAAGCTGTGACTTTATGTCTGCAGTAGGCCTGGTGAAGAACTTAAATGTATGTTTTGAAGAAAATTCCAACATTAAAAATTAGTCTGAATTAGAATGTAATATAAATATGAAAAAAAAGTTGATAAAGGTCAACCTGACCAATTTATTTAATGAGCTAGCCAGTATTTTTTCTAACTTTATTAGACTTTAATATTTATTTTAATATTAAATTTATGCGTTCTTATACCCATATGAGAGACATTTACATGAGAGACATTGAAGACTGCCCCATTTAAAGACTGTTGAGTGTTCTCTCCTTGTGCTGGTTTTCCAATTGCCTATAATTGTCTTCTTCTTGGGGATGGAATTTTCTATACTTGCGGTCTGCTCCCTTATTGTATCAGATCTACTTTGCCCTGCAAAAAACGGTTCAGAATGAGACAAGGGAAGGCCATCCCTTTTCAGTATTAAAGATTTCCTTTGAAAATTTTATAGTACTGCTTTATTTTAGAGCAAGGATTTGACATTTCATGAGAAGAGAGAAACACCTTTTATATTCTGCTTAGAAATCCACACAACTCGGGTAAAGTTGTAGATATTTGAAAGTTACAGTTTGCACATGCTCAAGAGATACTGCTTAATTTTTAGGTGGGATACTCCGTTTTCTCCAAGTAAACCTGAGTTTCTTGCAGTTCTGTGTTTGACTTACTTTCCGTATGTTCAGAACTGTAATATTGAAACTGGACTTTCCCTAAGCATTCAGACAGTATGGAAGGTGAAGGCACTTGATTTCAAATTACAGGAGAGAAGAATTCATAACAGGCTGAAGGTGGAACGCAAGGAGAATATGTTGAGATGGAACTGAGTTGAAATGACAATAAAAATAACCATTACTGGAGAATCAGTTTTCTGTGCTATATTTTCTCAACATTCTGGAGCTTCCAAAATACTGTCAGTGAACTTCATCCAGCTGTTTCTAGTCACACCGTCACTACTGTGTGAAGAAGTCAAGTGTTGTGCAGACCCCTTAAGTGGTGACCCCTGTCAGATGCCTGAACATCACAGAAGTCCTGTTTGCCACTTCACCTCAATTAAGAGCCCCATTCGTTCCTTCAAATAATGACCAGGTTGCTTGTTTACATTCAGTTTATTGGAAGATGCAGGAATGGCCCTGATACGTTGCCATTAATAAAATGTCCACCTAGAAGGAAAAAAAATAGGAAAAGTGAGGAGTTCTTTGCATTCTGCGTGGTTGCCAATGGCACACATCAATCTTCTGCAGGCTTCAGTCAAGCACATTCTGTATCAAGGCAGAAAGAGAAGGAGGGTATTTTAGTGAATTTAAGTATAGCTGCTAGCTCAGTTTAAATGTTTATAGTAGACATCTGTTTGTTGCTAACATCAGCATGGTTGAGGCCAGCTAAAATTGTATTCTTGCTTTGCGAGTTTGGTAGTTAGAGAAAAAAAATTAGTCTCATTCTCAGCTCTGGCTTTTTTCTTTCAAGAAGATCAGTATTTTGAACAGTTCCTTTTAGTAGTTGTTTTTTTGCAGTTTAGTCTTGCTGTCTGGGGAACTGATGACATAAAAAATGGGATGCTTTTCCTCCTTTTTGTAACATTGTGGCAACTTTCAAGAGTTTTTCACTTGTCCTTATTGCCAAGCAAGAAAATGGAAATGGTGAAGCCATACTATTAGCTGAAAGATTTTGGAATTTTAGATTAATATTTGAATTTTCAAGAGTTTTCCATGTGCTGGCATTTAAGGAAATTGTTGCATCAATATTGCAAAGGTACGTTGCATATACTTTTTTTTTTTAGTGATAAAAAAAGCTTTAATGTATGAAACTTGTATTCTATCTATCTAGATTATGTATATTTTTCCCCACTCTTTGCTAACTGGCTACTTCCAGAAAAAGCAAAGCTTTCTCTGGTTCAAATGTTAATGTGAGATTTCTTTTCCAAAACCTGTTTCATTTACTTCTGGAAATACCTGAGCACCATTATCTGTGCATGTAAAAACACTGCTTCTAAAAGTAGTTGTTTTATCTGGTCAATTGCTTAAAAGACATAATATGAAAGGAATAAATACTTAATAAATATTGTTTCTCACAAAATTATAAAAAAGGCTACTGGGTATTAAAGTAAAACAGTTAAAAATAAATACCGAATTGTAATACATTAAAATTAGTTTCTGGACTCAAAAAATTAATAAAGTATGTGGAAATCATATTTTATTATAATAGCACTACTATATTGTAGAAACACAATATGCATTATATCTAATGATTAGACTTTATTCAATCTTTTCATTGTTTGACCATTAAAATTGGAATTTTAGCAACTAGCACTGCAATCTCCAGGTATCTGAAGTCTGTAGTAGTCCTAACACCTGTTGTATAGCTAGCTGACTTTTCACTCAGTAATGAGTTCTCAGAATTCAGCAGTGCAAATAGATTTTTCTAGCTGGGCTTCTATCAGTTGAACAATCAGCCTTCTGCTTTGTTTCATGGATCTTGAACCAGGAAGAAAAGAGGAGATGTGTGGCTTAATGCAGAATTTTCTGACACAGTAAGAATGCTTCCATGGGATCTATGGGCCTTACATAAAGCCCGTTGTTAAGGTTTAAAGCTATTCAGCACCTCTTGGTTGAGATTCAGATTTGTATAAATCCCTTCCTTCTCTAGATTCTACCATACAGAATTATTCCCTTGACACTAATTCTGAGATATTGCAACAATAACAGTGAAGTGAGAACCTAAACAAGAGGTTAACTACCAAGTTAAAAGAAAAGTCTCAGGGATATAAAAAAAACCCCAAAACTCCTGAGTTTCACTTTGCTTTAATATCAAAACCATAAAGTAGTCAAAATTTTATCAAAAATTAGTCCAGTTTTTTTCTGAGGCTTTTCAGTCTTTGGAATTTTGGAGCACAGTTTTAGGACAGAAAAAAGAGTGGAATTAGTTGTGTTCGGTACATTTTGTTTACTTCTTAGTGTGGCAAGTATGTTAGCATTTTATCTAAAGAACATGAGATTTTTCAGAAGGGTAAAACATTTATTTCTAAAACCAGAATATTAGTAGAAAAAATGTAAGGAAATAAGCAAGTTTGAATAACAAGACAGTTATTGAATAGGAAACCTTTGGATAGCTGAAAGAAGAAAAGCATTTAAGTCAGTTGAGCTTTTCCATTTTCTTGTACATTTCTCGTCCAAGTTTTGTTTATCTGGAAAAAACATGAATTCTTACGAGGATCACCTTCTGCTGTGCTGCTGCTACTGCTGCTAGTCAAAGAAAATTGAATGTCATAGAGATAAAAATGGATAGTAACTCCACTTCCTAGGGAAGGGTAATGGAATAAGTAAGAACTTTTCTTTTAAAGTTACTTTATTCATCACATTTCATCTCCATCTTTTCTCCTTTGATTTCTTCTCCTCTGATAATCATCTGCAGGCTTATGAAATAATTTATTTCTAGAAAGCAGTCATCAGTTACGTAAACTCATGAGTTGATATTTTCGTAACTGTAAACTTTGGTGTATGGCAGAGAGCGTGGCACAGCTGGAGCAGGAAGGCATTGTTAAAGAAGGAGATAAAATAACAGTCTTTGTGAAGTATGTTTTGTTGTTAGAGTAAGGGATAAAAATTTTGGTTCTCTTAGAAGTACTTACCCACCTTCCAACTACGGTTGTCTGAGGGATCAGGGAGGTTCAGAAGGTCCTGGTCAGCACAGGACCTCTCTAGTAGTCAATTAGAAGAGCCAGTGAAAAGCTTTGAGTGTTTGTCATATCATCATCCATTCTGTTAAAAGATTGTCATGGTCACGGGTATGGTTTTGAATATGGTCAATGCCAAGTGGCTTACTTCCACATATTTCCTGAGATCTCTTCAGGAATTACATGGGCCAAGGACAGCTTCCAATAAATGGTTCAGATGGGGCTACGCTGGTTTTGCTAGGAGGTAAGTTAAGCCATGTGGATATAAGCTGAGTGACAACACTGACCCTCTGCACCAGAGAAAACACCTTGTCACTCTATTTGCGTAGCTGTAGCCCATGTTGTATGAGAGAATAACTTCCTAAATTACAGTCAGTACCCATAACTTAGTTGAGGACAAGATTTTCAATAAACTTTGAAGAGGCTGTTATGTTCTAAAAAGTCCTTTCTGGTATCAATGCCAGTGCTGCCAATGAATTTGGGATATATTTTGTCCTTTTCATCAGATGTAGTAAATACCATGTATCATTTTCCTCCGCTTTGTCCTTAGAGATTTAGGAGCAAAGGGAAGCTGACTACCATACTGTCACTGTATTTCTGCAGTGGCTTTTTACAGATCCATTAATAGGACACCACTGTAGTTTAGGTCAGCAAAGAACATGCAGCTAGATCTCCTTTGCTGTGTAGATAGATGATCATTGCTGCTTAGGTCTAAGAAGCCTTGAAACCCCTTGTCTTTAGCTTTTTGAAGCAATGCTGCTGTGTTTGAATGAAGAAAGTATGGAAGAGTTAGGAAGGGAGAGTCTGTAATTTTGTGGTTTGGATTCTTTTGGGAAGTGGGGTTATTCTGATCAGTGCTTGGCTTCTTTTTATGAAAAGTGAACAATATGCTTGCTATTCATAACCGAGACAGTACTGTTCAAGTTTTGTCATGGGAATGTAAAGGCTGTTATAGAAAGAAGAATGGTTTAGTGAATAAGATGTGCCTAGGACTTAGGTAATCAGAGTTTTCCTGTTTGGCATGAACTTCCTGTGGATACTTGGAATATTTCTGGTCTCAGCCTTAAATGAAGATAGTAGGACTTCACTTCTTCATTATCTGTTATGAGGAAAAATGAATATTAGAAATTCTGAGGTGCCTTGATATTTAGACGCTGGTAGTTCAAAAGTGTAGTATGTAATACTTTATGTTGAAATAAAACTGTGTCTGTTTTGGAATTTTAAACCGGTCAAAAACATGGGCATCAAAAAGCTGAATGTTATGTTATATAGACTTAATATGGCTGGCCTTGATTTTATCTGTTAGATTTATTATGGAATCAAGATCCATTATCAGTATTTTGTGCTTATATTTGCTCATGACCATGGCACTATGTTAGTGGACATTCTAATGTTCAATTATTAACCTCCTGTAAGCACTAATACACTAAAGGATTCTTTGAAGGAGTTATAGCAATCACTGTATCTTTTAAATAATTGACTAATGGAACCAAACAGTTGCCCTCTGGTTAGAGGAAAAACAGTGGGTCAGTTAGTTCTGCACTTTGATCAAACAGACACACAGAGTTTAATTACCTAATACATAGTATGAATGTCAGTCTTGCAGTACAGTATTTCATTCCTCACCAGTCTGTATGTTAGTTGTTCCCCCAGAAAACGTGTAGAAACCATGAATTTCAACTCTTGTGTTTATGAAAGAACAAACTAGTTTTCCAGACACCAGTTGATGCTTTCTGACGTGTTAACTTCAGCCACGTTGTAAGACAGATCAGCCAGGACAGTGTATTGTAATTAGAGTGCCCAAGAGTTCAAGGATATTCCTAAGAGAATAAATTTCTATATTGTCATCTGTGTTCTTTGGTTTTTAAAGATATACTACACATTTCCAAGAAGCTGTTCTGGTAGATGGCACTGCCATTTTGAGAACTGAAGTAATTTTAATTTCCTACAATATTTTTTCTTCTCTTTCATTTTCTTTAATCTAAAAATGGCTATTCTGGCCCCATGTATGTGTGGAAAATAGCGTAAGATTTCAAAAGGCTACAAATTCACAAAGTATTGGATTAATGGAGCAACAATTGAAATTTAAATGAGAAAGGATACAGAAATCAGCATATGTATTCTCAATTCAGAAATGAAACAAAAAAGGATAGGAACACTTATCTAGTAAACAGCTTCTGGAGTGTTTCAGGCAACATGTTTTCAGTAAAATCTTTTTGAAATTTTATCATTCCCTGGACAGTATTTCCTGCCTTTTTAATTCCCTTTCGTTCTGAATATAAAAATATCACGAAAGGTTTTTGTCAGATCTTCAGTAGTAAACTTTAAACACTTGCAGAACTTTGTGTAGTGCTTCTGGCCAGCAGATAACTAATGCATAGATAACACTGAATTTAGCAGGATAGTCTGTCAGAAGTGCGTGTTCAGTTACAATAATTTCACCTCTTCAGAAACCAGTATTAGAGTGAAATTATAAAGCAGGTGGAAAACGTGGAAGGATATAATCCAAAATCTTCTGATACTTAAGATGCATCCTCGGTTGCCTTCAGCAGGCCCTCATTTTGGCTTATACTGCAAGAAAAGTTTATTAGTGAGCAGGTAATCTTTAGCTGTGATTAGAGAGAAAAAAGGTAATTAAGTATATTATGCCAAGGAAGAAAAGATGTTCTTAGCGAGTCTCAGTTGTACCAATATCCCTACTATTCGATATGTGGTGCAGTAACAAACAGCCGTAAATATAATTATGCTATTCACATGCACATCTGCTACTATGGATTGATCTGCCAGCTCTGGGCAAATATCACTTAGGAAAACATGCAATGCACACAAAGCAATTTCCAGAAAAGTTGTTTGCTAAACTAAATCCAACACATTGGATATAAGAAAGCTGTAGATGAGAAAATCCTAGCAGCAGTAAGAGCTGATGTATCTTGAGAGACAGCTGGTATTGTTTTATGTTATAATTTGGACCTTTCCAGTGGTGAGAAGTTGTAAAAATGACCAAGGGAATTTGAGCAGGGTGGAACCAGGTGAACAGCTACAGGAGTGCCTTAAGCACAACATAACCATGTATTGCTGGTTTGTCATGGTTTGTCTCTTTATGCTATCTTTATAGCTTCTTAAGTATCCTTCTTGAGATCTGTAATATCACTTAATATCCTTAGATTCAGCACATGCTTGAAGTTAGGCAGAGGCTGTGGAAGTTCAGTTTTGCGAGGCCAGGATGCTCATACCACAGGGTGGTACATAGACTGTGCCATGACATAGGTGTGACATTGTCAGCGCAGTTCTCTGAACACCAGTTGGATGTTCCTGGGATTCACAGAATCATAGAATCATAGAATGGCTTGGGCTGGAAGGGACCATCAAAGGCCATTTAGTCCAACCCCGCTGCGGTGAGCAGGGACACCTTCAATTCGATCAGGTTGCTCAGAGCCCCGTCCAGCCTGGCCTTGAATGTTCCCAGGGATGGGGCTTCTATCACCTCTCTGGGCAACCTGTGCCAGTGTTTCACCACCCTCACTGTAAAAAATTTCTTCCTCATATCTAGTCTAAATCTGCCCTCTTTTAGTTTAAAGCCATTTCCCCTAGTCCTGTCGCTACAGGCCCGGCTAAAAAGCTTTTCCCCATCTTTCTTATAGGCCCCCTTTAAGTACTGGAAGGCCGCAATAAGGTCTCCCCAGAGCC
>JAVKLA010000042.1:6856866-6879304 GCA_034782735.1 Sagittarius serpentarius | reverse complement strand
AGATGTAGTGCTTAGGGACATGGTTTAGTGGGGGACTTGTCAGTGCTAGGTTAAATGATTGGACTAGATGATCTTACGGGTCTTTTCCAATCTAGGCAATTCTATGATTCTGTTTCCTTCCATGTGGAGGCATCTTCATACACATGTACAGTGCTATTCTCCTGACTGTTTTTGGACAGTGGTGTTAATTCACTCGTCTCCATGCATGTTAAAGAGAAAAATATTTATTGTTACCTGTTTTTAAAAGATGATGGGAAGGTAAGGTAGTGAAAAGGCAATGTAAGAAAACAAGAATATCATACACAACTTGAATCATGTAGTCCACCCTGCTACTGCTATCAGTGCAGTAGTGCACGCTAGTGGAAGTGGCAGGGCAACTACAGTATTAGTCTCTCTCTTGCCTGTTTTACCAGTTGTTTTGGGAACTTACTCAGACACAGATTTAATGGAGGTTTGGGATCTTATGCTTCTTGATGGACATACTTTCCCTAGATTTTTCTAGATTTTGAACACGTGTATAATTTTTTACTTCACAATATCCTGTGATTCTGAATTCCACAAGTTAACTGTTGGTTTTGTGAAAAAAATGCATCCTTTTTTTTTAAAGTTGTTGCCTGAAAAGTTCATGGATCACCACATGGTTCTTTTATATGGGGAAACTGTGAGTATCACTCACTATTCACACAGTTCTCATTATATAGCTCTCTATGAGACTTTCTTTCCTTCTCGTTGGATCTTTTCCAAAGTGAAGCCTATTACTCAGTTTAGTCTTCCCTTGTATGAAATATAGTCCATTTGACAGTCATTTTCACAAATCATCTCTGTGCCTTTTTCTAAAGAGTTTTACTGTATTATTCTGAATTAGGTGAGCAGAAGTTCTGTTTGACTGAGGGATTTTTCAGAACCCTGAATTTATTTCTTCCAGATGAAATATTCTTATACGGGAAAGACTTTTTCATAAAAAATACATAGAAATACAGTGTCTGTAAGTGGAGGCCTCTCAATAGTTTATGTGCATTCAACATCACCCCCCTTTTGAGGTACTATCTTATTACATATCTTGGAAGCCTAGCCATTGGGACCAAAAGTTTATTTGTGGTTTCCTTGAACAGAACAAGAGTATTTAGAGCATTATTCAGCATAAGTGTAGCTGAGGTAGAGGGTTTTCAAAAAATGGAACCTAAGGGAGCAGCATGAATAAATGAATTTTAGGTTACATTTTTTACCACATGAATGGTATCTTGTCTCTTGTGTGAGCACCAGGACACC
The DNA here is from genome assembly GCA_034782735.1 of Sagittarius serpentarius. Taxonomy (NCBI): domain Eukaryota; kingdom Metazoa; phylum Chordata; class Aves; order Accipitriformes; family Sagittariidae; genus Sagittarius; species Sagittarius serpentarius. The sequence continues at coordinate 6,878,035 of JAVKLA010000042.1, read as the reverse complement.
ACCATTTGCTTTCATGCTCCTCTGCCAATCAGTTTACTGTAACTGTTACAGAAGGTACTCATGCTCTTTGTCAATTTATTACTCCTCTTGATATTTTATCAATAATTTTTTTCTTCACTAAAAACATAATTCTCACGAAGAAAAAGAAATATCCAAAGCAGTCCATTTCTGTTATAGGTCTATCAGGCTTAATGGTTTTCTAACAGTTGAATTTATTTATTGCAAGTCTTCCACAGATCTGTGCCTAAGCAAGTTGAAATGTAAAGATGTTGCTACTATGGGAACACTATTGCTATTTCTTATTATCAGCATATAGTACTTTTATTTTAGAGCTTCAGACCACTTCTACATGTATTTGTTGTTTTGTATTTTTTTTAAATCATGCAGAGAGCATTGCTTGATTACTTAGATCTGTAACAAGTGAAACAGAGAAACGGAAGCCAGAAGCAGCTCTAGCACCCATCCCTTTTTCTCCATCGCCATCCCAGCATCTGGGCTACATCGAGGGTAGTCCACTAACACTACTGAAGTACTTTTCTCTAACGTAGTTTCTGGAAACAAAACACAGGAAGAAGAGTCTTAAGAAATACTGATAATAAGCTGTCATGCATGATTTTGTTATTAGTGATTAGTTGGGCTAGATCAGTCCAAAGAAGTGGGAAGGGTTTTCAAGACACAAAGGGCAGATAAATACCAGTGGAGTCAGACAGCAGTTAGTCTTTGTTTCTTATTTATTCCTTAAAACCTGCCCTCTGCAGTACAGACAGGGTTTTTTTTTCTATTTGGTTTTACGCTTCTGCATAATTACCTCTGTATATTCTTACATACATTGCAGGGCTATGGGGGTTATGCATTATGTCTCAAGGACTTGAGATTATCTCTAGCTTCACATTATTACATCCCGTCCTGATTCATTTCAGGGCACACTTATTGTTTCCCATTGAAAGCTGGTTCCTTACTAATCATCATGCTCAGACTCTAGATACAGTGTCTTCCTCTGATAAAACAATGTCATTCAGGGAAAGATGAAATGGTAATTACAATCAGAGTTCAAGCTGGCAGGAGATGGAGCAAAAATTAAAAGTGCTAAATCTGTACCATTTTGATTATCTGAAAAGTCCCCAAATTTTGCAGTAGAGCTGCATTTAAATATGTAGCAAAGTGGCTCCTTGTAAATCAGGTCATAATTGTTCAGCTCTAGGTTTCAGGAGCCGATTTCAATTTTCTACTTCTCTGCAGAATTCTCAGCTTTGATTAAGAGCAGAGGTATGAATAATGGACTTCCCCCCATTAAATACACAGTCAGGAGAAAAAAGAAACAACAAAATACTCAAGATACACTGTACAAAGTTCCAAGATACATACAATGTTTGTTTTAAAATTGAGATTAAATTCCAGTCCTATAAGTATACAGTCTCACTTACTAAAGTATGAAATGACAAGGATAATGACTCTCTGTAATGTTGATGTCCATCTCAGATATGTCCATGTTGTTCAGTAATGTTATAGTAGTCACTCTAGGGCATTTGAAAATTATATAGATTAAGCTACTTCAAAGATACTGATGCAAGGTTTGTCAGTGAAAGGGACAGATAAAAAGCATTTTAGCAACAAAAGCGCCCATTAAATGGCATGTAAAATGTGTGGTTTGTAAGAATCTTGTCTAGTGGACTTTGCCAGGTTCTCTACTCTTTTACAAATGGAAACTAGCCACTTCTGACCACAGGCAAGTATATTTTCTGTGCAAACATAGCTGCTCAGAAACTCCAGCAATCACGTTTATCTGGTCATTGTGCTGTTTCTGTATTAAGTATGAATTATGTTTTCATAGATACCAAAAAAATATCTGCGTGGCTTCTAGTGGTTCTATAGTTTTGATCTTACCTACTTTGAATTGTAAAGATTTTGCCATAGAATATTATGTCTACTTCAGAGAAATTTCAGAAGCATATTATCTTTTATTTCAGAAGGGGTAGTGTTACTATTATGGATAGAGAACTTGGAAAACCTCTATTTTGCTTAAATATTTTATCTTAAACGTGTTTACAGACCTATGAATCTGCTTGCTTCCTGGGTGGTTCTTCTACAAAATATGATTAGTGTTAAAGTAAAAAAGTCATGTAACGTTAAGATGATAGTGGTGTGGTGAGTTTGCTGTGCTCGTTAACTTCTCAATGTAATAGTTAACCCCTACTTTCTTAATCAGAAAAATAGGCAACGTAGGAATTTAATAAAGTGTCTAGAGGACTCTCTTTGCAGCAACTGGCTATACTGAGTTCATGGGTAGATCGTGGCTCTTCACTGAATAACTAGCAAGATTCTTCAGCTTTTACAAGATGCTATTTTAAGTCTTTCATTTTCAAACACTAAACGTAAATATAATTGCATAGAACATTGGTCTGAAAAGATTTAGATAATATTGTCTAAAATCAGATTACAACTTTCCCAGGGGGTGCTGGGGCTTCATCTCTTCCCTCCCTAGAAGCACTGGCCAATGCCAATGCCGCAGAAGTTTCTGTGAAATGTGTTGTAGTCTCAGCTGTGCGGCCATAGAATCATAGAATTGCTTAGATTGGAAAAGACCTATAAGATCATCTAGTCCAATCATTTAACCTAGCACTGACAAGTGCCCCACTAAACCATGTCCCTAAGCACTCCATCCACATGACTTTCAAAAACATCCATGCGCCCGTTTAGTCTGTGCCAGCCCTGCCTAGAGATGTGGCAGAGCTGCCTATAGTGGGAGACTTCAGAAATGAGGAAAGAAGGTGTTGAGGAGGGGGCTGAGCTTTGCAAGTATTTCAAATTTTGATGTATACATACTAACACAGAACAGCAGCATATCAGGAATCTTTGCTAGAAACGCAGCATAATTTTAGTGACAGTTTTAACAGTGTGGTAGCTATTTGTGGTAGCTTCATCTACTCTCATGCATCAGCATGAAAATTGATCACCTGGAGGACTCGGGCAGAGCAGGGGATTGCCCTCTATGTACAGCATAACCCAGCCACATGTAACATAAGAAGCTTTTGCCTACAGACAGAATATACTTGAATAGGTGGAACAATAGTATGGCAAATCCTGTGATGCTATGAAATGTTCAAAATAATTTATTTCTTTTCATTTCTTTTCTTTTTTTTTTTAAATGAAGTGGAGAGTGGGGAATTTAGCTGCTTGATTCCCATAAAGCTAACCAAGAATGTTTCACTAATCATAATGTTACGGGGATTTGTAATTGATTTGATTGAGTTTAATTGATTTACTTCTTCTATGGGTAGGCTTTAAAAGGAGCACCTGAATATGCCTTGGAAGCAAAGAAAATAACAAGGGGCTTTGTGTAATTTGCTGGGTACTTTGCTGTAAAGCTATAAATGTTTTTCTTTAGGAAAAAAGGATTAGCTTTTATCTCTGTTAATTAAATTTTACTTAAGTCCATCTCATAATTAAAAAAATATTAAGGGATTTTTGTATTTTATTTTTATATTGTCTTAATTAATATAGGGATTCTTAAAGATATACTGTAAAAATAGGAGTTTCTTTAAAATTTAAGCTGTGGAAACAAAACCCTGGATGTTAGAGCCATTATTCTAAAACTTTTTATTCAAAGACCAGTTTAGTACCTTTTGAATATTTTCCTTTGTGCCTTAGGTTCTAGCAATTGCCATTAACAAAATCAGTGTTTAATGGCTTTAAGCTCCTTTAAATGACAAGTTGTAGAAAGAGATAGTACAATATAATGGAAAATAACATGTTCTTTGAAAGAGAGGGAAACAAAGGAAGCAAAGAAGTCTTTGTGCATAGTCCTATACACCATTTTGGTTTTGGAGCTCTCTCCATACCATACAGAAACTACAAGTGTTGCAAAAGAAAATATTTAGTTTACGCAGGTGTGCTTCCCCTGAAATTTATATTCTAATCTGATTTTTAATCTTTGCCAGCTCATTTAATGAAGCAATTAATGAAAGAATTTTAAACCTATAGACTTTTCAATTTCAATTCTTCTACCTACTCAAGTAGATTCTAGTGTGACAGTGAACAGAGAATCCTCACTGGGAAGTCTTCCCACCAAAGAGAAGCTCTCCTGTTGTGCAAGTGGCCATAGCATCTGTCACCTGCTCTGTCCTTTGGAAAGGTGGAATTATTATCCACTTGCAACTTCAAACTATGACAATGTCCAGCAGAGGAGGTGGAACAAAGTAGCACCCACCTTGATGCCTGAACTCTATACAGGCCCAGCAGTGTCCATCCTGATCTAAGATAAACATCAACCTCAGCAAGGTCATGTCTTTAGAAACTGTTCATGCTGTTCAGAGTCTTAATTAACTAAATGCACAGACAGTATTCAGGTTAACACTGTCAGATTTAAGAGGTAAGACATTTTCGGTAGAGACATTGTCTGTAAATTGCTTCTTCCCTTGACTGGATTTGTCCTGAATTTGCTAACCTTATGGTATATTTTCCTGAGAAGAGTACTGAAATGCGGAATAGAATCGTATTTCTCTGCATAGGATTCCTAGCAAGTGTAAGTGAAACATAGGTTTCTTCTACTTGCTAGTAGTATAGCAAGCAGCAGTCAGCTTGGTGTCTCATGTGAACAGGCGCTTCTTTTTGACATAATTGTACATTTCGTGTTGCTTTACATTCTAATCAAAGTTGGGCAAAACTGCAATTATAATCTATGCTTATATTGAAGGAGCAGAGTGATAATAGGGAACAGCAGATCAGTAACACGCATGGTTTGTTGTTCCTTTTAATGGCTTGCAATAAAAGAGGACTAGTCCTATAGACTAACTTGTAAGTTAAACCCAAAATTTGGAAGTGTCCAATGGAAATAGAACAAATTTTGTCACCTGTGAAAGAATATTCAAGTTGACTGGGTTAAGCAGCCTGTCTTTTAAACATTCTGCCACTGTAGATGACTTAATCTGATCCTGACAGTCCTTATAATATCAGATGAGGTGAGTTTTAAAATGAGTTATGTTAAATGCTTGTTTCTCAGCACTGATGAAAATCGGGAAATCAGTTCCCTTCCAGGGAACAGGGAGTGGAAACCAAATCTGTCCTGTTCCTTTGAATGTCACAACAACTGAAGTGTTGTCAGGCTCTGTCCTGTCAGCTTTCCTTCTTACCTCAGAATTCATCCCTTTTTTGTTGCTTGTTTAAATACATTTAAAAGGAGAAGCACAAGGCCACCCATACTCAGTAGTCTCAAATTGAGCACCCAAAGAGCTCCCAACAAAGTAAGGAAAGCTTGTTTCTCACCGTGTCAGGCTGGTAGAGTATCTCATCTGCAAGCCAGTGGTGTCCCTTCTCATTAAGTGCCCTGGTCTCTGGACAATTATGGAAAAGGAGGACACTGTTCCCTTTGTTTCACACAGTGTTTTAAAAAATGTGAGACACATTTAGTTACGCATTGGGTCTGCAGAAAAGATTGTTCTGATGCTTGTGAAGAAAGAAGTTACCTGTACACAGCTTTGATTCAGACACCCAAACTCCAGGAAAGAGTGTGAGATCAGATACAGCATGTAAGAATGTGAAAATGGTTATATTAGGTCGAGAAGTGTAGCGTGGCATTATGTCTTTGACAGTTGTCTCTGCTAGCTGTTGAGGAAAAAGTTAAAAACCAGGGACAAGTGTATAGATAGTTCACAAGGTTACTCTCCCAGCTTCTATGAGTTGGTGTCTCAGTAGCTTCCCAAACCAGGAATGACATCTATGTATTTGATAACCTTTGATGGAATCCTCCTCTTTGACTTTTCTGACAGTTCTTTCCAGGCCATATGAACATTTGTTATCTCCTTTACACTGTGGCAGAGTGTTCTGGAGGCCACCTACACACTGTGGGACAAAGCATGGACATGGGTTTGTTCCACATGTGGCTGTAATAGAAAAATACTATGGGGTATCAACCCTGTTAGTTGGTTATTAGGTGGTCTGTGCTCAGTGTCCAGGATTTTTAGGTTGATGTTGATAATATTTGTATCTGTGGGTTTAATGGTGCATGGACTGTGGTCTTCTGAACCCATTAGAAAAGGCTTGGCACTTCCCTTTGAGGAACTGGGAGCGCTAACCTGAGGACACCATGTGGCTGCTTGGAGCTTGGTTCTAGGTGTTTGAGGTTTGGAGGGATGAAAAAATGTGGAATGAAAGCCCTCCTTTTCCTCTGAGATGGAGAAAGCACCTCCTCCTAGCAGGGTGCCTTAAACAAAGGACACTCTAGGGAAACGTTAATGTAATAGCAGTTCCTATTCCAAGAATGAGCCTGCGAGACAGCCTGGAAGTACTGATCTCCTTGTCTAAATAAATTTTAGTTTAAACATTATCCTTGTTAAATCTAGAGGCATTCTGCTCGGTAATTCTTTAAAATGCTGTGTATCTGGTGCCATATAACTGATGTATTGGGTGATATTTTTGATTCAGTAGGAGACATATTTGAATCAGATGGTGGGTTTGATTTACTGTAGGAGATATCTGTTTTGATAGATGATGCATCTCATTCTGTATTGAATAAGCAGTGATTCAACAGGGATGCGTCTGATTTGGTGAATGAAATATTGTATCTGATTTTGATCAATTTTTCCTGTAATACACACATTTATTTTAATAGTTGATGCATTTATTTTAGCGTGAAGTGTATCAAATTTTTCATGTAATGTTCTTTCTTCTGTTGGTGTGATTTATGGATTTTACAAGCGATAGATATATATTTCAATTAAAAGTAAAACATTCATTACTATCTGCCATGCATTCACAGTATTCTAGAATGTCTCAAATACTGCTCATGTAGGCATTTGTAGTGGTCAGATGTTAAGGCTTCTGTAAGGTGTGAGCAAAAACATTTCTTTGACAAAACTAGCAGTGCATTATTATTTGAAAGTAAAATGTCTTTTTGAAGAGAAACAGAATCTGTTTATGCCTTGCCTAACACAAAGAGCTTCTGTATGTGCCACAGGTATTTGAAAGTATTAATAATACATAGGTACTTCATAATCATTATCAACCAGGGTCTTGTCCCATATGTGCATATTCAACAAGAGTTTTCTATTGGAATAAATAGGTACAGGACTTAGGGCCAAAGATTTTCACTGTTAGGGTATTATTACCCTGGGTTTTTTTATTTTTTGTTTGGTTTTTTTTAGTAACTTTGCTCCTTTCCTATCCAGGAACACAGTGATTTATAGAGCTTGTGATGACCTCTAATCTGTACCTGATCAAGCAGCCACACAATGCAATTTGGTGCATCTTTTCAATAAAGGGCAAACTAAAATAGGTTTTGGCTGGCACCAAATTACACTTATTTTAAGTGTTTAAATTTTACAGTACTAAAGGTCATTTCCCTGGATGCTTCTTATTACATTTAGTGCCATGCTATGAAAACAATCATCTTAGGTTCAGCTCTGCCTGACCTTTTATATGTTACTACTTTTATTTAATATAAAACAATTGCTACAATAAGAAAACTGAGGTAAAAAGATGAAATTTATTAACTACCCTCAGGCTGATACAAGATTATATACAAGCATAGCGGATAGAAATAGAAAGCTGGAACAGGCTTGAAAGAGAGAATCTGAAAATATAACTACTATTAAAACCTGGTGCTACCCAGCAGAGGCACTCCTGTGCCACGTTGTGAGGCTGTGAGATTCAACCTTCCTGTTTTTTTCCCTTACTGTCACAGCAGATGGAGCATTGTGCTAGGACTCTGGAGATCTGAGCTCTACTTGCGCTTCTTGAGAGCCCTTGGCCACAGTGCTTTCTGCCGTAAGTCCCCAATTTGTACAGTGTGGCAGATTAACACTGAGCTCTTTTTGGATCTTCTGATGACAAGAGTCAGGCTTTACTGTTTTAACATAAAATAATTGTCCTAAGTAAGGGAAAATGGGACGAAGAGATCAGGTATATTAATGTTACCTAATTCTGATACATATGTATGTCTATCACTTCAGTTTTTAAGGTGAGAAATATTTTACACATTAAACCTGCAGTGTGAGATACTCTTCACTGCTTCAGAAGGATTGTGAGATCAGACAGCTGCCCTCACCTCAGCTGTGCCTTGCAGGATATGTAAAATAGTGATAAAATGGCTCATCTCCTCTGATACAAGTATAGCTTCAGGTTAAGCCATCTTTGCCTTCTAGGAACTACTTCTGGATTCCCCCAGGAATATTCTGCATCTAAGCCCTGCTCTCTCCTGAGAAAGCTGCCTGCTTTGGAAAAGGGAAGATATAAGTGATGTAAGACAGGCTGTGTGACTTCAGTTCAGGAAAAGTACTACTACTTTATTGTGTATTTTTTCCTTTCGTTTTATGCTTCCTTAGCACATGAATGAAATAGATGCAGGGGCTGGAAGTCATTCCTGATGTCTGTAAGCCCAGCACTGAGGCATGCTGGCTGAAGGTAGGAAGAAGCCTCACTTCCATCCTCAACAAGGTTTCTTCCCAGTTGGAATTTGCTCCCTATAGTGAATGACTTGAGAAAATATCTAAGGCCATGTTCTCCTCCAAGCACTGGGCCCATTTTGGAGAAGTACCTGTGTACAATAGAGAAAATGTCGTATGATAAATAATAATAACAACTATCTCTTCACCTTTTTATCAGAAAGATTGTTCACTTTTGATAGCTTTTTGAGAAAAAAATTCTGTAGTTTTTCAGTGTTTGTGCATCCACAGCTAAGTTTCATTTCCAGCTCTTACGCAACTGTCACCGTGTTCTAGCACTTCAACAGTTGTGAGTTTGGATATTTAAATGCTGCCAAACCATTTAAGATTTTATATTAAATTTTACTAGAAGTTCATAAAAGCTATGAGCATTAGTTTCCGCAAAAGACAAAAAAAACCCCCACCCCACAACCAAAAAAACACCCAAGGGAAAAGCCTACATTTCTAGAGAGACACCCACAGATAAACACCACCACAAGTTTCTAAACTTGTAAAGAGTTATCACTTTAGTTTCTTCTTGTGCAGCTGGGCTATTAAATTACCTGGGTTGTGTAATGGACAATACACAGACTGTTGGGAATTAAGTATAAAAACAAACATGTGGCCTTTTAAATTTTTTTTGACTTGTTACAGTGTGTAACGCTGCATTATGCCATATCACATTGGTATGATAGACAAGTGAAACAAGACAGTTCATGCTAATGAACAGGAAAACACAGCAGTTTGCTAGTTACCAAATTCACTTAGAGTATTTCAGGGTATTTGGAAGTATTACGGGAGAGACAGTTATTGCTGAGAAGACCTGAACTGTAATGAAATTAGGGAAATGAAAACCATATGTTTGCCTCTGTTTTTACCAAAGCATGAAAGGTTCTGTTACTGTAGATCTGTATCTTCTGCCTGCTTTAAAATAAAGGATGTACTGCAAGATCAGTCGACTAGAGTACAGGAAGCATATCTAAATATTAATTGAAAATACATTTAGTCTCAGCATAGTTTGTTTCAGACAGCTATCTGGCGCTATAGTCTTTATACCCAAGGCGCATTTGTGTGTTGTTTATGAATAGAGAGAAGACTAACTGTAAATTTGTCCCAACCCTATCACAATAATAGCACTTTGGAAACCACAAAGGAAAACAAATTTTTAATAGTCCTAAAAATTTCCCTGCTTACTGTTGCCGGTGAGCTTCACTTCATCTGTTTGGCCAAGCATAAATGTACAATACGAACGTGTGCTCGATATTTTACACTTTAACATTTTGTCATTTCTAGATTGTTTCCTCTAACTTTTCAGGTGCAGCCAAATTATGTAGGCCAAGGAGTGTCCACTAGTTTTCATAAAATAGATCTTTGTTGTCTCAAAGTAGAAGCTGTTCCCAAACCGTTCAATATAGCAAGTTCAGCTGGAAGTGCCCTAAGGTCATATCTGTCTCTGCTGTGATCTGCCCTTCGCCCATCAGTTCCTTGAAGTGGAACAGTTTTCACTGTACAGTAGTTGAGCTGGTCAATTCAGGAGAGGGAAGGCAGTCAGCACCAGACAGAAACCAATTTTTACCTCCTATTAAACTCCAAACACAAAAAGCAAGAAGTGCAGACAATCTTGTCGTCTTCCTGTCTCACTGACTTGCTACCCACCTGGCTACCTACAACGGAGTTCAGGACTCCATTCAAACTACTTATTGCCCTGCTGTGTTTTTTATTGTTGAACTTTATGAGGCCTGGGAACACTGCAGAGGATGAGTGAGGGAATTTAAGCGCAGGGAATTAGAAGTTGCCAGTGACTGAAAGGAAGTGGGATGGACAGTTTTCCTCTAAAATTATGGTGGGCACAGCAGGGTGTCTAACAGCCCTAAAAATGATGACACCAAACTATTTTTTTCTTAGGTGAGGACCCAGAAATACTTTCTGGGATTAATAAAGATAGATATAGAAAACATTCTTTAGATCTGCATGAAAATGATCTTTCCAAATGCCATTTCAAAATCCTGTGAGGTACTTGAGATGGGCACAATATTTTCTATAGAGTTCTGAATTGCTTTTAACATAAAAAGGTTGTGATTAACCTCATACATAGAAGGCTATAAAACATGAACAGTGTCATTTTCACTTCTTGAAAATTATTCTGTAGGAGTGTGATAGGGTTTTGGTTTATGCAGTGGATTAAGAAGACTACCCCAATTCCATTATTAAAAATGCCTTTCTTTCTAAGGTCGTTTACTGTTCTTGAAATTGTTTCAAGTATGCAGCTGAGCAATACAATGAATAATGTTTGGGCAGTATAACATATTAGAAAGATTAAGTAAGGTTCCTTAAGATAATTGCCTTGATAATCTGACAAATTTGCAACAAACTTAAAAAAATTTCCTTTACTTCTCACTATATTTTTTTTGAAATGTTGAAAACTCTGCATAATTGGAAAGATCTTTTTTCCTGATTTGGCATAATGGTGTTACTATGTAGTCAAGGCTGCTACGTTCTTTCCGATTATTTTCATGTAGTAAAAATGTATCTTCTGGACCTTCAGGGAACTCAGTCTTTCAATCACTGTTTCTTATTCTTGCTTGCTACTTAATACTTCATACTGGCAGCATTTGAACTTGTCTCTCTTCATTGACTTCAGGGAGCTTCATTTAGACCTTAGATATATTTCTATTACAGCTAGGAACAATTGGCGGCTTTTAGTACTGCAGTTATAATCACTTAGATGGAAAGTGGCGGCTCAAAGCATGTAATACTACCCTCTGTCCTCTTCTACTCCAAGGTGTGGTTGTCTCCTTCTAAACCTACAAGTTTCACTTCAGCTGGACTTCAGCTTCTTGAGTTTACTTTTTACACATGCCAAAACCTGTTCTTATTACCTTATATAAAGGTCTCTCCCTGCAGTTGTTATTCTTGTCATAAAGTACATACTCATTGTTAACCCCATTTCCTAACTGAAGAAAATAAGGCAGAGAGAAGTTAAGAATACCGTTTTCAAATTCAGAAATGCAGCATTTACATGTACACAGTTACTGTAGCTGCACACATATGCTATATATTCTAAAAATCAATTGAGGATATTAGATTCTGTTTCCATGTACATTTGAACATTTGACATATGTATTTGTCTACTGTAAAAGCAGTTGTGCACAGATGGACAGAAACAGTCCCCAGTGAGTTCTACAAGGTCATTCAGCAAATGAATGTCAAACCTGAGCCTGGATACCCAGTCTCTCAGCTGCTGTGCATCTTTTATTAAGTAGAAAATATACTGTTACAAGAAAGTTTCTCTGGGGTTATTTTGCCTGTTGAGTTTAAACAGGTTTTCCAGTCTCTTAGTGCCACTCTTACTATTGTTCTGCTATGAAAAAGCTCGCTATGAACTGTGCAGCAGTGTCATTTCTAAAAGATGGGTATATACAGCAGTAGCACACATACACAATAAAAAACTTATTACTACAACAAAAATGTTGTTTCAGCTCTTTTTCTATGCAGCAGAACAGTGGCACCCAGTGGCCATTCATGCAAAAATACTAGCCAATAAAATTTTACAAACTCGAGTATCAGTGCAAAGAAAAATGAAAAGAAAAAGAAATTAGGACTAATGTGTCATTTGTTCTTGTATGCCTCTAAATATTCCTTAAAAACCTGTAAGCCTCAGGCAAATTTCAAGGACCTTTCATGTTCTCCAATGCATAAATCTGTGTTAACCCCAGAATATATATGTGTGCTTGTAGGTATGCATATAAGAATTCTGTTTGGTTATGTCACTAAAAATAAATTAACTTTTTTTCTTTTTTTAAAAAGAATCTTTTTGCCATTGGTTTTCATTGTGGGGGGCAACAATATCCCTATATTCATGACTTCACTGTATTTGTCATTGTTTATATGTACTACTTTTAAAGCTATAGTATACAATTGTTACAGAGATTCTGAGGAAGATATGAACGTTTTCCAAAAGAAAATAAGACTGCATCTTTTCCCTGTGTTTCAAATGTTTATTGGATTTTATTTAACATGAGTAGAGACGTTTTTGCATAGATTTAATTTCTCTCCAATAATCCCATTTGAAAAACTTTACATGTTAAGTACACGTATCCAGAATGTACATGAGAGGATTATCCATGGACAGTTTAGAAATATTTTCTTCCTGGAGTGTGCAGCTATAGAGAGTTAACCTGCAGAAAAAAAGACTTACTGATTTCGTGTCTTAGGCCAAAGTCTTATCAGATTTTGTCTTCAGAGAATTATTGAAAACCTGTTAAAATCTCAGGCAATCCAGTTTTGTATGAGGCATCCAATTCCCCTTCGTCACTGTGGGTAGTTTCCTCATTACAACGGAATTATGTTTGCATTCATAAGGCTGTATTGCTTTTGATCTCTTTTTTGTAACACAGATGGGATTGTAAAATTTTGGTGCACCTTACTGCATCAATGCTGCAGGTTTGGACTGAAGGATTTGTTGGGTTAGTCTGAAGGGATCGCTTCTTCCTCTTCTCTCATTTCTAGAACGTAATAAAAGTATAACAGATTACTAAGGGAGTATCCTGATCGAAGCTGTCTTTACCCTGTTCAGTTCATTTCTGACCCACCTGACTGTATTGTGTATTTCTCTGAAATAACAAATTGCCTCATTAAGAGGACTAAGTGTTTGCAATTGCCATACTCACCAGTTTCCTGTGAAAAAGAAGGTCACTACCATAGATGCTGACAACTTTCAAAAATTTGAGTGTGCAGGTATGTCTAGCAAGCGGTTACTTGATGCCAAAAATGCAAGAAAGGAGTATAAGGTTAAAGAAGATAATTAGCAAGTCATAGAACTTACTGGCTGAATGGTCTCAGACAAATACTTCATTCACATCCCCCTTTCTCTCCATTAGAGCCATGAATGTTATGGATATGGAAATAGTGTCAAAAGACATAGTTTTGTAATTTCCATGGAGAATTGGTCTTCAGGTGAAATTCTGAATAAATGGATGGTATAGACCTGCCTGATCAGCCCTTCAGTATTGTATTGAAATGAGCCTGGTACTTGGTGGACTAAGCTGGGCAGGGGGACAGACAGGGCTTACAATTAAAGACTTGATTAGTATAAAATTGGACTCTTTCTTTGTAGAGTGAGTTTTCACTCCTGTTGTCTCTCTGTCTGCAATTCCATTTTAGATCAAGGAAGTGTTTTCTGTAAAAAACAATTTTCTTAAGAAAAATCTAGGTTTGAATATTTAACATGCTCCACCAACCCCCCTGTTTTTTATCGGGAAATAACCAACCATCTCATCATACGATCTCTTCCAGTTCGTGGGATTGTTACATGCAGTCAGTGTGAGTAAAAAGTATAAGTAACTTTCACATCTATCTAAAGATTTTGTGCAGTCAGTCTATTTCAGATAATGCATAGGCATGCATTTGGCCCATATTTATAGTCAGAAAACCTAGTGTATCTCTGTTCTATGACCTTAACCTGAAATACATCTTAAGTAAAACATCTAAATTTTACAGCGATAAAAGAATTTCATGCATTAAAGAGAGCGCTATTATTTCTAAGCTATAAAATATTTCTAATTTAAAGAAAGTTTAACAAGCTACGTTCACTTTCTTGCATATTGGAAGCAAAGTCAATTTGATGTTTGAATTGGTAATGGCATCTTAGCTGGAAAACTCCTGTCTTATGCTGAATTATTCTAAATCAGACAATAAAAATGATTTGAAGGAGAACTCAGAAATAAAAAATATAAAGGCCTAAAATAAGGCATATTTAATGTCCCATGAGTCAACAAAATTACTTTGTGGTTTAGATTGATTTCATATTATTAAGAGGACTGTACAACAATCTCCTACAAATCTTTTATTCTGTTGGTAATACCTTTTTCCTAGTACAAACAGAAAATATGCATATAGCAGAGGATGATAATAATTGTGAAATTAAGATCTAAAAACTTGAAAAACTCCAAGTATTCAGGATTTGATTGGAATGTTCAGCTGCCGTGTGAGTAATTGCAGTCGGACATGCCTTCTCTGTGCAGTTTGTTCTTGACTTGGAATTTTTCTTCTTCCCTGAGAACTAAAATAGATTAAAAGTCTGCAGGGTAAAAAAGTGGAATTGTAGTGAAAAGCTTGTAAAGTACGGTGTCACAAGATGGATTAAAAAGCAATGCCACTAATAATCATTTTGCAGATGGGGGAAAGCCAATTTAGACTTCCACCCCTTTGTTGAAAGTGGAGCTCAAGAGCGAAGGTCTGAGAGCTTTCTTGAGATTGGGCAATGTAAACAAAAGACATTGCCTTTGAATCATCTTCTCAAAAGTTTTTCTGGAGGAGTCGTTTTCATACAGATGTGTCGTACTACCAGTGCACTGAATATTGAAGGCTTATGAAATGATTCCAAGGCTTTGGATGGCAAAGTGTAGGAAATCAGAAAGTGAGGAGAGAGGCTGGCATGTTGTGGTATGCACAGCAGTGTTTGTGTATGGGGAAACTGGGAGAAGATTGTGCTTGTCCTTTCAGGAAAGTTGCAGGTAATAGAAGACTTGTTCCTGCAGTAGCCAAGACCCCAGCCAGTGGCAGATGTGCAGTGCAGGGGTACAAAAGAGATGTGAATAACTTTGCAGAGAGTAAAGAAGAGTGGAGCAAGGTCTTGAAGTGAGGACAGTTGGCTGTTGGATCTCCATTGTGAAATGGGGCTGGAAAACCTTGGGCTGAGGACTTCAGCTATAACACCTGCGAGAATATGCTCTGGCAGTTGAGAGGCCAAGAGAATGTAAGCGCAGGAAAGAGAACTGGAGATTATGTGAAGAATAAATTAGAGAATTCAATGTAGAGATAGTAGAGTATAAGCAGGAGTATGAGGAGAACAGAGAGTTAAATGAAAGGGGAATAGTTGAAAGATAGATGAGATGTTTAGCACGTTGACAGAAAAGGGTAGGTATGAAGTCCCTCAGGACTCTAGGATTTGCCTCAGAAGGAGAAGATTGACAGACCTTTAAGAAAGAACCTGAAAGAAGGGCTTGAACTTGTCCTTTGTTTTCTTGGAGGCTGGCTACCTGGGAAGAGGATGGAGTTTTCAGTGTGTCTGGAGAACTGAACTAATTAATGAGGTGAGGCAAAGGTTCAAACGTACTGAATGTACCAAGGAAGATAGAAAGGCCTGAACTCCTGAGAAATCCTAGTCACGCCATCTATAAGGCAGAAGTTCTCTTTAGACTATTACATGACTCTGAGATGCACTGAGCATTTTTTACGAGTACGACTTGATTTCCAAGCCAGAAAAAGAAAATATTATGACCAATAAAAAAAGAAGGTGCAGAAATCATCCTTTTAGTATATATGCTTCAGCAAACAGTGTTTGCACTGTCAGAAACCTCTAAGAAGGAGATGCTTATTTCTCCATACTCCCATCTTAGAGGTCATAACCCATCTTTTCTTTAGCAGCTCACAAATACATTGCACACCCGAGTGGGATCCCTTGTAGGTGATTTAGTAGACTGAGTACCATTGGTCTTCTGTTCTCATTTTTGTGAGCTATAAGCCTTTATCCTCCCTATCCTCCTCAAAAACCTAAAAGATCAAGTGAATTCATCTATGAATCCTTTAGGCCTTTACCTCCCGTGAAGTGTAACAACTAGGCAGTTAACATTTGTAAAGCGTATAATACAAATTTTAAGAACCTTCAGAATGCATACGCAGCTCTGCTGAAGCTGTGTGTATAGAGCTGGACTTTATTTGAAATATTTTTTGTTTGGTGCTTTTTAAAGTTGGCAACAGTACAGCAATCTTATTCAGGCTGCTGGCTCCTCTCCTGTGGCAGCAAGAGAGTAGAAAAAACTGGAGAGGGCAGCAGCAGGAGATTACTTCTGGAAAGTTTATGATTAGACTTAGAATCTGTGTTTAAAAGTACTGGCTTGTGCGAATAAGGTCACTAAAATGAATTGCTCTTTTTTCTTTTTAAGTTAGGCTTTTCCTTTGTTAAGAAAAGAACAGGAAAAAAACCTGCAAGAACAAAGATCCCCAGGTACATTTGTTGGTTGTCAACAGGGATGATGGATCTAAGTATGGCCAGCCACAAGAACTGTCCTCAGACTCACTCTGCGGCTTCCTACTGTGCACCCTGCAGTACTACTGCAAGGGGATACCCACATTTACTATCCCCCTTCTGCCATTAGCACCCCATCCCCCTCTGCAGGATATCTCGGTGCCCAAGTCAGCTGCTTAGCAAGGGCATGGCAGAGCAAGCTGCCCCTGCCCTCTGTAAGAGGTGGGACACCTCCCCATTACACACAGGAGAACTGGAGCAGCCCTGCGCTAGAGCTAACTCCTCTCCTTCAAACAGGCCGTGAACTTATCTGGGTTTGCAGGGAGAATCAATAGATGTCGATGTAAGTTTTTTTCTAAATCCTAAAGGTCAGTCCTGGGCAGCGTAGAACATTATCTTAAGGAAATAGTGAGTGAAAAATTTTCAACTGGAGAGATGATTTACTGACTATATGGCTGTCCAAAAGGTTTGGGGCTTGTATTTTCTTTCATAAGTGAAAGCTGAGAGAGATGCTTATTTACATTTCTGCAAATTAAGAGGACAGTGCCTATACAAGGAGATTATTTTTTTTTCCCCAGATAACTCCGAAGACACAATGTCTGCAGTGACTCAATCTCAGTGCTAAGCCTCTCTGTTGTCATTCACGGCATGTCCAATAAAAGTGATTTCTTGCCTGGCTCCAAGACACTTGATCATTATCATAATTTTTTCCCCCACATCAACCTTTTCCCATCTTATACAAGTCTAAGCTAATTTAGATAAGGTCAAGATCTAGGCGACTCCTTAAAAGTTTTTAACATGGCTTTTCCTTCAGGTCCTTCCATTTCATTCTTGAAACATCTTTTGTAGTATCCCCAAGGCAGAGCTGGAAGAGAAAGTTAGTGGATAATTCAGTAGTTAAGCTATCCTCCAATATTTGATATGCCTCCAAGGCATTAAATTTTCGCTTGTATCTGTTAAATTGCTGGGAGCTTATTTCAGTGGTTAATTATCTTTATGAAATAAGTGGGATTTGCAGTGATGCAGAACTTCGAAAAATTCTCCTCACGTTATCATTCTAAAGGTGGACAAATAGATATTATAGGTTTATCTTCATAGTCTGGAATGTGTATATATGTGTGTGTACATATACATATATGTATACGTGGAATAACAAAACAAATTAAAAGACTATTTAACCATTCTTGTAAATGTAACATGAACTTAAATCATCCCTTCCCCCCATTAGCTATGAATGCAGCAGTCCTCTGAATATTTCTTCTCGTGTTTGGTGTGAAAAGCAAAGCAGGAACAAGATTTTTAAAGGATTTTTTTCCCAAACCATCCCTGCAGACATTTTCTGAAAAGGATAATCCAACTTAAAACACGTTGACTTGCAAATTTGTCATGCCTGTGGCAGACCTGAAGAATGCTACAGCAACTAAAGAGCCACCAGATATAGTTCTTTCCTCCAGCAATATCCTGGGGAGTTTTGTAGAGTTGGTGGTGGGCTTTGTGGACTGTTTTGACTGGCCGGCTAAGTGCAGAGGACAGTACAGGCACAAGGGACAAAAACAACTGTCTACACTTTATGGAATGATGAGGGAGGGAGGGAGGAATTACTAGGCATATTTTTTTTCCTTTAAATCAAAACTTACAAGCGGGATGAGTATTTGTGCATATTCCTATCCTGAGTTCACTGAGATCCCAGCTTTTTTCAGTGGCTCAGCAGAGAAATATTTCTGTGTATTTGTTGTGTTAAATTATTTTTAAATATATCAGTCAGAGTCTCTGAAAAAATCATCTGTTTCTCCAGACTGATTTGAAACCTTTTTGTTGCAATTTCTGATGGTATCTTACAGAAAATGAAAGTATCTTATTCACTCAGCCACTTAGCGTTTTCTGTTCCATTACAAGAATGCTAACATTACTCATATCACCACTGTGATGCAGAGTAAAATCAATATGATTTTAATTACTAGGGGCCTGTGCCTCTGTTATCTAAGACTACCATTGCACATATGGTGGACCTGAGGCAAATATAGGTGTCACTGAATTAAGTTTGGTTTGTGTTTGCAGTGAAGGTTTTCACATCCTAAGAAAGCAAGCCGTACTGTATTCTTAGAGCTCTTTAGAGGCTGCTATATAGATACGTAATGTGATTAATTGATATTTTATTTGAAATGGATCTGCACTGGAAGACTACATTGTAATACATGTGAAGAAGGGGCCAAAAAAGTGAGCATGTGCACTTCTAATTCTGGAATACACTGAGTCATGCCTAGTAGAAGTAACAAACAGCAGGTAGAGCCAGCATCTGAGATTCTTGGGATCAGTGTGCTATTTCTCAAGAAGCAGACTGCATTTTGTTTGTCTGGAACCAGCTTAAATGATGCACTATTTCTTTCCTTTCTGACTCCTTAATTTCTGCAGTAGGGCTGGGCTGGGCTGCGCTGCGCTGCCAAGGTCATCTAACTGAGGAGCAGGGAGCTGTGAGGGTCAGCATTGTTGACGAAAGAATTCTCAGCCTAATGCATACAAGGCAAAGATGGACCACTAATAAGGGCACACAGTATTAGGCTTTCTGTGGCTTTAACTCCACTCCTATAAATTGCAAATTTGAACAATGGCTGAGCAAGCAAGATTATCTTTACTTCAGCTTGTTGGATGATGAGCGTGTAGAGATTCGACTCAGCACATTTGAGAATAGCTGAATTTCTGCTCTTTACCATTCTGTAAATCTGCAGTGTCATACCCTAAATCCAGACTTTGCCAAATGCTTTTCTTTTTAGTTCAAAGAACTACATTGAGTTAATTTGCTTTTCTCATGCTCCTCCTTTTCATGAGCATTCACATGGTTCTGTTCTGCTAGTCAGTTCCTCAGGGGAGAGAGCAGGGAAAGGAATGTGCTTCAAAGTTTTATGAGGGTACACTCACAGAAGCTTAATATTAAATTTAGACTTGAAGATGTGCATGCCAGAATTGCTTTCCTTCATTTCTATTCTACTGTGCAGCTCTCTAACTCTCAACTATTGAACATGCCAAGAAGGTTCGGAATGTGGCATAATTTTTAGGGAAGCTGCTTAAAAAGGCAATATACCTAAGGTTGTAACAAACCGCTCAAGGATATTCTATGAGAAAAAAGAAAATATGTCAGATAAATTATTTGTTGTGAATTGTTTGCCTTTGGCTGCTTACATAACCCCCCCCCCACAACCATGTTTTGCAGTTAGTTCTGAAATTCTTTCTGGTTTTAATTTCAATATTTGTCTTGCAAACTCCTAGGTTTTTTTGTGAACAAACTTGTAAATTCAGCTTCCAAATACAACCTCAACAGTGAAAATTATTTAAGAGTTAAGTTACAATGCTATCTCTTGAAAGGAAAGACCAGTGTTATTTTCATCCTGAGGCTGAAAGTGTCTCTCGAGCAACTGGAAATAGAGTTAAGCTTGCCAAGAGTTCCTTGTGAAGCAGATGGAGAGGCAACTAACAGCCTTGCTGAAATCTTGTTGCCTAAGCCTTCTGAGTATCCGGAGTTCCCAGAGTTACCTGTCAAATTAACTTGATCACTGCAGTATATGAAAGTATTCTTCAGTCTTGTCAATGACTGTAGCAGTTTTGCACCCTTCGCCTTCCCCAAGTTCTGAACAAACAGTTAAACTCTCAATTATTTCTCTTCGTGCTTAAGAGTGATTACAGGTCTTTGGCTGATTCCTGGAGAACTTCGATGGCCATGTGCATCTTCTTTTTCTACAGGCTTTACATTTTTTTTTTACTGATATTCGAAAGACACCCAAGAATGTGATAATTATGTGTCTGCAAACTGTTAACGACTACATAAAATAGTATTATATATGGCTGTGTGCACTGAAGGATAGAAAAGACAAATGTTTGATTGTTGAATGAAACTTGTTTGCAGAATGCAGAGAAAGAAGCATCCATGGACTCTGCTGGCATTCTCAGATGCACAACATGATCCAAAAGCTGATTGTAGGATGATGCTATCAGTCTGTCTTTTCTTGCTGCCTGTGGGTTCTGAATATAAATCACAAACTGCGTATGTTTCAGCTGATCCTCTTTGTTCCCACTGTGACCTTCTAGTAAATGTATTGTTTTTTCATTTATATTTAAGAACAGATGAAAGTATGTTGGGACTTGCTTCCCTATCCACACAAACTAAATCAATATTTCAGACACATTCTGTGGTACCAATTAACTTCTCCCCATCAGAAGTAGTGTCTGTTTTAGAATTTACCACACCAGCCGTTCTGTTTCTTATTCTTGCAAGTGTGCAACCAACAAAAGTGGAATCAAAAGTTTGTTTAATTGACATTTCTTCCTTTTCAGTTGCAAGAAAACTGTGTCTAAACAGAAAGCACACTGTGAAGTGAGTAGATATGTAGGTATAAAGCCATTGATGTTCTTTCTCTGCTTCCACTATATGGTACTGAGTGTTCAGACCTGTGTCTGTGTGTCAGTTTAATTATTAAGAGCTTCTCAGTCCACAAAGCCAAGTTATGCTCTTTGATATGCATGGAACCCCTTCCCTGAAGCAAGAGAAACCATAGCTAGTCAATTGTATGTAATGTGGCCTTCAAGGACTGCAGTGTTCACAAGTGGCCAAGAGTGAAGGTAGCCTATATTTTCAGAGTGGGCAGGGTTTGGGAATCTGTAATGGGTTTACGTGGCAAGGTTTTGGTAGTGGGGGGGCCACAGGGGTGGCTTCTTTAAAAGTTGCTAGAAG
>JAVKLA010000042.1:6838516-6848604 GCA_034782735.1 Sagittarius serpentarius | reverse complement strand
CTTCCTACAACATACAACTCACATCACAGATTATTTTTCCCCCAAGGTTAGATCTCCTTGAGGCACACACTGGGTCTTCCCATCCTTCCGTATTACCCACCAAGTACACCCAGGTCCTTGAGCAAAGACAATCCCACGAATGTGTTTGCCTTTTCCCATGGGAGGAGCAATCCATGCTGCCTTCCCCTGCCACTTCCCCATGTGCACTACAAGGACCTTATCTCCTCCCACAGTATGTGGGCTTTTTGTTTGGGCAGGACCAGGACGGTTAGCAGATCCTCTGGTGTTAATCAGCCAAGTGGCTTCTGCTAAATTTGTATCCCAATGCTTCCATGCCCCATTGCCCAGCGCTCTCCACATGGTCTTTAACAGTCCATTATATCTTTCAATCTTCCCAGAGGCTTGTGGTTGATAGGGGCTGCGATACACCCACTCAATGCCGTGTTTCTTTGCCCAGGAGCTTATGAGGTTATTTCTAAAATGGGTCCCATTGTCTAATTCAATTCTTTCCGGGGTACTGTGTTGCCACAAAATTTGCCTTTCAAGGCCTAAGATGGTGTTTCGTGCAGTGGCATGGTTTACAGGACATGTTTCTAGCCAACCAGTAGTTGCTTCCACCATCGTGAGTATGTAGCACTTGCCTTGACGTGTTCGTGGCAGTGGTCCAATATGGTCAATTTGCCAGGCCTCGCCATATTGAAAACCCAGCCACCACCCTCTGTTCCTTTTGGCTATATTGAACACAGGGAAGCTTCTAGCAACTTTTAAAGAAGCCGCCCCTGTGGCCCCCAGCTACCAAAACCTTGCCACGTAAACCCATTACAGTGTGTTGAGAACTGGCTGGTGTAGTCATCCCCACACTTACCTCACTTTCTTAGGAATTCACTCTGAATGAGATATATCTTCTCATCCAAGATTTCTTAAATACTTGAATCAATCTAAGACTGCGTTTTACAATTAGAAATTATATTTGATTAGCATTGGTTTATATCAACTGATTTTCTCCCACCTGTGGACAAATATCTGGCTGGAGGCCTCGGACGGTGTGTCTGTGCAGTGAAATAAAGCATGAATCATGCTGTACTCAGATTTGCAGTCTTACCTTGGCTGTGGGGATCTAACGTACAAGTAGAGATCTCCAGAGACTTCTTACTCAACAGTTTTGTGGCAGTGGTCTGAATAGATCTCTCTCTCATACACACTTTCTGTGAAATGAGTGAGTTTTTCTAGTATCTAAAATTGATGTCAAGATACATAGTCCCAGGCCAGAGCATTAATAAATATTAGTGTAAATTTAATGTTCTTATTTTAAGGCACATATCTCAGTTAACAACTCAGTAGCTTTGTATGAAGATGTCATATCTTAGGCCCTCATATTGCGTTTGATACTGAGCTTTCTGTGTGTTCAGTAGCTCCTCAGCTTTAGCACAGTGGGTGGAGTTGAAGCAGTGCGACTGTGAGCTCCACGGCACAGCATTCCAACGTTACCTACCTTTCTTCATATCCTGACAGTCTTCTGTCATTGACTTCACGTCTAGGCCATAACATACTGTGATGCTACTGGCTGAACATCTCTTGCTTGCTAGTCTTATGCCAATAGACACATCTGAGGTCAGTGTTCAGAATCATTAAACTACTGGCCTGATATGAAAGCGGAAGTTTCCTGTGTGGAGGATACTCCATTTTATGACATCACAAAATTAAGAATTCTAATATTCAGAATTTATGTCAAGGCACAGACTTCTATGAGAATGCTGACTCTCTGCCTTGTTGCATGACTACTGAGAGCCATTGGACTTCTGAGGTCTCTGGCCTAGTAGTCTTTCATCCTAATTTGGTATTGAGGAGCAAGCCTCTTTTTGTTGTCATTTCCATAGTAACTTTAGGATGCTGGGATGAGATTAAACCACCAGCTTCAGTAAGAGTTACTACTCTGTTTCTCCTGTTACTGTGTATGAGAAGGCAGAAAACTCTGGCTCATCATCTCTGATAAGATGGGTTGGTGACACAGTGTGAGTGCCATGCCAGTCTGTCTTCAGCCCATCCTGCTTGACTTACGTGACAGCGCAAGTGTGTGTGAGGGTACAGTTTCAGCAAAAAATTACTATGTGATGGTACTAGTCTTACATAGTTTCTGGGCTAGAACTGATCTGTGATCACACCGATCTTCTAAAGGAGAAATTACTGAAAAGGAGGATCTTGTATGAACTGCAAGAAAAATTCTGTTTCTTCTTATTTCCATTGACAGCATTGTTACTGAATATGGAAGAACTCTGGTATGTGCACATAGCTCTAAGGTAACTTCATCTTACCAAGAGTGATATAATCTAGTTAGAATAGTTCAGAAGAATATGATACCTTAAATATCACATGTGACAGTGTTCAAGAAATATTGGTAGATCTGAAAGAAGAAATGTTTATTCACTGGAGAGGCCTGAAAAAGGAGGAGGGGCAATCACTGTGAGTAAAAGAGGGAAACCCAGGTACCCTGGTTGCCTTAGAAGTTTGGGAGAAAGCTGAGACTGGGAAGAGGATATAGATCTTTGTGTAGGAAAAGCAAAGGAGAACCGCAGAAAGACAGCATTCTGAAAGCTTATTCCACACAGTAGGATTAGCTCCATGCAGTTCACTGAACAAGAGCCATGCATTGACTGTATGACAAAAGCAGTCTGTGGTTATTCACAGTCTCATGTTTTTTATTCGTTCTTTCTTTTTCTTTTTTTTTTTTAGTACTTTTCCCCCTTCAGTGGCTCACATTATTTTACTTATCATGTGTGTCCTCAGGGATTTTTAAGGAGGATTGAGAGCTGTGTTTGTGTCAGATGGAGCCTGAATGCTAATTACCAGCCTGACAGGGTATAATAACAATACAAGAGCATCAGTGAAGGAAAAAAAATGAACAGAATATACAATTATTTTATAAAAGAGTTTCTTTCCTTGAGGGAAAAATCTGCACATTTACCATCTGTGACAAAGGAGATGTTGAACTGTATAAGTGAATTACCCATAGCTCTGCGTACATGTGTGTATGGAACAGGATGAACTTGAAATGACATTAAGCAATTTTGTTATTGCAAGAAAAGACTAGAAAAGGTACTGAACTGCAAAGCTGCATTTCCCTCTCTTTCAAAAGCCTAATTCAGGTTGATAAATGAAACATGATGTAAAGCAGAAATACTATATAGACTTCTATGGAAATGTTTGTTATACTGCACAGAGCTTTCATTTTTCTTTGTGCCATGTTCTGGATGAAAACTTACAGTATGTTGAAAGAAAAATGTAGAATACCTAAGTTGTGTCGGTATTAATGGTATGTTTAGATGGAGTTTATTTGTGTACAACAAAGGACATTTTAGTAATAATAAGGAATGGCTCCCAGCAACAAAACCCTCCTACTCTAAAATAAGTGTATTATTTAAAGTTCTTCTCTCAACTAACTTGATAATATGTACTGCTTTCTGGTTTTCAATCTGGTTTTCAATCTGGTTTTCAGTTTTCACTTAAGTAGCATCAGAAAATTAGGCCATATGACATTGCACAAATTAAATTCTGAATTTCCTCAGTTAACTTTTTCACGTGCAAGAGAAAGCTACTTACCTTTGTACCCCTTGTATATTTGATCAGAAATAGTCCTTCACAAAACTCAAGTCCTGTATAATAATGTGTTATCAAATGTCAGCTGAATCTAGACCTTTCACATGTGACGTTCTTCAGCTTGCAAAGAAGATAATACAGTATGTTTGATGTCTAAATTGAATTTTAGGAGCTAGAACACAGAAATACCTGGTGCAGGTTATGGAAAGCAGCAAAGGTTAGGCTCTGTGGTGGATGAGAAAAGAGTAACTTTCCTCAGGAGGTTTCCAGTGGGGAACCTGACCTACAGTGCATTTCTGTTACCTTTCCTCTTCCTGATGTTCTCAGGCCATAGCTAACAGCAGAATCATGACTGTAGTGCTAAATACTGATTTGTAATCAAAGTAGATGAAGCAGCCAAAAAGGAGTCTTAATTTCAGAAGAAACCTGGAATACAGAGAAAAGAATTGAAGAAGACGGTGTAGTCTAACTATCAGTCCTGTGAACAGCAGTTCACAGTGCAAGAGTTGTAGACAACCATATACAAGAAGTGACAGACGGAATTTCTGTGGATCAAGAAAGGAGTGTGTGTACACAGCAGACTCAAGTACATCGATAACATCTACGTATTATATATAGATAGAAATATATAAAATAACGTATATGCATTCACTTGAGTTACTGTGTTATTTTCTGTTCTTCCTCAAGAAGGACATCATCAGAATTTTCCAGTATTCCTTGGAATAATTTAGGCAGCTTGCAGACCTGAACCTTTAACAAGAGCCTAGATCATTACAAGAATAGGAAAATGCTGTTATCGCCAGTTCACCACGAGGCGGTGTCCGTGCAAAAATACTTTGATTCTAACTGTAAGGAGCACCCTTTTGCATAGAACATGGGGGTCAGTTGTAAAGTGCTTGGCATTACACAGCTTTCATTTGGCCAATGGTTAGTTTTCCTCTCCTCACATAGGTGTTTATAAGTGAGTTTTCTATGTACATTACTAAACCAGTGAGAATTGTAACTGAGTTAAAGAATAACAACCATGAATGGCCAGTACATGGAGACAAAGCTGTCATGATACTAAACTACTGTATTCTTATTGCCATATTGAAGGAACATTATATGATACCACTAGAAAGGCCAGTTGGTAAAAGCCACAGAAGTTTAATGTGTGTCATCAGTCATCAGTAACTATTTGAATACCAACTCAAATGTTTTAATAATGTGTGTCAAATATTTTAATAATGTAGTATTTTAATCTGTAGCCTATTTTGTAGTGTGTATTTCCTTGCAGTTTGTCATCAGGGAAAATAGAAGGTATGTTATTTGTCTTCCTACATTTCATTCTGCAGTCAAAGTTTGACAGTAACAGTATTTGCACAATTTAAATGCTAAAAATGTAAATAATATATGTGCTTCGTGCATCTGTGGCAAATATGTGACCAGCTGGCATACCATGAACGAAATACTTCAAATATTTTTGCCTAGAAAGGACAGGCATTACACAGGCTACATACCCAGTTGTACAGACAACTGGTGAAATCTTGACTCTCTAAGTAGATGGAGAAATTCTTGTTGGCTGCACTGAATGCCTTCTTTTACCCAATTATTTTAGAAATGCACATAACCAGATTCCTTCTTTATCATGGGACAAACGAATCTCTGCATTGTAGCATCAAGCTTCAGCAGTTAAATCCGTCTTACACCGTAACTTTTCCCTCCTTTTCTGTTTTTTAAAAAATCATCCTTTCTAAATTGTAACTTCAGTTCATTGCTATTTTTCCCTTTCTAGGGGAAACAAAGAACTATTTTTAACATTGCTCTTTCAAAAAATAGACAACTTTTCAAATAGATATGCTCATATAATTAGAAAGCTGTTTTTCCTGAGCTTTATTAGGCAGTTTTATGTGTTCTAAAAAAATGTATATTTTGTTCAGGTTGTGACATGAGCTATATATGAGCATAGCAATTTGCAGGGTTTTTTGATCATTGTGTGGACCAAATTAGAGCAAAGTGCTAAGAACTCCATGCCTATACAAAGTTATTTGCAGCTAAATGTGACAAAATGCTAATGCCGTGAGCCAGACTGTATATTAGTAACAAATACAAGCCATCCAGACAACAGTCAGCAAAGACAGAATTTTGCCATGTTTCATATAGTTGCTTTCTGGTAGTTAAGAAGTTAGAAGGATGATACCAGTTGGACTAAGTGGATAGTTAATCTGATCAGTACTCAAAACCCCAAGCCTGTATCAGCTTGAAATATATGTGATTTTTCAAAGTTGCTGTCACTGTATCTTTGACAAAAACAGCAACTCCTTTGTACTTCCCAGCATAGCAACACGTTACAGCAGTGTAGGCTCTTCCTCTGCTATTATGATTCCATTGAAATCAGCATTAATTTCAGAAATAAAAGAGTAGATTGTAAATTCTGGCAGATTCCTTCAATGTAGAAGGTAGTTATCAAAATATTGCCCTGACAAGCAAAATGGCTGAGCCTAGGCAAGGGCAGCCAGTTCTCTGTGTGAGCTTCCCAAGGGAAATGCCACTTTTTCCAGTTTTAGGTGCTCGTGCAATTTGGAGAATCTAAGCTATCAAAACAGGTACCTTATCTCAAACATACAAAGTTGACAATTGGCCATACTTTTTACAAGCAAATGTTTGGGCTTCAGCTTTCAAATTACTTCATTATTTTTCTATTACAGATGACCTTGTGGATTTCCTGCCAAATGCCTGTTAGTAAGAAGCTTTTGCACAAAGATGCTTGCTCTTGATGGGAAAAAAAAATCATTTAAAAGTGTCCTCTATTTGAAGATGTGATCATCAGCAAGCACATAACTGATTATGGACAACATTGTGAGGGTCTGTAATGTTTGGGATTGGCTCTTGCTGAAAGGGACAGGTGTACCACATTCAGTATTATCCACTAACTGGAAATGACAATTGGTGTAACATCTACTCAGTGCCAAAATGCAACACCCCACCTGCATTTGTTGCAAAACTACACTGAACAACTCAGAAGAAAGTTACTGTCTTCATCTTCCCCGACTTTTATAGAGTTCCAAAGCAAAAGGGCGGGGGGTGGGGGGGAGGTCTTCCTGAAGGTTTGTGTTCAATCTTTTTTCTCGTTTGTCAGCATTTTTGTAGATGAAGGAGAGAACCCCTCCAAAAGTACAAATAATAATATTAGCAATAGAATTAGTAATAAAAACAAACCCCATTTTCTAGTATTCCAAATTTAATTTTAAAAGTTTTCCATAAATTAAAGACAAGATATTCTTTCATCCTCAGCAAATTTAACTATCTCATGCTTTTTTTGCTATCTTATGTTTAATATGCACATAAATAAAATGTAAAGAAAATTATTTAGTTTACTAAATCATGCAGTATAAGTTAACAAATGTCATAATGGAAGTTGTTCATGCAAGTTAAGTTCATCTGTCCTGTACTTCCGTGTTTATACAACCTTTAATTGCATAACAAATACGACTGTAATGTATTATTAATAAATCAAAATTACATAACAGCGTCCTATTTTCCACATGACACTGTCTTTTTCCTTGACAACACAGAGCATAACTAAAGTAATAATTATATGCAGCATTGTAGATCTTAAATTAAAGCAATCTTTGATATCTGAAATAAGATATCTAAATTTAAACTTGAGATAGTATTTTATGAAACACACTATGTACCCACCCTGAAGTTTGGAACTGGTCTCACTCGCTTATGGCTGTGCAAGTGTGCCTCAGACTTATGCCAAAGTTTTAGATTTAAAGAGTTTTACCTAATTAAATGTTAGGATTACTCTTTAATTTCTTATTTTAAAACCAGTGGCACTTAGCAGCACCCCAAATTTCATGTCCCCATCATATTGTGTCTGACAAAGAACATAATGAAACACATCCTTGTGTGGCAGAGCTTAAGCTGTATGGCAGTGGAGCTGCTGGGGTTGGGCATGTGGCAATGGTTATGCATGTGTGTAGTCTGACTCATTCTCAAATAATCTGTCTACTCTGTGTAGATAAAAGATCCTGTGACACATTTTGTAAGGGTAGTGGTTTGCTGTGCTCCGTATTGGCTGGCATGTTCACAAACACCTCAGGGGGCTGTTACAGTCTAATATTGTTAAAAGCTTCAAAACCTCGCAAGCGTAACTCCTGCTGGCGCCGCAGGGAGTTCTTCATGCCCAGCACTTGCAGGAACATACCCATGAATGTAGAGCATTTTAGGATTCTCTGGGAAGAAACCATAACCCTCACAAGAGAAATGCCTTTTCCATTACTGCAATATTCCAAAAAATCTGTGTATGGTTACAGTTTACGAAATATTGCAGGGGAAATATAAATGGAAAACTATTTTTCCTTCATTTTGTTTAGATTAGCTATACAATTAATAAGCAAAATGTTTTCTGATCTTAGGCAGATCCTGTTAGCATGTGCAACAGCAGGCAAAATGCCTAAGCTGATGATGTAATGCTGAAGTAGATGACTGAGCTGGAGGCTGGTTGTGCTTTCTTAGCACGAGGGAGGCAACTTGTCATTCTCCTCCCTTCCCAGAAGAACAGCAGGTACTGTGCTTCACAGCATGAAACTTTCCAGTCCAGATGCTGGTTAGTGGCCAGAGAATAACAGCACACCTAAGGCAAGCAAAGAGAGTCTTGATCCTCATTTGTCTGAGTGCTGAGCATACCCCCCTTAGCAGAGCATCCTATGCAAAGGTCTGTGGACAGTGCAGAAACTAATAAAAGAAGCAGAGCCATCCTGAGTGAGCACACTTACCGTGTGTGATACCCACATACTCTCCTCTTGTGTTATCAAACAGCCTGTCGCACTAGTTGAGGCAAGCCAGTTTGCCTTCTGGTACAGCAGCAGCCTCACCTGTAAAATGTTTGGATAATATTTACCTTCTCCACAAGGCTGTTCTGAGAGTTAACCATGCTTTTAAGAAACACTTTGGGAGTTTGAGATTCCTACTAGCAGTATCTATAATCCGCAAAATAATATAGCAGTGGAAGCTCATTTGGTATTTTTTCCTCATTTATATTTCATTGCCATTTCTGTTTTTCAACTGATAAATGACTTCCAAACTTACTAACATAAATCCCTGCAAATATGTGCCATTTATGGTCTTAAATGCATGCGAAGCTTTGTCATCCCAATGATAAATACCACACTTGAAAAGGGAGCATCCCAATCACATTTGACCTGTTACATAGATAAAGTCAATAGCGTCTGCAATTACTCTGCGATCCAACAATTCAAGCCAATCTGTTTTTAAAGACAAATCATGCATAAACTCAAGCTAAGTAGTGGTCTCCTATGATTCTGATTCATGCTGTGATGACAAACCCTCATAAAAGCAGATAAGCTGTATCAAGAACTAATTAAGAACAGAGTGCTTTATGCCTCCTTTGCATGAAATTAACAGCATTCTGGGAAGAACTAAAGCAACAAAATCCAGTGTATTTTTTCTTATTCATACATAGGACTTTAAAACATGTCTCAGATTTTTCTGAAGCTTCAGTTACTGTATGTATCTTTGGGAAGTTAATGCCAAAAAATGAGCCATAGGCAGCAGGAAAAGATTCCTTATTTCACCAGGTATTTTGGTCTTGTTAATTCAGGGTGGGATTATTTAGAAAAATAAACCTAAATTATTCCTTATGGAATTAAGACTAAAGTTCTTGGCTTCCCTTAGTAACACGCTTATTTCACTTTATTGATTTTTCAGTAGAGACATCTTGTTCATTCTTTGGGGAAGAATATAGTACCTGATCGATTAATCGAGTAACCTTGAGCTTTGCAAACCAAGAAAAAGAGATTGGAAAATAACTTTCTATTAACTTGCTGCTTGATACCTCTACTGGTTTAGGCTTTGTCCCAAGTATATATGGCCCTAGCACTCCTCCATGTCATTTGTTGGTGAAGTGCTTTAGAAACACGGTATGATACCTAGAATGAAAATTTGCATAGTGCTGGTAGATAACACTGATTTGAACAAGTTGAATGTGCCTCAATATTTGAGCACTTTCTCCTATACACTTGATTAACAACAGAAGAACTATCTTCCATATATATGTATGTATTCCTTAGGATATTACCAAGTAAGTTATCAGAAGATGCTGGAAAAGTGTACAAAATCTGTGTTTAAAATTAATTTTGATCAGAATCAAACCTCTGTCTAATTAACATAATTATCTACATTGTATGATAGTGCATTTTAATCTTTTGTGAAGTGAAGGTAAAATAATAACAGTGGGTTTACCATTTCTGGAACTCACAATCTGAAGATCACAAAACACTTTCCAAACCTTAGGCTTAATAATACCCTCATGTATTAATGTTATGCCTGTGTACAGAAATGAAAGAAAAGGCAAATGAACTGAGTATTGCTTGGGTGCGTTTGTATCCAGAGTAAGGTTTCAAGAAAGCAGCTTGTGACGGGTTGACCCTGGCTGGACGCCAGGTACCCACCAAAGCCGCTCTCTCACTCCCCCTCCTTAATTAAAC
>JAVKLA010000042.1:6792388-6832868 GCA_034782735.1 Sagittarius serpentarius | reverse complement strand
AGCTGCACTTGTTTTTCTATTTTTAGAAAATGCTTCATAGTCTTGGTAGAAATTATGTTCTTAAAATCATTGTGACTTTGAATGTTGTCCTGGTTTCAGCTGGGATAGAGTTAATTTTATTTTTAGTAGATGGTACAGTGTGTTTTGGATTTAGTGTGAGAATAATGTTGATAAAGCAGCGACGTTTTAGTTGTTGCTAAGTAGCACTTATCCTAAGTTAAGAATTTTTCAGTTTCCCATGCTTTGCCAGAGATGAGGTGCACAAGAAGCTGGGAGGGGGCACAGCCAGGACGGCTGACCCGAACTAGCCAAAGGGATATTCCATACCATAGGATGTCATATTTAGTATATAAACTGGGGGGGAGTTGGCTGGGAGGTGCGGGTTGCTGCTCGGGCATCGGTCAGCAGGTGGTGAGCAATTGCATTGTGCATCACTTGTCTTTTCTTGTTTTGTTTTATTTTGTTTTATTTTATTCAATTCATTTTTGTTACTGTTGTAGTTATTATTATTATCTTTTTAAATTATTGTTGTTAGTATTACATTTTATTTTACTTTAGTTATTAAATTGTTCTTATCTCAACCCGCAAGAGTTGCTTTTTTTTTTCTGATTCTCCTCCCCATCCCACTGGGAGCTGGGGAGTGGGCGAGCGGCTGCGTGGTGCCTAGTTGTTTGCTGGGGTTAAACCACAACAAATGTTCAGTTCAAGCAAAGAAAGCTAGTCTGGCTGAGTTTGAAAAAGATGACCACAAACCTCCTATTCCTAACTAGTAAATGCGTACCTTCATCACTGATAGGGATTTCCTTACTTCGGTCTTAATGACTTTAGTTATACCAAATGGGAGTAAGGATCTGCATTTGAACAGATCCTTACCAGTAAAACTTTCCTCATGTAAATCTACCCTTAACCAGTTCTGAGTGTGATCACTAATCCAGAGTTTATGGCAATCATCTGAAATCACTGCGACTGTATAAATCATATATTATCTTTGTTCTACTGATGTAGTTTCTTTGTGGAGACTGTATCCACATGGTGGCGGATAGCGGTAGAAATACTGTTCTGATCACAGTGCTTTATTCTGCCGCCAGCATCACAAGAGGAGGATTTTTAATTTCTCCACTTTGACCTTCTGAAATTCCTCTTTTCCCTCTAGTGTGATTTTTGAAGAAAAATGTAGCACCTCAGGTGAGCCTGTACTAAATCTCATATTGCTGCCTCATCTGGGAAAGACATCTTAGTTTCCCAGGGCCAGTGGAAGCAAGGAAAAGGGCAAGCCTATCGCAGACATCCCACAGGAAAAAGAAAAAAAAGACTTATGTGGACATTGGAAAGGTGATGTGCGAGCTGGGGCTAACATGCAGGAGCAGAAATGCTGGTAGAGGAGTTGGCTTGTGGCTATCTTCTGAGAAGCAATGTGGCAAACAAAGCGTGGATTTACCTTCTCTATCTGCATCTAAAAAACTATGTGCTGCATGGGTAACTTAGAGCAGAACTAAAACAAAGCCTAGCTAGAGGAAGGAAAGCCAGAAGTTCACGCTAACATAAAGCAAAACTGTGCTTCTGAGGATGTTGGGGTTTGGTCTATTCCACAGGGACACTATTTTTTTAAGAACAAGCTAAATCTGGTGCAGGCAAGAAGAAAAAGACACAGGAGAGAGTGGTGTTCAGATAGGTGTATCAGCGAACACTTCTTTCTGTTTGCTCTGTGAAACCGTCCAACTTGTCTCCAGGTGAAACCTGTAGGTGTATACAGGTCTCCACCCTGTGTATATTTCTGAGTTTGTTTGTTTTCATTTGGGACTAGTTTAACTCTGGTCCCATGCATTGGAAGCCCAGTTGCAGCTGGAGTGCATTTTCCAGTTCATGCTCTGAGATGGTGCTGTGGCACAACCAGAGCTCAGTCAGTGGGGAGAATTGGAAGACTGACTTAAAAAGTCCATTTCCGATCCAAACTAAAGTACTAGTGTTGATGCTCCCATAGAAGATTGAGAAAGAGGACCCTCCAGGGACTATTTCAAACAGAGCTCCTTAAATAGATTCATATATGAAGGCTGGGAGAGGAGAGCGAGGCGTGGAGAGAAGAAACAGAGCACTTCACACAGGAGACTGGCGACACAGTTGAATTCCAGTAGCCATCTTCAGGATTTACTTGTTCGAGTATTTGCTTTAAACCATTTGTATGATTAAAACAAAAGTTTGTCTTAATTTCTGTCAGATGAAAAATTCCTAGGGAACCAGCAAAGAAAGAGCTTAGTTTGTCAAGTGGATTTTCTTTTAAAAATAGAAACATTGTCATTGCTATCTTTCTTCTTAAAAACCTCAGAAATTTTAATGAGTATACGAATTAGTAGAGTGAAAAAAGCTGTTAACATTCTTGTCTCATGACTTAATTTGAAAAGTTCTTTCGCTTTCTTTAAAGTTAAATTTAAGAAAACAGAGCATTAATATGTTAATTAATAAGAAATTCAATAGAGATCTAGAAAGTAAGTAGTTAGACTTCTTTTTTCTTTAGTAACTCTGCGAAGCTCATTAAATGTTTCTTGGAACACATATGCATAGGAAAGAAGTACAGAGAAATCTTCTTAAGATGAGCTTGTGAAGAAACCTCCTGTCTTAAGAGACACTGGTATTCTCAAATGTATTGAGTCTGCTCTTAGAAAATCACATTAATTAAACGAGTGATTTTGTTTAGTCCTTTGAGCAAATACTTGAGACAGTTCTCTTTGGGTCCTAGAGCTGAGCAAAATATTGACTTTTAGATCAGTGGCTGAACTGAAAAATACTTTTAAATAAGTATGTATTAATCCAAGACTTTTAATTTGCTTTTTAATCTTTTTTTTCTGCGTCAAAATAAGATTGCTCAAAAGTGGGCTTGAAATTGCTCATATGGAGATAATTTTATTGATTGAATAAAACCTTCATTTTCTTCTCTTCAGTTTTTTAAATTAAATAAAATTAATCTTGTAAAAAGTTTCAGAGCCAAGCTTTGAAACATTATTAATTTTGAAATATATTTCCAAATGCTCCACTTTTATTTCCTGTTTCCTCTCCAGAAGGGAAGTATTTCTGGATTTCAGCACAGACTTCAAAGTCTGCATCAAGATGAGGCTCCATTTTTTTGTGTGACAAACTCTTGACCAAAAAATCAGCCTCCTTGATTCTGTGCCAAAGAATAGTTGTGTTCTTGTTCAGAGTGTCAGGATTCAGTGTCTTCTTGCTTTCCCTGTGACTCCTATAAATACATGAATCAGCTGTAGGGCATAACACAGCTTTGATACTGTAATGGTGGTGTAATTTTTGTGCATCTCTTCTCTGCCTTTATAATTTTCTGTGATCAAATCTGACTGTACACATTCAGTCTCAAAAGAATAGTTCTTCCTGCTTCTCAGTCTCAATGTGTAGCAACAGCTGGATTCAGATGGGGTCCCAGAGTGACCCCAGTCTTTTTCATCCTCTCTGATAACCATTTGGGCTAACATTTTAGTCTATACCATATGCTGAAACCAGGCCATTATCACAGCCATAGTTGGAACTTGGGTTGGTATCTTATTTCCAACCCACCTCCATGTTGCATGAGCAGAAGGAGCCATTCTATTACTAGCTCTGTTGCCCACAGTATTAGCTGGAAAATCCTGTCTTCTGAAAACACACTTTTGTTGCAAAAGCAAGTGCAAGGCGCCAGCCCTTGACACCAATCATGACAGTGGAGGCTTTTAGAGAGGACTTATGAATTGTTCAGACCTCTTTTGCTAGCAATTACTGGTAACGTGAATTATTTCACTGTGGTTATGAATGTATAACTTTGCGAAGAATCTGATGTTAAAAGCTCCTTTAGGTCATTGCAGTCACTTTGGGCACGCTGAACTCACCGTTATATAAGCAGACACAAAAGAAGTGCAGGCTCCCTGTGGTGCTCTGTCGTCCTTGTCTGCCATCTGTGAAGTATGCGAAAGGTTTGCCTGTTTCATGAAGAGAGGCTGAGCAAGCTGTCCAAGAGCCTGAAATTACCACGTGCTAAATGGGAAAAATATATTAAAAGCATTAACACTGTATTACCTGCCTCCCCTCTATCCACTCAGAACATAGATGATGTTTGCTGTATTTATGTAATCCCTCACAGGTATTTATTGACACTAGAAAATGTTTAAATGAAACGTTTCAGTGCAGACTGACAAGGTTTCAATTTATGAAGAGCACAAGAAGATAGGCTGCACTTCAGTGTTTACCCAAACCTACTATTGTATAAATCTCTCTCTCTTCGGGGGATGAATAGGGCTGAGGACAAGTCTGAATCTTGTTTGGCTCACTAGTGGTAGCTGAGAAAAATGGAATTACTTGGGAGAAACCTGTCTGGTACTGCATGGGAGTCCCAAATTAGACTGTGCAGAGAACACAAGAAAAAGACGTAAAAAATGGGGATGCAGGGGGAAAATAAACCTGTCCTTCACCACCAGTGGATGACATACCGGTCAAATACTGGCATCAGGCTCAGTGATTTGAAATTATTCTTTCAGCAGACAGGAGAAAATAGCAGAAAAGAGACCGCTGTTTCTGAACTGTCTTCTGTCATTCACTGCCACATCCCCTTAAATAACTGTTTTTATTTTTAAGGGAGAAATTAAAAAAAATACAAATAAAACAATACTCAAATGTATTCAATAATAATCAGATATATTAACTGAGTTCTGACTACTCAGCTGAATTAGAAATATAAGGCTAGAAAGTGATTGTCATTTCATTTTAACTTGAAGAAAGTCCCTCCTAAATTTTCTGCAAAGTTTTGGTCCAAACGAAAAAACATTGGTTGGTTGTTTTGCAACCTTACTCATCAGTGGTTTGAATTCACTTCCTCATTACAAGGCTGTATTAGCTTTAATAAGCTTTTTGCTTATTTGCCCAGATTGTGTTCCTACATGTCAATGTTGTTTCCTGTTGCTTCTGTGCACTGATCCTCTCTGTTGTACTTCTAATCGCCTTCTTATTGAGTTTTTACCTTTCTCTCCTACGCCTTTATTGTACAGTACAGTTTCTGTTCCCTTTTTATTATTTTAATAATAGTCAAGTTTATTTAAGATTGAATTTTTCCTGCTGGGGTATAGGTGATCAGAACTGTGCAGAGTAATTCAGATGACATCCCGTGAGTGCCTTGCTCTATCCCTGCTGGAAATACCTTTTAAAAATCAAATTTCTTGTTGCAGCCACCTTATTCATAGTACCTCATGATTAGCCAAGACACCTATATCTTATATTGCTAACCTCTTTCTTTAATGAAAAATCTACATGGATAGAATATTCTTTAAATTAATATTTAGAAAATGTCTATTACTGTTGTCAGTTCTGTCACACTGGAACAGAGATCTTATTGTCTACATAAGATTGTCTGTTAGCACACTTTGCTTAAAGTATTTGGTATTCATCTTTGCTCATTTCCTGTTTCTAACGTTGGCAATTCTGTCAAGTACCATGTCACAGTCAGTCAAACTTTCTTGACTTTCACCATTAACAGTTTCTGTAGTCATGTACAATTCACACAAACTGCTCATTATTGAGAGCGTAATTAGCCATCTTTATCGGGTAGGACACTGCATGACACACAGGAGATTAACAAATAGTGAATGATGAATAGTTGAAGCAAAACCTCAAAGTAGTATGGCAGGATAAATGAATGCTTCATTGGCTATGTCCTATGCTGAGTACTTGTCTTGCTAGGACAGTCAGAAGAGAAATAACATCGTGTTTTGTGAGTTTGGATTAATTATTTCAGGAGGTGAGACTGTTTCAACTTTACAGTAAAAGCTTAAAATTTGATTTATGTCACCCTTCCATCAGTCATATTTTCTGTAACCTTACGGATATCAGCAAAGCTATTTCGGGTTTATTCTACTGTAAATGGTGCCAGCATCATGTTCTTAGCTTGAAATACAGAATTTTTATGAACTTCACAAATTAGTGTTTCTGGTCTGGGATGGAACTGTGATGTAGCTTGCAAATACAAATGTCTGACAAATCAAGATCTCAAAAAGTAATGAATTTTGCTGGCAGAGTTTTTGTCTTTTGTTCTCCCAAAGGGGTGATTAGTGTAACATGCGAAATGTTTCCAATTAAACTCAGAAAAAAGAAAAATGCCAGCTTTTCGTAGAAGCTTTCTCCTGAGGACTCAGACCAATTCCAAGATTTACTAAGGTTTAGAAATACTTCATTTGTATCTGGTGGCTCAATAAATTCACAGTGAAACCACCTGTGAGCAAGCACAGAGCTTGAATCTAAAGAACTCTAAAAACTACGTAAAAACACAGGCTGGTCTCAGCTTGGCTACATCCTGATCTGTACCTGCCTTGGTCTCATGTGCTGCTTTTCATTTCCATCTGGTTGAACACCTATGGTACAAGGTGAAGCAACATTCTGAACCCCGGTATCCGAGAATGCTGCAAAGGCGGTTGTCATGCCCCATCTGTGGTAAAGAATTACTGGGTTTTATTTTGAAGACTGAACAAGAATGGGAAAAAAATTATCCTCATGCTTTGTGTGTGATCTTCCAGTGGGACGGTCCAGACTTGCAGCTTTGCCCATGTCTAAAGCAAACCAACTGACATTTTGCTATTCTTGCTGTCTTCTGTTTTGCGACCATGGTTTCATTCAAATTAACATCTTCTGAAGGGGATAGACAATTCACGTAAATTTCATAAAGCCAAGGAAACTGTTCATACAAAATTCCTGTGAACTAAATCTGGTATTTTACACATAAGCACTAGAAATATGTTTTGTACCGTCATCAGTGAACTGTTAGCTGGCAGATGTATTTTCCTCCCTCCTCAAATTTCGGAACTGGTAATACATATAGAATATGGTGTGAGGACCATCGGCAATCCATGCCTAAGTGACCTACCTATCAATTCACTTCCTTTAATAGTACATGGAAAAAGTAAAAATCCTTTCAACCTTGTCTGGCTTACATCAGAAAGCTGTACTGTATAGATGAAATCTTTCCTGTGTGAGCCTATCCTTATTCAATATAAATGTTAAATAGCACTATTAGGTAAGGCTAATATGTTGTACTAGCTGTATTTAAATATTTATTTTTGACAACAGATGAAGAAAACTTAACAAAAAATAAACTTGAGCTTTTAAAAACACAGCACCCAGACAGATTTTCAGAAGTATGAAACAGTAAAAAATCTGTTTCTTTGGATGCAGTGTTACATCATGCTGCGTTGCGTTCTTGTTGTGGTTTCAGCCCAGCTGGTGACACAGCAATGTGAGGCTGCTCCCTCACTCCTCCCCCCCTGCCCCGGTGGGATGGGGAGGAGAAAATATGGTGAAAAGCTCATGGGTCAATACAGGGATAGGGAGGGATCACTGACCACTTATGGTCATGGGCAAAAAAACAGACTCGACTTGGGGAAAAAAACAAAATCAATTTAATTTGTTACCCATCAAATCAGAGCACGATAATGAGAAGTACAAACCAAATCTCAAAATACCTTCCTCCCACCTCTCCCTTCTTTACAGGCTCAACTCCACTCCCCATTTTGTCCATCTCCTCCCCTCCAGCAGCACAGGGGGACAGGGAACGGGGCTTGCGGTCAGCTCATCACACATTGTCTCTGCTGCTCCTTCCTCCTCAGGGGCAGGACTCCTCACACTCTTCCCCTGCTCCAGCGTGGGGTCCCTGCCACGGGAGACCACAAACTTCCCCCGCAGGAGACAGCTCTCTGTGAACTTCTGCGATGTGGGGCCCTCCCACGGGCTGCAGTCCCTCAGGTGCAGACTGTCCAGCGGGATCACAACTCCTGCCAGCAAACCTGCTCCGGCCTGGGCTCCTCTCTCCCCAGGGCCACAGGTCCTGCCAGGAGCCTGCTCCAGCATGGGCTTCCCACGGGGTCACAGCCTCCTTTGGGTATCCCCCTGCTCCGGCGTGGGGTCCTCCCCAGGCTGCAGGTGGAGATCTGCTCCAGCGTGGGCCTCCCTGGGCTGCAGGGGCACAGCCTGCCGTCTCACCAGGGGCTGCAGGGCCATCCCCTCCTCCAGCCCACCTCATTCCCCTCCTTCCTCACTGACCTTGGTGTCTACATAGGTATTTCTCTCACATTCCACTTGCTTCTCCACTGCAGGTTCCCCTTCTTAAATCTGTTATCCCAGAGGCGCTACCACCGTCGCTGTTGAGCTCAGCCTTGGCCAGCGGTGGGTCGGACTTGGAGCCAGGGAAGCTTCTGGCAGCTTCTCACATGAGCCACCCCTGTAGCCCGCCCTCCCGCCCCACTACCAAAACCCCGCCACACAAACCCAAACCAGTTCTGTATAGAAGAGATGGTTACTGTATAACCCAATGCCATAGAATATTACATATCCTATATTTAGGGGGAAAAAGTTTCCATGTTTAGTAGCTCTTTTTCCGCCTGTAAATATATCACAGTAAACATTTATGACTACATTTCAAAGTGTGTGTATCGATATAAAAACACACACACATGTATGAACACAGAAACCAGGGTTTTAAGCTCTCATCTTTGCACCATGTTGTCATAATCAAAACAGGAAAAAGCCTAAGAAAAAATCCATACTAAATTCTCTAGTCTGTTTGTAATGTCGTACTTTACTTTAAAAATTTCCCTCTGGCACTCAAGACTTCCAGAAATTACAGATAGCCCTAGTTTTCAAAGGACTGTCTTTTGCTGTGTTCACAAACAACTGACTGTAAGCAAATTGGATTGAGGGTGAGGGGAAAACAGAATAAACCACAGCAGCTTCAAGCTCTTTGTGTTTGAAAATTCAGTTTCTGGGAAAGATAGGAGCTACATTCTGAGCAAAGTTCCAAGCAATGCCTTCTTTCAGCAGAAGTTACTGAGAACGTGCACTGTTACCAAACCGCTCAAAATGGATGTGTGGTGGGTGGCCGTGAGAGTCCTAGAGACACATGTGAGGAATAAGGTTACGCGATTGCCAATTTCCCAAGAGGTTCTTTCAAAAGGCAGAAGTAATTTCTTGAAGGAAAAAATCCCCATAACTCTTGGCTGCATTAGAATTACAAATTGTTTTTAAGTAACAATTTTAATTATCTTCTGTCACCTTTCTTTTCTTTCCCACTTTCTTTCATATGGGCTTATACTACAAAGTGCAGGGAGTCATGGGTTGTTGACTTCAGCTATGAGACTTGAGTTATACCCATGGACACGTACCTTGCTGGTCTGTGGCCAGAAAGGTTGAACCTCCTAGGATTTAGCCCTTTGTTAATAATACCAATATGCTGAATTTTTTTCTTTTACTATGCAGTCTAAACTCTTTCAGGTGAAAGGAGGTTTTTTTCCCCTTATTGTCCAGTACATAAAATGAGGTTTTGATATTAATTATTATTACTTGGTGCTACTTAATATTGTAACTTAATTATAACAATAATAGAGCTAGTTTGAAACTGGAAAGTTTCTCTTTTTTATTAGCAAGGCACACAGGACAAAGGACAAAGGTTTTAATGAAAAAATTTGATTGTCTTACTTGACTTCCTGTTTGAACACTGGACATTTGGCCAGCTAGTCCAAATAAACTTTCACATGTTTTGATTATAGAAAAGGACACAATTTTTCACTCTATTTATAAATTGATGTCCCTGTTGTATAGAAATTCTGTCCAATATTCCAGGAAATCTAATTAAATAATACCCTTCTATGAAAAAACAAAAAGAAAAGCAAAACCTTCATCTTCTACAATGAAGATTGTATGGTGATAGACTTGCTTTGCTCATAGATAACGGTGCGGAGGACAATGAGGTACTTGTCCCTTCCTTGGGTTTTCAAGGGACTATGATGATACAAATAATAGCAAATCAAAATACAGCTTATATTAAAAAGCACAGCAGAAATGAACAGTCTCACAATAGGTACATATCAGATTGGTGTACCTTAGCTACAGAGCTAACTGACAGGATATGGAGGAGGAAGATAAAATTGAAAAGAAGGTGAGCTCTTTCATGAGGAAGAGTGTCTGTCATATTGAACACACCTGAAGTTGAAATGACAGGCAAATAAAGTTCATTTCTCCCAGATGGCTGTAATTTGGAACAACATATGTATGAGAGTAAGACCAAAAATGCTACAGAAAAGCAGTATAACACTTAGGAATAATTACTTAGTGGTTATAACACAGGGCTGTGTTCTTAAAGGTTCTTCATTTTCAAAGGTTTAAGCTGAAAGATGAACCCTTGCCAAAGTTTCCATGACATCAAACAAGACCTCCACACCCCTTTTGAACTCCTATGTGAGCCCATGTTGGCAGTTTAATGAAGTCAAACACTGCTAAATGTTATATTCATCAACCCTATACTTAACGCAGA
This sequence comes from Sagittarius serpentarius, assembly GCA_034782735.1. Lineage (NCBI taxonomy): Eukaryota > Metazoa > Chordata > Aves > Accipitriformes > Sagittariidae > Sagittarius > Sagittarius serpentarius. The sequence continues at coordinate 6,822,544 of JAVKLA010000042.1, read as the reverse complement.
ATATTCATTTTTCTGATAAGTGATATTTGCCAAATAATTCTTTAAAATTTAAAATGGATGGTAAGGGGTTTGCTTCATTGAGATCTAACAGAAAACAAAATGGGAACAAAAATGCAATTGTGTTGCAATGCATCTGTGCAAAAATGCAAGAGGTCTTCCCTTGAGTACCCAGTCACCTATGCAGAGTCCATACATAACCTGAGTACATCTGGTGGCATCCAGATTCTCTGATGTTCTCCTGATGGCCTGCTAACAGTTAAATGTGGCCTTTCTTTGGGAGGACTTGCCTTGTTGGGAGGAGGGTCTCTTTGTGAGACATGAAAGGGGAGATATCTCTTTGTGTATATATGAGGTGGACAATTTAATATAACAAGTATTGCAGTACATGATACAGTTTCAAGCTTTTAGAATCTGGTTTGAGCAAGGCTGGGACTAGCAAATGGCCCAGTTACGGGATTAAAAGGTATGGGCTGGGAGCTGTGAGATTAAAGACTGAATGGAGGTCTGATACTTCAGTTATTGTTAATATATTCCTACTCAGCTGAGCACAAAGCCTGGCTCTGCCTCTCTGAAGAAATGGAAAACTTCATTTGGAAGTCTAAGTGCAATATTGATGTTAGGTGATAGCTTTGTACAAGAGATCGTGTAGGCTTTCAGTAGTAGACACCACCTTTACCTGATTGTATATTGGATGTGCTTTGCTTCTAATAACATCAGTCTTTAGTTTATTTTACAAGGAGAAGTTGTAATAAATCTGCTACACCTTAGACCCCAATTACAGGGGGTATCTAAAATTTGCTGCAATATGTTTAAGTACAAAGTCTAAATTAAGAGAGATTCATTCCATCCACTACTTCCACTAACAGGTTTAAGGTCTTGACTTTGCATAGTAACAAGATTATAGAAATGCCTGAAGGACAATTCTTGTATAAAACCAAATGTCCCCAAGTGATTTAAAGTTGCAAAAAAAATTCCCTTTCATCTTATTATTAATTGTATAATTAATGCATCCTGTGTACTGATAACAATAATGCCATGTAATTAATTTTTAAGAATTAAAACCTTGCCTTTATCCGGTCTCATGGTCCACTTTCATGTTTATAGCTGTGAATATAAATCCTCTTATCTAATTATAACATGACTGGTTTCATTGTTCAAAAGGAACTGCTCTTTATTATTTATTATTTTATTATGTTATATTTTACTTTATTATATTAATTATATGCTTTTCTATGTTCTTTAAAGAGACCAAAGAACACAATATTCTAAGACTTCTAAAGCTCATCAGTGAAATTTTGTGCTGGTTTGGATAAGGTGTGATATTTCATTTGTTTTGTGTCTGTTTTTGTCTTCCATGATTACCCATTCTGTTTACAAAAAGGCTCAATTAGCATTTGAATAGTAAGCCAGAGAGCAGACAGGTTGAGAATTCTTATAGAACTAATTTGGCAGGCCTTCTCATCCCCCCCCACCTCTCTCTCTCAGAGCTTTTTCTTTCTCTCTAATCAAGCTGCAGTTATTAAAGCTAGAATAAAAGAACTGATTTTCCATTACATTGATGCATGCTGAACAGTGCCTTGCTTTGCTTTTTCTTTCAGCTATGCTAATTGGACTCAAAGGAAATACTTAGTTTATAATAGCGAATGAAGAATTCATTAAATTCTAGCAAGGAAAAAAGTCAAGCAATGGAACTGGACATTATTTTTTGAACACATCCTCCCTTTCAAGGTACTTATCTTAATACTTACAAATAGCAACAGTATTATTTAATTTTCAAACCTAATTACTTTGGTAAAAGAAAATTCAGAATCTGGGAAAGGAGGGAGAGATTTCTTTACAGTAGCAGATACCCTGCGAAGTCAAAAATCAGAGTGGACAGTTGACTTCAATGCAGTTACACAGGAGCTCCTAAGGAAAAAAATTGTGCTGCTGTGTCTCCAGCTTCTGTCTTACTGCCCCTGGGGTAAATCAGGAGTGACTGCATTGAAATCAAAAGACTTACATTGACAAGAAAAGTCTGCAAAGCCTGGAATCGCACAAGAACAATGTTTTACACTAGATTCCCAGAATTTTTGCCTCTGGTCATAGCTGCATGTCTCATAAGAATAGCCTTGCTCAGATTCCAGACTCACTCAGATACAGTAAACAGGGGAAAGTGATTCAATATCTTGTGATTTTATTGTTGATCTTGTGATTTGAAAATGGAAATAGAGCTTCTCTATGTGAACTATTAATTAAAGTCAAGATTCTGATACTAAACAAAATGAAAGCCCACTTGATTATGAAAAATCACTGTCTAAAGCAAGGGTTCTAAAGTTATGGTTTTAAGCAACGCCATGAGTTTATGCTAGTTTAGTAAAATCAAGAAGACCTGGAGTGCTTGAGGTAGGTAGTAGTGGTTATCTGAATATAATGTCTTCAGAACCTGATCCAAAAAAATGCCTAGGTAAGTGAGTAAAGTGATTTAAACTGGGACTACTTGTAAGTTAAGGTTAAGCCCACATTCAGGTTATTTCCTGAATCAAGGTTTTAAGATGGTTCGTGACTTCTAGGAAATGACAGAGAGAGGTATGTGTGGATTTTTTCTTCCAAATGCCATTTAGACAAGATAATTTCTTGGAAACTGGAAAGCTAAGAGTCTGCATTATCTTATAGTAGCTTTATGCTGCTGTGCTGTAACTGCCTTCATTAGAGGCAGACCTAAATTATATGGGTGTCAGAGTACTCAGAATCATCTTCAGGATCTGAAATCCCTGGTTGTTTTTGTGACTACAGAACTAATCGGATCATCCTCACGGATCTGTTGATTCATCCGTCTGTTACAAGCTACACAAATTGAAGTGCTTTTACAAACAATGTATTACCTGAATCATGCCTGGATAAACCATAGCTATCCTGTACCTCTCCCAAGAACTCCTCCCAAGGCTACTTTGATTCTGTGAAAAACTTAGGTTTGCTGACAAAACTTTCCAGTCCCAGCTGCTGACATTGCTAAGCTGCTGGAGTACAGGCAGGCAGTTTGTGTTGCTCGTAGAGGTGGATTTGCTTCAGCAGTGTAAAGCTTGAGGTGTACCAGTTTTCAGCAAATTTGTGCCTTTTGCTTGCATAACGTAGGAGCATAGACTAGACCTCAAATCTGCCTGTTCATTCTGAAGATGAAAGGTCAAGTTTGACATAAGACTGTGGTTTGTGTGCGGAGGTGTCTCCCTCACAGGGATTACTGTCTTTGTTCTAGGGAAAATCAAAAGCAACATTTTGAGTAAATAGTAATGAATTGCAAAACTAAATGAATTGTGTGCTACATTCTTTTGAAATGTCCAGTATGGGTCAGAATCATCTATCATTTTTCTTTTTTTTTAAATTTTTTTTGCTAGTGGACATTCTTTCCTTTCGAATGTTTCCTTAATATGCTCACATTGTGTCTGGTTCCCAGCACAGTTCTGGTGTCATACAGGAAAAAAGTTCTGCAGGTACTCAGCACTCATAAAATTATGTTTGCCTTATTTAGGCAGCTAACTTGTAGATACCCAAATCGTGGTCGCTGTCTCACAAAAAGATTTGTTTTTCTGTCATGGAGGCACAGCTCTGATGAGTACAATTTGCCTTGTAACATATGAACACCTCACAGAGGTTGAAGATATGCTCGTATCCCCTTGCTTAGATAGGAAGACTTTTTTCTGTGTATTGAAATCTGAGACAGGGGGGGTTTTAAGTGGCTTGCTGAAGGTCTGTTTGCTACTTCATGGTATGGTTCAGAATCAAAGATCTCTGCAGTCCTGAGGAAAAGCCTGGCTGTTAGCATGGCAGTATCAGCACTTGACAGCTGAAATCAATAAAGTCTGAGTATTCTCACATCGCTGCTGTGTGCAGGGTAAGCCAAGGACTGAAAGGTCTCTACACTTGTGGTACAACATTTCTATACATGAGGAGTCCGTTGCTCCCTCTGGTAGTCAAGTTCATGTATTGTCAGTACAGTCATCCGTGAGGTTGTTGCAGCAGAATTATTACAGTACTGTGATTAAATCAGTAAAATTGTGTTTCTAAGCTCTCTAACAACCAATACCTTGCTGGTCCCAGCACATGCACCGTGGTACTGTAATGACAATACAAGACGGAAGAGGTTTGTGGGCAGCTGGCCTAAACTACTGATATTAAAAGTGCGGAATATTAAAATACCAGTGGAAGCTTGAAGTTGAGGAATTTTTGTGCCTGTGTAGTCATTAGGTTTTCTCCTAACCTTCTGTTTGAACTTAGCTTCTTGTGAACTTAATTTCAGCAGACTCAGTTATTTCAGGTCCTCAATGCCAGCCTTGCATTAGTTTCAGAAGTGTGAGGGCGAGGTGCTTGGGAGTGCATCGCAACCTATGTGGCATTTGACTCTGCATGGGCTCATTTTATAGTCTGGGATCACTGGTAAACTGGAGCACGCTGATGCAATTTCCGTGTTTTGGTACCTAGAAAATAGTGTAAATGTGCCTTTTCCAGCCATCCAGTTGTTTAATGGGATGGGTTGTCCCTTGTAAGTGATGTGTAATTTCTTCCTTTGCAACTTGAATCTTTAAATTGTTACCTTTTATTAATAAGCCAGTAAACAGATCAAAGCTTTAATCAGTGTCTAAATGAATGAACGGGCAAATCCCCGCAATGATAAGGCAGTTCAGACTGGGCACATCCAAACAGGCTGCCAAAATCCCCTTGCCAAAATGACCACAGAAATAAGCCCTAATGCATTAAAACAGAGGAGCGCTGCTCGCGCTTGCCTTTGCGACAGTGCACCACAGCAGCTGTGAGGCTGGCAGCCCCTCAGTGGCTCTGGCTGCCGCGGCTGCGTGGGGCAGTCACTGTAGTGCCAGGGCTGCCTTGCTGCCCTCCCCACCGCTCTGCCTCAGCTCAAGGCCCAGCCTGCCTCCAGCTTCCCTCTGCTGCACTCGCTCAGCTTTCCCTTTGCTCTTGTGCTCTGATTTTTCAGCTCACGGCATTCCTCCTCTGACCCTTTCTCTTTTTTCCCCATGCCGCTTATTGCTCTCCTGCTTTCCTGCGGTTCCCTGAGCTCATGGCACCTTTCGGCCCTGGGCTGCTCATTGTGTCCTCGCAGCTGCCACGGCACTGGCGAGTCATACCCAAAGGTCTTTCCGAGCCCCTCACATCCCCTGCATCACACTGCTGCTGTGCACAATCCTCATTCTGCACACACTGCAGGTGTTGTATGGCAACTGAGACCAAAAAGAATCAGCATTTTGTCAGAGGGAGATGCTGGACAGTAAATGAAATGAATAGGAAACTCTCCAGTCTTTCCAGCTGCAAATATTCCAGGTCTTTCCATTTCCTGCTTCCCAAAAATATGTCTGTGAGTCAACCAAGAACCAATCACGACAATGAAAATGCTGTTAACATTTAAATATGTAAATTTTATATTTATTTAAAATAATGTATTGCAAAATCTTACATTATTTGTATTCTTATATAGCATATATTCTGTATAATTACAGTGTGTATATATAAAAAATACATAATACAGATTATATATTTTTATGTTGTGTTTACAGATAAAATGAGCGCTTTACAGAACTGGTCCCAGTCCAGCATCACTTTCATTTAGATCAGTTTAATTTTTTTAATGTTTAAACGCAATTTTCTAACATGACAACATTTTATTTTTGCCCAGTTCAGCAGCAGACAACAGAAAACATGGACATTTAATAGAAATGGATTGATTTAGGATACATAACTGGTCTGTTACTGCTGAAGGTAACAAGCTGCCTGCAAGCAGCAATGTAGCCTGTGTGAGCTTCAGCACAAGATATAAAGCAACTTGTTTATGGCTGAAGTATAGCTGTGTAATAAGGTCACTGGTCTACCCTTAGGGATTGAGGTTGTGAACCCTTTTAAATCAAAGCAGGAAAAGAATAAATCCACCTGCAAAACAGTTTTCAGCTATTGCACTTCAGGGAGGAGTTTAGTCTCACAGGACCAGATTTTAAGAAGTGTTTAGGAACCTAAAAATGTCTGTGGGGATGTGAAATGTCTCTTAGCACCAGCTGTAGGCATCTGAATGACCTTCAGAGACTGGTCATGAAGAGATCTGCACCCTTCTGGAACAGCAGCTGGAGGCCAGCTGTCTGTAATGGCACTTGAGCACTGAATTTTATCATAGACACCCAAATCTCTTTGAGGCTATTTTTGAATGGTGTTTTCTGCATGATGTTGCAGGGCAAGTTGTTTTAAATAGATAATTTTTCTGATTGCCATTAGCAGTCCACTTCATTAAACAGCTGAACATGCAGACTCTTACTGCAGTTAACAGAGATGCCACCAGCTGGTCTTCCTATGTAGCAGGTATGCTGCTTACTTTTTAAGCTTAAGAACTGATTTGTATTGCTTGGAATCCCTTGCAGGGTAACCGTGACGATAATCGGCACATTCTGTGTTCCTCCAAAAATGCTTACAAAAATTGACTATTTTTATTTATACTGTGAAAAGGATCTGTGGTTTTATTTAGCTGTTTCCTAAACAAGGGGCATATTTGCACACTGAAAATGAAAACAAAAACAAATAAACAAAGTGAAGTCTTCCCAGATGTATTTTTATGCATTTGCTCAGGATGAAAATAAGTCATAGAATAATGATATAGCTAAAGACCAAATCCTCTGAAGCCTTTATCAAGAAGTCAGACCAAACTCATGCTGACAGCTGAAAAGACTCCCATCAAACATGGAGGTCCATTTTCTCATCAATAATTTCTTCCTGCTGTGCTTTCACCTAATACACCTAAAAACTTGAAAAAGTCTTGAAAATTCCTCCTCTTCAAAAATGTGGAATTCTTTGCTTTATTTCTGCTCTCTTGAGTGCTAGAAGCAGCTGGAAAACTCATGACAGTGTGTGCTCGTACAGGAATTTTACGCTGGTTTGAAGACATTCGTGAATTGCAATTTTATTAAAAATCATGGCAGCCAGATAGAAACACCTCTACTATAAATAGCCTCTGAGGAGTGATGGAAAGCTACTTTCTATCATCAGTTGAAGCCTCTGTTTTTCATACTTAGTCCCATCTAATTATCATCTTAGTGACAGTAGTTCCTTAGATCTGTCGTTAATTAACTTAAGCTTTTCAGGGCTGAGTTGGACGAAGAGAGTGAGACAGGCTGTAAATACCCAGCCCAAATTTTTGAATGCTTTTCTTATTCAAATACAGCTGAGAGAAACAACCAGAATCACTTCAGCTTAAACTGTGAATGTGCGATAAGGAGACGGTAAATTGAGAAAAAACATGGCCGCCTTCTCCTTGTTAAGATATAAGGGGGAGGAGGAATCCTCCTGTAGCAGAGTTTTCAAGATACAGACCAAACTGGTCAAAATGTGAGGGGAAGGTATAGTCAAGTATATGCTGTAATGAGATCTCCAGATGAATTTTGCTGAACAGTTGAAAATTGCTTTCAATAGAAACCGGCTTTTCAAAATACAGGGTCTTCTTTCTGCAATGAAATACATGCAAGCAGTGCTACATATATGAGGAAATGTGCTAAATAGTAAAACTTGCATTTGTAGATATTTGCATGCCTGCACGAGTGACAGCTTTCATCATAATACTTACATCTCATGCATGTGGTTAATTTGACTGCCATTGATTTCAATGGAGCTAATTGCAGTAGTAGAGTTCAGCACATGAAAATCTTGGCAGTGCTGGGAGCCTCATAATTAAGTCCTAGAGTTCGTCACAGAACTTTCACTTCTAACATATGAGGGATAGAAAGTACAATCCCTTGCACACAGAGCTCCTCTACCAACAGACAGTATAAGAAGAAAACAAAGATTTCGATTATTTGAGGAGAAAGTGTGCTTAAGTTTGATTGCAAATAGAAGTTTCATTTCCATCAAGTTTGCTTTAGCCTGGGAGATTTTCTGATTGCTTGTACAAAAATGCTGATTAATGATCATCATTTACAAATAAATGTTTTCCCTGTAGTGCCAGTGGGAAAAATGCTAATATTTATTGCTTTCCAGCAAAAGGTTTTCAGCAGGCCTGTCAGCATAACTAAAAATGCTTTACAGTGTTAAGGAAGACTAAGCTGACAGCAAGCCATTTTCTGTTGTCACATGAACAACCTTACATGAGGTTTATTTATTGAGTCGAGTGAAAATTAATTACATATATCAAAGGAAAAAAGTGTTGATTTAATTTGAAGATTTGTTTACCTTTATTTGAACAGCCTGAAAGCTCTTTTCAAGATTAAGTATTTTAATTAAGTGAATTAATAAATTGAAGTGATTCAGGGTCATTTTCTAAGCCAGAGTTGTTATAACTTTAGAATAAATATTATTAAAGTGTGTAATTAAGTGACAATTAATTATCAATCCCAAAGCTGACTGTATCACATAAATCTTAACATTATTTGTTAAAGGGAAACACCACTGAAATAGTACAGGCAGTAGTCATTATTTTAAAATTTGTGTTCTTTTGAAGATTGTGAAATGGGAAGGAGTTATTTTCAAGTTTAATGCAAGCAGTTTCAGCTACTCCTGCAAAAAATGGCAGATGGTAATTTATTAATATTCAATAGACTATAATAGAATAGATAAAAGCTAGCAAAAGTTTGTTATAGCAGTTTGTCCTCCAGCAATAGGTAAAAAAGATGCTGGCATTTCATCACAAACATACAGGAGGGTTATGTGGTATTTTTCTAAATAAATTAGCTTTTCTGTCTTAGAATGAGAAAACAGAATTATTTCTGGCTCTAATTCCTTGTTCTTCAGATAGGAATTCCCAGCTCTACAGACCTGTATTGAATTTGTTTCAGAGATCTCCTACATCAGGACTCTGCATTCCAGTGTCCTTGAATTTTTTGAAACAGTCCTACTACTGAAAAAAAGGTGCAACCCAGGCTTACACTAGTATGTGTGTGACAACAAACGGTAAGACCAGGCAATGTTTTCACTGTCTGAGACATAAGTTATGTTCCTTCACTCTGCTCAGGCCACTGAACCTGGAATTCTTTCTTCAGCTCTTTCAAAACTGAGGAAATACATCATCCCCCCCACCCTAGCCTATGCTGTATTTTGATTGTTGTGACACTCTCCTGTGAGGAGAGAAATGTGAATTTTTAATCCCTTCAGGCAGAGCAAGGAACTGCACCAGAATTTCCCTTATCGTGGGTGACTTTTGTATAAAAATGAGAGGAGGTATGCCTTTAGGCTGTTCTTTAACTGCCTTAAAGAAAGACAGATCTGTGCTCAGTTGTAGAATATAAGTGTCTCTTCTAAACAGGGCTTGTAGTAACACTTCCTGAATACATAGTGGTATGGTATTGGCAGCTTCAGAACAAAAGTATAGGTTTACCTAGTAATTGTGGTGCAGGTTAGTCTCATTTTTTTCAAATCTGTCTGTGGGTGACTCCTTGCTTGGTATTCAGATTGTCCTGAATCTCATTTTGAGGAGCTGAAGGATGATCCCAGGCACTATGAAAACAACAGAGGGAGAGATTTGAATTTCACTCTGGACATCAGATATCTAAAACTCCCTATGCACTTTGTTTCTCTCTTAGTAAACTGATATCATAAAAATTTCCTGCATCTGGGGTGTTGTGAGAGCAAAGATAGTGAAAGATTGTGAGGTGCTCAGGTATTAAAGTAACGGAGGCCGCAGAGGGACTGCAGATTGATGTATATTCTGAAAGAAATACCTAAAGGAGCCTGGGGATAACCCAGCTCCATTCAATCTCAAGAAGGAAAAAGAAATAAAAGCTGTAATACAAAGCTGTAAATAACAGAATTGCAATAGTCATACTCTTTTGTCCTCTAGGCCTTCCATATACTAGTACCATTGTTTGCTTATACAAGGCAGAGTTTTTCTCTTGCTGTCAAGTTTGATGGTATCTACTTCAGTAAACTTCACACGCTACTCACCGAGTTAAGTATATGGTGAAGAGACAGAGAAAAAGAGGTCAACATGGAGTCAGCAACTATTTTACAGACTTCTCAGAAAGGCAGGGGAGAAAAAAATACAGAAAAAACCCACAGTTTAGAGCAAATCTAGCATAAAATGTCATGAGACAATGCAAGCCACCTACAAAATGTGTATTTAGCCTGAAATAATGCTTCAGGTTATGTTATTAATGGTCATGTGCTCATTTTCCAAAATGAGAAGATGAATCAGATGGATAGCCAGAAGTTCATAATGCATTATTGCAGTTAGGAGGGGAAAATACCAATAGAATTGAGTATCGGTCAGTCTTTTAAATCAGAATTGGCTTACGTGCAAATTGTATATACAAACCAACTATTAGGAAACATTTTTTCATGAATCCAGTTGCAAGTCTTTTTCAGCTGCTGACATCCCCAGGTTCCCATGACCCCAACCTTCATCTTCACAAGTGCCGTCTGTCTGTGACTTCTTCCACCTTCTCCCTCCTACTAGGTACCTTACCCTCCATCTGCCTCCACAGGATCTCCAGCCATCTGAAACAGGAAAGTTTTTGCCTTACTCAGCCAGGAGAGGAGAGGGAAGGATCAGTTTCGACTTAATTTACTATCAAGAGTGCAAGTTCACTATTTTTGCACCTGAATGTAAATCTTCCGAGAGCCAGTCTGCTATGATAACTCTCACTCTTGTCTCTTCCTCTGTTACAGAAATTATCCATTGTGTAGTTTGCCATGATATTAATCTCTTGGCCTTTGATTACACTCATTGAAATTCTTTCATATTAGAGGAGTTTTGGAGAATGAAAATCCTAATGCCTGTTGTGCTACAAGAGTATAAGCGACCTTTGCCCATTAACATTTAAAATGTTTGTAGTACAGTTTGTACATTCTCCATTATGATTTTAAAAAATGTCCATTAGCTAAACACTACATATTATGCCCAGCTGCTCAGAATGAGTGATTTGGTATGCCACCGTGGTTATTGTTCCTTCAGTTTGCAGTGTATTTTTCTCGTCTTGTTTAATCATAAGTGCTGATGAACGTTGAATACATAGAAGGAAAACCAACCTGAACCAACATTCCAGGTGTTTCTTTACCTGTTCTTTCCTTTTTCCTGAACACAGAGATTTCCAAGCAATAGAGAGTAGTTCTATTATGTACGGTGGTATTTTAACACTCCGACTAGAAAACTGTATTTTGTAACTGGTGGGAAGGGGAAAAGAACAGATTAAAGTTCAGAGGTTTCCATGGTAAATACACATATTAATTATTTTCAAAACACCATAGGTATCAGGAACACAGGGGAAGTATGGAGAGAGGAATATTTTGTACTAATTTTATTAATTGTATGGATAATCAAAAGGCTAGTGGTTGCAGTGAGAGAAAACGAAGGGATGACCACTTTTAGAAAGGTACATTCTCAATTACAGGTCAAATGAAAGAGAGTGATATGGTGAAAATAATCAGTTGGCAGAATTTCGGAGAAAGGACTGTGATATTTTAACATTAAATAGATTTGTTCCCTGGGCTTCAGAACAGGGGTATGACATAGGACTCTACAGAGGGAAGAGTGAGCAATCATTTTTAGATTTGCCCTTTTGCAATATACCAAGCTCCCCTTTCAATATAGATTCATAATGGGAACTTCTCTTAGCTTCTACTACATGAAGATTTACAAAGACAAATGAGACAGGAAATTAAAGGATTGAAAAGAAAGCCAAGGTAAGTTACTTACTGAATTCATATTGGAGGGAAGAATAAGAGGCAAGTGGATGGAGAAGGGTGCTTCTCCAACTTCTCTATTGCTATCACAAACTTATTAATCTGTGAAGGTAATAGAGGAATCTCATTTTCCTCAGGGATGTTTTCTGGTATTCAGTTTAGAATGGTTCTCTGATAACGAATTCCACTTCTGCTTACAGTTTTGTTCATGAGAAAATGACAGAGTCATGATCTAATTAGACAAAGGTTGCTGCAAATATATATCTATTTAAGTGAAGCTATCTTCCAAACAGGTACATTTTCTGAACAGAACAGGAGGAGCAGATTTGAAAGGAGAGACTGGGGATATCTTTTCTTCGTTCAGATGTGGAAACAATTCAGATAATACAGGAAAGACTCAATATGAAATCTTCAGAAGAGTTTGGCTGCTTCATGCCTTTGTTGCTTATGAAACATGTCTCTCCAGTTCCCTAGGTTTTAACTGAAGCAGAAAGACTGTTTCTGTAAGACTGAGACTTTGCGTAGACTGCTAAGCCTGTGTTGCTCTCTCTGCGTACTATACAGATCCTCTCAATGTATGTGCAGAATATTGTAATAGTAGGGGTCCCTCTACTTCTGCATGTTGTGCTGATGTAGACAGTCTTCTAAGTAAGCTATTTCTGTACTGTGATCCTTGTCAGGATTACAGTGTTTCTGATTTTTTACTGTCTAAGACAAAGAAAAAAGTTTATAGACTAGGCCTGAGTGTTTGTTGAAGTACAGTAGATATACAGTACTGAGGTTATCATAATGTTGCTTCTAGAAGTACATGATTTTATCAGGATCTCACGTTTAATGTAAAGCAATGCTTTCAGCTCTTACGGTTGCAAAGACAATTTTGACGACATGTATCAAATACAATTAAATATAATTGATAATGTCTTATCAGCTTGCACCGTATCTGCTTGAACAAAGGAGGAGTTCTTTCATCTCAGACTTACCCCCAGGACAGTTCCAGCCTCTTGCTGTACTTCAAAGGGCTCTCCATACCTCTGCTCTCTCCTCTGTTGCTTGCAGGGTTTCAGTTCTCTCTGCTTCTGCTTTGGTGGGTATAGTTTGCCTGTTTTGAGCTCAACTGAGAAGAACAGGTTGGTTCTGTCACTTTATTTCTAGATATCCTAGCGCTGTATCTCTCTCCTAAAAAAAAAACAACAGAAAAAAAGCTATCTTTGCACATTAGTGATGTCCAGGTACGCTGACAACAATGCATTAAAGCATATGTTTAGGCCTAACCTTTTAAATCCAGATTTTTGTTTGTGAGGTACCACATTTGCTCTAATCACACTTGGAAGTTAGAAGAGTTTTGATCAAGATAGTCCATGAAGCTAATTGCAGTCAAAAGCCCTCAGTTCAGCCTTTCTTCATGCTTTATTAAATCTCTTTGATACTATCCAGTGTCAGGATAGTATCCAGCTTCAGGAGGACAAATGCAGTCTGGAAATACATGTTTCCTTGATGAGGTGAACTATGAAAGTTATTTAGCTAAATGGTAACTTTTCTCACATTTAAGATTTAAAACCACACTAAGCTGCTTCATATTAGATTGGTGCTGAATGTAATTGGAACTTCTGTGTGCACTTTAGGAACGAAGCAAAATAAAAAGTCATAGTCGCTTTCTGAGCTCATAGATTCCCTCATTCATTTTGTGCTTATAGAATGAACTTCCACAAAAGCTTTTAAGAAATTAGTACTCATGCGCATACTTCATTGGAGAGGTTCTGTGTCTAATGGTTACTAATATTAATATTGGGAGTGTAGACTTCTTCATATATCCCTTCAGTGTTGGATGTGAGGGATCACTAGGCATTTTTCCGCAATCAGGCAAGCCTTCATCTCTTTAACAGATATCACCATCCATACTGTCAGTTAAGGCCATGTGTTTTGTGATATGAAATATTGATTCATTAGCAGCTAGACAAGCAACTGATTTCATACAGGTCATTGAGCAACTAGCCAGCAGCAAATGTCAGTACAGTATTATTTGCATGTTATAAAAGAACTTCTGTAAGTTACCATAGCATGTGTAACTTCAGAAAGAAAAGATACTAATATGCAAGTGTTTAAAATTCCCTTTTTTATGTGAGTATGGAAATAAAAAATATTTTTAATTTATTTGTATCCCTTAAAAAGCTGTAAGTATGTATTTGTTTGCTGAATTTTTAACCAGAGAATTATATGTGAATTTTTCTTTTAACTGTTCTCAAGTCTGCTGAGCATCTGTTAACATTTAAAACAGCTGAGATATGTGAGAATCTTCAAGAAAAGCAAACCAAAACAAAACACAGAAAGACTGTCTTTTTCTCCCATAAAATAATGGCTAGGTTTTTTTTCCTTCTCTGGTCTTTTAAATGTCAGCATATACTCATCAAAATAGGATAAATAAAATGTTATTGTGCCTATAGTGAGAGATGTTTTCATGTCAAAAACCACAGCTGTCACACCTTCTTCTTAGGCTTACTTTAGTAAGCACACTCTGGGACTCTCCAATGTGACACCAAAAGCTTTTTAAATAGAGAATTAAAAATATGTCATCATGTAGGATATTTCTCTGTCTGAGCAGAAATGAAAAATCTTTGTACAGTCCCTTGGAAAATAATCCATCTTCTTTCAGAGGGTATGTCCTAAAAGTTGAAATAATGTGCACAAGTTCAAGCAACATTTTACCTTTGTCCTTGTTGTGCTAAAACCAGAAGTTTTAGCATTTTTACCTTAAAAGCAAAGGTAATGCGTTGCCAATTTTAATAGCTTCTCTGCACTTATATGGATGTACAGTTGTATGCGTATACATATGCACATCTCAAAAGTAAAATGCGCCTTATGGAAATAGTATAGTGTATGGACATCAGTGTAGTTTATTTTGTGTGCTATATAGAGCGTGATGTCATAAATAAGCAGTTTAAAGGACTTTTAGTGTTGATATTAGTAGGCACATACAAGGCCACTTTTTAAATCAGCTGCATTCTAGGAAGTCCTAGTTTATTGTATGACTTTTTCTTGTAACAAAGAATGAGAAAGAAAGAGATCAACAGTCAGTTCAACGTAAGTGGTTTCCTTCATTTTTTCTGTTTAAAGATAATGAAGTGCTCACTAGCTTGGAGATGTCACACAGTGATACCTCACTACAATGAATTATAAAAAGTAGTAATTCCATGTAAGCTGTAATCACTGTGTTCTGCAATAAGATTAGCACTCATAGCATGTTATAAAATAGATTTATCTATACATATAGCATGTCTCTGAAGTGCTTGCCAAGGTAAGTTTTTAAATGAATACTGTCCTTGTTCAGAAGTACGGGAAGTCACAATTGGTTGAGGGTCTTTGAAGGCAGAGAGGTTCCTTTGTCTTATTCCTCTCTTCTTCCTTCGTCAAAAATCCTCACCATTGTGAAATGTTTTAGACTATTCCCTTCTTTAGAAACTCTGAGTAGTTAAGGATTTCTTTCTTGGGGACAGACTGTAGCAGTGCTCTGAAAGCATGATGATCCCAGTAAAGTACCAGCTCTTCAGTTGGTTCAGTTCACCTGATTCAAGGTGTCTGTGTAGGAATAACACAATTACACAGTATAAGATTAATAACTTGTAAGAATAGTTCCTCATTTTTATGGGTCCTCTAATTCATCTGATATGCTTTTCACCAGGATTCAGTCATTATCTCCTTTTCTGATGGCATGGGGTACTTTGTATTCTTGATTTCACCATGCGTTTATCTTCTGTTTCTCAAGGAACATCTCCATTGTTAGTGCAAGTCCTAATCAACTTAGAAGCTTTCTTGAGGATCTCTCCAAATTGAAGAATTACAGTTTCCACAGCTTTCTCTTCCCTGACAGGCTTCACTGGTCAACTACCTACACAATATTTCTTTCTTCTGTGATTTCTTTCTATACCTTTTTTTTTTTAAATTCAAAAACTAAGGAAGGCCTCAGTCTGTGCTAGCACATTTTTGGTTGTTGAAAGACCATGAGAGTTTATTCTCGCTTCTTCTTTCATTAGACATTACCTGCAAACAAGAAGAAATTGCACTCGCTGCTTTCCCTTTAACTACCACTATTCAATTGTAATGAATATACCACCGACCCAAACCACACATTTTTGAAGAACTGGGGTCATAGAAAAAGCAGAAAAATAGCCTTTTCTCTCTCTTCCTTATCACTGAATCAAGAGAAAATAGCAAGGTGCATCTAGCAATATGGATTAGGAAAAAAAAATCTACAAAAATCTCTCTGAAATGAAGAAAAAAGATTAAACTTTCTATTTATTGTCAAAGATACTTCAGGAGTTTCATAGCGCTTTTACAATTTATATTGTAAAAAGTCATTGATCAAAAATTTACAAACAACTTTTACTGTAGGAGTTCTCATTTATGCAGTTTTTTAACCTTATACTTCAACAAATTCGTCTTGATTTTGTGGCAATGAACTTAAATCAAAGATAAAAGATCAGTCGCATTTACTGTAGAACTGAAAGTTTCTGTATTAGAAGCACTGGCTGGACTTGACTAGACCACCACCAGAAGAGGATCTCTTCTGAAATAAGATGAAAAGTCAGACTACTTGCTCTTTCATGTGTCGAGGGGGGTAAAATTCTAGTGAACTGTGCAGTAACTGTCTATTCCCTACTGTGTACTAAGATTAAAATATCATTTTGACTGTGATCGTTACCAATCTGAAACTTCAATAGTTGTTCCTTAGAACTGAAGATGCATTCATCTCCCATGCCACACAACATCCAGCTCTTTCTCTGTGCCACTTTTAAAAAGATCACTTACAAAACCTGATGAGAGAAAAGTGAGTATTGGTTTGGATAAAATTGTATTTTACATGTCTCTGAATAACATTTGCCAGAAATTCAGGTTTGTGAAGGAAGAAATATTACAGGCTGTTAATGGAGAGGCATTTTTGCAGCATCTATAAATAATGTAACAGAGGAACAGAAAGAGGAATAGTTAAAGAGATGGAGCTAATCCACAAATTATGCTGTTTGGGATTAGCAGAGTTAATTAAAAATTATAAACAAAAGACAATGTTTTTTCTCTATAAACACAACAGTACCGGGCTGGATTTTCTGCTGCCTTGAAACATACTCAGATATTCACACAATTAAGGTAAAAAGGGGGTCACTTCTGCTTGGTAGCATTATGTCAACTTGATACACTAATTAGTCGGGTCAAAATAAATGTGCAGTGAAGGTGCAAAGCAACAGAGAATCAGCCTCTTTGTTTAAAATGAAGTTTTCCGATAATTCCATTTAACGTGGAGCATAAATGTTGCTTAGTGTATTAGTGTAAATAAGTAAGTGAATTTTCCAGGATGCCTTTTCATATGTTAGAGAGGCATTTACACAATAAAAAACAGGAGACAAAAGACGGTCACTGTTATGATAGCCAGCAAAGGATATGCCACTAATACCTGAGCTGAACTCGTCTGATCGGGGCTACTGGTGTTAATCAGCAGTTGTCATAAACTAATTCCATCTTGAGTGTTTTTAATTTCTGTTTACAGGATAACACCATTCCCTACAAGTTGAATATGGCTTTTTTATATTCATACTTTTTTTTTAAAATGTCACTGACATTATCTCAGAGGAGCAGATCTGACAGGTCAATAACTGCAGATGGTAAGTGCTTTGTTAATTATACAGAAATTTAGAAACAATTGTAGAATGTCTTGCCTCAGGAGGAATTTCTCTCTTGCTCTGTTTGAGAGTAGATTTCCTCTACTGAATTAATTTTGTGTTTTTGTGCAGATAACAATCTCTCTGCTGCTTTGTAGGAATAAGTCCTTGCTCCTTGTTCAAATATGCAACTGTAAATAAGCAGAGGATATTGCAAATAAACAATGCTATTCTTTTTAAATAATGCAATGTGTGTAATTAGGACAGCGCAATTACAACAGTATACAGCACTCAGTGTAACAATTAGTTTTTTGGTAAAATGTAATTTGTTCCAATGTAAATGTTTTCCCTCAGTTCAGAAGATTCCCTTGAGTTGTTACAATAATAAGCCTATTTCTACGAATATATGCGGTTGCACTGTATGTTCCAATACACAAATCAAAGAGGACAGCTACATTATAATAAGCTACGGGAATTATGAAGTCAGAGCAAAATGATATCAATACTATTTTCTGAGGGGAAAATATGTCCAAATATCCTCTTTCCATTTCCATTTTAATCCCAGAGATGTTGAATGCTTTTTCCAGTTTGTTTTGAATTTACTCGAAAAAGTAGAAATGTTTCCTTGTGTTACGCTGATACTGTGTTACCCTGTCCTCCTGATGATGATATCTGACTACTTTCCAGTCTTTCCACTGTTTATTCTTGGAGATAAAGAAGAGCTATTACTGCCATTTTACAGACGAGTAACTCACCTACACAGAGCAAAAGAGATCTGCTTTAGATTTCACCAGAAATTTGTTGGGAAACAGGATTTCAAATCTAGACCTGCTCTCTTCCCGTCAGCATCCCCCGCATCAGAATCCCTCTCCCTTGGTGCTCTCTCAGAGCACCAAGGGAGGATAGTGCTGTTACAGTTCTTTCTCATAGCACAACCAGTGCTCTATCCAGGTCCCTTCATCCAGTTCAGCACAATCAGTCCCTCATTATTCTGCTCACTAGTTCACAATAATTTCTATAACGTTACTGTTTTAAAAATCTCTACTTCCCCCACAGCAGTAAAAAAAAGTCTGTGAAGCATCTGAGCATGTATCACTTACCACCCTGGTGGAAAGGCATCGGGAATTCAGATTTTTCATGTTGTCTCACAGTTTTGCATTTGCTAATAACTTTCCAGGGGTAAAGTGAAATCAAGGGTGACATTTTTGTGGCAATAAGCTGAACAGTGCTACCAATGTGCAAATAGGCAATTTTAGGTCAGCTTTGTACCCAAGTTTGCAAAATTTGGGTGGTTTTCCTTTGCAAACTGTCCTGTTGTCATTTTTGATGCTGCAGGTTAGTTGATCTAAGCCTGAGCCTGCAGTTACCAGTTACTTGTAAATATTGCAGTGTATTCAATGAACAGTTTAAAAACCCACACACAATAGTAGTAATGTGCAATGATTTTACAGGTAGGTGCTGCGATAAGCATTGTCTGGCTTGCTTAAGCCATTGCTAATGAAACATCACAGCTGATAAAAGTGGCAAGGAGAGCAGTTCCATATGAACAGGCTCCATTTTCTCATTGGATCTTTGGATTTTTTCATCTGTTTCTTTAAATGCAAGATACAAGCTAGACAAATAAAAGTATTCTTTTAATTATAAATCACACTAGAAATCACATTTTATGATTAGTGGCATGTTCTAGAAAGACTTTCCGTCTCATTTATATGTACATCACTACATTTCTTCCCCTGCATTCTAATGAGATAAAGAGTAGGAAGAAAGCACAGGAAAAAAGTACAACAGACCCTCCATAAGTGCAGTGGAACAGAATTGATACTTACATTCATCCTGCAACCATACTTGTGCCTCTTCTTGACTAACAGTAATGGTGATCAAAGCAGAAAAGATCTTTGAGCTCAGTGCTTTCAAACAGCTCACTAATCACTATAATTCAGCAGAAAATAGGAACAAAACTACCCCAACAAACACCACAATCATTGCACTCTGAGTAAAAGGGACTCTCACCAAATAAAGCTGAAGCAAGGCAGAGATTGCTCTATAACACAGTATGTCAAAGTTAAATACAGGTCTAAATCCATTCAAAAATTTAGAACAGTCAGTTCCCAACCTAGCAATGAGCAGAGACAGGCTGCTTTGTTAAGTGAATAACCCTTCCCAGAGCCTGCTGTGGCATCACCACTACTGACAGCAGTGTCTCTGTTTCTGCACAGGCCTATTTTAACCTTGACTCTGCTGACTCTGGTACTAAGGTGGTGTTTGATTTAATTAAATGCCTGTGTAGCTACAGCACGTGTATCTGGAAGAACTTCTGGTTCTTCCTCCCCTCCAGTTTGGTATTTTTCTGTTTATGCATGGAAATGAAACTGCTTTCAGACACGAAGCTGAATGGTAGCCAGGTGCTTTATAACTGTGTTAGCCTGAAGCTCTCATGAGAAATATTTTTTCCTGGAAAATAAATTATAACATGGCTAAGTGGTGCCTGACAAAGCTAAACAGGAGCCATGCTGCTCTATTGCAAATTCATCTGCAGTCTCTCGGTAGAAAGACAAATAAAAGCACTTCATCAAAATCAGTCAGAGAAGCACAGGAATACTCATAGGAGACCACTAAACTCTAAATACCAATCAATTTCACCAACTTTTTTGTCAAACTTGCAAGTCCCCTTAAGCGCTGTTATCTAGAACTGCCAGAAGATGCTGCATGATATGTTGCAGGAATGGAGTGGGAGAGCTGTAGCTGAAAGCCCCTCTCTGACAGTCATAATTAGTGTGTGTGTGTTTATATGTATTGGTGTGGGTCAGGATTTATTGAAGTCAGTGGGTGGGGCTTGGCTGACATTAAGGTTTTGGAACAAGGCCTAAGGGCTCGGAAACCTTATGTTCTGCTTGAGAATTGGGCTCACAATTTCGTTCTACTGTATTGGCTATTTTTCAGTGACCTGAGCAAGTCCCAGTGGCCAGCAGGTATTTTTGTTGCATGTGAGTGCAGACAGTAGCCTTTAGACTTTGTCCTTGAATTTGGAGTCACTGAAATATATAATATTGAGGCATCTTTGTCAAGACATTTGCACTGATCCTTTTTCCTACATGAAGAGATCCCAAAATTGTTTTACAACCAATGGGACATTAAATGTTATGAGAGTGTTGATTTCCCACTCACTGCTGCCTTTGTCCTACAATGCTTCTCAGTCAAACACAGAAGTAGTTCTGAGAGAAGGAAGATTTAGAATTTAACCTCGTCACCCATTTCTTTAAGCTGTGGTTATGTCTTCACTGTCAGAATATTTACATTTTCCAAGTCAGAAATGTATTTTAAAGTCAGGTCCTGTAAACATAGCATAATGGACAGAGATCAAAATAGCTTCTCTAATGCACCCCCAGCCCCCCCCGACTCTGTATATGTCTGTCAGATTGAATTGTTGTTTTGCCTTGAATAAAAAGCCAAGGGAACTCATCAAATGGGCTATGAAGCAGAGCACAGTACAACACAAGTAGATGGTGATTAGGTCTAACTTAAGTCTGAATTTTTTAAAATAATCCAGCTCCTCCTGGGTTGTCTTTTTTCCCCTCTTATTTTTCTGCTTTTTCCCCCCCCTAGTGCATTACTGATAGCTTCCTTTACTCTCAAGCCTTTTTCTGCGTGCTTCATTCCTTTACCTCCAGGTTTTTGCGTTCTTAATCAATCTCTGTCACCTTGTTTCCCATCCCACTATCTAGATATTTCTCCATTGCTTCATTTCAAGGTTTCTTTTTAGTTCCTATTCAAAAGGCCTTCCCCCCACACACCCCGCCATTTTCTGGAACTGGGGATCAGCCTGAGCTCCACATTTGTCTTCTGGGACAAATCTTGACTCTAGACTTCCTTGGAACAAATCTGATTTTGCTTTTGGATATAGTTTGCTCAGAAAAGCAAGATCAAATCAACAGTAGTTTCCAGCTATTCTCTGCTGAATTCAGTCTTCAATCTCAAGGCTGTGTGTGTTGTTCTTTGAATATCCTGTAGAGCACATTTTGTAAGAAGAGGCTTATGATTTCTGTGTCATCTGAATTGTGAAAAGGGGAGGGAAGCAGGAGAGAAGGTTGTCTTAAGTGTTGAAATTCTCACCCGCAGTGCTCTGTAGTCCACAGTTCCTGCATATGCTTTTAAATATTGGGCATGAGGAGAGATATACCTTACTTACTTATGTACATGTTTTGGTACGAAAAGCAATACAAAAGCAGTCACTACAAAATAACTGTGCTTCTGTTTTGCTGAACTTAAAAAAGGGAAGTGTTTGGATTAACATTCTGCTATTGTATAATCTGCATTGGTTTATATCAAAATTCTGTTGATCTCTATTACAGTTGTCTATAAATTTATGGGAAAAGATGCCTGCATTTTCTGTCACTTTTAAATGATAAAAACAGTACCTAATCTCACCTTAGAAACAAAGCCTTAGACAGAATAGAAGGTTTGGTGATAAACTGTATTGTTCTTATTCCTTTGAATCCTACTTCAGGTGAGGGTAATGAGTCACCTGGTGCTGGATTCTCAGCAGTAAAGAAGTAGAGGAAAACAAATCAGTAGTCTTCTTGCAGAACAGTGGTCTAATCACATCTGACACCAATTAGCATCCTTGCTGATAGTCCTTATTAGTCGAAGCCTGAATTATATGTCTCAACAGAGCAGTGGTCATTTTGCTGAGCAAAATTTAACTGGGTATAGAGCCAAGGACAAAAGAGCACCTTCAAAAACATCAGCTTAAAACGTTTCCCTGAAATGGGCCTGAATGTTTTTTCTGTCACTGTACTTCCAGCTGAATCATCTTCAACAGCAATTCAGCTTCCTCCATTGGCAGTAGTGAGTAATTTTCAGAGAAGACGTGAAGTGTGAATACACGTCACTCAGAATTGAACATTAATCTTAACATCAAATATGCTTGCTAGGGTTAGTCATTGTAGAAGACTAAGGAAGAATGCCTTGTGACTGACTGAATATTTCTGCCTTGCTTTTGCTGGTTATATGAGCTATCAGAAGCATCCTTGCAGAAAAGATCCGTGATTTTCAAAATGTGTTTAATTGGCAAAAATGTGTATTAAATTTCTATAAATGTCACAAATATGTCAGGACTTATGATGAAGTGGAGTAAGGGAGAATAAGTTACTCTAAGTATATCTTCACCATCTAAAAAGGTTGATATGTATTTTCAGTTTCCTGGAATTCAAAAGGCAAAAACTGCTATGCTGACAAATACCTACTGGAGCTTTTTCAAGTGTAGCTGACTTAAAACCCAAGAACTTCTTGGCCCATCTTACCTTCTCAGGTCTTAAATTGTATCTATGCACTGAAACGGTATCAAGAGACACATATTGCTTAATTACAGAGAAGTGTTTTAACAAAAAATACATTTCCCGTGCCTTCTTCAGCTTTTAATTGTTCCTGCCAATTCTCCACTACCATCTGTCATAAACACCCATTTTTCTGTTCAGCTGAAATATGAGTGTAATGCTGATTCCAAAATATCATAATAGATTCTGTGTCCCCTTTGTACTGCATTTTTGTGCAGATAACTGCAGAGACATGCAAAGCCTGCTCAAGGTTGCCAGTAGCTTTGTCAGTCTTCAGAGTCAAGAAGAAAAGCTCATCTGCTGGAATGGCTCATGACAACCTCATCTTTGATCACTGGGACAAATTTCAAATTATGTATGTCCCCTCCAGTTCCAGGGCAATTTTAGATCTCCTAAGTTTTACAGAGGGATTTTGAAGCTCAAATAGTTCTGTTCCTGGCCCAGGCATTGTAAAATGTGGGTCATTCTTCTCTTTGTCTCAATTTCTTCTTAATGATGATATTTACTCAGTGTTTCTTGGTTGCTTAATTTTTTCAAATGAAGAGCCAGAAACAAATGTTGGTGAGTAACAAGCCTAAAATTCAGGATACTTTCTGTAGAAACAGAAATTATATAGTTCATGTTAGTTCATCCATCCTTACTAGGAGCATTTTTCCCCATTTCTTGTTACTTGACATCAATTCTGTAATTTCTTTGCTATATAGATTGACCTGGGAGTAAGTAGGAGCTTCACCTGTACGTTTGCTGTCTAGGGGAGGGACACATCAGGCACAAGTGCAGCTGGCTTGAAACTAAAGAGATCTCTTGGCCTCTCTTAGCTGATCAGAGATAACTAAATGAAAATGTCAGCTTAAAAGAAATGAATGGCACATAGAAAACACAAACCGGGTACATCTGGGACATGATTTTGAAATGTGGCCAATCAGAAATGACTGAAGTTTGTTCCTGCTTGCTGACTACAAACAGTCTTTGGGGAAATAAGTCACATCTAGTCTTCCAATTAGTAGGATAAACTGTGCAGATGTCACACCAAACAAATTAATCCAAATTTCAGAAGAGGTCAGTAGAGTAAAAGAAATCAGTATGTCAATGGTCTAGCAAAAGACCTAGGGAATTTTCTTCAAGGTGGGGTCATACCAAATTAACGAGTTCTGCCTGGAATCACTGAGATGGCTTTGAGAAGAAAGCTGTACTGTCCTCACTGGACGCTGAATTTCTCCACCCATTCATGAAATGCACCATGACTGCAATAGAACAAAAATTGCAGTTTTAAGCTTTTTTATCCCTGAAGTATCCAAACTCACGTATGTATAAATGAGCAGTTCAGACAGTGGCCTTTTGCAGTCATGGGCTTCAGCGGTAACATGATCAAGTGCCCAGAATGGTATGTATATTTGCCTGCTAACAAGCATGCCCATACTTTGCTGGTTATAAGGGCAAATTCTGGTTGTTACTAAGATAGATTTGAAGGCAAACTGATGCACAGAAATTAAATGATTGATATCTTATTTTTCTGAGCATAGCAGTGTGAACATTTGCTGTAAATTATATTTGCTACAGACCCAGAGTCTTTTGGCAGTGACTCTTGAGTTTGGATGGACTGGCTAAACAACTTGTTAAACAAATGGTTTTCAGTCTGCATTTTGCAAATTATTTCGATCATTCAGTATCGTTTGCATGATTAGTGAGTTGCATAGTTTTATTATTTTTGTTCTCTGATTGGACTTATTTATACAGGGGTATAAGTAACTCCTTCCATCAATATTGTTGGATTTCAATGTAGTATATAATAGTGGTATTATCTTGTTTTCTAGGCAGAAATGTAGATTTCTACTTGTAAAGGTACCATGTTGTATTTAATGAATCAGCCAAATTATTCTCTACAAGTACTGTTGAAATTTAGTTACTGATTAATACTAACTTAGATAAAATGCAAATTTTGTAACAAAGGTACATGTGCATATGTGCACACACCCCCCTTCCTATCCCTAGATAGAGAATCTGATTAGTAAATCAAACTGCTAACATATCATTATTATCAAAAAAGCAGTGTTTCCATATAATTAAGCAGCAGCAAGTCAGCCATAAAACCTGGCTTTTGTTTCCATCTTCTGTGAAGTTTGCAATGAAATAGCAAAGATCAGATAAATCTATAGAAGCTGATGATACATATCCCAATAATTTACCTACAAAATATTTCAGGTAAGCTGAAGACATCAAAGGAAAAAAAATTCAGAATATGCTGCAGCAAATGTGTCCTTTAAGTGAAGGTAAATTCCTGGAATTTAGTTTTGTAAAAAACAAGTGAAATATGTTTCCTTTCTTCTATGCAGAATTTTTCTACCTGTCACTCATCATCTGTGTCATTCTATTTGAGTGATTCTTTGGACTGCAGCAAATGAGTCTGCCTGCCAAATCTTACTTGAAACAGCGGCAGTAATGCTTTCCCTGCTACTGGCCCTTCTGATCTTTGCAGAGGTCACTGCCTGCATATCATGAAGGCAATATGGGACATGATTTATCCTTCAGATGCTGAGGTTCATAGCCCAATGGAGCTTAGGGTCTGTACTCTAAATTACACACTTGAGGTGCCCGCATAAGCACCTGCATAAGATGTGGTAACCTCCATCAGTGGGGTGGGACCAATTACTGGGAGCAGTAATCTCTGCAGTTGTCCCAGGAGGATTCAGCAGAGCTGACTTATATGAGCCTGTATTTTTCAAATCATCTGTTAGTGGCCTGCTAGATTCCACGTGTGTGAACTTCTGCTGTGTTCATCATTTCATTTGGTCATTTAGTGTAAAGATGATCTGAAATGAGGGATGGGTTCTATTGTCATGTAGGGATGACAAGATGTGCTTTTCTTTCTGTGTTCATGGTTTGTTTCATGTTTGTAATAAATTTGTACAGGGCATCAAGGGGTGGGGTTGAGAGCATCACTTTATCTTATGACAAGCTGGAAAGAAAATGTAAAAAAGATTCATATGGTACTAGAGGAGAGACCTGGGTCAGGTCTTCAGCTAACTGTAACAATCAGCAAAGGGGCACATATCAAACATCCCATGTCAAACAGCCTTGATAACTAGGATCACAACCTAATTAGTGGGGTTAATGGGAGAATCAAAACAAAGAGGAGGTGGTGTGTATAAAGGATTCAATACAAACAGAATCGTGCTTCTCTCTGGCATGCTTGTAAGCATAGATTGTGCTGCATGATATTAACATAATGCACGTCTTGTTGTAGGTGAATCAGTCAGTAGGTGGATCTCTCTCTCTGTGCACTACAAGCACGCCAGACCCTCCCCTAATGTTGACTAGCAGCAGCAGAGAGCTGTGAGTGTTTCAACACCTGTGGATGCTTCATCTTTCCATTTCTTCCATTACTGTTTGAATCATAGATCCCAGAAGTAGCATTGCATAGCAGTGTCACTAGTGGCAAATTCTCCCCAGCTGTTCTGGTGGGCCAGGTCATGACTGAATGGTTTGAGTTTAGAGTAAGCATTAAAGTCCCCATGCAGCACCTGGTATCTCATTGTTTGATACCAAAATGTATGTGAAATACACAGTACAGACAAGGGATGGAACAAGATGGGAAGGCATGATGTGACTTTATTGTTAGTAATGGGAAATATCAATATCTAGATTTGTCTGGTAAGTTTACCCTTACTCTGATGTGCATGTGAGGGGACATAGGAAAGAGTGTATGGGAGGCCAAGTATAGATAGATGAGAAAAAGGAAGGAAGGAACAGTGTGGATGACAGGAAACTTGAGGAGGAAAATTAAAATAAGGGAGTGAAGTGAGAGATAAAAAGTGAGTAGTAATGTATTAGGTGCTTATCTGTTTCCCCATACACTGGGAGCATCACAGACATTACTGAGTTGTCTTCACAGTTTTTTATGAAGCAGAGGAAACACCTTCTCATTCTACAAAACAGGTTCTGATACATAAACAGATTGAATGACTTGGTGGTTGTCAGTGATAGAGCTGGCATTCATGACTAATACCAACATCCTAAAACTCCAAACTCTCTAAATTAAATTATGTGAGTTGGTAAATGCTGAAAGAGGCATCACGTAAAATTATTTACTTCACTGTCCTTTCTGATTTGGGCCTTGGATATTTCAGACCCTGTTCTCTTTTGCTAGGTACCCACAAAATCAAGATCAACAAAATTCTTTAGGTCTATATATCTTGTATAGCTTAACACTTGACAGTTGAGACCACATTTTCAAAAAGGCTCAGAGACCAAGCTCTTTTGAATATCTTCTTAGGCATTTAATTGACTATATGAGAACTAAGTTCTTTTGCATTCAAATCAGAGTCATACATTCAACACATTTGGGAATTCTCTCTCTCAATTCTTTTGAAAACCTAGGGTGACGTCAAAAACAGTTATATAAACTCACATATAAGTAACACCAAACATGAATTGTCAGCTGGTAGAGTCAGCTAAGCTGACTCTGCAAGATAATGTTGGAACAAAACACATGAGTCAACACAGCACACACCAATACAAGTTATGCTTCACTCTATTGGATTTACCAGCTCATATTTGCTATGTTACAACTCCTTAAACTGGAGTTCCACTGAGTACTGTAAACATGCCTTTAGGGCCTGTGAGCTAAAATCCCTTGAAAATGGGATGAAGAGTCAGATTTTCTAAAAATGAAGAGAAGTGACTAGTACGATGTTCAGCACATCACAAATTATGAAAACTCTCTACAAGCCCAGAAACATCTTTAACACGTAAATATCTGATAATTTTCCTTTAAGTCATTTCAACATTGATGACTTCTGTGCCTAAGATAAAGATACTTATTAAGGGTACACACATGAGCTTATTTGTTAGGAAAATAACAGAAACCTTTCTTTGTAAAGTCTTCAAAACCAAGGAAAGACACTGATAACGCTGTCCTTTTTCATAGCTGCAAATACACGTCTTCAGTAACAGGGCAAGTCACAGTTCACTCTCAACACTAAAAAAGATTTCCTACCATGCTGACAAAATAAAGGTAACATCCCAGACTTCCTTCTGGAAAGCTTAAACAAAGTAGAATATATAAAAAATACTGAATAGTCAGTAACGGATTTTTAGATCAGGAACAAACTAAGTCATTCTCAAAGAAGAATCTCCTCCAAGCATAAATATCAAAAAACTTTTAATAAAAATATGACATATGACAATCTCCCTTGTGAAAGGAGCAGCCAGCTTGAAAGTCTCTATTTCCCTTATCTGATAAGCAGTCTCAATGACTTTTCAATGAATAGGGATATTTCATGGAGGAATGACATTTAAAAGAAATCAAGTGAAATTATTAGAGGCCCCTAATATCTGAAAAAAAGTTGGACTTTACTGATTAAGTGCTTAATGTTATAAAACTGGAGAATGCTATAGAATAATTTGACATTTTGAATACATAACAAAAAGCAACCTCTTGCACCTTAAATGTGCTTGTAAATTTTTGAGTTCTCAGGCTGAACTAGACCATAGGAGGGGTAAGTGGTGTAAATCATATTTTGGTTTGCTTAGGAAAATAGCTTGCAAAAATGTAGGGTTTGGGGGGATCATTTAATACTAACTATATATTTAAACATGCAAGTATTGATTCGGAATACTCTTATGTGGTCTTCCTTTTTCTGATATAATAAATTATCATAAACAGTTCTGGTTCACCTAAAATTTTGCCTCCATTTATCATATGCATCACTTTAAAAAAAAAAAAAAATCACACCCAAAACCCAAACACTGCCCCAGCTTTAATTCTTATCTCATGGACGGAGCATTGCTCAATGGAGATAGCCTATCAGCGTATACTGCGTAGGTGCGTTATGTGTTTCTCAGGTCAAGCCCAGAGCCCTGCTAAGGTTAGTAGAGCTGGTCCTGGAATCTCTGGCGTATATGTAATGGAATAGATAATACAAAACAGTAGTTTTCATTTAAACTTTGCTGTGACCCAAGCATTACGAACCACTTACCTGTGAAGTTAGAAACATTTTTATTTGGTGAGCACACATGAAGTTAGCGGCACTTGGAAAGTCATTTGTCTCAAATTTTCTTCTTGAAGAAACATTGCTGTTAAGAAAACCTATGGAGGAAAATTTTAAAATTTTCTCTTTCAATATGATGAGCAAGTGCTATGAAAAAATCTGAATTATAACTTCCCAACTGCACACAAACAGAAGTAGTTTCTGTCTTCATGCAAAGCTTGACATGAGAACAAAAGAGACCTTTACTCTTTCATGAAGCCATAGAAAGGTGATTGTTTTTCTTTTAGCTGTCACTGAGATTTTTTACAGAATGGCTATAGTGTTAATTCCATTTCTAGGATGAAATCCACTGTATTTAAGATTTAAAGGGAAGAAAATAGTAAGACGAAAGCTGAATGAATAATTTCCACAAGTAATTTAATTCCCATTCACTTTGTTTTCTGTTTGTACTTCCAACTGTGAATGGATGCAAACCCTCAAATATAATTGTTTCAATTTTTTTTCATACTTCTTCAGCAAATAATTTCTTGGATTGTTGATTATTGAAAATATTGCAATGGGTAATTTAGTCCGGTTAATTACATTTCACAAGTAACCAAAATAGTGTAAGTTACATATGCAGCAAACAGATACAGAAACACTTGTATATTAGTTTACTGCAACTAATTAAGATTAAGCTTCATTTTCTCTGTGTTCCAACTGCAAAACAAAACAAAAAGAGCAGAAAACCCACAACTGTATACTTGCCTGTGCTCCCTAGTTCATGCAGATTTCTTTCTGGCAAGATCACCTGGGTGAGATTCACAAGTGCTGTGAATTCCATGTGTCTCATTCATACTCTAAATTTAACATCAAACATATTTATTTTGTAAATTTAAAAATGACATTTTCCTTGGTAAATTATAGTGTTGAAGTGTATCAGTCACACTGAATAGAATGAGTATTATAGACGTATTTCACATATTTCCATAAACAATGGAGAGGAAGCTTGTGACTAGAGGAAAGCAGAGTTAAATAAAATCAAGCTCAACAAAGGAGAACGAACATCATTAAAATGTAGAAACAGAACTAACAGGCAAGAGCTGAAGCAGGGAGAGGATGGTAGGAGTGAAAGAGATTCATGCCCAGGCTCTCTTTCTGGCACAGATATAGCAACCCATCTCATAACTGGGAAAACAGATTCTCTCCGTTTCACTAATGGAAGCATAGTTATTTGTATTGGTGTAGTTATAAAAAAAAAAGAGTAATGGGATGTATGTAGCTGCACGTTCTAAACCTCAGTGTGGTGAATAAACAGCATTTCAGTAATATTGCAAGGTATAAAGCTGACCAGATTTGGCACTGCCACCCTAGCTTTCCTGAATTGGTGCTGATTATGAAAATAGTCATGTTTTGCCAGTTTTTGTTTTTTGTTTTTCTTAATCCTGGTCATTACAATTAGAGCTCCAGCATAAAGGCAACGAAGCTGGCAAGGGGTCTGGAGCACAAGTCTTATGAGGAGCGGCTGAGGGAACTGGGGTTGTTTAGCCTGGAGAAAAGGAGGCTGAG
>JAVKLA010000042.1:6769779-6792288 GCA_034782735.1 Sagittarius serpentarius | reverse complement strand
AGTGGGGGACTTGTCAGTGCTAGGTTAATGATTGGACTAGATGATCTTATAGGTCTTTTCCAGTCTAGGCAATTCTATGATTCTATAGTTCACAGGTAAAATTAGTAAAGTACTTCTCTTCTATTGCTCCTTTTCATTTGTTTATGGTATTTTTCTTCACCCAGAAAGACTGAAAAAAATCTTTTTAAATGTTTTGAGTGCAAGAAAAACAGGGCAATTGTACTTTTCACTGCAATGTAAAATGAAACAAAGCACTATTTGCCTAATCTGGAACTACAACAGCTGGGTTCAGGAAGCAGAAATTCACCAAGATGCTACTCCGAGCTGAGCAAAGATCTTGAGAGTTCTGTTAAATACCAGTCAGATTTCTCAGTGTTCTGAGCCTTGCAAACATATGTGTATGTACAGTTGGAGTTAGTATGACATTTCAAAATAATACTTTTTTTCTTAAATCAACCTTTGGAGAAAAACAGAAGTGTGAAAGAAAAGAGCCTTGGGTCTGTTGGAGAAGAAGTTCTACCAGGTGCATTTAAAGTTGGGGAAAGACTATGCTGTATTATGAGGGTGGCAGTCCTTACTAAGTTTTGCAGCCCTGTTGTTGTCTACTGCCTTATATAAGGAACAGGATAGTGATGCTTTCAAAGACAAATTTGATGCTGCAGTTAAGCACAGGTTGCTCCTCTGTGCCTGTTGTTTCTATTCCATATTGAATGCTACTTTTCTGTCAGATCTCCTGATCTCCTTAAACTGAGTCTGACAAGAAGATCTAGGATTGAAAAAAATCCTCTACTATTATTTTTTTTAAACTGGCTTCTGTCATTTTCATTTAATTGACTTGGAGGAGATGAGAGAGTGCACTATCAAGTTTCTAGATGACACCAAAATGAGGAGAAGGATTTGTATGCTTGAGGACATAGCTGCTATGCAGACAGACCTAAACAGACTGGAGGAATGGGCAACTGAGACCTAAAGAATTTCAGCAAGGACTAACACCGAGGGCGCTCTCAGTACAGGAAAGGTGTTGATAGACTGGAGCAGGTTCATCAGAGGGCTGCCAAGATGGTCAGGGGGCTGGAGCGCTTGCTCTGCCTACAACGAGGGGCTGAGGGAGCTGGGAGCCTGGAGTAGACACAGTTTCAGGGGGCACTGACTGGCAGCCTGCTGCCTGTGAGGAGGTCATCAAGAATATGTCATCTTCACCGTGGTGTGTGGTGGAAGATTAAGCAACAATGGGCGTAAGTTGAAACAGGAGAGGTTCAGATTGGAAAAAAAGAAAAAGCCTGGTCAGGCACTGAAACAGGTGCTGAGAGAGGTTGAACAGTCTCTATTCTTGGAGGTTTTCAAGATGAGACTAGATAAACCCTGAGCAACCTGGTCTGACCTCAGAGCTATCCCTGCTTTGAGCAAGAGGTTGGAGTTGGACTACAGACCTTCTGAGGTCCCTTCCAGCCTGAATTATTTTATGATCCTCTGATTCTGACCAAACCAAGCTACTGATCAGATCTGTGAGAAAAAATATCCAAATATGATGTGGAAATGTGCACAGAGGGACAAAAACTCATCAGCCTAACTGACCTGAAACCAGAGCAGCCTCTTTGAGTGCAAGCAAAGTTATTAAGGATTTTGTCTTAACACCAGTGGTTAGACTTACAGAATAGCATTATGGCATGAGAATCTATTAACTTTTGAAGGGTCTACTTACAGAACTCTTTGGTGTTGAACAATTGTAAAAATTTCAGACACTTTAGATAGAATATCATGTTCTAGTATGCTTAATGTGGTCTTAAATCAATTTTATTATTGAATTCCAGAATTTTAAGTAAGGGTTGATGGAAGAGACTGAAATCCATCCATTCAAAATTAATTCAGCACGTAGGGGGATTTTGAAATCTGCATGTTCCATGTAAATACTGATTTATCACCCATAGACACCGAAAGATATGGTAAATAAAGCCTGCTTGCCAGACTGAAGACCAGCTTGCTGACTAAGCAGTCTGCTCTTACGGTGTGTCCATCCATGCTCGCTTAGGGTATTAACATGCACATTAAAAAGAGACATTACTTGAAAACCTCCAGAAATTTCATCTTTACTAATGGCAGAACTGTTGTTTTCCTGACAGGACAGAGCCTAGATAGTTAAACAATCTTTAAGAAGTATTTAAAAAAAAAATTAGTCGGAGGTAATCTGTGGTGACTACTCCTGTATTAGTAGGGGACATTTAACTGAATCTATAGGTTTGTCTTACACTGTGTATCAAAAATTACCAACTGATTTATAGTCCTGATGCTCCCATAATACAACAAATAAAGTTTAGTCTGCTTTTCGTAGTTGCATGCATACAAAATCAAAGGCAAGACATTCCACTAATATAAGCAACATCAGTACTTAATAGAGGTGGGAAAAGTTTTCCAATTATTCCTTTTCCTCCTCTTTTGACCACATGTCAAAATCATGCTTAATTACAGTAAGAGCAATTGTTCACCTGTATTTTTCTTTGATACGAGAATTGCTTGAGGCTACAGAGTAAAAGGTAAAATACTCTTAAAACTACTCAATGAACCTAATAATTCATACATCATGTTGCTGTTATTAAATAAAGCAACACAGTACAAAGGCAGGGAGAGACACTCTACCGAATAAACTGGATTGGCTGCTTTATCTTCTGCCAGTATGAATCTGACTTCAGCATATTTAACAAAGTTAACAAATCTTTTCTGAAAAGCAAATGCCAACCTTGAATTTACAGTTTCACCCTTTAACCTCCAATTGTATCAAGGATAACAGCATATTTTACAATTTCTTCTCTGGTCCCAGATAAGTAATAATTGCCACCAGAATCATTAAACAAGTTAAAGCATTTAACTTCATTATGGTAGTTCTTGTTAGTCAGGCATGTTGTGCCATTATCAGACCTTTTACATCAGTAGAAACAATCGATAAATCTGTAATAATTCTGTGTCTCAAAGACTGGATAATGATCCCTTGTAATTCTGTGACATGACACACACAAAGTACTGCTTTTCAGTGTGTAATTTCTCATTTCAGAGAACGTTACCCAGACTGAAAAAAAACCCGCTTTCATACAGTCTGTTCAGTGGAATGTAAATTAATGTGAGGAACAGTTTCTTAATAAATGAGCCACCATTGTGATTATTTTCAGTAACATTTGCTGTGCTTAATGGTACCATCCATCTAAGGATTTCTACATTTATCCTGTTTATAGGATGGTTAAAACCTTTATGAAGGAATCATTAATTTCCTTGCAAATGTCACTGACTTTGAATGCTTTGATCATTTGAAGATTAGCCCAGCCCCTGTCATCAGTAGTCTCTGATGAGTTCAGGCTGATTTGCTTTGTACATCAAAGGCATAAAAGGACCACTCTGAGTCTCAGTCTTTTTGGCTACACTTTTGAAGTCTCCTGAATACACATGAGCCATTTTGTTACAGGAGAATGAAAAGCAGAGGACCATTGTGCATATGGTGGACAATGTGCTTCTGAATTTACGTTGCCTTTCATCAGAGACACAGACCGCCTCTGGAATGTCCCCATGGGTGAAGTTAATGGGTCATAACCATAATGATACTCATTAATATTAAAAAAAGGAATAAAATTACTCAGACGTCCCAGGATAGGATAGTCAGAATTGTACCTTGTGTGTTGCAAGGAAACAAAATACACGTAACTGCAAAGTTGACATTTTTTCTTGTTGAAGTCTGTGAAGAAAATAGATGTGTCACACAGAGCTGAGAAGAGTCAACCTCTTCATTGCAGGGATTTGTATGCAGGTTTCACAGAGTAGAAATAATGATAATAGTGATCAGTGAAGGAAAAATGTAAAGTGTGGTGAAGAAAAACCAGAACTCCATAACACTAGAATCTGTAGAAGGCTCTGGTGACAGTGGACAAGGATTTTATAAAGCAGTGTGGCTGAGAAATGGCTCCATGTATTTGGATACATGGAGCCATCAAGTCACAAGTAGGTGAAGCTCTTTCTCTTACAGCTACAGATTGCATTTGGGATGCTCTACAAATAGTTGTTTAAAAATTGTCATCCGTTTAACTCCAGTATTGTGCATGGGCTATTTAACAGTCTTTAGAGAATGGAAAAACAAAACAAGGTAGAGGATTACTGAAAATGGTTAAAAGAGTGCTAATTAGAGTTAATGAGATGAAAGTGAGAAAACAATGTGCACAGTGAATATAAAATTCAGATGAGTATTACGGTAGGGAATAAGCTGCCACCCTGTTTGGGACCTCCACAACTAGTTTCAACTGGCCTTGTCAATGTGATTATTGTATTTGTTACTATTATTATAGCTCCTGGAGAGCCTATGTGATATTCAGTCTATATTTTTAGACATAGTACAAAGGTAGACAGTGATGGGTATGTGTTACCTTGAAGATTTTATACTTCATGTAAAGTGAGCAAAACTCTGCAAAGAAGGAAGGAAGGAAGGACAGAAAGAGAGGGTGTGATGTGACTCGTATTGTAGAAGATGTCAAAGGTGTTCTGAGCAAGAGCACATAGTCCCTCTAACTCCTGTCATTCACTGTTGCTGCAAGCGTATGGCTGAGAACCGTCTCATACTGATAAGAAGGTGGATGAAGTTACCTATATGGCTGTGGCCAGCTCTCATTTTTACATTATTTTCACATGCTGTTCTCCAAATGAAAATAGAAGCTGTGAAGAAAGCAATTACATGGTTTTTTTCCACATTAACTAAAGTCTTTTTCAGCCAGAGCACAGGTGGCCTTCTACCAGTCTCCTAACAGTGCTCTACGTACTGCACTCCCATAGGCCAAAAATGGTGCTGCTTCAAAAGACAGTTTTCAAAAGGAAGCACATGCATTAGATTGTAGTAGCTGTCTAGAGTGCCAATACGTATTTTGGATGCTTCATAATAGAGAATTCTTAGGACAATTTACTTTCTTTGTCAAGATTTAAAGCAAGCTTTCTGCTGCATTTGCTGTTCAGTGGGTTACTACTCTAAATACTACAAGATGTTTTGATAGTTTGAAGTGCAGTACCTGCCTCTTTCTTCCAGAACCTCTGAATATCTGATGTCTGTCACACTGTAACAATTCTGACGTTTAAGTGGAGTATTTTTTATCCTTTTTTTTTTTTAATTTTTCAACAAAAGGACATAGCATCTCCGTATAATCTCCCTTTTGTCCACATCCTTTGATGGCTGGGTCAAAGGAGATATGTGCACACGCACACACGCACACAAGGCTTTCATGCCTGATTTGTGTAAAAAAAAATCAATGACCATCTCATCCTAGAATTAATGTGGGTTAGTTTTATGGCAACAAACATAGACATCATACATATCCACAAAATTGCTACTAAAAAGTTAATACATTAAAACCAAAATTATTACCCTTTTGCACCCCAAAATAGGTTTGTTCTTGTATGTCATAGAGACTTTAGAAAATTGTTCTGGAATAAAGATTTGGGAAACTAATTTTTAGTTCTTCAAATTTTCATTTGTAAATATCTAAAGTAGGTAAGTGCAGGAAGATGTTAATATTATGAGAGATAAAATGCATTATATGCCTCCAAGTGCTATATTTGGTTAGGCATCTTTTGTTGTGTTGTGTTGTCTTGTCACAGCTGAGGTCATACTATGATGCAGAGGGAATTCTGTCTAGTCAGAGGAAAGTGGCTGCTCTTCACAGATACTTTAATTTAAATCTTTGCCCTGTTACGTAGGTGATTTCCATCATTATTTTGTGTGTGTGTGTGATCTCTACAGGATGAAAAATGTTGTAAAGCTGTGGGAATTTTCTGGCACAGATGCATTTAGATAGTGAGAGTTGTTCTGCATTGTTTAAAGCAAGACATTTTTTGATTGTTTCCATGATGACTGGATGCATCATTAACCCCTTTATTGTTGACATCCTATGGAGACCTGATATGTAGTCTTAATTATTTTAAAAGACACTTCTTTGTTACTTAGTTGGTGATTAAAAGTAAATTAAAAGATGGCAGTGGCAGACTATTGTTGTTCATTAGCAGATCTAAAAACCTAATCATCTAGTAAGGGACTAATTTTCACATAATTTTTAAAACAATAAGTACACTGGTGTAGAAATTATTTGTGCTGCTTCTACCAGTTAATTAACCAAATCACCAGAGAGGGAGAGTGTGAGAGGGATTATTTTCTATTAATCGAACTGAGAAATCTAAAATAGAAATCCCAGTCAAAGCTCTTAATAATATTCCTTATAACAATAAGATGAGTTTGAACTTCAAGTGCTGAACAATATTGAGGATTCTAGCAGGAGAGAATGGGAAGGGCAAAGGCAAGAGCAAGGAGACCAAAACGCTCATTCATAATTTTGCAGAGACAACAACAGATGAATTATGCTGCAGGAGGCAGTGATGGAGTATATACAAGAACCCAGCCATAAAATGCAGAGCTACTGAAAAGAAACCATTTCTAAAGAAATATTAATTAAAATCGGTTGAAAATTGTCCTTTAAGGGTTACCTTTCACGAAAATTTCTTGAGTTTAGAAAAAGCAAAACCTCAAATATGTTGATTCAAATAAAGTTCCAGTTCTCGTCATTAATTGTTATTAGTGCTTATGCTCCCCTTTTTTCTCCATTTTCAGGCTTTTCTCTAGCAGTTGGTGGTTGATATGGTGAAATACAACAGTGATTGTTGAGGCTGAAGCCCTGCACCTTTCTCATACACGTACAGAGTACCTGGCAGGCAGGACTGATCATCAGAGGTGGTATCGGTGAACTCTCACTCCTGTGGAGGAAATACTTTCTCTTTGAAGGAGCTGGTATTATTGCAGAAGTGACGGTATAAAGGCGTAACCAAGACAAGGTTCTAATACACTTTTGAAACTGTGTATAAAATATTTCAGCTTTGATACCTTATGTGGACATTTTAAGAAAAGCAAAGGCAAATTAACACACAGTGTTTGAAAAAATTTAATCAGCAGAAAGTCTAGTGGCTCAACTGATAAAAAAATCCTGAATACACAGAGGTAGCGAGGGAGAAAATCTCTTCTGCCTATTAGATTTTTTAATTGGAAAGCATAGCTATAAAAAAGGATGTTTAGCTGCAGCGGAGGAGCAAAATCCTGGAAGCTGTGATACCTGTGCCTCTTTGTCTGCCACAAAAATTCTAAAACTTCAAACCATAACCCCCTGCTTAAATTCATTAACTCCTTTCTCAACCCTCATAAAAAATTCTGTGTGACTCAGCAATTCACTCAACTTTCTGTCTCAGTTTACACAAGATACAGGTATGTTAAAACTTGAAAGTCAGATCCAGAACTACACCTCTGTGCTCCTAGGGCTGAACACGGTACAGTTTGGTGGGGTTCCTCTCACGAGTAGGAGCTCTTGTTGTAAGGCAGAGAAAGGCCGTTTTGGAGCTCCGTATCTTCCATTTTCCTGCTTGTGAGTGTTCCTTTAGTAACATTCTGTTTCTGTTTCTTCTGTGGTCCTGGTTTACTAGTCCTGCCTGCAAGCAGATTGCTAGAACGTTGCTAAAAAATGAACCCAAAGGGGCAGAAATGCAGTGTGAGCAAATGGATTCCTCCAGTCAACTGACTAATAACCAATAGTGTTCGCCCAGCTCTGCTGCTGTGGATACACTGGCTTCTTTAGGAAACAAAAGGTATAAAAGATAAAATGAGAATTTTATCTGAGGTAGTAAAAAAATCTCTAGCGTGGTCCTCCCTTGTGTGTAATCCCCTAGATGATGCTATTGACAGTGGCTTTGAGTTACAAATACTGTATCATCTGTTCTACGTTGTTGTCTCAAATAACCAGGTGTGTTTAGTTTCATGTCATTTGTTCTTTATAATTTTCTTGGCTAATAATTTGTTCACCTTTGTGTATTGTGTAGGTTAAAGTTTGCATGTGTAGATTTATCTATATTTTGATATGTCTTATTAGTGGATCTCATTTTTGCTTTGTTTGTTATGAACATCAAAAATTAATGGGAAGATTTATTAGAGAAACAAATACTGATTATATTAACCTTGGCTTCATTCTAACACTACTGTAGGATCTTTAAATGCCTACCGATTTCCTTTCCTTTGTAATCAGAGACAGTATATTTATTTTTATTTATGGAAGCTGTTTGAGAGAATTGGTTAGTGCTCAGCTTTAAATGAGTTTTAGATAAAAGTAACAGGCTGAGTCAGTAAAGAAAAAAATGACCAGATGGTAACCTCAGTATGGGATAGAGATGAATGTGAATCTAAAATGAGAAATGTCCCAAATAATGAGGGTCATTTGAGAGTAAGATGGTATGTGCACTTTGTGGCCATGAATAATGCATTGATGTATGTACTTCAGTAATCATGATGCATGAGTTCTCTATAGAAATTATCACGAGATCAGTTTTACATGGGAATCAAGTGCTTTTGGTACCTTAATTATTTAGATTATGTATCTGAGAGAGGAAAAATGTTTGAATTTTGTATTCCTGCTTTTAGTCTTGGTGTCAAAGAAGGAGAAGGGTGAATTGGGGAAAAATATCCTGTGTGACCTTCCCAGGCACAGTGCTGTCACGGCAAAGATTATTCTCTCGATTCCTTTTTTCCTTTCTACCTATCTAGATGGCCAAGTCTTCAGCTCTGCAAATGAGCGAACTCAAATTCAAGTTGGTACGAACACACCTCAAAGAAACTGTGAAAATCAGTCTGTTCCACTTGTTATTCATTGTGTGAAAAGTTACACATGGAATTGACACTGGGGAGTCTCTCTCTGAAAGGACAAATCACAGCAGTTTCCCTTGTGTGGTTACCCGCTTCTTTTGCCCTGAAACAAAGCCGAGGAAAAAGATTTTACTCTCCTCAGTTCTAATTTCTAGCCCCGGTAACAGGGAGAGGTGCTGAAACACAAGGCAGCTAAATCAATGAGAAAGGAAATGCTGGTGCTATCAAAGTGATTTGCCATGGGAGATTTGCTGCAACATGAATGCTGCTTAGAGCTCAGTTTGTGAGGTTGTTGATTCTGCAGAAATTTTAGGTACAAGCCTTTACTGATTGTTCCTCTTATGCTAGCTTAAGCCAAACTGCCGACATTTAGGCCCTCCTGGTAGCAGAAATCAAGCACTTGCCAACTTCGCTACTTGCAACAAAAACTGTCTCAGAGGCACCTTTGCCCCG
This sequence comes from Sagittarius serpentarius, assembly GCA_034782735.1. Taxonomy (NCBI): domain Eukaryota; kingdom Metazoa; phylum Chordata; class Aves; order Accipitriformes; family Sagittariidae; genus Sagittarius; species Sagittarius serpentarius. Next base: position 6,783,143 of record JAVKLA010000042.1, on the reverse strand, counting down.
ATGGTCTCCTGTGATGCTCTGCGCTCTTTTCTGTCCTTCCTCTTTTGCAGGCAGTTGCAGAAGCAATTGTGTTGCTCTCTGTTTTCTTAGGATGTGCTCAGCAAAAGTGTAGGAGCAGGCTAGTGATTTGTAGAATCCTTTGCAAATTGAGCAAATTACTTGTTACTCATAAAAAAATGAATGCTCTCTTCTTGCTGGGAAGACTCATTCCCAAAGATCTTAACTAAACAAGTAAGTCTTCTCTTTCTCCAAGGATAATCTTCCGCATAGCCCTTTAGCAGCATGCTCAGACTAGGACTGATCATAATCTTAGCTTGGTCCAAATTATCCAATAAATTTTGTAGTGATAGTAACTTCTAACCTGTCTAATCTCTTCCTCCAAACTCTCTCTAGTTCCATTAAATCCCGTATTTCAATCTGCTGGATTATGGAGTTCAGCTGTGGTTACTACCATTCCCCTGAAATCACAAGTCTTTTATTTTTGGTAGTGGTCTTAACAGGTAATTAGGGAAGAGCTCTATCTGGAACTTTTTTCTGGGATTTGAGACCACACAGTGTGGGATTAGCTCTGATGCCTTCAGAAACCCCAGTTGATTAAGCACCTGTTGTCCCAGAATGTTTGTTTTGCAGGGCGGCTCGTTCACTGTTTCCTTCTGCCTGGAGCAGGCAATGTACCATTACCCCCACTCAGGAAGTGAGGTTTGAGACTTTAAAAAGAGCGAGTAGATTCAGCCCATCTGTTAAGGCAGATAATTTATTTAGGAGAATAAATGTGTGATCTGGATGACCAAAATCACAGTCATTCAGATAACACCCCCAAAGACTCACCGTCCGCCTGGTGAGATGATGGGAGCCCCTTTGGGCGGTCAGGGAACACATCTTCTTCAGCTGCATTTTCTTTTTTTCTACATTTCAAGTGAAACAAACCTATTAGCTTACATCTCCATGAAGAAAACTCTTACTGCTTAGCTGAGTGCATGTGGGCAGCCCTTTAGCTACATAAAGATTGGTCCATTGACCTTCTTTGCTAAATTTGCTAAATATGTAGCTGGAAATAAGAAAAAACTATCTAATTGAGGAACCCAAAACAGAGGGAGAAAAAATTTGGTTTTATCTCAATTATCTGAAAAACAGATCTAACATAGCAACAACTTTTACTTATTTTTCTGCCTCAGTTTCTATACCATTCCTGACACTTGCTTGGGCTGTAGGTATTGAATTCTGAGGAGTTCAGGATTTTTCCATTTCTCCACAGAATCCTGCGCATAGAGTCTCCTTTGGAACAGATACCTTCTGTCAAGCATGCAGTTTGCCTTTCTCCCACATGCACAATCTTACTCATTAACTTTAAGGCCATTTCCACAGATGTTCAAGTCCTGGCTTAGTAAGAACAGGGGTTTTTAAAATTTATTTTATGTGGCAGTTTTTTGCCACTGGTTCTTTGGAACATCTTTGCTGTTAGTAGTACATGGCTGGTTTGGAACTTCAGCATGCAGAGGAAAACAGAAGACAGACAAATCCCAGATAAAAATGAAATTCACTCTCTGATATGGGATCATGGCTCCTTACCTTCAATTACCTGCAATTTCAGAGCACTGAATATGCCACTAAGAAATCCTAAATATCTGTTGCTAGTTCTCTTTCTTCAGAAATATATGTATATATATATGTATTAGAGAAGCTTTTCTTAGTGTGCATTTGATGTGCTTACTCCCATCCAGGTGAAACTTCCCACCTTTCAGGATACTGAGCAGTTCTGCACTTGGTGCTGGACAATGAACGAATTCACCTCTTTTGAGGATCTTTGTATTCCTCTTGGTGTTGCAATGTATTCAGGCTTATCGGTGGATAGGCTCTAACAATAAAGAATGCAGTTTCTTACAACACAAATTTACATAATGGAATACAGTTACAGAAGTTAAAGAACAAATTGCAGCATTAAGGTTATAATAAGTCATACCAATCGTATTTGTTGCTGTAAAACCCCAGCTAAATTGCAAGATTGGCTAATTACCTTCTGCAGCCTCCCCTTTGGCTGACTCTGCACTGAGAGTTACAGCTTTCCTGATCTCACCATTAGCCACAGCTGTTAAACCGTCTGAGGGTTAAATATGAGACTGGCTCAGAGAAGCTGCTGTAGGCAACTTCTTTTTTTTCTAGCACAGTAGGGCATGAGGTTTTTTTCCCTTCCTTTGTGCCCTTCCAATTCCTGAGATTGAGTGCTGTGACGTAGCATGTTAAAGTGGGAACTACAGCATTACCTCTCATCTTCTTCTGTACTGTCATTTTATTACCACTTCTATTATGTGTGTTAATTAACACTTTCTTTGCTTCAGGCTTCAAACTACGTTCTCCTGTTGCAGCTTTTGAAGAAACATTTTGATAAAGCTTTATATCTCACATCATAAGAAATATTAAATATATGCTCTGCTTAATAGATTCTTTTTCTTTCTTTGAGCATCATGTAGAAACAAAACATATGGCAAAACTGGGAACAGGATATTTCTCTTGGGTAATACTTCAGTTCAAATTCACCATTAATTTTAGGGTCCCTTGTGATGATCCCGTCTTTTTTAGAGTACAAGGACAAGTTATCCTTAGAAATAATAGCAGGAAAATTACAAAGAGTCTAAGAGGAAAAATTTCTCTGTACATTTTATTTAAAGCCTGTTGGATTCATGCTATGGGGAATAAGTTGCAACTGGAATTTTAAAAAGCCTGAATAGTTTCAGGATACTTGCAGTTCTTACTAAAATAACAGTAATAAAATTTCATGGTTCAGAGCCTTCACCGATTGCAAAAGGAGTCAGGAAAGCATTTCCCTCTTATCTATACAATAGCATAATTGGCTTAGGGCATTGGTGGAGATGTATCATCTCCACCCAAGACAACAGGTAGCAGGCTATTTACTGAGATGGGACTGAAGGGACCAGTGGGCTAGTCTGACGTAGCAGTGTTGGCAGTCTTTGTGCTGATGTAGAAACATATTCCTGGGGCTCAGATTTCCTATGCTAATATTATATTATTATCTCTTTTTCCAGTATTGGGAGAACAAATGAATTGAAATTCCATGGCTTTTACTTTGCTTGTGAGTCTCTTGGTAAAATTCACCCCCACTCTTTGACTGCTTCCTGAGCACCATCATCTAAACTCACTTGGGTTACCAGGAGTACTGAGCTCTGTCCTGCTCTACTGCTTTGGAAAACTCAGGACTTCATTGATCTGCCAGTCTGCAAGCAGGAGCAGTGCAGTAACACTGACTGCGGCAGACTGCAGGTGGTGAGCTCACCTGTGCAGGCCCAAGAGTGCTACGTAAAACATGCACTGAAGGTAGAATCATCTCAGATAAGCAGCGTTTTGCAAGAAAATAGCACTGCAGAGAGAAAACTCCCACACTGAACTTATCTGGCATCTGCATTAGAAGAATTCTGAGCCCTCTTTGCCTTATCCATGGATTCTGTGTGGTGAAGTAGGACATTAAGACCTCAGGCTTTCAAGAACATCAGTTAATAGGAAAGTCCCAACTGACTGCTTAGGCAATACTCTTAGGTATTCCAGAGGAAAGTATTTTTTTAATATGGCTGGAGGTGTAAATAAACAAGTAATCTGCTACATTGCCTAATTAAATTCTCCAGATAACATGCAGTTAAATCAAGGAAGCTGTATAATGTAAGCAGTAACATTTTTATGCAAAAAACCCCCAAAACATTTTCCTCATGTATCTGAGGCTTATTTCCACCTTATATTACATATTCTTCTTTTCACTTCTCTCAGTAGTTTTGATTTAAAAAAATGTAGTTCACCCAGACAAAATATACCAAACTCACGTATGTACATATAGCTGTGCTACTTAGTCCTGAATATACCACCTGGCATGTAACACTTCCCAGTGCACTTCGCAGAGTAAGCCGTAGCTTCTTGCCACCTCATTTGACTGCCGTTATTCTTCATGGTGGTTCCAAGAGTCGTCCTGCCAGCTGTCCCACTGCTGCGTGTATTGCTGAGGCTGATAAGAAAGTAACTGTTGCACATTTTATGAATGAGCATGAACTTAGACTTGATGGCACTTGCAAAAGAATTCAGAGGACAGGGAAGACTTTGTTCAAGCACTGACATGTCTTTGAAAGGGCAGCAAAGCAATTTTCCCTCCCTGTAATCCCATCAACCAAAACCAATCAAACTAGAACTATAAAACAAAAACACATCTGAAATAAATGTTCCATGGCCTACATACCAATATTTATTTGCTTTTAATTCAAAAGCATGCTTTCACTTAAGTTGATTTTTTTTTTTACATTTTCAAGACATATTTTTGGATAGTCTAGCATTATTGTACAGCAATTTAGAAAAATCCTAAAGGGAGGATGTATTAATGGTTTTAAGGTTAATGACATCTTTAGTCTATTGGGCTGTGTCAGACTGCTGCTAGGATTTTCTCCTGCAGCAATTGAACACATCCTTCATGCTAAGGACCAAGCTCCCAGCCCACTACTGCTTCTGTTAATAATGACAGATAAAAGGGTTTGCTCAAGATCATGCCGGGCTACTGTGGGAGACATAAGGAGATGAGTGTTCGAAATGAGATATATATCACCCAAAACAATATATGAAGCAAAGAAAACTTTCAGAATTCCTGTATTGACCTTGGTTTATACTGTACCTTATAGAGACAGGGTTTCTGCTTCACAAGGATAATGAGAAATATAGTATGATTAAATGTTCATCAGCATGCATTTTTTGAAAGTGCAAACTGACTTATATATATATATATAAACTGTCATGTCTTCATTTTCCTTTTATCTTCATTCTTAACCTTCCTAACACAATAAGAAATATAAGGATTTTCTGATTTAAAATTAAAAAGGGGTGTCATACTTTAGAGGGTAAGAACCTAGTGAGTTTGCTTGACTAAGGTATGTTTGTATGAGCCTGTATTAGGTGCTAATGACACACATCACTAGAGGCGTTTAGGCATCTAAATCCCTTTGATACATCTATTTGTGTATCTTTAAAGTATTGAGCATGAATCTGATTAGAATAAGTAATGGCATCCAAATAGTGTTTAAATTGTTATTGAGTGCATCTTTATTCCCAAAAGGTTAGGGTTATTCAGACAATTAGGCTTGAATAGAAACTTTTCACTAAGCTTGATAACAAACCTTTCCATTTGTAATGGGGTTCCATTCTTTCTCCTCTCCTTCTGACTGTTTCTTTGCTGTAAAGGAAAACTTCAGTAATACTGTAAGTCTTTCTAGCTGCAGCTGAATTTCCTTGAATATCCCTGAATCTCTTAATACCAGTAACATTTCCCTTGTCATAAGCTCATTGTGATTTTCACTTAAAGCATGTGCAAATAGCAATTCAAAGATTTGTAACTGATTGTTCTCAAGATAAATCTAGAAAGACTATGAAATGTCCATTGTTTTGGCAATTCTTTAGTTTTGAGAATGTCATAATAGCTGACAGTATAATTAAAAGAGCTGGTTTACTGTCCTGTGGGTCTCCTGAGATCAGGTACACTTGTCACATGAGTCAATCCACTCATGGAATTAAGCTTTGGACCGTGACTCTTGCAGCTATATGACATGATGCTTTTTCAAATCATCAACCTTGGGTATAGATTACAAAATAATAAAGTAGCTTCTTACAGTTGCTTTCTATAAAAAACTCTGTAGTCTTTCACTCTTAATCTCATATCCAGAAACTTCACTGCCTTTTTATTAGCAATTTCCTCTGATTTTAATGATCAGAAGAGCTGAATAGAACATTTGCACTGAACTTCTTGAAAACATATGGGTTACAGAATACGCTATTCAGTTCCTCTGAAGGGCTATATAGTTATTATCATGCTGAGGAGAGGGGATAAGTAAGCCAATAAAAGGAAAAAGGAAAGATGGTATTTCGCCTTGGAGGCGAAAGTTGGTCAGATTCAAATTTGCAAGCAAATGTGCAAGGTTTTCTTCACTAAAGGCCTTTGGAGTAGAACTCTGCAGCTTTCTATTTTGTCACGTCAGAGTAGATGTTAGGAAGACTTGCCTGAATACAATGCATGTGTCCTTTCATTTATTCCATCTGTCTGTCATTTCAGTTAGAGTTTGGATGGCTGACTTTTGATTATTATACAGGTCTGATGTATACTTGTAAGAACTACCCAAATAGCCCTTATTCCACCATGTAGCAATTGTCAGCTACATGTCTAATACATGGTGGTGGGATTCTTGAAGTCAGCGGGGTTATTTCTTTCATGAGACAGCAAAGACCTCATTAGGAGTTTTGTAAACTACTACTCCAAGGTTTAACTCTCCCAATTATGACTAATAAAGCAACCTGATTATTATTCTGACATAGCTTTCTGCTGCTGGAGCGACTCTTGTTTCACAAGCCTCAGGCAATATGGGATGACATCTGATATGATAGAGCGAGTCCAGACTACATGATGCTTCAGCTCGACTTACTGGGTGATCTATGGAGCGGGACATCTGTGGCAGCTACACTGGAAGCTATTCATCCATCTTTTCACATGGTGGTAGTGAGCTGAGATAATAGCTAAATCTGTGAAAAGAATCAGTGAGGACATTACAGAAGACAGAGTGAGGAGGCCCTGGGCCTTTGTCTAGACATCCTGGGACTCATTCTGCTAAGGGGAAAAGAACACTTTTCAGATTTGTGGTACAAAAACACAGTATGTTACAGATTAAAGAAAAAGATCAGCTTTCTTATGATAGCTGAAACCACCACTAAAATTTCTAAGATGCAAATAGTTCCCAAACAGAAATGGAGTTAGGTGTTTTGGTGTCAGAGGAGTTGCACTGTTTTGCCTAAAATTTGCATCTTGTTGGAGGTAATAAGGAGTCTTTTATTATTATCTAGGATCAGATAATAACTCCCTCTAGCCTGTCAGGTAGGCTGGAAGCCAACATGTGTTCCTACTCTCTCTCTCTCCCCCTAGTCATTCCCTTTTCCGGTAAAAACCATTTTGGCATCCTGTAGGAGGCATGCTCACTGGAAAAATGCAACATAATGAATATACAGTCTCATCGTACAGTTCCCCCAAACTGTGGCATTCTTCTCTGTTCATATCCACAAACTGTTTGACCTTTTCACTTATTAAAAATGTCTAAATAGTTCTCATCTATTTGGTACTATTTGAGGTATTTAGATGGAAAAGCAACAGAGCAAAGTATTAGTCTAGTATTGCTGAATGAACAGGATCTCATTCGTTATGGATATTGTTAATTCTGTTAATTTAGTAACACTGCACACTGCAGGAATAATTAATACAATATAGTTGTATAGAATTCTGTGAAAAGTAATACAGTAACTTTATATTTGTTATTTGGAAAGCCTTGTCCATGAAAAATTTAGGGAGAATTCTACACTCTGGCTGTAAAGCCGTTGTGAGTGTATGCTTCAAGATTCTCGCTGTTCAGAGCCCTGATAGGTAAACTACCTGAGAACAGTGTTGCAATAAAGGGAGACATTATAGCAGTATCACTGATTTTCATGCCTTGGTAAGTTTGCACGAATGCTTTGGTTTAAATTTGGATGTAACTGTTCACCAGGTTAAAATGCCACGCCCTCAAATTTGTATGCAGCCGTGTATTTAGTGAATGGTCGTTTGATGGGTGGCTCAGTAATTTTGAATAGGTTGGTGAAGGGGAGTGCAGGTGTGGAGAAGATTGCTAGAGAAAATAGAATCATAGAGTCATAGAATGGCTTGGGTTGGAAGGGACCTTAAAGATCACCTAGTCCAACCCCCCTGCCATGGGCCACCCCGCTAGCTCCGGCTGCCCAGGGCCTCATCCAACCTAGCCTTGAACACCTCCAGGGATGGGGCATCCACAGCCTCTCTGGGCAACCTGTTCCAGTGCCTCACCACCCTCTGAGTAAAGGATTTCCTCCTAATGTCTAACCTAAATCTCCCCTCTTTGAGTTTAAAACCATTCCCCCTCGTCCGATCACTATCTGCCCGTGTAAAAAGTCGCTCCCGCTCCTGTTTATAGGCTCCCTTTAAGTACTGGGAGGCCGCAATGAGGTCTCCCCGGAGCTTCTCTTGTACAAACTAAACAAACCCCGTTGCCTCAACCTTTCTTCATAGGAGAGGTGCTCCGGTCCTCTGATCATCCTCGCGGCCCTCCTCTGGACCCGCTACAGCAGCTCCACTTCCTTCTTGCACTGGGGACCCCAGGCCTGCACGCAGTATTCCAGATGGGGCCTCATGAGGGCAGAGTAGAGGGGGACGATCACCTCCCCTGCCCTGCTGGCCACCCCTCTCTTGATGCAGCCCAGGAGACAGTTGGCCTTCTGGGCTGCAAGCGCACACTGCTGGCTCACGTCAAGCCTCTCGTCCATCAGGAACCCCAAGTCCTTCTCCGCAGGGCTGCTCTCGATGAATTCTTCTCCCAGTGTGTACACACATCTGGGGTTGCCCCGTCCCAAGTGCAACACCTTGCACTTGGCCTTGTTGAACCTCACCAGGTTGTCGTGGGATGTTACAATAAAAGTAGAATGAAAATTAGTATGGTGCGGAAGTGCAAAGGCTTTAGACCATCACACTGTACTCAGGATTAGGAATGGGAAGGGCTCTGTCTAGTTTATCCCCCTACCAATGGCAGACTTCATGCCATGTGGTCTTCCATGCTCAGTTTCAAAAACTATTTAACCCACTTCCTTCCTTAAGTTCCTTCTACCATCTAGAATAATTTATTCTTTACTTTGATAAATATCCTTTGATTTAATTTTATTTTTTGTTGTTTAATAGCACCCTTGTTATTCCTATTCACAATGTAAGCAAGCTGTCATGTTTTCTGAACCTAGTTATCCTTCAGTGTTCTCAAGTGTTTATTATATATAGATATTTTACCGTCATTTTGGCAAATCGCTTTTATTTATTCAGCTTACTGTTTTCTCTTAATCAGCCTTTCTAGTTGTTTAATCAATCATTTTTGCTGACCTTTTCTGACCTACCTTCACTTTTGTCAATTGCCGTCAACTTTTCATGTGCATAAGAGATCAGTATTGTCAAAGTAGTATTTAAAATCTAAGACTCAAATATACCAAGATAAGTCAAAAAAACACAGTGCTTTTCAAAAATACTTGAGTTTTTCTTTTTACTCGTCTTAGGAGGTAATTCTTTTTCTTATTTAAATATCAGAAGCTAAAAACTCATGGAAAATTAAAAACGAGACTCTTATAATAGCATCAGGAACACAGGGGCTTTCAAGAAAGAAAAAACATACAATGATTTTGAATTTTGTATGCCAAATCCACAGCAACTGTAAGCAAATGTAGGAATTCAGCCTTTACCATTATTCTACACCTAGTTTATTACATAATAGCCCTATAACTATTCCTTGACAATCCCTTCCCCATTATTTCACACACATTTTGCATTGTAAAATCATACTGGCTTCACTATCTCATCACATCTCCTTTGTGTTGAAGTACTGCTCTCTTATTACATTAAAGACTAGTTTCTCTGTTTGCACACTTTCTAGATGACTTTATTTATTATTTTCTGTCATATTTCTAACTGCAAGATCTCTAAGTTATCATCTGATCTCACAGGTATTCACAGCTCTTCCAAAATGTAACATAACCCGTGAATTTATTTGCCATGCTGCTTACCGTGCCTTCTAGATTATTAAGGTGTTAAATAAAACCAGGTCTAACAATAAACTCAGAGATATCTCCCCCTATAACTCAATGTTTCTATTTACCAACTTTTGTGACAGATAATGCTTATATCTAAGATAATTTGAACTATTTTTTCCCAAGTAAACTACGGCAACCTAAGAGATTAAATTCTCCTCTTGGATGTAACTGCACAAATACAAAGCATAAAAACAACGTAGCCTATCAGGGATCAGTTTTGAGACAGAACTCTAGATTAACCATTGCTGTTGATCTTCCTTATATTACTAGAGCTACACATATTTTACAGATATACATACAATAACACTAGGAAACCTGTTGTTTCCTTAGTACGTCCACAATGCTTATTGCTCACAAACACATTTATACACTACTGTTATCAGAGTTATCAGACAAATATTACAATACCCACATGTTAACAAGACACAAATTAAGAGCTGATGATCCAAAGTGTACCACTGTCAAAAATAAAAAAAGACTACAATAACCACGTGGGGACTAAAATAAGCCCAAATGATCAATTTTCAATGGCCTGAAGAAGACTGAAGCATGAAGAAATGCTCCAGTTTTGTGTAGAAAGTGCCCTCATCCCAAGGTAGGAAGACAAGAAGTATTCTACACTGCCTAGTCCCTCATTCCTTCCTTGCTTAAAGCTCTTTGTGCTTTGGTCCCTCATACATCCATCAAAATTAAAAAGAGTCAAGCCAGGATCTGTCACTGAGACAGAGTCTTCTCCCTCTTTCATTACAATCAAGCAACTACTCGCCTCTGTGCCTTAATGGACTCTGCCTCCTTCGACACTGGTGGAAAAAACGCTGCCTATCTCGTTTCAGCCTTCTGTAAGTTACTGGCTTCAATTTACACATGGGGATGAATCTGACTCAGAATCCCCCTCCCCCAGTTCTTATCTATTTATCTTCCTTAAGAGAGAGAATTTTTACTAGAGAAACAGTCTTTCGGCCAGCGTTGAGTAGTGCAACAGTGACATCCGATGGCTGGCTACATTAGTCTCCAAGGAGCTTTCGTGACTTGCCAGTGGCCTTCTCTACCTTGTTAAAGACATGTGATGATAACTGAATATTAGCTGCCCTCAGTGCATTTTATTCATTTTACCTCCACATTAAAACTACCTAGGCAGTTTGCTCCGTGTTTCCAGTGCACTAGAATTGTTTTCAAATGCAGTCTTAGACACAGACTGACTTATTGAGATCTCATTGCATTGCTTGCTAACAAGGAAGACTCGGGAACAGGCAGATCAGCAGGTATTTTTTTTCACTCCTCATTTATACCTGGAAGGGAGGTGCATGTGAAGCATTTTTTGTGATGAACACAGCTCTCAGGAGTCTGCCGCATTTCTTCATGTATCTAAAAAGTTAACTAGATCCTAGCACAAACACCAGTGACTGTGTGTACAGCAGTATTCTGTATGCAAAGGGAGCGGAAAGGTTATGGGAAGTGTTAAATATAGAATTGCTATTTAGTTTAAAGGGATCCAAAATTTACATTCCTCAAATCAGAGACCACTCAGCTCCAAGGCTAAGTGAGCAAAATAAGTCTGAGCTTTTTATTGGCTGAAATCTGAACGCTAGATTTGTATTAATACCTCAAGTAAGGAGTAGGCTTCTATATTTTGACGGCAGCAGATTTTATTATGCAACCTTTATAGTATGCTTATTTAATGCTGTTTTGCAATACAGTGTGACAAGGAGTAAACAAGTTTTATTATTCTGTGGACTTGCACTTGCACTAAGAGTACCCTATTCTGATGCTCCCCAGCATGGCTATGGATCTCTTTCAGCTTGACCACATATGACTGCTCTTATGCTTTCTCCCTGCAGACATAAATTACTCAGTCTTAACTGAACAGTTTGGTAAGTTAAGTAGCAACACATTCTTCCAGACAAGATAAATCTGACATAACATCTAAGCAAGAGCAGCCCAAATAAACTACACTATGCATGATCAGAATGAATCCACAACACTAAATCCCTTCGAAGTTGTAAGACAAAAGAGCCAGTGACCACTGTCCTGATCCAGCATTCTGCATTTGCAGACAACCATCCAGTACATTTTTTGTTCAGAACATTTACTTCACATGCTCACATAAAGCACTTCACAAACTATACAACAGTCTTAAGACCAGAAGGCCAAAAGCCACAAGTATATTTTGCATGGGTAGGGTTGAGTCACAGTCAAGTTCTTTGTTGGTAAAGCTCTGTTTGGACATGACATACTATAACATGGCACCGCCTACTTCATCCATTTCTTTCATAAACAATGTTGGTTGCCTAATGCAGTAAGCAGCTGATATTTTTTAAAGCCTGGAACTTCTAGAACTGCCGTCTCTTTATAACGTATTTTTATTGTATTTGTAGGGAAAAGTCACCATAAGGAACAGCCACTCTTCCCACAGATTACTGAGGACTGCAAGCCATGTGTAACTATCAATTTTTAGTCTATTGGCTGTCCCTTGAACGCAGAATACTCTCCAATTTAAACACACACACACACACTCCTTTCAAACTCAGAAAAAACTGAGGTGAAGGGAGTTTGCCATTTTCCTTTCTCCTGCCTTTTTTTTTCCCTTTGTCTTACTTGTCTACTTATTCTGTTGTTTCCACTAATGAATCTTACTTTGCCCAAGTCTTATTGTCATTTTGTTGAAACTATTCAAAGTGCCTCAAGCTGCTAAACAGCTGGCAAAATATACAAACATTTAAGACTTTAGTCTGAATACTAAATCATGCTTTCCAGGAGAGAACAATGTGGTCCTTTCTGATTTAATGCCTTCTTTTGAACTGTATGTCATTTTTGCTTTCAAATTAATCTGAGTGTGGAAAACAGGTTGAGTATATTTTTATTAGGAGACACTCCAAATATTTAGACAGTTATTTGAATCATGTTTTAGCAAAATGATTATGCTTGTCAGTCTGAAAACATACAATTTCCATATTTCCCTTACATTAACTCTCTTTAACAAATAATTATTAAAATCTTAAATGCTATTTACTCTTCTTTTCCCCTCCCTCTCTGGCATGCATACTTAAAAGAAACCCTAATAAAATATTTGGGATACATCAAGAAACATCTGAATTGCAGTTGCAATTCTAGTGTAGTCACGAGCTTGTCATTAAAATGCAGAGCACAGTGCTAGTGCAGCTGTATACAGCTTTTATTATTCAGACTGCTAAATGGATAAAACATATTTTAATTTAATGTAAACTGTGCAGCTAGAAACACGAGAGTATGAGGCTTTTTTATTTCCTCAGGAGAAGCCCAGATCCTTGAGCTCAATGATACCTTCTCTTGGCCAACGGCCAATCTAGATTTATTGCAAGAGCCCCTGTGCTGCCTCTCCAGACACACGTTTTGTAATACTTGCAAGATGCTGCTGGGAAAGCAGTGCTTTCAGCCTCTACCACCTCCTTTTTATTAACATGTACCTGCTAATTTTTTCAGGACCTAACTTTATATTCCACAGCTAGGATACAAGCAGCAGCACTCAGACTGGGAGTCAGCTCTGATACCACTGGAGTCAGCTTACACAGGGATGCGCCAGAGCCCAGGGCCTCACTGCTGAGTTACAGAGCAAAGATGTCCCCAGCTCTGCAGCCTTATGCACATGCTGCACCTCTGTCCTGGTTTCAGCTGGGATAGAGTTAATTGTCTTCCTAGTAGCTGGTACAGTGCTGTGTTTTCAGTTCAGTATG
>JAVKLA010000042.1:6755854-6769679 GCA_034782735.1 Sagittarius serpentarius | reverse complement strand
TTGGAAAAAAAAAAAAAAAAAAAAAAAAAAAAAGATAATAAAATAGCCAAAGGGAAGAGGAAAAATAAGTAATAGTGAGATGGTGAGAGGTGCATGACCCCCAAAATAGCATAGTTTCAAATGTATTTCCAGTAGGATGGGTACTCACAGCTGGGCACCTGTTCATATTGCTTTTTTGCTCTGGCACAGCAGGGGCTCGTAATTGGAGAATAGCCTTCCCTTGTCCAGACTTGCCTTTGCTTCTTGCATATTGCACTAAAATAAGCCAGTGGGTAGGTTTCTGCAAGGAAATGCCACAGGAAAGAGCAACCTGATGTTGGGTTGGAAGAGGTGGGTCTAGTGAGGAGGTATCCAAAACTCTGGCTAATCCAGTGCGGTTTTGATGAAGGTAACCTGCTTTCTAGAGGTCATGGGCAAGAATGCTGAACGTCCCGAGTTTTGCTACTTGCTTTGCAATCATCTGAAGTTAAAAACTTGGAGACGGTTAATAAATTTATTCGTATTATCTGCAGGTTTTTTAACATTAATTATTTTCATGAAAAAGAATTCTGTCTTAATGAATGGCTTTTTCAGTAAAATACTAGTTTCAGTGGAAAAATACCAGTTATGTTTATGGATTTTTTTTCAAGAATAATTTGAACTGGGACAATTCAAAGCTATTTTGCTGTGGTAAGGAATTTTGCCACATAATTCCTTTTCCTATGGGAAGAAAGGTAAAACCAGAGCTGTTTGAAAACATCCCACTGTTTCTATCCCACTGAAATATCAGGTATTTTAAGCTTTGTTTTCAATAACAAGTCAAAACTTAAGTTATTATTATTGAATGAAAATTTCCAAGATTACTTCATTGAAAGCATTATAAATTTTGTAGTTAATACCACAGGAATCATAAAAAACCACTAACCTTTGTAGTTAGTTTGAGACAGAATAATTTAATATCCTCATTCTTTTCTGTGGACTCAGCAAGACTACTTATCCTATGATAAATCAAGCTATGGTTTCCTATGATGCCAGCTGCAATAAAGATGAAGAGGCCATCATCATGCACTCTGAAGTAATCAAGACTGGAGTTTTTGTGGACATCCCCCCCCAAGAAAAAATAAATCTTTCAAATGCAGGCATTTGAATAATTTTAATATGTTAAAAAAATGCTTTTCAAATGAACAACAAGATTTATTTTGGCTTATTTTATTAGCTATGGCTAATGAACTATTTCTGATCAATTCCCTAGTGCAGCTTTCTCATACTGTAATGAAAGTACCTTATTTCAAACAAATGCAGCAAAAATAAGTCTACACATTGTACTAGTCAGAAAAAAAGAGCTATTTCTGTTTTGCATTCATTTCTCCATGCATTCTTTAAATTTTTGAAGTTAGAGTTTTAATGTTGTATTGTTTTTACTTTATACAAGTTGTTTTCCCATATCTGTGAACACCTGTGACTGAAAAGAGCAAGTAAGAGAGAAATTTGCTCAGCACATCTAATTACATTAAATTTAGTGCTATGAAACTGAGTAAAAGGAATTTTAGTATCATAATATCTTAATAACTGTGTGTTAACTGTGTGTTATCTTAATGGCTGTGCAATTTTGGAATGTTGTTGCAAGATCCAAAATCCATTCCCTGTTACCTGAATTAAAATTAGGCTCAACAAAGTGGTAAGATGATTAAATAGCCTTTTTGGATATGTTAGTTTTGTGTTTCCAGATACAAAATTAGCATAGCCGTGCACTTTTGTAACTGGAGTCCTAAAATACATACCTCAATAAATAATCAACGCAGAGTTTACTACACTACTCATAGGAACTTAGTAATAGCAAAGTTCATGGCTGAGAGAGAGATGAGAAGTCATGCATTAGATTTGATTTTAAAGTAATGAAGACTGTAAGAGCTATGTATAAGCAGTAACAAGAATATTTTCAGTTTTCTTTAATATATTTTTATTTAATGCGATTAGATTTTTTCTTACGCGTATGCAAATGCTCATACAAGTTCTCTTGTGGATTTTAATCAGAAATATGCTGAAGAACAGAGGTGTGCCTGTTTAATGATGTTTGTTTCCCTTGGAGCAGCATGAAGCAGTTCAACATTGTACAGAGCTGCCCAGACAACTTTAATACTGAAACCTGATGACTTTGAAGGCTGATCACTTCACTTGGAGGATTCATTATTTAGTATGAAGGGGCAGTTACATCACTAGTTCTGTCATAGCTGGCCCTAACCCAACAGCGTGTCAGAGGTTTAGCATTCAGCCGTTTCTTCCTTTGGTCATCGCTGTGTTTATTGTCAGGGAGAGGTCAGGACCGATTCAGTTGTTGCCTCATTTTACAGTGTTTAAGTTTTTATTACAGTAAATCCCTGACATAGATGCGAGCTGTAGGTCTCCTTGGTGTGCTTCAACATTTGGCATACTAGTTTAAAAATTGTATCATTTGGATGTACATGGGCACTGTGGGTTAAAAATGTGCCTCAGCTTCTTAATGACTAAGGATTTTTGAAAATACTGTTGTCTGTTTGTTGCAAATTTGCAGGAGTTGCTAATAATAGTCATACTGGCAGACTCTTGGCTGTAGCAGTGTGTCTGATTTTAAACATACAAGGAAAGGTGCAGGGTGGTCAGAGCCAGTCCAGGGGATAGAAACAGATATGATCAGAGAAAAAATGATCTCTCAGAAAAGATTGACAGAACGGGGCTTGTTTAGACAGGAAAATACAGCTGACAAGAGAGAGGATACTGGTCTTAAAAGGAATAAAGGTTATCACGAATAGGAAGGTAATAAATTGTTCTCCATGTCCATTGCAGATCCGGATAGGGGATAGGACAGTAAGTAATGTGATTCTTTTTCAGTGAGGGAGCTTTAGATTGGACATCAGGAAAGAAAAGCAACCAAAACCACTTTTCTAACTGTAACAATAGTTAAGCACTTAGATATGTCACCCTGGGAGGCTGCAGACTTTTCCGCGCACTGGAGATTTTCAAGAACAGATTAAGGAAACAGCTGTCAGAAATCATTTTGGTATAGCTTATCCTGCCTTGTTGAGGGAGATGGATTTTATGACCACCTAAGGTTTTGAGGTACCTTCCTGCCCTGTATTAGAAGACTTAATTAATTTCACTTTTTTTCATAGAAAAAGAATCTGTTCTTAAATGAACATTACTATCAAATTTACTTTTTCATGGACAATGTGGGTATAGGGATGTGTATATATACATCTCTCAAAATTTATTCCTAAATTATTGTTAAGTCATTGCTAAATTATCATCTAAGCAAGTAACTGTTTCTCTCTCTGCTCTCCATTACGAAAATCCTATTGTACATCTCCTTTCCAGTTTTGCCTCCAAGAAATGGGGAGCAAGAAGACAAATGGTAAATGTTAACCCCTTGTTCCTCTGTGGGCTGTAATTGCTGTACAAATCGGGGGCTTGATTGCTTTATGCAGATAAGATTAAAAAAATAAATTAGATTTTTCATTTCAATTCCAGTAAAATATTTCAGTCAGTCATAGTTTTACCATTTAGCCAATGTGTCACTCTGTGACCTGAATTCCAGTTTTCACTTGCTGTTATTTAATCAATAACCAATGCTTGGCTTTTCCTTTGAAATTCAGTATTAACTAAGCTGTCAAAAGTAAAGCATTTAAACACTGTCCATGCTTGCCATAGCTTAGAAGTGGCAAACCATCATGGCTGGCAGTTGCAACAAGTTGTCAGTCTTCGTGCAGAACCATAATTCTGTGAATTTTTATCTACAACCTGCCTAAAATTTAAAAGAACATTAAAAAATACACATAGTGACTATATAGAAAGTAGTTAAATAAACATCACCACTGGTAGTGCTGAGATAAATACATCACATTCAGCATGAAAATACTCCTCTTACACTAAAAACATTTTTGAAATTTTGTAATTTTCTTGTAATAATGTAACTGCAAATCAAGAGAGTATGTGGCATCACAGTCCTTGTCTCTTGATACTCAGGAAATGTTTGTATGGGTGTTTTTAGAGTTTTCTGTGTTGCGTTGCTATCTGCTTCCTCAAGTCACGTGGCAGGAGTAATGTGGAACTTTGCCAGTGATAAGACCTTATGCTACAAGTCCGAAAAGGAACCAGCTGGGCTACTGAATGACACTGTTTCTGTAAGACTGTGACAATAAAGGAGTTTCCTGGCATTCTGTAGGAGGGATAGAGGCAGACCACATCATTTAGACAAACCAGACCAAGTGTCAGATCTGGTTCCTTAAGTAGGTCATAAATAAGTGACCCGCTTCTGAAAATCTGCTACAGTGAAGCTCATATCAGCACAGCAAAATTTCCAGTTGAAGGCTTCTTTTACTGTAAATATCTTTTAAAGTATTTTAATAAATTTAACTTTAGTCCAGTTGGTAGCCTCCTCTAATTCTGGTTATAAGTATTTATTTCATTCAGATGGACAAAGCAACAGTGTATTTAATCCTTGTCTCTCCAGATTTTCTTGAGTCCTTCCTTTCCTCCAGATTTTCCTTTCTGTCAACCTGCCAAGTCTCAAATATTTTGCAGGAAAGTCAGGAATCATTTTCAGGTGTTTCAGTAAGTCATGTTCACTAGAATCTC
This sequence comes from Sagittarius serpentarius, assembly GCA_034782735.1. Lineage (NCBI taxonomy): Eukaryota > Metazoa > Chordata > Aves > Accipitriformes > Sagittariidae > Sagittarius > Sagittarius serpentarius. Next base: position 6,765,089 of record JAVKLA010000042.1, on the reverse strand, counting down.
TTTCTTAAACTGATACAAAACGTATAAAATAAACAATGGCTTTAAAGATCATATACTTTGGTGAATAACCTGCTTGATTTGAATTTTTTTAAAAAATAAGTTGAATACATGTAAATATGTTAGATGTTTCAAAGGCATTGTATCCCTAGTCTCACAAGCAGTTGTTGTTAGGAGTTAATTTGCTTTCCCAGCATCCCAGAAATAACGAGATAATTAAAAAAAAAAAGACCACACAAGTATATCTTGCAATTCAGGAAAGAAGGTTAAGCTCTTTAACCCTGAAGAAGATTTTTATTAGAAATTACTTTTGCTTTCTTTAAGTACAGCTGGACTTCAGCATGAGTAAACAGTCCAAAATTGCACAGTTCCAGTATTTTACTGGTGCATACCTTGAAAATATGTAGAGGAGCAACATGGAGTCCAGCTGATTATCCTTGATTTTCTTTTAGAAGTAACTACAACTGTACTTACAGAGCTATGGCGAAAGTATTTCTTACATTACTGGAAAATATTCCATGAAGGAACAAGCAAAGGTAGTGGTATTAATGTAGATATGTTTCCTTTCCCACAGGAGGCTTTTCCAAGGACTTCTAAGTGCTTACTTACTTTTAGGTGGAGAAAGATAAAAAGGACAGGGTTTGCAAAATGTTTCTTATTTGTTTGGTACTGGTAGTTTTAAAACTGCCTTTCTGTTTCTGTTATCTGTGTGATAGGTATCTTCCAAAAGATTTATTACTTTTTTTTGGAATAAAAATTCATTTTCAGGTTCAATTACAGCATCGTTTATGCAGAAATGTAATATTACAAATAAAATAGCCGTGGAAGGAAGCCTCCAGCCAATGATGAGAGCCAGCTGAGCTACTCAGTCTGATCTGTACTTCTATTCTTCGTATATCTTCTTCAGAGGTGAATTCTGGATTTCTTCTTCAGTGCAGGGTAGAGACTTTATAGCTGATGAGTAATTCATACATGCTCACTAAAATAATTGTAAATTCCAGATACACCTTCCAGTCACTTTGAGTACTAATCTTCTCTTAACTGCATCTTGGTGTATGGACTAATTATGTGTTTTAGGTAGTAATAATATATAGATACATTGTGTGTACTTACGTATCAAGACTGGCATTAATAACCATTCCATCTTAATAAAAAGGAGAAGATGCTATTTGCTAGGTACTGTTCTCTTGCATAATATGATGTTTTGGAGAATAAGATCCTAATTATCATGATATATTCAATATGGGACCTAGGATTCTGCTTTGCACATTTTGATTTGAAGATTGAGAAACCTTTTCTTGAAATGGTGGCAGGGGACTTCTTCCATGATTACTTTACAAAATATTGTATGCTCAGAAATTGAGTATGAATATATGTGCGCACACACACATACACACACAGAGCAGGTAAAATTTTGACTTGAAAAGCATGCTGGCCTTATATACCAGCCTCACTCTTTTTACATTTGATTCCGTCTCTTCCTTCCTTTCACAGCTTTAATGAAATGGGAAACTAATGAAAAATGTTTGCAGTCCTGATTGTAGAGCACTGAGCAGTACTGGCTTTGAGCACATGCACATATGAATCACAGCTCAAATGGATCTTTGATTGCTCATGTGGCTTTATACAGGTTATGATTTGTGAGAACAGGGAGGACCAGAAATCATTTTCAGTACATTACAGTGCACTTCAAATCTGCTGTGGAAAAACAAGTGAACCGTTCTGCTAGTCAGTTGCTATCCCCATTATTATGGAATACTTTAGGAGGTTTCCATTTATTCTTACCTGTTGTGTGGTTTAATTTAAAAGTAATACCAAGCATCTAACTTGCTCCTTCATTTCAGAAGGGTACTTCTTAAAAATTGAGATAATTCAGTCATTGGTTGGAGACACAAACATAGTATAAATAAGCCCTGTCATTGCATGTCTGATGATTTCTGATTAAATATGAAATGTCCAAATTACCTAATCATTGTTGGTTGCATGATAAACCATTTTACAGTGCTTATTCTCCAGCATCTTATCTCCTAGCTGCAGGATGTTTGTTGATAATGCTGCCTTCGTGTTGGACAAGCAGACAATAATTTGATTGTTCTGTTTGCTATGTTGTGCAGAGCAGTACTTTAAAACTAAAATTCTTTCATGTTTTGTACTGTGACAAAGTCATTGCTTTAATTTGTTGGTAGATTGGAAAGCTTCAACATTATTACTGTAGAATTTCTTTCATTTTTCCTTTTTTTTTTTTTTTAGCCTTTTAACTTTTTCCTTGCAATAAGTAAGTTTGATATATGAATGTTGTGTAAGCCTTGTACTCACACACATGCTAGATCAAAAGTGTGGAATCTTATGTTACCCAAACTTGCTCTTCAAGCATTCACCAAGACGGCACCAGATGCAGCATGATATAGATGGTTTCCAATATGAGAAAGTACGCAGAAGTAAATCAAGAGTTGTTAGTCCTGTTGTTGTCATAGGTTCTGATGGATATGATTCTTCTAAGACAAGATAATCATACTTTTAATGTCTTTTGAGATGACAAAGTAAGTTGAAGAATTTTTTATATGTATTTTCAGTGCCAGCATTAAAGGTACTTGACTAAACATTGAGTACTGCAGTTCTAATCCCAGATGACAAAAAAAAAATCCTCCCAAGCACATTTTCAGTCAGTGGCTCAAAAGATAATGAGTTGGTGTCCAATTTAAGTGGAACCAATGTTTTTAAATTACTAAATGTTGCACAGTTTCGTAATAAAATAGGCATGTTTATAATGATATCTCAGTTTAGAGCATATTTGAAACTATGAAACTGTTTTCAGATGCTCATGATCTTAACTGCTTCTGTTCATACTGGGTTACAAATTTGTCAGGATATGTCAGACCCTATCCGAGTTTTCGCTGGTATTGTGTTAGAGAGCCTGGTTCAGTTCCATCAAAGCCAAAGAGTAGTTTCCATTTGGTTTGGCAAGTATATTCACTACAGAAGTGTATTCATCACCCTAGAAGGAAAACACGATACTGCTGGAAGACAGATGAGTGGAATATATTTTAATTTTCTATTACAATTCCTCTTCTACTGTTGGTGCAAAACACAATTTTGAGGGTTATTGATGCCCAAATGGTGGCAGTCTTATTCTGCATCTGAATGTATGACTGCTTCCTGACTTCCTCCCAGCTGTAGCCTCTGTACTAAATGCCTTCAAAACAAGAGGCAATGTGGCATCTACCTCCAGCTTTGGAAACCCTCCCAGAATGTAACCTGGTGGGCAAAAGGATGAACTATCTGATTTTCTGAGTGTGGCAGGTTATGGTAATGGTGCTTGTCTACTACCTGTTTGTACTATGGCAGAGATTTCAGACCCACCTCATTTCCTAATCTACATATGCTGTGCTGGGCATATACAAGTAGCTGCCCCATCTGTAGTCATGTTTATTTGTTTTAGAGAAAACTGGCATTAATTTACAAAAATGAGGAAGGGTTGCCATCTACAATTATTAATTAGCATGCACATCTGCCGAGAAGGTGTTTCCATAAGCCTGTCTGAAGTACTTTATTGTTGTTGTTTTTTTCATTTGAGGGGGATCAATGCTAATTTTCAGTGTTTACCAGCAATCATAGATGACTTGCAGTTAAAAAGCCATCAGCTCTGTCACATTTTTCAGTGAACAGAATCCCTTTCCAGATGGCCCTTCATTTGGATAATGGACAGCCTAAGGGGGTAAAAATGTCACCTGTTGTAGCTAGTCAACAATATTAATAAAAACAGAAGAACAGACCATTCATAAAATGGGCAACAGCCCCAAAATAATCTGTGAATTGTATAGTGAATGTTCTTGGTAGCAATCTTGCTTTAAGATTTCACAGACATCCTCAAATCTGGTCATTATTGCCTTTGCACTAGCTGTTACCTTGCTGTTTAATCATGAATGAATCTTATTTTTCTTAATGTATTTTCTGACAGAAGAGAAAATACATGAATGATTACATTGTGATTATGATTGCAAAAAAATCATGATTACAAGTACGTAAGCAATAGATTTCTTGGCTTGTTTCTTACAGAAAATAATTTTGGAAGGTGCTTCAGGTTTAACAGAACAGTAAGATTGATTCAAAATACTGAAATTAATTGGTTTATTTTCTTTTTATTTTGGCTGGCTTAAAGATATTTTAGAAGTTACAATTAAGTGATATGGCAAATATTTACAATAAAATTAACATTTACATTTGAAAAATTTTAAAAACAACCAAAATTTTAAAGTCTCTTACATAAGTGTTTTTAAAGAAAATTCAGAGTTCCCCTCCCAATCCGGCAAAATCTAATGAATTTCTGAAACATTCTGCAATGGCTTAGTATGCCTTTTTTGCCAAAGAAATGTTTTATCTGAAAATATTTGTCCTACAATTTTGGCAATCATGGCTATCTTGTGTTAACAATTATAGCTGGGAATACTCATGACATATATTTCAGAATTTTCTGATAATTAGATCTAAGTAAAATAGATAAAAGCCCAAGACAGGAAACCAGATCTCCATGTAACCAACCTGGAAAGAGGTGTCTCCTACAGAGTGGTCTGAGAATCTTTGAGTTCTTGCCCCACATTATCCACTGGAGGACAAGATTATCTGCTGGAGGACACTGCATCTCCTTACGGCTGACGAAAGGAGCCTGGAGGTACAGCCCTCCCAATCTGAGCGCGAAGCCAGGTTAAGAGGTCTGAGTGTCATTAAGTGTCACTGAGTGTCAGTGAGTGTGCGCCAGAAGAGCGTCAGCTGGCAGCTAGAGAAATACAATATTTTGTGGTGGGTTATTGTAGCGTGATTTAGAAAACCATCAGAACCAGTTTGTTTATGTCAAGCGTGAGTGTGTGTAGGTGGCACAGGTTTAGGCACACAGATCTAAGTGGAAGTGAAATTACTGGTATGATTGAATTATTACTTACAATGTGAAAGATAGTATTCATTCCCCTGTGAGTGTGAACAATCTTGGAAGATGATTTAAAATACATTTGCGCATTGTGAAATATTAAAAACATGGGTTGTGTCAACTTAGGGTCAAACTAGTTATGCCTATGGCCATCCACCCTGGCAAGAAGGAGTGGGGATTTCTGAGTTCTCTGTCCACTTTCAGCACATTTTCCATGAATACCCGTTCTTTTTCTCACACACTCTCTTATTTATGCTTCACATGAAAGCAAGAGTTAGTTTATTCATAATCCATCTCTTCTTTAGACCCTGAAGGCACTCATCGACAAACAGGTGATGGGCACACAGGAAAATTATTAAGTGACTGTCTTGCAAAGCTCTCACCTTGAAGGAATACACCAAAGCAAATGGAAGGAACTGTGTCCTCTTTATATTTTGATGTGTTTATAGTCTCATGGAAATTTAGATGATGATTCTCTGTCTTTCCATTCAGAGACCTCAGGTAACTCTGCAGCATGAGCGTTTTTTTTTTCCATCTGTTCAGCAATTCCTTCAGATCAGGCATAAAACTTTGGACTAAGGTACTTGACCAGATTACGCAGTAGGAGGAAATCCCATGTTTTTCTTCAATAATAACGCTGATTTTCATTGTATATCTTTCTGGAGAGAAAAAAACATATTTCAGTGACTTGTTCTTCACTTCTAACTCTCAGTCAAGAAATAAATCTTGAGTGTGTAACAGACACCATAGAATTTCCACTCACAAGCACAGGAATTTTTTTTTTTTAATAAAAAAATCTTACTCATGCTGTGCAAAGTATTTTTACTAATTACTAGTGGTTTTCAAGGGACTCATGCTGGTACTCAGCTCCATCCCTTTAAAGGAGGTAAATTTGATACCCTAAGTACATATTTACTTTTGAAAAATCATTCCAGAATCTTCTGAAAATGCAGAGAAGGTAAAGTGAAGTGTAAAGTGATGAAACCCCTGAAGTTACCCTGAGTTGTCCTAGAGTAACTGAATTAATGTAGTGCATGTATCAGTAATAGTGCCTACAGCTGACTACAGCTGCCAACAGCTTCATGTGTGATAAGTTGTATATATTTCTTAAAGTTGAAGCATGTTAATTGGAAATCTTCTTTGCAGGTGAACAAATGCTGAACATGTTGTGCAGAGATAACCCTCCAACCATCTGGAGAAGAAAGTGTTTTCCCTTGATATTTAATGACCCCTGGTTAATGTAAAAGCACTGTTTATGGGCTTAACTGAGATCAGTAATTAGCTTTTTGTAGGTAGGAGGTAGATTGAGTTAACGTAAACTCTGAGTGTTAATGGCGAAAACAGAGTGGAAATCCTCAGAGTGGAAACTGTTTGAAGCAATGTTGTCAAAAAAGAAGAGGAGAAGAAAACCTGTGAGTTCCTGATGGACTTAGAGCATATTATGGAGTCATGCACAAGAATAATCGTGTTACAACTTTTTTTATGGCTGCTTATTGATTGAAACCTATCAAGGGACCACATTTTATTTTTCTGACTGTTTTTCTAGTTATTGTTTAAACTTAGTGTAGATTAGGCAGTTTATTTTCATGGTAGAATCATTTTTCTTCCAATAGCAGGTGAGTTTGAAAATACAAATGTTATGTCAGCTTTACAATCCAACTAAAAAAACCTACTAAAACTAAGTATTGTCATCACAACAAGCTGATAATTCCTTTCACTTCTTTCCTCTCTCTGTGCTGCTTATAGCCAGGCAGGCAGAGGTGGCCATCCCCCAGAGGAATTGCAGCTGGAAAGCCTAATCACTTCCTCAGGATCCTTCTTGCCGTTGCTTTTATTTGTTCTTCATATGAAACTCTAGCCACCAGGCATGTATATATGATCATTATAGGGTCACAAGGAAAACATGTTTGTCAACTTTTCTTACTCTTGAGCTTCACAGTGGGTAGAACACTCTGTGTATGATAACAAAAGAACACTTCAATTTCCTAAAATAATTATTCACTTATTATGTGAATGGGATACATACCTACCTTTGTGGTACTGGAAAGGTGGTTAGAAATAATCGTAGAATCCTAGAATGGCTTGGGTTGGAAGGGACCTTAAAGATCACCTAGTCCAACCCCCCTGCCGTGGGCCACCCCACTAGCTCCGGCTGCCCAGGGCCTCATCCAGCCTGGCCTTGAACACCTCCAGGGATGGGGCACACACAACCTCTCTGGGCAACCTGTTCCAGTGCCTCACCACCCTCTGAGTAAAGGATTTCCTCCTAATGTCTAACCTAAATCTCCCCTCCTTTAGTTTAAAACCCTAAGTAAGTTATGAAATAAATACGTAAGAAATTTTTTTTTTTTTTTAAATGAGAGAATAACTAAATTTCTGTTTGTTACCTATGGAAGTAGCAAATAGAATCTTCAGCTTTAAACTTACTATAAGGAATTTAGCAGAAGTATAGATACAGAAAATTGCAAACAAAGTCACATGGAATACAAACTTCCAGGGAATCTCTTGATACTAATTGAGTATATTATACTTCATAGGGTAAAATTTTGGTGTGACCAGCTTTTAATTTTATTTGCACAATGGAGTGTGTGTTTGTCAAAAAAACAAATACTTTAATATTTTCCTTAACTATTATGTCATGTGAAGTGTCCTCTATCAGATTCTATGTTCAGAGCGTTGGTTTTACGTGTTATTCCGAGTATCTTCCTCATCTGTGTCTGATATAAAAAAACTCTCTTGCAGAGTATTACAAGGCTATTTTTTCACTTTGAAGTGTGTTTTCTCTCCCAGATCAGAATACTGTGAAAATAAATAAATTCAATACACCATCTATATAAGAACATGACAGATTAAATTTGGGTCTCGTTATGTGAGTGCCAAAGCACTAGTCATCTTCTCCAACGTAGGGTTTCACGTCATATGTATTCACAAAGCCAATCTTATTTCCAAAGAGGCTATTCTAACGTTTACTGTTACTGTTCAGTATTTAGCAATATTTTAATGTTGGGTCAGCAGTGAGATTCCATAAAATATTTAAAAAGAAACACTGAGTTAAAAATTCCACTCCATTCTGCCAGCATTTCCCTGGAGTTTAGGTGTGCATTTGCTGCACAGATGGTGCAGCAGCAATATCACACAGTGCTGTCAGATCCCTGATATACGTGGTGCAACACCATGAGTGCTAGATAAATGAAAGCCTGAGCTTCACATTTCCCAGTGTTTTAGGGATTAATTCTACTCTTTATTGATCTACTGTTGCCTCCTGGAAAACTTCAAAAAAAATCTCTCTATGAGAATATAATTCTACATCTGTGTTATACTAGATGGTGTCTTAGTTTACTTTAATCATTTTTCATTACTATTGACATTTCTCTGAATTTATGTGATATTTTTTATCCTGAGGAGTTCATCAACCATTAGGTCTCTGATTCCATCAGATATCATAGTCATGGCTTGTGAGGTCAAAGGCTTCCACAATTTCTCTCTGCTATTACAGAGCCGTGGCTCAAGTGCTTGATTTTGTAAGGCCTTGTAAAATCTTCAAATTAAATTTTGTTTTTTTTTTTTTTTTTAATTGCCCATGGTTTTTTAGAAGGTTCATATATATACTATTGTGTCTGCATATATGTTATAGGTAAATGTTATTTCGTATACAGTATATTGCACCAAGGCTAATACAGACACAGTGAATTACTATGATTAATGGGTTAAGCTTTGCTCTTTTCCAAAGACGTAATGTGTAAGAGCAATCTGAGCTTTTCTTGCAGGATAAAATAGGCTTGGGGGCCTCCTCATGCATCTGCCCAGCCTTTACTGGAATTATTTTAGTACTGTCTGGTCAGTGCTGTTATTTTATTTGTGTTATAGTAGTTTCTAAAAGCATCTCTGCATATTCATGGTGAAGGACCCTTACCTTACAAAGAATTCAAAGTTAAATGGGCAAAGAAAAGAAAAAGAAATTACTTTCTGTGCTGTAAAAGTAAGGAACTGAGTTGCAGAAAAATAAGTAATCTGTCCAAGTTACACAATGAACCTATAGCTAGTCTAACAAGTGACTCCTTATCTGCAAAGTACAGTGCCTTAGGTCAGTTCTTCTCTGCTACTATTGATGAGTATTTATACAAATACTCTTTTTGTGCTGTGTCGTGGTTTAACCCCAGCCAGCAACTGAGCACCACGCAGCCACTCACTCACTTCTCCCCCACTCAGTGGGATGGGAGAGAATTGGAAAAAAAGGTAGAGCTTGTGGGTTGAGATAAGAACAGTTTAATAGAACAGAAAGGAAGAAACTAACAATGACACTAATAACAACAACAA
>JAVKLA010000042.1:6691071-6749599 GCA_034782735.1 Sagittarius serpentarius | reverse complement strand
ACCCCCCTGCCATGGGCAGGGACACCTTCCACCAGACCAGGTTGCTCAGAGCCTCATCCAACCTGGCCTTGAACACTGCCACAACTTCTCTGGGCAACCTGTTCCAGTGCCTTACCACCCTCACAGTAAAGAATTTCTTCCTTACATCGAATTTAACATCCTATTTTATGCAGAATGCCCTGCAACTCTTAACTGTAGGAAGCCGAACAAAGTCGTAAAAGGATGTCCATTGAAAAAATATATACACATATAAAATGTGCTTTATTTTTTCTTACTCCAATGAGAACTGGGCTGTATTTAGGTATAATAAACATGCAGAACCAGAAGGCTATCGGTTTTGGGGACTTTTTTTTGGTGGCCATCACAGGAAGGGGAAAATGGGGAAGGTTATTTCACAAGCTGACATGTGGATGATCTTTTTGGTGAAGTCTAAGAAAACAAAGATGTGGCTATCATCATAGACTAGCTTTTTAGTGGTGTATTACACAATATACTTAAAACCCCCCTTAGATTTAAATAGACCCTAATGCTGATAGTTGCATATGTAAAGTTTTATTCTAACTACACAAAGCAAGGCTGTGAGTACGGAATGGGAAGCCAAAGCTATATATGGAAACTTGGGGCAAGTCACATTGTGGTAGACCAAATGATGTATTTTAAAGTCTTGGAAATTAAAAAGCTCTGCCCTGAAAGACAGGCATCTGAAACCATGACAAATGCACTTGGAATCACCAGGATAAAGTTGCTGATCTCAGAAAATTTTAAGGTTCACTGACCTATGTATTTACTTGTTTATGTGTCTGTGTCCAAAGAAGCCAATCACAAATACTATGTTACTATAGAAATACCATGAGTATGTTACATTAATTAAAAGAAAATGAATAAGATTTGTAAATGAGTTAGCAGTAGCTGTGTATGTCTCAAGAAGAGTCATATTGTTTCAGTCTTCAATAAACTAGTGTGGATTGGAGGAAGACATTCTGCCCAGCTTTAAAGAAGCATCTTGAGATAGGGAAGAAAAAACAAATCCAAGCTAATCCAAATTCCATGGATTTGTAAATATGAGGCCCACTTGACTCTCGTAAGTGTTTTCTGAGTCCTAAGTTCTGGTTTAAGTACTGAAAGATCTATATATCATCTTGATTTGGGTGGAGGAAATATAATCTCTGACAGAGGTGAGTATTTTTTGAAGAAATTTATATTATCTGATTTCCAGTGAGAAACTGAGCAAGTACACGTATTAAGCCTAATGAAAAATAATAGTATAAAATCTCCTGGCCAATATGAATACTTGATTAAAGAATGTGACAATTAAGGAATCATGAAATTTTCTGAAACTTTACACAGAATAAAATTTTATGAGTATTGTAGGAAACAATAATGAATATTTCTGCTTTGGTTTTGCTAGTAATATTCACTAATGCCTATTTGAAAAGACAGTATCTTGCATAAAATTATACTGCTCTATGGGGAATATACTCTTGACAGAAATACAGTGTTTTGATTCACCACAAAGCACTTAAAAATACAACTATAACAAACTGATGCACAAACATAAATACTTGCAGTAGTATATTTATATGTCCATATAGTGAGTTTCTTGGAATATATTATGGCACTCCTCATTTATTTTATCTTGAAATACCCAAACTATTATTACCTGTGTTACATCCAGTCTGATAACAATCCTAAAACATTATTAGTGCCCAATGATGTGAAGTCAAGTAGTTATAAAAAGGGCCTCTTAAGCATAGTACAAAGAAAACAACAACCTAAGAGTTATTTCTGATGGAGTACAGGACATTAAAATGCTGCTAGATGATATCCCAGCTTGGGTTTAAAGAATTAATGAAGAACAAATGTTCTAACTGACATGTAAGCATGAAATTCTCTCTGTGGGTTGACCTTCATTCTTCTGCAGTTAGTTAATGAGGATTCTCTTTGTTATCTTTCTTGCCGAAGAACCTCGGGGCCTTGTATCATTATTGAATGAACACAATGTCACCTCGACTGGCAGAAATGTTTTGTCTTTTGTCAGGAAAAGAAGTTTCCTCATGTCAGCTGGTGAAAGCACAACACAGCAACAAGCAATTGAGACCAGACGTTTCAATACAGCTAACTTAGCCCAGTGGAGATGTTTAACCTGCCGTAGTTGTTTTGATCAGAATATTTAGGCTTCATTACTGTATGACTCTTGTATCTACTTTTGAAGTTTGTGACTTATTGTTATAAATTAATGATAAACAAAACATTTTATCTGGAGAACTGCTCTCAATATTCTGCTTTTAATAGTTAATTACCATTTGTTGCAGAACAGTATGTATTTTTTGAAATGAACACTTAAGGAACAGCTGCTTTTTATGTGATTCAAAATGACAAGTGTATTGTTAACTATTGGTGGATATTGGAAGGTGGTGATCACATCTGCTCAGAAAACTGGAACTGTAACTTTGAGCTTTTCTGTGAGCTGTATCGTATTATGCAGAGCTGTATAAGGGGTAGAATGGTAATTGCAAGTTTCATCTGACATGAGCCTATTATCTGGGATGCCCCCAATACTTACATTGTTTCCCCATTGCTCAGGGCACCTATGGTCGTTATCCATAGCAGCAAAGAAAAAAATCAAAAAGAGTGAACCTTCTATCTGTACTTCAAAGTGGCACAGGGTGAATGTGCACATGGGAGGGGAGGGAAGGCATTCATTGAAAACAGTGTAAGAAAAATTTATTAATTATTCACCCAGGTGTATTATATACGAGATACTTGATATGGGACCTTATCATGGACATACAGAAGATGTCTGTTGAAGGAAGTACTAGGTGTGTAGATAGCAAGTGGTAACAAAGTTTTATGAATAAAAAGGCAAATGCCTTTTTTCTATCCTTTTTGGCAGTAGGAAAAAGACCTGACACTGAGGAAGACTTTCCTCAGTTTCCTGTCCTGTGGGGATGCACGGGGATGGAACAGGTTAGTTTTGTGGTTTTTTTTTTTTCTTTTCCCCCAAAAATGCCTCCAGTCACATATGAAGATGACTTAAAATCTCAAGCATGTAGAACTACTGCTATGCTAGAGATGAAAGTGGAAGAGAGAGATGAAAGAAAGTTCTCTATACTGGAGATATAGGTCAAGCTGTTTGGGTGGGAGTAAAACTGGCCTGCTCGAGACAGTGACAACACTTCCATCAGCTTCAGGTGAACTGACAATTTTCCTGTCTTCTGCAATTTTTATATATTGTAGCTGAAAGGACATACTGATTGGAGAAAACTCTGAAATTTTCTGTGGGAACAGACAGCTTAATTTGCAAGTATGACCACCTAATTTGGAACTTCTAGTTCTGGGCTGTATGGTTAAATGTTTCAGAAGCACCGAAAATTTATAGGACAGCATAATTTAAATGTCTGACTTATACCTCTTTCCTATCCCACAAAAACATATTCAGATTTTAAAAAATCACAGAGGGACCAGTCTGACATCTTTCAAAGCTTTCTGTGAAAAATTAGATCCATCCTAGTAAAGGAAAAAATCCAGTGATCAGGCCTTCCTTGGGAAAGTGAGGGACACAGGCAGGAATTTTTATTCCAGTTAATATTTGTCTGTTTGCTAGTCAGAGATGTCTCCTCTCACTTCTAGGATTTTGACCAGAACTTACTTCTGCCACTTTCTCTTTCAGAAGTGTGGGTGAGCAAGGAAGTTTTAAAATAAATTGCTTGTGATCAATCAATGTTTTTCAACTAAGAAGGAAAAAAAAGTGGTTGAAAATTTCACATCACTCCAATCAGCTGAACCTTTGTGTGAGATAATGGTGATTATTTTATTTAAACAGGGTTGCCTGTGTTAATACTGTGAAGAGCAATGCTCTGTTGCAGTCCATGTGATAAGGTAATGAGCAACAGCAAATGAGACCTGAAATGATATGATGTATGCAGAAGTTCTGTTATGTTGCGCTTTGCCTTATAGTCACTTTCCCTTTAGTTTGAGGTTAAGAATATTAAATACGTATTATTGTGAATCCCATTTGATATCAATATATAACAGAAAGGAATGGCATTTGTGAGGTTTGTTATCCCAATATTCATCTTATCTTCAATCCCGTAAACTGCATTTTTGAACTGACAGCCACATATGTTTTGTAAAGTCATTAAAATAATGCTGTATTAATACTTCTCTAAAGTAAGTCAAGTACAACTGTGTTACCTTCTGGTTATTAGGATACATATGTCTAATATACATTCATTTTGGAGTCCCTTAGGGGACAGCCTTGTTATTAATACAGCAGAGAACAGCTGAGTGAGCATATGGTTTATTAAGACATGCTTATATTAATTATATGAGGATACTATTCAAAAGGGTCACTGGTCTGCAACTGCGAGACCCTTCGTGATCACTACTTTGAACCTCAGAGCTCAGCAGAATTACTCTTGATCTGATCTATTTGTCTTTGGCTGGAAAAATCATTATATTTGTGTCTACATTGGAAATTAACGTATCACTATCAGGAAAACTCAAACAATGAGTATGTAAAACTGATGGAAATTTTGCAGGCATGGTGAAATCGCACATGGGAAGGTCTAGAGCTCACGGATTTCTGTAATACCTTTTGCAGCAATGTGGTCCCTAACGGGACTTTACACAATGTACATAATAAAGCAGAATAATGTAAGAGTTGCAGTTCAAAATCGAAAATCAGTTACAGTCCTGTCTGCTTGGCTTCCATCCCCATACTGCTCGACTGATTTGCTTTTTGAATACTGCAATTCCTGCCCTGTTGCTTAATGCCAGTTAAAATCTATGATGATCTTTTATTGTTAAGGCTGTTTTTCATTCCAGGAGATGACACAGTACACACTATGTCCTGCAGTGCACATTGCATCTTTCACTGGAATGCCAGGCAGAAGATGTTATGAGCCTGAAAGTAAAGTTACCTGGATTTAATTAAGCTTGGAGAAGACCCGGCGTGGAACAAGCTGAGGACTGTTCAGTTTTATATTTCTTCCTCTCACTTTAAAGCTCCTCTGATCCCAGAAAAGGTCTAATCAGTGCCTAACACCTAGAGTCGCATGTGCTGTGTCTGCTTTACTTGACTTATGACAAGTTGCAGACTTCCTGTGATACTGCTAAAAGAGAGACGGCTGCACTTGGCCTTTTCCGTCACTTGGCTCCCTAGCTAGTGCCTGGTTTGTTGCACAATACACAACTGCAGGGGAAAAAAAATGCACTGAGAGGAAAGATTGTTTCATTAATGGTTCTAATTGCTCTGCAGATACAAAAAGAATGACATGTTGGATACTTTCCTGTGTTAGCAGAATCTGAAAATTTAAAAGTAATGAGTCAGGCCCCAGAACTATGAAAGTAAAACAATACTGTAAGAACAATCTTTTAGTAATATTTTCTATACAATGCATTTTATTTACATTTTTTGAGAACTCAGGTGTACTTTTCAGTATTACTGCAAAAGCGTTAGTGCAGGATCTATTAATAAGTTACATTTGAAGCCCTACGCCTGTCATGCAATTAATCATGGGGTGTTGAAGCATTAATATAAACTCACTTGTGAGATGTGGAAAAGCAAACATTGGCCCACATGTATGAAAGTAACAACAATGTAAATACTTCTGTACCTCTGGGTCTAGCACTAGCTATCTTAAAATGTTCCCGGGATGTTCAGTAGCCCGTGTGGCAGGTGGTCAGGAAGGCAGCATGTCCCCAGGGTTCCCTGCTGAGGATGGGGGGGGCTCTTCCTGACCAGCGGTGCCATTCCTGCCACTTCTCTGCGCCTCGGTTTCCCCGGCTGTGAACAGAGATAGCACACGTACAGCATTGTAGGCCCAATACAACAGCTATGGGTTTTGATTTTGAGCGTTTCACAGTTATCCAAAAAAATCTGAGGTACTTTAAACCTCTAGGAACACTCCTCAGAAATACATTCTAGAAATGTAAACCCAACAATGAAATGTCATTGTAATTTATAAATATATACCTGTCATTCTCAAAAGTGATGAAGTTTGACTATAAAATTATCCACAGAGTAGAAATTTGTAATGACAGGAAAACAAACAAGCCACAGGTGTCTGATGGGAGGTACAACAAGCACAGTATTTTATTAGCGTGGAGCAGCAGGTGTTCAGAGTTAAGCTGAGCATTTCTTT
Source organism: Sagittarius serpentarius (assembly GCA_034782735.1). NCBI lineage: Eukaryota > Metazoa > Chordata > Aves > Accipitriformes > Sagittariidae > Sagittarius > Sagittarius serpentarius. Next base: position 6,743,453 of record JAVKLA010000042.1, on the reverse strand, counting down.
ACATAACCACCTTGGTAGAGAGTCAACAAACGTGTTCTTGTTTTCAGGTGAAAAGGATCAGCTCTGGCTCAGTTTGCTCCTCCTGCCCAAAAGGTGAGGGCAGGGGCTGGAGGAGAGGTGTGGCTGTGTGCGATTGGCCCCGGTGGCTCCCCCGGCCCGCGGACCCCCTCTCTGAGGGACCTGGTGGTTGCAGTTGCTGGCCTGCTCCTTGGGCCTACAGCTTGGGTCTGTCAAAACATTTTGTCACTGGTGAGTTTCAATGCATTTGGTGAGGAAGCAGCCTGAAAAAGCACGGGAGTGCTGGAGCTGTTTTGGGGAAGAGGAGTTCCGTGGCTCACTGTGCCTCAGGTAAAAACGAAAAGATAAAGGTGGTGCCTGGGTGTTTTTGGTTTGTTTGCTTGTGCTTGGCTTGGTTTAAAAGGCACTGTTGGGAAGTTAGCTGGCACTTTCTTATGCTGTTTTCTTTTTTTAGTAAACTTAATTCAAGGTGTGTGAGGAAGCTACCCGGTGTTAGCGTGTGGCCATTTGAGGTGTGTGTGGGGGCGGTTACTGTGCCTCACAGCCTGGGGGTGTGGCTGAGGCACAGCAAGGCCATGAGAGATGGCAGTTATGAACAGTCTTATGGCAAAGGGTGTGACTAACCTGGTGAGCTTTAATAATGTTTTTGGTAATGCTTGGTTTATTTGGGGAGTTACTTGATGAAAAAACACCAAAATAGAGATCCTTAGGCTGAAAAGAATGGGAGGAGCAAACCACAAAGGAAAACGTGAGGTGGCCGTGAGGCAAGGCAGCCATGAAGTGAGGCTGCTTTTCCCGATGGTGCTGAAATCTTGGCGAAAGTGGGGAAAATGCTGTGGTGAGCTCAGGGCACTTGTCTGTGCTCCTGTCAGCCTTTACTGCACTGCTGGTCTTGGCCTCGTGCTGATCCCTCCTCCAGCCTCCTCTTCTCTTACTTTGAAATGGCTGCTGGGAGTGCAACATCCTGACCCTGTGGTATGGATCTTCATAACAGACTCAGAATGTTGTATAACTGTGGTTTTGTTTAGCCCTTTAAATGACTTGCCCAGATACAGCTTTTTTCTTTTTTATTAACCTTTAAAATGGGGGAAGCATTTTACATTAGTATCATGAGAGCAGTCTTTGATAGGTAGCCCTTGAGGGTAGTCTTTCCTCTACAAAGAAGAGGCTATAGTAGTTCTAAAAACACGTTATCTGTAGCTTCTTATTTTGGCATTTAGGTTTTTAAAACTAAGCAGAAGCCTTGTAGCTGACCTAAAAATTCTTTTGTGGCTGTTTTTAGTTGCACGATGTATGTCAAAGAAAATAAGTAAATGTAAATATAAAAACAGTAGGGCATAAAAGACTTCTCTGGTATCGTAAAACATTCCCCCAGTCTTATCACTTTCCTTTTAGAAAAGTAACTAAAAGCATCCTTATCTTTATAAGAAAAGTGTGATGCAAATATCAATGTGCAAGCTTCCTTCATGTATCTGATACTCTCTTATTGGCTACCTATAAGGAACAAAGAGAACCAAGAATAGTGACAGGAAACTGATGTTCAGAGAGAATGGTTCACTGCTGGTATTAGTGGAATTTTCCCTCCAATACAACTGATGAAGCAGCTGCTTTCGTGGAGATGGCTGCAGTTGGAATGCACTTAATCCCACTTGAAATAGAGCTGTGGGTGGCATGGTTTCCTGTCCTACCTCTGCAGCTACTACAGGTTGACTTAATGTTTGCAAGTATGAAAATGTGACTTTTGCTTTGGATGGTGTGGGGCAGAAAAAATCATGGTGATAATCCACTAAAATGCCTCCAGAGAGGTGTGATTTCTTGCATAGCCAGTGGCAGTCTGGAAGGGCAAGAAGCAGTCAGCAAAAGCTTCATCTATGTTTCTTGCTAAAATAGGATTCCTTGGAAGGGCATTATTTTGTTAAGAAAAAAAGAAAAATTTTTTAAAATCTCTTTCAAGCTAACTTTGATCGATGTTGATTGTAATAGCTGTGACTATAAAATGAAGGAGTTGTTCAGAAAGGCAGTTGTCATACACTGCTTCCCATAAGCCAGAGTTGCTTTATGCTCTTTGGTGCAGTGTAGTCTTCAAGAGCAAATACAAACACCTGCTTTATTTAGTGCAGGGAGGCATCTGTTAGTTGCATTGGAAGATGCAAACATATGTTTGAAGAATGTTTGGCTATTAAAATGGAATATGTATCTCTAAGTTTCAGTTTTGAAACTCTGTTTCAGTTGTGTTTTTTTCCTAACCTAATTAGTAAACACTGCTGGTGTCTGACATATATTAAGTGTCCTGGAAGTTAGAAAACAAAGCTACTAAATGATGCTGTGGTTGGCAAAGGACTGAAATATTCTGACACTTTTAATCTGAAAATACTTGAAATGTAACAAGCTGAGTATTTGAAAATTGACACAGTTCCGTGAAGTTTTAATAGCAGAAGAGCCAGGTGTTGTACTTTAATCACACTAGAAAAAGCAGCTGATGCATAGTGCAACAGCAATAATTCTAAGCTAGAAGCCTACAAATAATCTAGCTACAAATTATGTTGTCAAGAGAATCCAAATACTTTGTAATATATTCTAATACATATTAATTTGAGAGCCCTATAGGGGACAGTCTTGTTATTAATACACAGAGGAACAGATGTGATAGCATATGGTTTACCAACTTGTATTTATGTTAATTCTATGTAAATAGGATTTTAATAAGGTAACATTAGTCTATAGCTTGATTTTTTTCCTAATATCTCTTTATTTTTTGAAGATTATAGTGGGATCATCTAAATTTGAGTCTAGGATCATAGAAAAGGTTAGTGGAAAGAGTCCATTTTAGGTAAGACATAAAAGTGGGTAAAAAAGTATCCCTTTTTGAGCCTTTTGTGATCACTTAAAAAGTCAGTGATTAAATTCAATTTGAGTTATTTTAGCCACCAATACTACCACTTCCAGAAACACTGCCTGATACCTACTTCTACCAGTTTTAAATTCGTATCTGTTCTGCGTTGGTTGTTTGCAGTTTGAGCTTCTATTTGTTTGGCTTGGAAAAGCTCACAAAACTTCATAAAATCCCAGAAAATTTCCAGCATCACCTTAAACCCGACGTCTACTGAACTTGCTATGCAACCCACCTATTGCTGTCAGTTGGAAAAGCTGTGAATGCAGTTCTGAGTTAGCTCAAGCTTCTTGGCAGCTTTCTCTGGGGCACAATTTTTTTTAATTATGCTCCCAGGCACTGCTAGGAGCCATTTCAGTTTGTGATGAGAACAGAGTAAGCAATCTGTGTTCCTGCAAGCAGGTGAGGAAATAAAGTACTAATCAGCACTAGTGCTTCAGAGGACTTTGGAAAACTTTCTGCCAGCTATTAGGAATGTCTGTTTTAAACAATTGAATCAGCTTTCCAAAGTATACCAGTGCAGCTCAATAGAATTTTGTCTTTGAGGTAGCACAAAAGTTTAAGTTCTGTTCCTATGGCCTAGGAAGTATTAAGCTGCATTGTCTGTAAATTCCAGTTCATGACTGAAAGACTGTAGATAGAGGTGCAACTTAGTTCTTTCCCCAGTAGTTAGAGACATGGTTGCTTTGTTCTTTCAAGGAAAACAAAAAGGAAAAATAATTGTCCAAAAGTTGTTTTGAGTTTCTAGTGTACAGAGAGCTCTGTTTGGTGTTGTTTTTTTGTGGAGTGGGTAGTGTAAATATGAAACTTGTTTAAGCTTAAATGTGTAAATGCAATTTATAAAGGAGCCCAGCAAACCTTTGTATATGTATGTTAGAAATACTTTATTGATTTTTTTGGTTTCGCTTTTCTTCCAAGTTAGGGAGACTTAGAATATCCTGTGTGTCAAAGTTGTATGGTTACATTTTGAATAAGTAAGTCAACAGCAGGATTTTAACTTGTAATTATTAGAAAAATGCTGACTGAAGTAAAACTTCAATGTGAATTACAGTACTTCCCACCTTTCGGTTCTGTTCCCCAAGTCTTGGGTGTAATCTAGGACACATGAACAGACTCCCCACAAGGTTTAAGTTATGCGTTGGGCTATTGGAGACACTTCTACACCATAAAAGTGCTACGCTTCTGGCCATCTCTTGTGACTTAATATGCAGAAAGATTGTATGAAACTTCCAGTGCATGGGGGTGGATGCTGCTTGGGTCTGATAGGCTTGTTGTGTAGCTGCATCAGATGATGCCTGCATTCCTGACTTTGTGCTAGTTGTTTCCTAGCTCAGTAAATTATTGCGTGGAAAAGTTCAGCCCATCATCCTGGAGGACTTTTACCTTGCGCTGAAATTTCTACTGACTGCTCTGGGGCTTTGAAATGGTCCTAACAGTATGTGTAGTACCTTCCATATGTATGTACTGCCATCAATCGTAGAGATGGCAGACTTGCGAACATCTTAACTGGTTTGTCTGGTTTTGTTACTTAATATGAGTATTTAACTTTATAAAGCAATTTACCTTATTGTGATTGTAAAAGGCATTACACAAAGCCAAATTCTGTTCCATTCAATAATCTATTCCCTCATCTGTGTGCTATGTAATAATGCAAATGTTGTAACAGTTAATTCTTTCTTGCAAAACTCTGCTGCTAGGATCTTGTTGTAAAGAGTAGCAATAATGCATAGTAATATCTTTAAAAAATTTGGAGATAGTAAATGTGCATTTGGGCAACATTACAGAAACAGCACTTGAGAGACAAGAGGCAATGAAAATACTTTTACATTTTGATTCCCTAGACAGATAAGCAAATACCCTGAAAAAATGTGGAAACTAAAAAAAATGGAATTTTTAAAAATCGAGAGTCTTACTCCTTTGTCTAGATCTATATTCAACCTTGTTTAAAGAGGTCAGTCAGCAATATTTCCTTTCTTGCAATGAGCTACATCTTTGCTTGTAGCGAGAAACACTGGAGATTCAAAGTGAAAGAACAGTTTGTGTCATCAGCAGCAGAGGGATATCAGATCATATATCTTTACCTGACAAGAGGTGGCAATTTAATCTGACAAGTTTCCTGCCAATGAGGACAGCTTTAGGAGTTCAACTGCCTTGGTAAAGATTTGACATGTCATTGAGGGATGTTGTGCAGAAGCTTGACAATAAACTGGATCTTGCTAATGCAGTTTAGGGTTGCTGTAAAAATTTATTAGAAACCAGAGACTGTAAAATTACTATACTCCTACAGAAATGTTTTTCTTTCCCTGCTGAATATATGTAATATTTAATGCATAGCACATGTTTAAAAACTTGTTTCCTGATGGTGTAAAACAAACCTATTACAATGCACATGAAATGGCAAAGAGTTCAATTAAATGCGTGTGAGAATAAACAGAATGGGAGAGCTGCCTTCTGGAGGCAGAGGAGAAGGCTGTCTGAACTTGAGGTTTGATTGCTGAATTGGTACGTCCTCCTTTGAAACTGTGTTTATATGCACAGAGAGGGACCTGAGTGGCTTGTGGTTTTTAGAAGCATGCAAAACCCTGGGTGAGGCATGAGGAACCCATGCTTGGGCACTAGGCTCATGTGGGTGCTGGAGCAGAGCTTGCAGACAGCTTTTCAGCAAGACTAGTTTTCTAAATGTCCTTTTAAGTGTAGCTACTATCTGAACATGAAGCAAAAATAATTTTGCATTTTTTTAAATAAATCATTCATTTCAATATAAATTGAAATAAAACACCAGCTGCATATTAAATAATTTTCAGTTTGATCTGGGGATTTTTGAGGTGTTTGGGATAGGGCATTTATAATACCAAATGGTGAAACAGCTCTTATAGCAGTTCAGCACCCTGGGATGTGTTGACAAATGCCACCTGGAAGGATATTAGTTGTGATCTCTCAAAATTTATGAATAAACTTCAGAATGAGAGAAGTGTGTATAAAAAAAAAAAGGACTGTGAAAGAAATGAAGTATCTGCCAGAGTGTATTTTCAAGAAGTGTTCTAGGATGCTATGAGTTATAGCCTTTTTGAATCATTTCCCTGTTAGCTCTTGATAATCCTTGGAGAAAGACAGACATGTTTAATACACCAATCTTTCCTAATGTGGATGTCTCTTTAATTTCTAACTAGGCAGTAGTCATCTTGAGTTTCATGTTAACAGAAAACTGTATTGTTGCTTGAAAATTGCATTGATCGCTGATGAAAGATGAATCATCATACTCTTTTGCTGCACACTTTGTGAATTCAACTGAGGTAGATGTCTGGGCCAAACTGTCTATACTAGTGTTTGGATAGATTTTTATAGTTGTCAATATTAAGGTGTGTCATAATACCAAAATCCTGACTGTTCTTTCTAATGACTACCTGTAGTCAAAAGAGAACTAAATTAAATGACAGAATCTGTTCCAGTATAGAGTGAAGCTTGGTACATACGAAGTCTGGGAAAATCCAAGAAGTGTGCAGAGCTGGTTTAGTTAGTCCTAATTTCTCCCTTTTATTCTGTTAGTACATATAGAATTTATTGAACTCAAAAGCTAATGAAAGGCTTAAAAAAAAAAAAAAAAAAAAAATCAATCTCCAGAGAGACTTTACAATGACTTTCAAACACATTACAACTGATGAGGAAACTGAGGTCAATATGGGTGTCACTGGTGGCCAGAGCAAGTCTGGTAGAGAGTAAGGGTGAGCTGTACTCAGGCTGGACTCACACTTCCACTTTGCTTTTTCTGAAGATTCTGTGTAGCTACAGTTGCTCACTAATTACACACCTTGGCTCTCCTTTTGGCATATTTCTGGCATGTGGTGACATCACTATTCTAATAATATTTTAATTAGGTGTACTTCATGGCCACTGACTGTGTGTCTTGGCAGCTGGGATGTTGCTGGGGAAAGAGGCTTGAAAGGGAATCTAGTTGTGTAGGTTAGTGTTTGTGAGGGGGAACACTTTTATTAAAATTCCTTGGACACCAACTAGTATTTTGTAAGTGATAATAAAAGATCAAAGGTCACTTTGGGAACTTGGGATGTACTTAATTTTATGGCATTAGGTCTGACTTTTTTTTTTCCCTTTTCCTAACTCTTAAGGTAGCTACTATAATGCTGTAAGAACTTAACAACTGAACTGCTGAGTGAGCCCTGCTCAAAGCCAAGCCATGCTACATGGGACTAGTATATTGGTAATGAACAAGAATATCCTGCTTTGAGTGTAGTGTAACTGTTAGAGCATGCTCATAATAGATCAGAAATTAAACTGGTAAAACAGAGGTAACTTTCTTGTTTAAATGAATATTGAAATAATAAATGTATTACAAACAGTGCTGTCAGACTTCAGGATTTTTCTGATAACACAGAACTGTGTTTCTTTAGTATTTTGTGGGAGGCAGGTAGGGTACTGTTTGTTCTAACAGGAAGTAGTGGCCTTCTCTGACAAGTCTTGCTGTCGTGGGTATTGTTCCTGTATGTCTATTCTATTTGCACCAGTACAACAGTGGAGTTCTGGCAGACAAAGCCAGCAGGAGCCCCCCAACCTTCAGTAGTTTCTCTACTAGGGTGGGCTAGTGAGCTGCAGCATGTGAGAGTAGGTTACTCATAGAGCCACTCTGGGAAGTGCATTGCTCAAGCTGTCTTATCCACCTTTTTGCTCTTTATTTGTTTCTCTCCCCTGCTGCTTCAGGGAATCAGCTGCCTATTGCCAATTAGGCTCATCAGCATTGTCAATAACAGATGTGGCGCTCCTGGTAATCCCCCACCCTTGTTAGTGGACTGCCAGGGCTTCTGGCTGTTTGTGATGAGATTTAACGCTTATCCCTCTACAGGGAGGCAAGTCACTCTGTCGAAGACGGGGAGTCATTTTTTTTTCCCTGTATTTTAAGGGTTCTTTTGCCACCATCTTAGCCCCAGTTGGTGTGATTAGACTCTGGTTTTAGCTGTGGGTTCCATCTTGTAGGAAAACATAATTAATTTCATCACAAATCAATACGAAGAGGACGTTTTAAGAACTCTGCTTCAAGCTAAAGGTAATGGCGTGAAGTTTCATTACCTGTCAAGCAGATTACTTGGGCATGTCTTGAAATGCAAGCTGCAAGCAAAACTTTTTAGTGTTCCCAGCCAGCATGCCATTACAGGATAAACCTGTAAACATGTTCATTAGTCAGGATGCTCAAAGACTTTCAGCACTCTTACTGTTGCCTTTGCTAAGGGCAACCCCTCAATGCATTTTTTTTATTTATACCAAGATGAGGCATCTTCAATGCTTGTGCTACAACTACTTTCCTCCTCCCAAGGGAGTGATTCAGTTTAGGGGGAATGTAACACTTTGGTGACCTTTGCAAACAAGTTGAAATCAAAGCAATCTAGACTATAAATTTGTTCCTCTGAAAATCTGTCTTGCAGTGTATGCTTTTTTGAGGGGGAGAGAGAGTGTTATAAATAATCTTAATGATTTTTGCCATGTAAGTAATTGGGGGGATGTTGGTCTAAATGTTCTATGGAACCTGTAGTGGAGTAAGGAATCTGTGTATTTGTTCTCTGGCCACTAAATTAGAGTGGGGGGAGGTCTCAGCAGTGGTTACATCTTTCTTTTTCTAGCTCAAGAATAAAATTGGAGACTTGCCACAATATTAGGTATGAATTATTGTATAATTACCAAAGGTGTTAAGATAAATATTTAGCATCTGAAGTTACTCTCTTATAGGCAACATCTGCAGTATAAGACATCAAAGTATTTATGTACTTGATGCTATGGACACTTGAAACTACAAAACAAACAAGCATGTAAACAATATCTCAACTGAGTGTTTTGTGAGCCATTTTCTGGTCTGAACAGCCAGTGACAGGATGATGCTAGTGAGCCTTCATGTTTAGGTGCCAGTGGCAATAAGCTAAGAACACTGAAAAGCATAGCATAAAATTGAAATTTAAATAATTTCACCAGGTATCTTAATTTCTTTTAATTTGGGAAAGATTATAGGAGAGCCTCAGACAACTTCTGTCAAGAACATGAGCTGTGTAGAGGTAGAAAAATACATACGGATCTGAAACTGGGAAAGAGTATCCGATTCATCTGAATGGCAACATTGAATGATGGCCATTGTGCTCACCAGTAGTGTTCTTGATATATTCAACTACTGAGATTGTATGTGTGTTTTGGGATACCTTAAAATCTGAAGTCAGACTAAACCAAAGCACTTTGCTGGTACATTTTTAAATTGATCATTACAGTAATTTTTTTCAAAGATGAACAGAACATCCCAAGTTTCTGTTCCACTCAAAAAATTTCAGTAGAAATTTAAATATCGATAACAGTTATGCTTCACAACACCATGGCTGATGGATTATTGATTCATAACAAAGTTTTAATCCTCTGGATATTGAGTAAATTATGAAACTATTACATCAATATTACCGCATTTCATCTCATTTGTCATTAGCAAGTTACAAATTACTTAACTTCAGTGCTTTGTCAGCAAAACTTTGAAATTAGATTTGCAGAAATTAACTTGCACAACAACATCTTGAAGTGACTAATGAATCACTTAAAATGAGTTGTTATCAATTGATGAGTGCTTAAAGTTCATATTTGAACTCTAGCTGAGAGGAGGCTCTAGGTTTTCTAGAATGTAACATGTTAAGTGTCACACCTTAAAAAGGAGTATAACAATGATCTGTTCAAGGATGAGTTCATTCTTGATGATACATTATTTTTGTGTCTATTTTGCTGAACCCTTTGGGACCTGTACAGGGAAAGCATTTCGCAGAAAAAGGTACGCTGGGGTGAATGTGCAGGTCTGTCTATGCCACTCTGTAGATGGGCAGAACAGAGGAGTTTCTGAAGGATATTAAGTTAAAACAAAAGAAGTAACTGCATACGGATTGTTCAGGTACAGCTACCATACTCAAAAATCACATACCCTTGCCTAAATTAGGATTAAATCTCAATTGTTGCATAGCCCTATATGTTGATTTGTACTTTCTTTTTATGCTTGAAAAGTGGGTTTTCACTTACTCCTGCTACCAGTTCCTGAGTTTATATCTTCATGTTTCCCATGGCAACAGACTTCTCTGTGACTGAGCGAGTATCATTTTCTTGCTTTGGGTGTTAGCTAAGGTATGAATACAAAGCCTCACACAAAGGGCTGGGAAAATACAATTTTTAAGGAATGCTTTCTCAGAACCTTAATTTTTTTTTTAAAAGTTTGTTGTTGAATCATTTCCTATCCATATAGTGCATGTAAATACTGCAAGCTTCGATAACAAGATTTTTTTGTACTCAAAATGCCTTTAATGCTTGAGATCAGAACTCTTGTGAAAAGTTGAGGGAATAGTTCAACTTGGCTGTTTGCTTATTGCTTTTATGCTTGGCTTGTGCTCACTTCTTCAACACTTGGGAGAGATTGTATGATGCTAATTACACAAAATACAACACCATTCTTCTTTCTTCATAGCTGTTTCTATTCTTATTTTTACATTTCTAGGTGGTTTCTGGGGAAAGGCCACTCTTTCCCCAATAAATTCTGCTATTACAAGTTTAGCTGTGTCCACTAATGTCATGATCTAAGCATTTTTTCCCCCGGGAGTTGTATGTGCTCAGATTTTGTGAATGTATCTTAAAGAGCAGAAAGCTTTCTTCCAAGAGAGATGATGTTGACAGAAAGACACTGTAATGAGGAATTCATCTTTACTTTTCCTTGTTTGTTTTATTATGTATAACAACTCCCCCAGGCAACAAGAGTTAGAAGCTACACTGCTGCAACTTGAAGCATCCAAACCAATGGAATGTAAGGCTGAAACAAATGCCTGTCTCATAATTAGCAAGCAGTCAAACCACAAAACACCAATCCAACACTCCTGTGAATATCTGCCTTGATGAAAACATACACGCTTTTCATATTAATTCCTTATTACTGTGACTAGTTGAGTTCCAAAACTTTACATTATTATGGATAATAATTTGACTGCTGTAGACAGCCACTTGAGTCAAATTCTAGTTCACTTACTGTAGGTGGTGGTGTGATCTGCCAAGTTGGTCTGTCTTCAAAAAGCCATACGTGCAAATTCTTCTGTGTTTATACGCATTCCATGAAAAGGAAGGCAGATAAAATAGTTCAAATGCACCCCTCCCGATTTGAAGCTTACTTTTTGTTCTTAGTAGAAAAATAGTAGCTCTAATAGAGCCAGAACCAGATAATGATGAAATCACTAGAAAGTACTCTATATGACACTATGGATTGCAGTTTGAGAACATCCAATTTTGTGCAGTTTTGCAGCCCTGAATATTGCAAGAGTTTTACAACTTGACCATCCAGTCACTTGATTTTTACGTTGAAATATCTTCTACTGCAATCGTTAACCCAGCATATGTATGTTAAGAAATACAGTCTTGTAGCAGAACTTCATTCCAAAAATATGAGCTTGTTCTTATTTTTGTGTCACACTTCCCCTTTATTCTGTCACTTGTAATGTAGAGATTGGAAATCAATGAGTTTGACTATACTTATTTAAGTGCCAGGATATTTTCCCACTTTTCAAGTGAATGTGCTGTAGCTCTGTGATAAGTAACATCAAAGCAAATTTTGTTAATTTATTACTTTCTGCAGGGTTTAACGTTTGCTGCTCTGCAGCTGCATTTCTTAAGCCTTTGTTACCTCTAACTTTTGATACACGATAAAGAGGAACATATAATTTCAGTAAATTGGTTAGTTGTTAAGCAAGATGAATATTGTTTGAATAGCTTTGCCAATACTGTTTTATCCTTAAGAATGAAGGAACTATAGAAAACCTGGTAGAATAGCAGTAATAAACTGTAAGGGCAAAATGTGAAACCCATGTTTAAAAAATTTCATAAAAAGCCATACCTGCTGGTTCAGATGGACAGTACTTGCTACGTGTGGGTTTCTGCATGGACGGTGTGGATGGTCATGCAACGTGGATAGGGTGGATCTCTGAAGTGGTCTGAAATCTTATCCTTTTGTCTGAGAGTTAGTTAATTTACTGTTTTTTCATCTGGTTTAAATGGCGATTCAGGAAAAGATATACGAAGTCCCTGAATAAACCCACTGGAAGGCATAACAATTGTCAGGCAGTAATCACTGCCAGTATTTGAAGGATGACACTTTTGCCAAAGGGAAATAGAAATGGTTTACTTAGCACTGAGCGGGCTCTTATAGTTGCAAGGCATTTATTAATCTGTGCAAAAAATGGAAGGACATCTCTTCATATGGTAATTTTTTATAGTAGACATTAATAGCTATTTATGAAGAATAAAACTTGGATACAGCACAACAGCCCTCATCAACTTTATTTTTAGATACTTGTATGTGTTTGATAAGGCATGATATTGATAATTCATCACAATAAGAAAAAGATTAAAATCTTTGTTTAATAGGATTGTTTTTCATCATATATTGAATTCTGAGAATTCAATATCATAAATCTTTGTTAGAGAGGGAGGATATTTGCTTTGCAGGTCTGCTGATCAGATTTCTGCAAAATTGCAGACATATTAGAAAAATGGTTAGAAGAATAGAAGTATGAAATAATTGCCTTCATAATTCTCCTTCTCTTTACCTCCTGATACAACCTTAAATTTGTGTTCTTATGAAAACCTGAACCTGACACAGAAAACAAAAACAAAGAATTTAACCAACATCTACAATGGCAACTATTTTGGATTATTTTGGCATAAAAAGTTCATAGAATGGTTCTCAAATCTGCCTGGCTGTGGTAAAGGTGTCAAAAAAAATGTTGCATTAATCTTCGAATTCTTCTCTCTGTTTCTGTTTGTAGGTAATAAGGTGACAATGTTTGCTGGGTTTTGTCATTCAGTTCTCCCTAAGAAAGGGAAGAAAAAATCTTTTCCTTTCAACGGCAGTAGGATAGGGTGCTATTGTGTAATTGGACCCAGCTTGCTTAGATTTCCAGTAAACTCCAGCAGAACTAAACTTCTGTGTGTAGAGTCTGGTTTTAAAGACGTGTAGTAGCAAATAGGAATTTTTCAAAAGCACCAATGTAAAATTGTCTGTTCCCAAGGACTTTAATTGGCCATCCTCTAGGCAGTGGCTAATAATCTTGTAAAGAGTATTTAAGGAATATTCACAATTTGAGTATTAAAGGTGGTTGGGTTTATGCTTATGTAAAAGAGTTTGGGTAAACTGGAAAGCTTTGCTTCTAGGTTTGAAGATGAAACCTTCTATTACAGCCTTCAAACTCCACAACAGATATTGCATGTATCTTATGTTGCCCTCGTGTTGCAAGCATAAGAACAAAGGTAACAAAGACTTTTGGGGCTTTTTTGTTCATGTTTTTATTAATCTGTAACAGATTTAAGAAATGCATGTCTAAGAATGTCCAACTGCTTGCAGAAACTGGAAGTTACCGTTTCCATTATTTTTATGCACATTTGCACACACGTTTTTTTACCTCTTAAATACGGAGCACTTCTTTATCATCAGCAGCAAGCTTTATAGTGTTTTCCACCAGTCATTTTAGTGTTGCCATAAAAACTGCTTTCCCCTTACACCTATAAAAGTCATAATTTGCTGCAAGCTCAGTGGAGCTATTTGTAATATTATTTTAGGTTTAGTCTTTATCATGAGCCCAATGGGCAGATTTACTATAGAAATGAGACTACAGGTTGAATGGGAATAGGCTTTTTGGTCTGACTTATTTTTTTGAGAGTTTGCAGCAGTGACAAAAGTTTTGGGTGTTGCATGTATTTCTACTTGATGCTATGTTTCCAAAGCAATCAGGTTTCTAAAAAAATAAGTTTATTAGTCAATCAACAAAGTAGTCTTTTTAAGAAGAAAAGGAATTACAGTAATTAACAGGCAACTTAATCCTGTGAGACTTTGTTTTTATAAAGTGCTATGATTTATGAAAGAAATATTCATGAGGAATACTCTTTGAGGTGACTGACAAATGCAGATCTACAAAACGCTAGGGCCTGGATGACTGACTTTGATGTTTGTTTCAGAGTAAACAACTTTGATAGAGCAACTGGAAATAAACTGAGTGGTTCTCTTATACCTGGAAAGCTAAAATTAATTTAGTGCATTAGTTCATTATAGCTTAAGCTTCACATTTAAATATCAAAAATGTAGTCATTGTATTTACAGACTAGCTTTGTGTTTATCTGTTTTCTGTGATACGTGGGCATCTGTCTTTGCTAATCTTAGGAGAATGTAATCAGAGAGGGTTTTTTTCCTTATATTTACAGCTTTTGCAGCTTTTATTTCTTATGGTAACAAAAGTCTTACGAAGCTTTTCTGTCTCTGGATCTCAAAACTATATAGACTAAGGCATACCCTTGAACCCTAGCTGTATGACGTTTTTCAATGGCAAAAAGGTCTCCATTGTAAATGAATAAACCGACTGGGTTTTTGTATTGATGCTCATGAAATGGGGAGGGGGAAAGCACAACTTGGTTCCATTCAAAACTCATTCCAATTTAGGAATGGGGTTTGAATAGATTTGGGAACTTTAAGCTCAACTCTGAGCACTGAAAGCTGTATACCTAGTGCGTGTTGATTGTAAGAATGCAGTTCTGGAGGTGCAGTGCGGGGGGTGTGCAGAGGCAGTGCTCGTCCAGGGTTCTTTCGCTGCTGCAGTCTGCCTCACCAGGGTGGGTGCGGTAGCAGCTTCACTTCAGCATGTTCTTCAATGTGAAAGGTATGCAGGTATCTGTGACTTGTGGTTAGGGTAACTGAGGCCTGTCTGGGCTGTGTCATTACTGAAACTAACTTTGCAGTAATACCAGTCTCGTCCTTAAAACGGTTATGTGCTTTGACAGTCAGTTTCTTGGATCCACTTAACTTTTGTCTATGATGACTTTTTCTTGTAATCTAAAGAGGGCTTTTATTCATGGCTGTTACTGTAATGTCCCATTCCTAAATGAATTGCTGTTCTCTGGGGCCTCAACTGAATTCCTGAAAATGCTTGGGCTAAAAACTTTCTTCTAGATTTGAGTGAATTCTAGGAAATAACTGAAGTAGCTATTATGTTACTTAAGTAACTGTAACTGACTTGGTATTATCCTGCTTTCTGTCACTTGTAATACCATAACTTTTTTACCCAAATCTCTTCAATACTACTTGCTAGAAAACATATAGATGAAGCAAAAATAGTGTATTGCCTGAAGTATTTGGATTAATTGGAACATCTTGTTTGGACAACTAAGTAAGGAGCCTCAACTTCCTGATTAGTCAAAGGAGTCTGAGGAAAGCCACTCCTTTCATTTAATGGTATGATTGGCTGTGTGATTTCTAGCCTTCAGTGGACCCTAATAAGGGACTTGCACACCTAGTTAATTCATGCACTTCCTTAAAGAATGGTCATTCCAGTGCTGTTACTTCTATTTATTTTTTAAAATCTGTCTTTAAAAAAAAAGTGTCTTTTCCTGATAATTTCCACACCTCACCATTTGTCTGAAAAGCAGCAGTACATCTTCCCTGAAAACAGTCCCCTTCAGAAGCCTGTTCTCTTGCGCCCTCTTAAAGAGCTCTAGGGCAGGGTCTGCAATTATCAGCCCTCTCTGGCCTATGGCTCTTGTTCAATATATTTTTGGACTCTCTTTGTTTTCTGCTTGAGCCCATCAAAAGGCTACTTTTCAGCTTTGCTGCTTGCACATCACCCTTCGCTGTGCTTCTGTGTTCCTGGATTTTGTATTTGTCATCAGCAGGAATTTTTTCTCTGCTGTAAACCAGTTAAATTTGGGGCTCCATGAAATCAATAACTGATAAACCGATTGTGGAAAATCGGAATGGAAATTGACTGACTTCTGTTGCATTTTTCTGGCATCATATAAGAAAATATTTCCCTTTGTTGCTGTAGGACATAGGACCAGTATGCCCAGCACTGAAGGTTTCAGGTGCCACCAGGCTGAGCTGGGCTTACGCCTCTGCTAGCTGGGGCATCGGCTGTCTCTGTACCAGGATGCCAACGCAGCTGTCCTCCTCCAGTCACGCGGCTGCTCTGCCTGCGGGCTGAGAACAGTAGCTGGTTGCAAGGGCAGGTGTCCGGCTCTGCGAGCAGACGTTCCTGCATCTGGGTGCTGTTTGTCACTATAATGAGTTGGCTTCTTACCATCTCATCTCCAAATGCCCTTAATGTTCTTGTAACCACCAGTTCCCATATTGTGGCCACAGACTGATTTACGGGTTCCTGTCTTGCTGACCAGTCTGCTGAAGCTTTTTGTTTGCTGCTAAAGCATTTGGAATGTTTGATGTGGTTTTGAAGTGCTTGAACGGTGTCAATGTTCTGGTGGCTACATTGGGCCTTTTGTCCCAATGAATAAGATCCTCTGCCCACAACATATCCTTATCCATTCCTGCATTGGTTCATTTAGCCAAAAATAAAGTTGTTTTTTTGACTTTCAATATTAAATAGTTCCTGAAAGCTATTAGAAAGGGACAGAGAGCTGCATATGAAGTTTGCTTCATTTGCTGGCAAATTGTTGTAAATAAGCAATAAGATAAGCGTTCAAGTAATAATATAATTATTCAGCTTTGCAGCATAAGTAGCTGACATTATTTGAATGCATTTCTATTGACCTTCATTCTTAGGACCCCCCTCTTATAGGGGGTTTCTCTCTGATTGTCTGAGGAGACAGACTGGAGTTTTTCATTGGGGGAACTGAAGAAGACATTCTGATGTCCTGGAGAGAAGCTGGGAAAGAAAGGCCTGTAACACATACTGCGAGGGGTGTGCGGGTGGCTTCGGTCTGTGCTCAAAAGCTTACGATGAATTTGAGACTACTTAGGTTTGTTCCAGCTCAGTCATTCAGGCCTTGGTGGTGATGGTTATATTTGTTAGTTACACATAAATAATAAAAATTGGACTTGGGAATTTGTAAAAGTTTATTCAAGGAGTAATTCATAAAATAAATTTTCACTGCAGCTGGTGTAGATATAACCTGCTTCTAAATGCATCTTATACTTTTTTTGAAGCTAAAGAAAAGCGGCATACAAATATGAACATTTGTTATGGAATTTAAATTTTGAATAAGGCTTTCACTAGTCAGTTTCCCAGTTGTTTCCTTACCTGGGTTTTCCCTAGTGACATTCCCAAGGGGAAAGCTGCTACATGAAAGGCGCTGTTTTGCTTTAAAAGACTGAATACTAAGGATGACTCTTTTATACTGAGTTCCTCCAAACAGTGTTAGCATAACTGCTACAAGCAATGTATTTAAAAGGGATGATATTGTTAAGGCCAGGTGAGGACAAAACTCCCCAGACAGGACTGCCGCACTCTGCAGGCAGAGAGCAGTCAGTGTTGGCCTGGGCTGATGCTGTGCTAGCGTGGCTGTGGATGCAGTCTCCTTGCTCAGTGCATGCGCTGTGGGGACGTGGTGCCGTTGGCAGGTGTATGCAAGGGTGCGGGGGTGCATTTGTTACAGGGCTGAAGCGGGGCACTCAAAGTTCTGCTATGGCAGATACAACTGCTACGAAGGTAGGATGTTGTATTGCCTTTGTGTGGTGGGGTGTTGGTAGTGGGGGAGGGGCTACAGGGGTGGCTCCTGTGAGAAGCTGCTAGAAGCTTCCCCAGCTCCAAGTCGGACCTGCTGCTGGCCAAGCCCAGCTCCATCAGCAATGCCAGTAGTGCCTCTGGGATAAAGTATTTAAGAAGGAGAACCTGCAGTGGGGGAGGAGATTGGAATGCAAGAGAAACACTGATGCAGGCACTGAGGTCAGTGAGGAAGGGGGGAGGAGGTGGGCTGGAGGAGGGGATGGCCCTGCAGCCCTTGGTGAGAGGGCAGGCTGTGCCCCCGCAGCCCAGGGAGGGGAGCGGGGGAGCAGATGCCCACCTGCAGCCCAGGGAGGACAAATGCACTGGAGCAGGTGGATGCCCCCAAAGATGGCCGTGACTCTGTGTGGAAGCCTGTGCCGGAGCAGTTTGTGACTGAAGGACTGCAGCCTGTGGAAAGGACCCATGCTGGAGCAGCTTGAGGAGAACTGTCTCCTGTGGGAGGGACCCCACACTGGAGCAGTGGACGAGCGTGAGGAGTCCTGCCTCTGAGGAGGAAGGAGCGGCAGAGACAACGTGTGAGGAACTGACCGCAACCCCCATTCCCCATCCCCCTGTGCTGCTGTGGGGGAGGAGGTGGAGAAAATTGGGAGTGGAGTTGAGCCTGGGAAGAATGGAGGTGTGGGGGGAAGGTGTTTTGAGATTTGGTTTCACTTCGCATTATCCTGCTCTGATTTGATGGGTAACAAATTAAATTTTGGTTTTTTTTCCCCGAGTCAAGTCTGTTTTTTGCCTGTGGCCATAATTGGTGAGTGATCCCTCCCTGTCCTTCTGTTGACCCACAAGCTTTTCATTATGTTTTCTCCTCCCCATCCCACTGGCGGGGAGGAGTGAGCAAGTGGCCTTGTGGTGCTGTGATGCTGGCTGGGCCTAAACCATGACAGTTGTGCAAAGAAGTCTTGCTTTAGCCTTGTTGATGTCTGGGCTGCCTTGCAGCATAACTGAATGGTACCAAAATGCAGTAAGGCTGGTCTTCCTGTGCAATGCTGTCTGGCTAGGTATCACAGATGTAATGTAGCTCTACAATATGCCGAAACTGCTTAATTTGGAAACAGTGTCGCAAACAGTCCAAAGAAGTGTTTTTGGTTGTTTTTTTTGTTTTTTTTTTTTTTTTTTAAAAAGTACCTTGAACAAATGCCTGGAAGAAAGTCAGAGAAAAAGTGACTGGGATTACTTTGGATGGACTCTTCTCCCTCATCGTGGTCTTTTTGAGGAAAATTTTGCTTCCCACAGAGACTGGATATTGAGAAACAAAGTTTCACCAAATGGTGATATTTCCATTACAACCAAACGCACAAAAATTATTGAAGCACGTGACTTCAAATCAGTTCAAATGAGAGGTGGGTTACGGTGCAGCATGGCTTGTCAATATCTGCTTTTTCAGTATTTATTTCTTGTTTTTGAAATCTCAGAAAATTAAAGTTCAGTTTACAGCCGAAATAAATCTGTTGTCAATTGTTTACTAGGAAAAATATTCTTGAAGGAGAAATGCCAAGTTTGTGTATGGGAAATACATTGTTGTAGAAAACCGCAGCTGTTCCTTCATTAGGAGGTATACTTCCATCTTGTACCAACAGAGAAAAGTAACTTCATTTGTCAGTTGCCCTATTATTTAAATGCTGAAAGGATGATGGTCTTTTTACCTATGCCCCTTTGCAGACGACAATGTGCTGCATTGCTTTCACCAATTTTGTCTGGTAGAAAAAGTAAACATGCCAATGCCTAAACAACTGGAAAATACTATGTTATACTAAGCAGTGTTGTATGAATGGCACAGGATTATTCAGTAAGGCCTGAAATATTTGAGTGCAGTTAAGTCCGTGATACAGTGGTCCTGATAATGGTTCAGACTTGTAGGTTGAAAGTAACTAAAGCAACTTGAATTGACTTTCCTCCAACCATGACAACCTAACGGGACAAAATTGAGGGAAAGATAAGCACTACTGTGTTGCACTAATAATGCTTAGTGCTTCTCCAGTGAATTGCATGGTTGTGTGCATGCACTTACATGTACAGGTGTGTGTTTGTTGGGAATACTTCTGTAGGGCATTTCACTTAAATTTGAAAGGCTGTTAGCAAGGACTTTGAGCCCAAAAGGTAGCTTGTAGGTATTGTATTTAACTAAACATGAGGAAAACATGTCAAAAAAGTAGGTCTAACTTAACCCTTTATTAAATGAACAAGAACAAGTTTGGGTTTGTGTGCTTTAGATTGTCCACTGTGTGCAAACTCCTTGCCAGGCTCCTAACTCATCAGATAGATGGCAGGCAATAGTAATAGTGTAATAAGGGATAAGTAACTGAAATTCTGCTTCAGTTGGTAGTGGGTAAGGGTAAAAATAATTCAGCCAGTTTGACTCCTGAGCCAATGGACACTAATGTCAATAGGAGAAAATTCCCATTGGTGAAACTTAATGTTGGTAAAGCCTTCTCAAGTGTGTACTTCAGATTTTTTTTCCCAGTATGCTCTAGTAGGATGAAAATGACTAACAGCAAGGCCTCTTTTGAATGTGAATGAGGATTTCCTGAAAGATCAATGGCTAGTATGTCACTTCAAAGTGAATTTTCTAGTTTCCAGAAAATAGATGGAAATCCATACAATTTTCCAGGCCAGTGAGGTGTTTTGATTGAAAGTTTTCTTCCTGCTGTAGCTTTCAGCAAAGCAGCAGGGAAGGAAAATAGGAAAAGTGCTGAAAGCACTATGCCAACACTTCAGTGTCGTGTTTGCTGATTTGGTTATGTAAGTGTGTAAACAGTGGCTAATTCATGGGAATGCTACCTAGTGACTCTCCAGCCTGTTCAGATTTCCTTTCCCAAGTCTTCATTGGTTAGGCAGGGGGGAGTTGAATATTTATTTCAGGTCCATTAATGATCCAGGGACTTGAAACATATTTAGAACTGCTCAAAATATCATAAGGCTTAGGTCTACTTGACTGCCCCAGGACAGGCTTTCCTGTCCACAGTGGAAACAAACAATGAAAAAACCCAACAAACCCAAACAAAAACCTCTTCTGAAACTGAGCCCCACAACTCCCTGACTAATAAATTAGCTATTAGTAAATCCCTCTGAGGCAGTGAAACAGTGTGCTATCAGTCCTGGTATGAGTTTCTTATTAAATGTAAACAGTACAAACTTGATTACCGTTTGTTTTTTTTCCCAAAAGACACTTCCAAGTATTTTTCCTCTTCATATATACTAGTTTTATTGAATAAATGGGGCAGTTGAGAGGCAAGAGGATTCTTATCTTTCTTTCAAACGCTTCCGCCTAGTGGCAAAGTATTATCAACAAGAGGCAGGGACATATTCCTTAAAAGCACGCTTGGGAGAAGACAGATAAATGCTACTAGATGCAAACTTTGTTTCAGGAATGAACCATGCACAAAGAGTTCACGAGCTAAATAAATGAGCAAGATAAAGTTTGTCAGAACAGGAGACTTTAAATGTTCCTGATATTTCTGTGCTTTTCACAACTAGACTGTATGATTTTTCTCTATAATAATATTAAAATAGATTAGTGCTAATCTGTAAAACAAATGTGATGATACTTATTCCTAGAGAAATTAAATTCTACTACTGAAACAAAAATAAAACCCCCCTTCAGCTCCTGCATTCAGGAAAAGATGAAAACAAATCTTAGGATATAACAAAAACTGTATCTGAATAAATTGATACCAAATGCTAGCTCTAATTAGTCTATTTCTTATGGTTATAAATGCATAGGTTAGGTATGCAGTGTCCAAAAAGACTGGGTCTTAGATGGGACTTTAGATGGAAGTATTCTGATAGATGTCCAGCATAAAAAATAAACTATTTCCAGAAAGATTGTGGGGGGTTTCCCCCCCAAAAATGTTATATGAACTGCTCATCATATACTTGAGTGAATAACTTCTCATACATTTTAATCTCTAAACATGTTTCTTCTCTGTATGTGACAGTTGCCCAGGTAAGATATGCACCCTTTGTGAGTAGGAATGTTTAATGCATATCTACAGGACAATGTGGATGACTTGTTTGGATTTTGGGGTCTGATAGTAGCAAAAGTGTGTTTGGAGCTAGGTTCTAGCAGGAACAGGGAGGAGTTATGTTGATTGCATAAGACTAGAGAAGGTGGCAGCAAGTCTACCTCACTGTAGTTTGAGTTGTTGCTGTTCTTTTCTACATCTGTAACTGCTTCGGATTGCTCTGGGTACCCTGCAGTATCAGTGCAGTACTG
Organism: Sagittarius serpentarius; assembly: GCA_034782735.1. Lineage (NCBI taxonomy): Eukaryota > Metazoa > Chordata > Aves > Accipitriformes > Sagittariidae > Sagittarius > Sagittarius serpentarius. The sequence continues at coordinate 6,721,774 of JAVKLA010000042.1, read as the reverse complement.
TCCAACAGGTACTCAAACTGTGTTTGCGTATATGGCCGTGTTTCATGTGTTTCAGCAGAACTTTGTACTTAGATTTCATATTTTTTATTCTTGGTTAAATCATATCTCTATAGGAATGCTTCTAAAGATATGTTAAAGCTAATAAGAAAAAAAATCCATTGTAACATTGCTTGTCTCATTTAAGTAATTTCTCTTTATTTTCTGTTTGTTTTGGGATTGTGCTAATTCTAAATTGGATAGTGAAAGCTAGAGAAGAAATGGAAAGGGACACTTGAGGGGTGAGGAATACAAACCTTGGTGCTGCCAATGAATCTGAATCCTAATTCAATTTGTCCCTGCTTATCTAGTCACTGCTGCGCTAGTATATAGACTGTTCCTTCTTGCACACTGCTTAACAATAGGCAATCCCATTTCTTACTGAAATAGAGTTGCATTTTTTCCTGCTAGAGCTGATATAGCAGTCTTAAAAGACCAAAATGGAATGGTGCAGTTGCAGACCAATGAGTTAAGTGGAGAAAATAATGAGGAAACTAATTTATGATGTGTAGGAAGTATATTATCATGATTGTGCTCAGTGTGTGTTGTCCTTGATTATCCTAAAAATGCCAGCGTGTAGGCATGTGCGATGCACTAAGTGGGTAAGTGCACATTTTTCAATACTGTATACAAATATGATATGACTTGATTTGTTTCCTGAAGATCTGTGTGTGGGGAAGAAAATCCTCCAAACTGTTTTGAAGGACAGGTGTCTCCAATGACAAAGAATGACAAAAATCACCCTTTTATGGTACTAATAGGTATGAGTAGTAAGATTCATTATTGACAAAAGGCACGGTAGCTTAGATTTGCTACCATAAATTAGTTGCATCATTTGTGCAAACTCAGTTTGGGGGCACCTGAAGAATGTAGGCACCTTGAAGAGAAACTATCCTCAGTGAAATTGTAGGTATTTACAGAAGTAAGCTTTGCTGTGAAGAGCTGTAAAACTGCCACAGGGCATAAACAATGTTTGAAATGCATTCAAACATACTAGTCATGAATTATAAATGTCTTTGTGACCCTTCCTCAGCAAGTTCCCACGGGGGTTAACTGTCACCTAGTCAGGGTTTATGACCCAATGGAAATGTGCATGTTGGCTTACTTTGTGGTCCTGTATCCCCAGAGGAGCTACCAAAAGCAGAAGAAAATAATTACAGTCAGAGAGATTTGAAGATAAGAGGAAGATCAGCTTTCTAACTTCAGTTTTTATTGCATTAGTCCATTAAGGGGGAAAAAATATAAATTACTCATTTAAATAATAATTAAACCCCCCCAAACTTTAACCTGTGAACAAAGAAATTGTCATCTTTGCTTTTTTGTTCCTATTATAGCTTTTGGATAACACAGTGTTAATTTCTTTAATGCTTTGTAAATTAATTATGGTAAAGAGCACTAGAAAGCTTGTGCCCTTTTCTCAAAAAATAGTACATGTACTTCTAATGCTGATAACCTTATTTCCGTAAGGCAACACTACTGCTTAATTTTGTGCACGCCTAGGAGGCCTCTTCAGCAGAGTAGAAGTTGATACAGAAACCATGATATACACAACAAAACCTAGGTTCATAGAAAAGAAGCAGCACATGCATGTCTGTGATTATACGTGATAACTTGTGCTTCCCATAAGGATTGGGGGGCTATAATACAGTGAGCCCCACATGACTTGCTCTCTGTGGGTACTCCTTAAAGCAACAATGTTTTCTCTACCTTTACTAGATGGTCAGAGAAGTATCTAAAAGTTGTTTTTGCTGAAACAATTAAAGTTCTCTGAAAGTTACCAGTTTTGCTAACATTTGCAGCATATAAAGTGCGAATTCAGTAGGCACTGTGCAAATTGAAAATAGAAACGTTTCTGATAGTGAATGGGAATTGAAAATTGCCTAGTAAAGCTGTCAGTCGCTGGTGTTGCCACGAGTATAGCAAACCTCTGGTGGTGTTTGCTATAAGGATCTGAAAATGAAGTGAGGTCTTCTGTATCCTAGCAGAAAGCTGGAGTGTTCTACAGATTATGCCTGGTAACTAAAAGGCAATTTTCTTCTGATCCTGCAAAGATCATTCTCAAACCAGCCTAACAGTCTTTGACAAATGATTTTACTGTTTTGGAGAATGTGCTGGGAAGATAAAGCACTTGTAAAGGAACCCCAGTATTCTGGTTTAAGGACTTGCTCTGCCTTTGGGAAAGATGTTCTTTTGAGAGAATTACCTTGAAGTTCCCCTTTACTCAAGCCAGATTAAGGTAAAATGCAAATAAAGGATTTATTTTCATAATACCCAGAACACACAGCACAGGTGCAAGTGTTGATATAGAAGATATAGATGAAGGTATAAATGGAGTGGGTGAGAGAGAAATCTGAAAGTTCTGTCTTTTCTGTATCTGACTTGCTGCAGCTGTTTTCCCAAGCAAACCTTATCAGAGATCCTTTTTCTGTGTATCCCCTATCTGAGGGAGTATTTATCAGAAAGTGACCTCTTAAATGCTCTGGATTACTTGTCATGGTTTTTCTTTCTGTACAATAGCCTTTCAGGATGTATATGTGACAAATGGTAAAGGTGACTTTGAAGTAGCCAGTTAGTAATAAATTACTATTTCACTCTACTTGCTGTGTCAAGTTGAATGCAAAGCCACTTAGTGTTACTTGGTATATCTGTAGTAATCAAATCAATCTGTGCAGAAATCCTGCATTTACAATTTTAAGTCTCTGATGTTTCAGAGGAGAAGAATCAGGAAATTAGCTCAGTAGTTTGCTATTCCTAGATACATCAGCCCATGCCCTCCCCCCCAATACAGAAGAATTTCCTAGTTATTCCATAAAACTGTTTAACTGTAAGTTGAAGACTTCTGTGGGGTTTTGTTTGATTTTAATTAAAATAGCAAAAGTCATTGTTTTACTTCTAGAAAAAATGAACATCAGTTATACACTGACTGTGGACTACAGCTACTCTTGGGTGAGCTGACTGTTCAGCATCCTCCTGCATGCTAAAGCATCAGTGACAAATCATTTGTCAGCTGTGGTCTTTCTTACTAGGGCACTTGGCACTGCTGTTGCCCTCTGAGGCATGCTTTGTTTCATCCAGGAAGTGTACCAGTTAAACTTAAGACAGAAAATAAGAAAGCTGGCGTTGGATGCACTAAGTGGTGTCCTCTTTGCAACAATGCTCTCAGCAGGACTGAGTAAAGAGTGTTTGGAGTGCAGCACTGACGGCAGACGTGAGGTAGACAAGTTATTGTTGTCAGATGACTTTTCAGTTAATGATTGTGCACTGCTTTGAAGAGGTAAAGTGCTATATCACTGTTAAGCATTATTATTATTATTATTCAGTTCCCAAAAAATTACAGAGCAGATAAGGTTTTTATGGTATTTTTCCAATGGATTTTTTCTAGTATGGTTGAAAGCAGAATATGAACAGGGCTCTTTGGCTGTGGTGATGTAAATGTGTGCGATTTAAAAAAAAGATGTGATGTTTTTAACTGTCTCATTCAAACTCATTCCAGAACACTCCATCTTCTGAGTGAAACAGTTCTACTGCCTGAAAATTAATCCAAAACAAGATTGTGCTAGCTGTGAAGAACTGGATTAAGCCAATTCATTTGTTGGGTCCAATCCATCCATACAAATGCATGTAGTACAAATCCTGCTTCTCATGTCGCTGCCTTTGCAAGACTATGCAAACCCTGTACTGTTTTATCATCTTTAATAACATTTGAGCCAGGGCTAAGAAATCTGCACCAATTTCTGAAGCCAGAAGACAGGGAGGACAATAAAGCTGTAGAACTAGATTATTTATGAATCTCAACACCTGAATGTTTTTTTTTCCACAAATAATAATAAAGATGAAATTGTACTCTTCTGTAATTCTGCCTGTAGCAGACTTCACATTATACTGCATCTCTTATCAATATTGGTTAACTTTAACCTTGTATTATGACCTTCTGTCCAAGTTCCATGGCTTTTGGAGATAGAATCAAACATGGATAGATGTGGGTATTTTGTTCCCTTTCTGGAACACTTTAAAGATAGCACTGCACGTTCATATATTTACCTCTTAATTCTGATGCAACATGGCTAAAACAGATTTTTAGTGAGAATTGTTGCAGAATTTAGCCTAGAGAAATGGTTGTTTTTCTTCTAAGGGAGACTTTGAGTCATTATTTTGAGTCAATGAACACAGTACACCAAAGATCTTGTATTTGCTTGATACTGGCATTTAGATGCTGGGTACAAGCTAAGTTAATTTGCAATGTACTGGCATCTTTTGCTACAGAGTGGGAGGTGGGTGATGCCCAGCTTCTTGCTATGTAGTTTGCTGCTGTTTGGAGGATGGTTGAAAAATCCTGTTTTTCAACATGTGTGGTTACAGTATTTGAAGTTCTGATAAGGATTCAGTGCTTGACAAAATCCTGTCAATTGCACTGAAATCTTATTTTGGAGAGAGGGAAATATTTCAGTGATAGAGAAACAGTAAAACAACTTTTTATTTTGTTGGAGAGTGAAAGCTTTAAGTAGTGTTTATCATAGCGAAGTTTTAAATGTTAAAAATTCTCTTTTGCTGGAGGAAAAAAAATTCCCTTGACATTTTTCTTCATAGAAAATAATGAAATCTTCATGACCTAGACTTATCTTCTGCACAGCTCTTCTTTTAAAATGAAGAGTTGTTACTATCCTACAAAAAAAAAGGGAAGATTTTGCTTTGAAAAAATCTGATACCCTCAGTGACGTGTGATTTCTGCCTCAATCTTGACTGCAGTTGTATATGTAGGGAGAACAGAGCTGGACTCTTATCAGTGGTATCCAGTTACAGGACAAGAGGCAATGGGCACAAATTTAAATACAAGAAATTGCACTTAAGCATAGGAAAGACCCCTTCTACTATAAGGGTGATGGACCACTGGCAGAGGCAGTCCAGAGAGGCTGTGGTATCTCCATTCTTGGGGATGTTCAAAATCAACAGGAGCCCACTCTGAGCAACCTGTTGCATCTGCCCTGCTCTGAGATTGGGGCGGGACTCCAGGTACCCTGTCCAACCTCAACTATTTTATGGTTCTGTATGTTTGAGTGGTTAGTCAATTCTTCTGAGTATTTTTTTGTTTGTTTTTAAAATACATACAACATTTGAGGATGGGAGGAGGAGTTGGAAGAAGAAGGCTCTTGCACTTAGTCATCTTTGTTGTGGGCTTGGCTAGTTGTGGATCTTGCTCCATGTCTCATTTTCACTCTGTTAAATAAGTATCATGGTTAATTGTACTGTCCATCTTAATTGAAAGTAAGTCTTATAAAATGATTTTTAATGTCTAGAGTAAAAAATCTGAGTGAAAAGATTATTACAGATTTAGATCTGGAATACATCCAAATCCATTAGACAATGCAATAGTCAGGTCTGAAGCAATTTAAATAACTTGAAATACATACAAAGCAGCAAAGTTCTAAACTCAAATTGCAAGTGTATTTCTATGTATTTTATTATTAAAAACCCATAATATGCCTTGTGAACCTCAGACTACCAAGCAGCCTAACATGCCAATACTGTGCAGTAATATTTTTTTCTTATTCTACTGGTCCACCGGTCAGTACATTTGTCAGCTAACTCCTGGCATTTGATGGAAACCAGTGAATTTGTCATTAAAGACTGAAACTTGTCTCTAAATTCTAACAGTAATATGAATGTAGTTAGGTTGAACTGGATATTGTACAATGCGTCCTCCGCTGATTAATTTGTCTATTCTAATTCTGTCTGATCTGGTATCTGACTTATTTAACACTGCAGGCCTGAGTTAATAATGTCTTCAGGGAATTGGACACTGTGCTGTTTGTTAAACCATCTTATTTGGAGAAGTAAAAGGAGACAAGGTATCTCTTTATACTTTGGGACCTTGGTAATAAGGTGCAGTAGTCCACATTCCCACTGTTAGCCTTAATACAGTTAGTTTTGGTATTACCAAAAGAGCAATTAACACCTGCAGATATGATCACAGATGGTATCAGTGAAGAACAACTCAATTTTACACTGAAGCTCAGCTTGGACTTTTATCAGAAACATCAGTACCAAATTGGCTACACAGCATAGTTGTGACCTGATATTTATATTTCTAGGTGCAACTTGTTAAGTCATGATAAACAATGCAATTACTATGAATAATGGTTACGTTACAACTCAGTGGGAGCAAATATGGACTGAATGTAAGGAGAGGGTACTCCTCCCTGGGACAGGGTGAGCCGGACAGATTTGCTTTCAAACATAGCAAGGTTTAGCAGAAATGATACTGCAGAAAACAGCTGTAAACGTGGAAAAACAAGACCAGTAATCACTGGCTGTGAAAACTTGTAGGAAATACTGTATCAGATCTGAATATGCTTTTTGTGCAGGACTGAGACACCACAAAATCCTTGAAATGAGAATGGCAATAGTGAAAAAAAGTATAGGAATCAACTAGTGCACTGTGATTCTTTTTCATTTCCTGTCATGAATAACGTGTCCATTCTGTAGCCAGAGTGTCTCACTGTGGCAAGTATCTTGTGGTAGTTTTTCAGAGCAATAGCATCTGTTTTAGGGTCCTTTGGAGACCAGTGGGATTATGGCAGCATTATAGCACAGACATATACTCATGCTAGCTATGAGTCAGGCCAGATATTAGTAAGCACTCTTGGCAGAACTGAGCTCACCAGGAGCTGCAAAACATTTCAAAGATGATCAGTTAAATAGCACTGAGTTATCTGCCACCATAGATCAACTGCCACTGGTTCCTGAGCCAGTTTGGTTGAGACTAGTGCAGGTATGAGTATGTTTGGAATGAGTATTGTTCTCCTGCTCATATCGAAACTTTGACATCAGCTTTGAAAATGACAATGAAGTTTGTGTCTCTTTCCTGGTGTTAAAATTTCTGCTCTCAGGAATATCCCATAGAGCTAGTTAAAATAAATCCTAAAACCAACAAAAACACTGGAAGTCCAATCTAGTCTGAAGTTGTGGTAAACCAAGAGTTAAAATCTCCTGTCATCTTTTCCCATTGAGTACAGCTATTACAAGACAATACTCCCTTGTTTTGATTTTGTTCTAATGATCTTTTAGATCAAATGCTTAGAGAGAAAATGCTTTCCAAGTAATTTTAAAGGTGCTTCAAGAAAGAGGGTTAGGTAATTACAATAGTTATACATAACAAGTGACTCGTTGACCTAGAGTAAATTCAGCTTTATTTGTAAGGTCATCTTTGCTGGTTAAATCTGAATCTATAGTGATGAAAGCATTTTGCACAAGTATGCAGATTTATAAGGCAATTGCCAAATCTAACTGACCCAAATAGTTCAAGAGAAATAGGTTCATGGCAGCCCTTTTTCCGCGCTGTGCTGCCTGTAAATGAGTGAAAGGAACAAGAAAAATTACATACCCTTTTCAACTAAACTTTGTAAACCTACGGATATTAGTAATAGTCTTGCTGTATTTCTCAGTTGGATTCTACTTTTTTCCAAGGCTGCAGGTTGCCTAATCCAATACATGATGTCAGTCCTATTGTTCTAGTATTGTCTGTCAAACACTTCTGCATTCTTTTTTCTTTAGTCAAAATTAGATATCCCTTCTATGAGATGTTTCAAAATACTAAATAACTGACACATGTGACAGAAATTGCTGGCTTGCCAAGAAATGTGCTACATCAACCTCTGAAAGTGTTCTTGTTTGATCTTGCGCTATTCACACAAGAACACTTGCTTGTGTCCCAGCTGCTTTCCAGTCATCCTCCACAAATGCATACCTGTGGGAACAGTGGGTGTACTCTTCAGGAAGAGAAGATTAGACAATAGTAGGGGTTTATTTTTTTTTTTTTAATCCACTCTGTTCCCTATAGGCTTTCTTCTGTATCTCAGGATCAAGAAGTGAGGCCAAGGATTGGTGACAGGCTCTAGTGCAGGACATGAAGGAGAGCAGTTCATGTTAGTTAACATTTAACGTGAGATTTCTTGTGTGTCTGTTCCAAATTTACTCTGATTCCTGCAATAAAACAATAATACCTGTTACATAATGACAAGTAAGGGGAAGAAACTAGCTGTAGTGATCAGTTGGATATAGACATTTTTACATACAAATTCTCAATGTTGGTGGTATTTGTTGGCAACTAATAACTGCTTTTAGAGAACTGAGCAACTGATAAAGTGCCTATTACTCATCATCACTGTGTAGAAAGAAGTGTGTTGGAAAGATGAGAGCAGTATTTGAAACTGTTGATACTTGTCTTTGACTTCTGGCACTCTTTCTGTGGGGGGTTTCATATTACACTAGGGATCTCTTACATGCTGTTCCTTATCAGGTTTGTGCTCTGATGCATGAGCTGTGGCTGGGGTCATCAGTTGTAATAAGCCACTGTGTGTGCGGGATTTGTCACTTTCCATGTATCCCTGGGAGTTCAGCAGTGCCCTTCTGGTTGGAGGTGAAATACTGAACTGTTTGAAGTAGTCAAAACAAACAAAATGATGGGGGCTTCAGGAAAAAATGTCATGGGTCAAACTGAAGGGAAAATATTTTTATTTTGTTTTTCAAATAAACAGAAAACTCTGCTATTTAAGGTCAACTTCTCCTGTATTATTTCTGATAGTAATATAATCTTAAGTCACTCCTTAAGACACGTATTCTACAATGTCATGGACAAGAGGTTTATCGCTGCCTATGGGCTGAGAAACTTGGATGCAGCCAAAGCAGTGGGTTTCTGGAACTGTGACTTTTACCATCCCAGAATAATTTGACCTAGAATTTGTGCTCCTCAAAGCCTGCCTCTCATGCCCCTCCTTGAAGAGGAGCCTTTGAATACTCTGATACTTGGGTGCTGTGTGAACTCCTTTGCTGTTCTGTGCCAGCCCAAGCAAATCATTAAGATGGCAGGTTAGATGGTCCCTTCTAGGAACTATGGAAAAGCATTTTTATTTTCTTAATCTGTAATGAATGAAGAAGTAAACAATAATTACTTGCATCACAGTAAAGTTGAACATCTTGAAGGTTCCTGAACTATGAATTTAATGAGTTACATTGTAACTAGCTTCTAGCAGCTGAGCATTTAGTTTCCTCTGGAGTTTTTGTACCTCTTGTTAATGAAACAATAGATATTCGCAGGGAAAAAAATAAAACCCACCAAAACCAGACAATTAAAATAGATGATGTCTGTTACTTCAGAGTTCCGGGCTGGTAGACTGGTAGTGCCTTTCTCTTCTATGATTTGTAAGGTCTTATGTCATTAAGATTAATGTATCTGGTAGGTGATAATAAGGAGACTTTTGAAATATCACTGTTTTTTCAGTGGTGGGTGGGGGTCAAATCCTCTTCTGTTGAGTGTGATTATAAGGCATAAAAAACTGTAACAGCAGCAAAAGTTTCCTTCCTTGCTTTTTCTATCCCTGTTATGTCCATGGTACTGTTGCTTTATAACCAAGGAATGATAAGTTCGTCCAAGTAAACAGTCTTTCACCCTTGGCCTAGTCCTCTGTAGTGGTGGACTAGTCGATCATCTTAAACAGGCTGTGTATGTATTCTTCCCAACTAAAATAATCTGGAATGAGAATAGAAAATTTGGCTTTATGACAGCAAAACACAGGAGTTACGCTGTCATCCAGTGCTGTGAAAGGCCACCTTCAAAACCAGACTTTCTTCTCCAGTCAGTTTGGATAACTGTACACAACCCCCTTGCTGAGAGCTGGCAGGTGCAAGCCAAGGCTGAATCAGAAGCCACGTGGCAGTGCTGCCAAGGTCCTATATCTGTATAACTGTGCCCTATATTTTCATGATAGTCTCCTGGACTGCAGGGAGCAACTGCTTTTTCTTTTTCAACTTGAAGCTGGTTTTTGTTAGTGTTCTGAAAATCACTTTTTTGTTTGTTTAAAAAGCAGTGAAGTCTGCTTAGAATAAGTTTTTAAAATGGTTTGCAGAGACATAGCACCAATACTTCCTGAAAAAAATTACATCTTTTCACTTTTTTTTTGTCTCAGTTGAGACAGAAAACTGTCTGAAAACAAGGAGGGAACCTCTAAGATGGAAAACTGTTTCTTCTTCCACAGTGACAAATAATTACAGTGTGCTGATTGTCCAGTTAAACCCCAGAAGCTCTAGCCTCTGTGCTGTTGATAATGTAATCCTACAGACTCTGGTATAATTGCTGTGGTGTAATACCAATGTGGAGGTGTAGAGAGTAAGCTCCTTAGGGCATGCACCAGCTTTTCTTCTGTGTTGGTGTAATCTCTAGTGCACTGGGCTGTGGCAGGGGTTCCTATGCAGTTCGGAATACCAATACTGTAGCATTGCAGAGCTTTGTGTGTCTGTTTTTGTTTTGGTTTTATAAAATAAAAAAAAAACACATACCCCACCCACCTCCAACTCTAACCCCTCCCCCCAACATGTTTTCACTGCAGAATTGACACTTTTGGATTTTGCTTGTTTTAGAAACTACTCTATTTCACTTCCCCCTTCAGTTCAGGTTTTCTGTCTACCTGAAACATCTTCTCAATTTTCCATTCCACTTGTAATGGTCAAAGGAGTGTTGTCTGAACTCAATACTGCATAGTTTTGAAAAAGACTGAATAGGCTTAGGTTTGCTTCAGGAAAAAAAGATGCAAAGTGAAATCAAGGATTTAGTAGAACTGTTTCAAGATTTGAGGTGTTTTAAAAAAGCTGCTGGAGATAAAAATAAATTACAAGTAATAAAACACTTGTATAATGGGGTTTTCTAATATATTCATTTGCTGGTTATATAATATCACTATGCAGATTTAGTACGTGACAGAGTTCTGTGGCGGGAAAAAAAAAGGCCCAAGACACTGCCCCAGCAAATAGAAGCAGCTCACAAGGAAAAAATAAAATATTGCTCTCTTTGACCACTAGGTGATAGTCTTGTTCAATTTATTCATTTTATCAAGGTCATTTATATAAAGATTAAAAATGTTGCACACTGAAGCTCTTAAAGAATTGGATTAATGAAAAATAATTTTTTTTTCCTGAACATCAAACTAAACTTTACTGTTTTTCTGGTTTATAAATATTTGAGTCATAACACAACCTTTTCCATTGCTGCATTGGATTTATTTTACTATGATTAGTCCCCAACAAACATACAACAGTACACAGTAAATGCACGTATACTTATTAGTCTGGCTTAATGACACCAATGCAATTAGAATTGTTGGGTTTTAGTGTAGACTGAAACGTTGATATTTTGTTTGATTTTTATCACTAGTAGTCTTGATAGCCAAAGAGAGGCTAAAATATTTTCCTCAATGTTAGTAGCTTCATGTCTTCTTCAAAGGACTAATTTTTATATCTATTAAAAAAAAATCTATGTATTGAAACACTGACACACAAAAATGTTTTGATTTTGTGAAAGAACTATCACAAATCAGGATGATAAAACCTCAAAATGTAACATATTTAACACTTTGAGATTTCAGTCTTCACAATATTGAAATCTTTTCTGGAGAATTTACTAAGACTTGTCAAGACTTGACCAGCATTAGTGTATGTGGCTTTATTAAGCTAAGAAATATCCAATATTTACAGTACCAGAGGCAAATCTATTAACTCTGAACTATATTCCTTAGATCGAGTAAAATATTAATTTTTGTAGTATCATTTTCTTAATTAAGGTTATTGTATCTCTCACATAATTATTTTTTTTAGAAGAGTAATAAAAACTTCTTCCCCCCCCCCCCCCGAGCAAGAAAGAGGCAAATACCTCAAGTATTTTGAATTGTGTTCAGTACAGCTTTACTCTCTCTGTGTCTTTGCTTTGACCTGCAGACAGTCTAACATTGAAAAGTTTCTCTATGTCTGCCTTTCTTTTCATACTGGAAATCTCATGTGAAGGAGAGTATGGGAATAAACTATTTCTGTGGAAATATTATGCTTACCACTGTAGTATTAAGAGTGGAAGCAGGACTCCAGAGAACATGTTATAATCCATATTGTATGAAAATGTGTCCTTTGAAAACAGATATTGTTCAAGTTTCATTTATTTGTAAATCATCTGCTGAATGCTCACACTGGTTTCTTCTTAGTTTTGCCAGAACTCTAAAGCCAGATCGTAAAATCGTTTTCAAGTTCTTTCCTGTGAAGCTCAGGGCATGGAGGGCCCAGAAATTGGGTGGAATTTGTTGAAGGAGTTGTCATGATCTGGAGTCAATGATCCATTAATGACACCTGCATTCCTGTTCCAGTGCTGGCAGCAGTTATGCTTCCTTCTCTTACCAGTCTGCAGAGTGTGCAGGTGCTTTCTAAAAGGCAACCAAATCAGCTGTTAAGGTTGTTTTTATTATTGGCTTCTGCTTAGAGTCCTCACTCTTGATGTCAGTTGATGTATATCTGAGAAAGTTATCTTCCTTGGCATTGATTAAAATACAAAATATGTTAACTTGCTTGCTTTGGGGAAGCAACTTCACTGAGACCATGATTCAAAAGATCGCTAATTCTATCTGCCTGTGGTCAGTAGTAAGTGTTCCTTAGTACTGATCTTATTTGGAATTATGAAGAGAAAAATCTCTCATGCTTAAAAAAAAATAAAAATTTTTAAACAGTGTCTTAATTGTACTCTAGGGATGAGTGTGTGATGGGGATTTATGCGTGGTCTATAACATTTTGAGGTCACCTTCTTTAGATGTAGTCAGGTCCCAGTCTTTTGTCAAAAGATCATTCCCTGGTTTGAGAGCATTTTTTCAGGCATGACCATCTAAAGTAGAATTGTATTATATGACATCTGTCCTATCTGATCCTACCCTGCCATTGCTTCCATTGCTTCATTGTCCATACTAGTTCCCCCCACTTCCAAAAGAGATTATTGCAGATCCATAGGATGCAGAGCTCCTGGGAGGAAGCAGCTAGAATTGGCTGAACATAGACAAGGAACAAAAGCTGATGAGAATTTTGAAATAACTGAAAGAGAGGATCAGGGAAGATGGCTTCAGCAAAACCTTTGATTTTTATTTTATTTTATTTTTTTTTTTTTTTAGCTTGAAGAATCTCGGTCTAATGCCAAAGCTGTCTAACCCATCAATGTATGTAAGCTTCAGCTGAGAGAGGATAGGAAGGCAAAAAGAGCAAAAAGTGAAGAAGCAGGAAAAATATTGCTGTGACACTTTGAGGAGTCAGGAAAAATGAACATGTGCAGCCCTGAATGGTTAGGCAGTCTGTGATGAGCAGCTGGGAAGAAAGCTAAGTGGCATCTGCAGTTAGTGATACGTTCAGATATACCACCTTCCATTCAGAATAGGACTTAGAGCTCATTCAGATACAAGCTGATGACCGATCTCAAACTTGCCCTCTGCTTTTTTTTTAGTTCCTACTGCTGCTTTGTGTGGCATGTGTCTGGCCCCTGCAATGTGAGATCAAGCCATTTTATCACATGCTTACCCCAAACCCAGCAGGCACTGGAGAACAACAGCTACTGTTGTGTCAGTATCAGTAAACCAGCTGGGCCTTGGGCCTGTACTGTGATTTCTTGCACTTAACTGGCTGAAATACTATTTTCTAATGTAGGTAGATAGTTTCTTTACTAGGTTTTGTATTTTGGTCTGGAGTAGGCATTTTGTTTTTAATGAGAGGAAAAAAAAGTGCCAGTACTTGCAGAGAAAGGTTGAACTCCAACTGGGAAATACGATGAGTTTTGCTGTCATCCTCCATAATTCCATTTAATGTTACAGTCCTTTGGTTGTCTACAGTGAGAATGAATGAGCTTTTACTGCTGTCTGTAGAGGTCGTATTTCCACATGGTTTTCATGGTCCCATGCTTCTGTTGCCTTTTCTTTTCTTAGTCTCTTAGGTATTGGGAAAATAAGACTAGTAAATGACATCCTGGTAAAGAAAGAGGGCTCAAACCCAAGCCTGACTTAGAATCCAGCTTGACTTTGGCAAAAAGCATTCTACAGCCACGTAATAGCTATCTGTATAACTGAAAAAAAATCCTAGAAATGAGAGACCTCATGAAACTACACAGTGGCAACAGTAAGTAGAAAAAGAGACCAGGTAGCAAGGATGGCATGGTGACACTGCTGAACTTGGTATTATCAATGATATCAAAATATAGTTGTTAGAGGGCTGGAGCACAATATATGGGGAGAAACTGGAAGAGCTTGGTCTCATCTAAGAGAAGATGAAGGGGAGGATCACATTGCCATCTTCAGTTACTTAAAGGGAGTTCACAGAGAAGATGAAGACTCCTGGAGTTGTACAGCAAAAGGGCAGAGGAGACCAGCCATAAGCTGCAACAAGAGGAATTACGGTAGAATGTAAGGGGAGGGGTGGGGTGGATTTCAAAGTGGTGGTAGTCAGCCACTGGAGCAGGTTGCTGAGAAGAGGTTGGGTGATGTCCATCTGTGGAGATGTTCAGAACTCTGCTGGGTATACAGCAAGCTGGTTTGGCTTTGGGTCTAACCTTGAGGTTGGCTTTGACCACATGATCCCTAGAGATCCTTTCAAGTCTAAATCAGTCTGATTTTACTGTCCAACTTGCATGGCCTTGTAGAGTGTGTGGTTACCTTGGCCCTTGTCACACCATCTGGAACTGACAGTGTGAGTCCATAGTGATCTCCAATGACTTTTGCAATATGACAGAGTAAAGTTGTTTCCTGTTGTCAGGCTGGGGGACACGTGCATGGTCTGAAGGGCTCAGCAGTGGTATAGCATGCTTTTCCTTAGGAAAAGCTTCCTCAGGTAGTATGATATTGCCTCAAAAAGACCTCTGCCAAGATATCTAGGCGGATGGCATTGCTTTTGTAACAGAAAGGCCCCAAGCATATGCACAGGCAACCAAGCTTTCCGCTCTATGCAAGTAAAGCACAGAGCAGGGTGGACTCTGTTCAGCCTGAGATCCAGATAAGGGTACACACTGGCATAATAAAACCACTGTGGAGGTGCTTGGCAATTTGTAGCACCCTTTTGAAGTGAATGGTGAATTTTTGAATTCAGCATGAGCTAGCTGAAATCTGGTATGCCAGCTGACGCAATATTGCAGTACAGTACGGCTACAGATCAGTGATGCATTCTCTGATGGAGTACAGTGTCTGGGAAGCTGGCTCCAGCCAAGCGTGTATGTATTTCTACTGCTCTATTCTTGCAT
The DNA here is from genome assembly GCA_034782735.1 of Sagittarius serpentarius. Classification (NCBI taxonomy): domain Eukaryota; kingdom Metazoa; phylum Chordata; class Aves; order Accipitriformes; family Sagittariidae; genus Sagittarius; species Sagittarius serpentarius. The sequence continues at coordinate 6,706,665 of JAVKLA010000042.1, read as the reverse complement.
CTACCTAGTGAAAATGATCTTGGAGTACCATCCCCGTTTCTCTGGCATGTTTCCAAGGAGAAATTGAAAGTTTTCATCGTTGTTGTGTTTGTCTGGGAAGTGGTAGGTTTTGTATGGATTCTGTGATTACTGTTTATAGTTTGAAACTACTTACGTAAGCAAGCTAGCTAGGCATTCAGAAGAGATGGTGTGGCTTTTAGCATTAATTTGTTAGAAAACTTACTAAGCACATCTTATTCCAGTTTTCATTTTGGTGCACACTGCGCTGTGTTTTCATGTGCGTATCGCTTTTAGTTTAGATTCTAATTACAGTATACATGCAGCTATTAGAAATCTGAAGCTACTGAGTATTTCAGTTTCTCAATTCTTTCAGTGCATTCCACCCCACTGAAGCTTCACAAAAGCAGGCTTTCCTGTCATTTTCAACTCTAACACAAACAATAGCAATTTCTCTGCTTCAACAGATTAAAAAAATAATTATACCATACTTGAATAAAAATCTATTAACAAAAAGAATCTGCTAGGCAGTGTGTCAAAAGAAATACTGATCTTTTGTATTTTCCATGCTTACCCAAATGTGTGAGGTGTCCTAAAGAGCTTGAAAGAACAAAAAAGTGTATTTTTTTTGAGAGACTGGATTTGTTATCCAAATTTGAAGTGTTCTTTTAGAGAAAGAAATACCACACTTAACCTAATATTGTTGAACTCATTAATGATGGAAATTTAGGAATACTAATGATTGAAGCATGTGTGTATTGGTCTCTGGTTGATTTGCTATCTTCTCCTTGAATAATTCAAATAAATTATTTGCCTTTATAGCTAGACCATGAAAAACACTTGTGGATTTATTTGTAACTAGAGTATAGGCTTTCTCATCTGATCTTTTCTGGAGAGGCTTTGTCTGAAAACTGACATGCAAATGATACATCAGGTAACAGCTACTTTGTAATTATTGTACTCTCCATGTACTGAGGTTGCATTTTCCATACGGATTTAACTAGGGCTTTATATTCCTTAATTTGTAATGTGAAGATTTGTTCAGGCTATGAAAGCTTTGTGTGGAAAATGTTTGCGAATAAATACAATATCATAAAGCTTTCATGGTTTTGCCCTTTTCCCAGAACCAGGTACGTAAAAAAAGTTCTGGTACCAGGTGATAAAATGTAAATTGCTTCTGAATACTATAGAATACTACACCTGACACAAAGCTAGAGGTTCTTCAGTGTTTCTGTTTGCTTTGAGGAGTATGAATTGAGTGTTTGTCAGTAGTGTGAACTTAAAGTATCTCCTTTGAAATTTCATTTATGGGCTCAGAAACATTGTTTCAACATCAGGAAGCATTTTTGCTTTGACTTTCACTTAAGTTTGTGCTGTAAGTTCCTATACTACAGTATCTTGTTTCCTGCAGTGGTAACAAAAGCTATAACTGCCATCAGCTAAACTTGAAGGATACTCTGTTTTCTTTGAAACATACACCTTTACTATTATATTGTCATGCTGTTTAATGCATAGTGCAGCTTGTTGCTTAATACTGTCATATATGAAAACAAAATTATTCTGAAGTGGTAAATCTGTCACTGTTTCTATTTAGTGCAATGTAATGTAGCACTAGAAGGCAGAAGGACTCCAAGAGTAGCAATGTCAACAATTATAATAAACCTCATGTAGCTTGATTGTAAATTTCATCTTTATGTATACAGGAGAGACATTCATGAGGGACCAGTTACTGTATTTCTCTTCTCTTTAATCAGTAATGATAACTTAAGTTAGGAAAGAGAATTAGTAGAAATACAAAGTGAAGGCGTAACAGGTGGTTGGGGTGAGAGTCTGTTAGTCCTGGAATATGTCCAAGTGACTTGCACAAAGGTGTGAAAAATGTATTAGCAAGCAGGGGTAAGATTAGTTATAGAAGATGGACTTCAGGAATCTCCAGTTACTGAGTGAAAAATATAACTGACATGTTATTCCTTTCTCTAAGAAAATAAACAAAAATTGTTCTGGTTTTAGTGTGTGGAACAAAGTTAGCACTTCCTGTTAAGCAGAAGCTTTCACATGTGGCTTGTCACAGAACTGTCTGACAGGAGACGTGTCCTGATCGAGTTAGTGCAGTCATTCAAATAAGAAAAGGCTTCGGCATGAGAAGAATTGGCTGCTACTGCAGAAGGGAAATATGGACATGAAGGGCTCATTTCTAACTTACCTTATGGAGCAACAGAACAGCCTCAGTGTTAGGGCAGCATGTGAACCCTAATATAATGCTCCATTAATATGTGTGACTGCTTCATTAAACATGTTGGCACGACAGAATGAATGTGCCATCCCATAATGAAAGCTGCTACCTAGTGATGGACACAGTGACAGAAGGTCAGTTTCTGATGACTGTGAAACAGCCTTGTGCCTGAACCTCCTTTTTAAGCAACTGTCGGGCAAAATATGTGAAATTTCTCGTAGGTTAATCTATGAGTGTGCTCAAACCCACAAAGGTGTCCTGCCAATCACTTGACTATTCCATAAGACTTTCTAATTGCAGGTTGACAGAAAGTGTGCTAGGTGAGGGGTTTTCTTTATTGCATAGCTGCACAGGATACTATAAGCAGGAACACATGAACTCTTGCCTGCATTAATGCTGAATTAAGTGTTTTAAACTAGCCATTCAGGTTTAGAATAGGAATATAAATTCTTGTCAGATTAATTCAGGCCTAGTGACTTCCAGTCCTCACCCCTAGCCCCTTAGTTCTCTGCACCTAAACTCTCTAATGTAAAGAATATGTATTTTATTTTCTCAACAAGCAGTTTATACCTTCTTATGTCTGCATGATGTTAGCACAAAGTACTTTATGCCCACAGCTAGAATACTAGACTCTCTATAGTAGAAGTAGTAAATAACCAAGCATAATAGCTGTTCTGCACATGTGAAAATGTCTGAACATGAACTGGTTGAAAAAATACTGTTCCAGAATAGGACTGTTATTAAATATATTATATTATGTTGTTATCACTATGAATACTTATTCTTGAATCAACCTATACTGATGCTACATAAACAATCTAAATAATTTCTGTTTTGACAGGATATTTTTGAGCTCCCTTTTGCTGACATACTTCTCATTTTATGCTCTTTCAGGAGAAAACTTAGCTGGTTCTGGTCAGAGTACATCCTATACAACAGTCCTTCTGGTAAGAATATCTGATTATTTAACTCGTATTATAAAATGTAGTTCTCTGGAATCTGACGCATTCAGTTGTTTTTTATTTTCAGTAACTGAATTTAACAGTTCCATCTTCTTTTCAGCAGCACTTTAATTCTTTTTATTCCTTTGTTCCTGTCTCCTCTGCTTTCTGAGTTTATTCTGCAACTTCATGAACAATGCTGTAAATCTTTCTGCAGTCAGTATTTCAGACAGTCACAAGCAGCATGTGGCATGTGAAATCCAGGAGTTCCGAGTTCTACCTTTTTTATCCTTTTGTACTTCTATTCATTCTGTGAAGTTGTTGGCATCATTAGTAGTGTCAAAATTGAGCACGTTGCCCTAGCAAGCCAAAGACAATAATGAATTTGCAGTGGAAAAGGAAAATGTTCAGGAGACCCCTTACTAGTTCCAATCTTTTGCCATTTAAAAACCATACTACAGGGATATTTCAGCAATGTCCTGTCCTTCCTCTTTTGAGGAGCATGTTATGTTTCTAGGTCATTGATCATTGCATCCCACTTTATTTTTTTTTTTTAATGGAAATTATGTTATTTATATTTAAGATGGGTTTGAAAGCACTGTCTGTCTAATTATGTCTTATGTTGCCTTCTGTGTTTTGGATTAAAAAACCCTTAATGTCTTGGTGTAGAATACTGTTACTGCACTTAGTCCTGATTCAGCAGCAAATACTACTTTCAGATTATGCGAGTGTGGAAATAGTGCTGGTACATCAGGATCTACAGTTTCCCTACTTTTCTTGCTCTGTAGATCCAAAAGCTGACTGACAAAGGAATTTTGTGTCTAACTTTGAGGGAAAATTAGTAATAGATTACTGTGCAACTGACTGAGCTCTATTTGTCCATCTCTTCAGATTTAAGGGTTGTGCTTGACATTCTGATACTCATGTTCCCTTTTCTTTCTTATGTAGTTTTTCAATTCTAAAAGGCACTTATGAAAAAATAAAAAAATGAATAGATTCTTTAATATAAATACTAGTGATCCAATTATTCGAGTTATTTGATGTAAGAAAATAATGTATTTGAGTAGGAGAAACAATAGGTGGACACACAAGACAGCCACAAAACCACACCTGAGTGCATAGCCTTCATTCTTGAATTTCTCTCCTGTAAGGCAAATAAATGATAGCTTCTTACACAGCACAGAACTACCTAGCAGATGTTTCAAATGGTTTCACCTATTCTGATAATTTCTTATGCTCCACTCCATATTTAACTAGTTTGAACAAAACTTCTTACATCTCCTGAGTCTTAATTACTTGGATGTATTGGATCTGCAATTCTAATGATTTTTCTTTTAATTTTTTTCCTACTGATGAACTTTTAAGAAGGAGGAAAGGAGGAAGCTACTGCTTCAAGTTCTTAAACAGCATAAAGGAATATATTCTAGATCAAATTCTGAAATAGTATGCATCTCTTCCTTTTGACTAGTCTGTGTTTATAAATGGAATGCTGAACTTCAGTATTAGGTGGCCATTGGGGATCACAGAAGCCCAGACATAACAGCTATGAAGCATATGTGCAATTTTCCAGGAAGGGAGCAATTCTTAAATGCGTAACTTAACAGTTATACTTACAGAGGGGAGTTATCCCCTCCTAAATACATGACCTCATATTTCACTGTAAAACATTTAAGTGCGTAGTGTGTAAACTTGTTTCAGGAAAAAAAACACCAAAACCCACCAAAACACAAACCATCAAAAAAAAAACAAACCACAAAAAACGCCCAAAACTAAACAACTCCCTGAAAATTATTTACCAGCACTTCAATGCATTAGCAAATAGTCTCTGAATTATAGAAGAGTTCAGATGACAGTGGTTTTCTCACAATGCAAATGTTTATAAGAAATGGGATGTTGCTACTAAATTGAAAGCACTGCAACTGAATTATGTGAAGAGGATTAATAGACACGATGCTTGATGTCAAAATGCATTTTCGGATTTTGTGGACCTGTAGAAGCTTTTTGTGTGTGTTCAGAAATAGAAAAATGGAATGCTGACCTTAAGTGAGACTCAGTCATTTTAACTGTGTAAGTTGGAGGGTCCAGTTTTTTCATCTCTTGTTTGCTGGTGATAACAAAAGTTCTATTTCTTTTTAATGTGACAGTCTAGGAGAAAGGATTTTTTTTTTTTTTTTTTTAACGAATGTGTTTGATGACTTGAGTTGCTGAACTCCATGCTCACTTCCTATTACAAGCAGACAATTTATTAAAAAACCACAAACCAATTCTTTTAAACTTCTGTTTAAAGTTAAGCTCTGTGCCTGACTTGAAGTCTTGGGGAATTATATTTATGCCCTTTGAAAAACACTAAACCTAAGATCTTTTGCTCTATTTCTAAAGAATAGTACAGAACTGAATGAGTTTTATAGTTTGGTACTAAACATAACTGCCTGTGGTCAGTCTATTTAAAGATCTGTCTGTAAGGTCTAATATATATAAATTCTGGGGATGAGGACACAGAAGATTCAGACAAATATGTAGGTACTCATTAACCCATCTTCCATGCTGTTAGTTCTTTTTTGGTTTGTTTTGCCTTTTTTTTTTTTTAGGATGTCTATCCAAGATACCACCACTTTTCTTCATAGCAGGAGAAATGGGGAAAGCATTTGTATTTTCTTATTTGAAATGGCCTGTAGAGGGACTCTTCGTTCATCTAGAATTACTGAGTTTGGGTGAAGGTTCAGATTGATTGCACTTAAACCAATATTTTAGCTCATCCAAATGAGCTTTCCTTGCAGTTCAGTTCAACAAAACAAAGTCTGTTACTTTTTCTCTCGTACAAAATTAGTCAAGGAAAGCATGTGTCTTCTACTGCCTTGAGTATGTTTGTGATAGTTTGTATTCACTCTTTCCAGTAAATGTATAAATCTAATCCACTAATAGGTATTCATCCTTGTGGTTAGTACTCCTACAACATCATTCATTCAATGATCTATTACAAACAATGAATTGACTAAGCTTCAAGACATAACAATTTTGTGAAATATGTAAGAAATATACAGTGGTCACTTCACACAGCACTGATGTGCAGTCACCTTTGGAATAAGAAATGGCAACTCTTCAGCTGCGTGCCCTCTGATCAGTATATCCAGCTGAAGCCTCATTCAGAATTTAGGGAGCTGAGAATGTAATAATTATAACTGGCATTTGGCCAGTATGCTTAGGTAAAATAACACACTCCTAACAAAATGAACTGGGGAAATTTTTGTTAGACCTGACAGTTGGGATCCTATTTTCTGACTTTAAAACAAAAAACCACAAACACAAAACATAAAAAAAAAAAGCACTCTACTAAACCAACCTGTATGAAACTTGGAGACTAGACTTTGTGCCTGAAATGAAAAAGTATCACCTGCTAAATGACTGATACACCTCTGCATTACTCAGGTATTGATTTGAAGTCTTTCCAACTGAAGTTAGCTCACAATATTTGACAGAAATTTAGCTCAAGACACAGGATAAACTCAAATGCCTAGGATATTTCAGACATATAAGTTGATATCAGCAGGTGACACTTTATACCACTGTGATTTAAATCCCTCACAAATTGTTTGGCATCAACAGGAAAAGAGAAGTAAGTGGAATTATTAATAGGATATTGAATGAGGAAGCACCTGTTTGTCCAGATGTTTGTTTAGATAGATATGTTTACCCTTCCACTACACAAAACAGTTAATGATTTTGTGTTTACGGTCTTAAACTGGGTATTTTTCAAACTTGAAATAAATCAGCTTTAAATTACAAAGACTTGAAGGGCAGGATTAAAAAAAAAAAGGTATTTTTAGCAGTAGCTAATCTTTGTATTTAAAAAAAATAGTATCTTAAAACATCAGGATTGATGTTTTAACTCCATTCAGCTGAAATCAGTTAATGAAATACCATTTCTAGGAAAGTCCATTTTCTAAAAAGTCATTGTTTTCGTAGGGACATGCTATTAATTTTACTGTCAACTTCAAGGGATGTTAAAACTGGACTGGAGTTAAGATCATAAATCTGTTCTGAAATGTACAATCACAGTGATATTTTCATAGGCATTGGCTAGCACTGGCAAGGGGCACGTTCATTACAGAAGTGGGATACATGGCTTGTTTCTGCCCTGTCTGTATTTACTGGAGGATGTAGTGATGTGTGTCCTGAAGCACGATGTCTTAATGGATGTCCTTAGTTTCAGCCCCTGTAATGTAATTCTCTATTGCAGATACATGTGGGGTCAGCAAGAGAGTCTGGGAAATTTTCTAGGTAAAAGCCAGGCTCGTATTCCTCCTCTGGTGAACATTTCTTTATACAGAAAGAGCTGCTTCTAGCAGGGTATATCAAGGCAGACCTGCTTCACGTAGCTGAGTGTCTAACGTGCTTGTGTATGTTGCAGGATGGTTCAAGCAAGGGCTTGCACCAGTTCTCCCATGTCAGTGGCTTCATCAGTGTTGCTCACTGGTGTGATGCTGAAGTGCTTCCTTTTCATTATTAGTCAGCAAGTTTCGATTTTAATAAGAAGGGAAGAACCCATTATGAGGGGATTGTCCTGTGTTTACAAGCAAGTGAATTACAAGTATGATTGACGTAAAGGTGTACGTGAGTCTTTCTCAAACTATACAGCACATGAAGCTTAAGTGTTGTTTAGTACTTTCTCAGTTCCTTTAGTCGCACATAAAAAAAGGATTCCTTCCTCTCGGAAAAACTTATGGCAGGCCAGTTTCTCTAGGATAAGGCCAGAAGTAAAACAGAGCTGCAATGCTTGTCTGCTACTCCTTATACGAGCCAAAAATTTCCCAGCTACCTTCAATTTTGGGTCTTATGCTTTTACTAGGGAGAACAAGAGTTGCAGGTTATAGTTATGAAAATAATTTTGGGTTTAGACTGTTCAGTCAGGACAAGGTTTGCACTTTCAACCTTTTTAAGAAGAATCTTCTTGTGCTAAGTTGATGGGCAGCTTTATAAACCATTAAAAGAATGCATTGCAATAGGACTTACAGTTCTAGAATTAAATCTGTTGAAAAATCCCATCTCAAAAAGACTGACATAATTTCATGGTTCTTTATGTAAACTGAAAGATTTCTATTCTTTCCAATAACTAACCTCCAAATAAATGCTTCCTAATAAAAGAAAATACTAATAATTTTAAAGGGATAGTTAAAAGTGTGGGAAGAAGGGATATTGAGCAAGGAGCATTTGCTTTAATCCTTGAGAAGTAACAAGGAACTGAAGAGCTAACACCATTTATCATCACAGTCCTGTCAGAGCTAAACAAAAGGGGCTGCAAAAGATGCGATAATGGCTCAGAATAGATCACATCCTCCCTGGTGAATATGAACAATTATCAGTTAGGTTGTGTTTGTTATCATTTTGATTAGCTGCAGTGTTATTGAGCTATAAGAACTGCAGCAGGAATGTTTCCTAATCTTGCAGCATGAGGTGGCAGCAGGGCTGTGAAATGCGAGACAGCAACAATGCTGGCACTCACCATGAGAAATAACTGGTTTCTGTAGCTGGTTCTTGTATACATGTTACGATACTTTTATGATAATTCATCTTTTTTTTTTCCCCACTTGGCTTTTAGTTTGGCTTAATGAAACTCAACAGCATTTTGTTAGAAGAGAGCTTGTTCTCCAGGACTCTTGGACTTTTTTTCCTGCTTCCCTCCCCATCTCCTTTTATAATCCATTTTCTTTCCTTGTTTTTCCCAGGAGATAAAATCATAATCCTCTCTTTGCAGCATCACAGAATATCACCAAGCACACATAGAGAGCAACCCCTGTCTTACTGAGCTTTTTTTTTTTCTCCAAAAACATTAACAATGCTTGTGGCCCTTTCTTGGGGGAGGGCAATATGAACCAAAGTGAAACAGTAGTCCAGTTTGTAGTACGGACGTTTACAAATAATTTTGAAAAAAAACTAACCAGTTTGTATTAAACCAGTCACACTTCAGCTGTTGCCCAAAGTCACAGGAGGCAAGGCTTCTGTTCTCAGACTCGGAAGCTGTGGCATTTAAAAATTCTGTCATCTGTCTTTATGCTCTCAGGTGTCCAACACCTGAAGGGTGAGATAGAGGCTTTGGACCCTTCTCAAACTAGAAAATGCTTCGTGCATACTTCAAGGTAAAGGGATTGGAATTGTCTTAGAATTTTGATCTTAATCCTAGCTTGATAGTGGAACACTGCAAAGATCTCCCATTGTTAGGGACTGCTCCATTATGAGGTTGCTTTTTGAAATCCTAAATTTCTTCAACCTCTGCATCAATTGCATTACATGTCCACATATGCACTGGGTTATCTTTCCTGCATAAGCAATTAGGTGAGAAAAGAAAAAATGTTCCTGTAAAATGAAATACAAAGAACAGGAAAGATAAGTAGTTAAAAGGAATACCATTACAAATGTAGCTTCACTATTAAACTCTGGTTTGTTTGCTGTTTTTCTACTGAACATAAGAGAAAAGGCATAGAAGAAAGTGGTATTTCATATGAGAGGTCATAATTACATGTGACAGACAAACCTTAATAGGTTTATCAGTTTGAGACCAAAAGAAATAACATTTTAACTTCTCAATATACAGAAGAAGTTTTTAGACTTTCTCCTTTCTCTTCAAATTAAAGGTGAGGCAGGGTGGTGGAGAGGGATTTGTTTTGGGATTTTTTAATTTTTTTTTAGTTAATTGCAGTATGCATGAAAAACATTAGACTGACATTTTGGGGACTGAACATTACAGGTAGCAATGATAATAATGTTCTTGCTGTGTTGTCCTTCTGATCCATACATTTAAATTACAATAAAAACTGATGCTTGAAAAAAAGCAGCATTTTCTGATATAATTTGAAATTAGTCTTGGACATTTTTCAGTTGAGGTAATAAATGCTTCTACAGTTCTAGAAAGAAATAATTTAATAGGAAGTGAATTTTTTTTTTAATTTCAGTTTGTCATTTAAATACAAACAGTTCTTTAAAATGTCATTTCATTTTCGTTTGGTGGTTAAAAAAGAAATAAAATGACGCTTCAAAATGAAATAAAAATATCATTTTGAATCAACATTAATATGAAAGGTCACTTTGTTTTTATAGCCAAAAAATCCCTCTGGAACAGAATATTTTATAGTTAAGCAGGAATTAGTATTTTTTCAAAATGTTTTATAAGGAAATTTAAATTTTTCTATATGTATAAGTATCAGCTTTGAGACTATTTGCACGTGGAATACGTTGTCTGGCTGTATCAAAAACATACCTTGTTTGAGTTCTTGCATCTCCACTGTCTTGGCAATACTTCTTGGCTCTTTGCAGTTTGAACTTTGTTAGAAATGTGGACACAGGGCATCTGTATGTGACCCTGGGCAGGCTGTTTCACCTTTCCATGCCTGTTAAATGATCCCGCTCCTGGGAATGCCCTTCTATCTCTCCTGACTTCAAGTTCCCCTTGTAGGTGCCAGAACTCAGTGGAGTTGCACAACAGCTGGTGTTTCCTGTGTGGCAGGAAAGGTCCTTCCCTGCCATACAGTGGTTGCACATGGTGTGGACAGAGAATGGGGTCCCTTTCCTCTTAATCTCGATTCTACAATACATTCACAGCTGTTGGACTTCATTTGTGTGTGCAGTGCTTCAGCCCTCAGCTAGGGAACCTACAAATAAAGGTAAGATTATACTCAACTACAGAAGAGTTCAAAGACATTGGGTTGCTCACTCTATTTTATTTTTTTTCTTGTTTCCTTTCCAAAGGAGAGTCTTGTACCTTGCTTTGCAGTTTAATCTTGCTTGTTCTACAGAAAGGTTTACCATTTTTCTCAGGTTTTACAAGCAATTACCAAAATTGCAACTTTTGTGCTTAGTGAGCAGCTGAGCACTGAACATTTTTTTAAAAAAAAGCTTCTACTCTCCAAATATTAGTTAATCTTTCAAGTTAAAATATTTTAACCAAAGCATCCAATTTGAAACACCCTGATTCGAAATACTTTCCATTTTCAAATGGTCAGATTATCCATTTTCTTTGAGGAGTCACATGCAGCATAGCATAAAGAAGCAAAGAAGGCCCAGCAGATTTGCAAAGTCGTCTTATTTTGTGTTGTTGTATGCTCCTTTTACTATCTACAGTGTCCAGTAGGTTTTTGTATTAAGGTATTATTAGTCTAGTGCTAGTCGGAGGCTGACCGGCTTTTCCCCTTCCACTGTCTGCCATACGAAGCTATTTCATTGCCATTGTTATCCAATTAGTTTAACCTCAGGCCAGGGCTGGCCATCTGCCTGTGCACCATTGCAGCAGGAACCTCCATCTTGTTGTGCCCCACTGCTGCTATTGGGACTAATCTTTATGTCGGATCAGGTTGCTCAGGGCCTCGGTCCCTTGAGTTTTGAGTATCTCCAAGAACAAGGATACCTTCTGCACCTCCTTGTCTGGGGTGCTGCAAATGTTAACAGGCAGTAGAGCAGGAAGCAAGTTAACAACCTCTAGTGTCTACTCCTAATTAATTAAAAGGGATATTTGGTGGAAACTTTTCCAGTTTAGGTTTTTGTCAAACTAGTCAATAAAAGAAGATAAATTACTGTACTTCTCCACAGTTCGCACTTGAAAAGAGAGAAGAGAAATACTCCAGCTAAGTTCATAAGTTTTTTCCATTCAAGGAGCTTTTGAGTATTCTTTAGCATTTCTTGGTTGTCATTGAACTCAAGCAATAGGTGTACAAAACCAGTACTTTAAACATCAGAAGAAAAAATAGGTGTAGATAAATCAAATCGGACAATATGCTGCATTCATATGGTCAGTTTTTCAGAGGAACTAGACACAGAGCTACACAGGTGCTTACAGGTTGGCAGTTTTGCCGGTAAACAATGACGTAAAGGCAAGATATAGGAGAAATGAACTTGACACACTTGGTTTATCTTTAGCTAGATTCATAATGTTAATCTCAAATGGGGAAACCAAAACCATGTATAGTGAACATCTGTTTTGACAGAAAAACAAATAGACAAAAGAAATCTTCCAGCATGCCCGCCCACCCACCCTGTTCAGATGAATAGCAGCTTGTGCTCCTGCCGGCTGCTAACTGTGGTGGATATATCCACCAGAGCAGAGGAAATCACTTTTCTGAAATGCATGCTTAATATGGAGAGGCAGGAGCTTACCGAGTGGCTTTGCTACAGCAAGGAAAGCCTACAGTTCAGTGAGAAGTGTGCAAGTTTTCATGGGTACAGAGAATACAGCTGGTTTAGATACTCTGGTTTTTGGCAAGCAGGCCCTTTAAGAAATACAAAATGTTCTCTCATTGTCCAGTTTGCATTAGTGTTTCCAAGAGTGAAAAACTTGTGGTTTTTTTAATTTCAGTAAGCTGAAGGCAATGCTGTTAGTGTCAGCAGCTGGAGAAGTAGGGAGAAAGATGTGATTAAGGCATATAGTAATTATTCAGTAACATTGATGTACCTGTTCTGCAAAGCTATAAACATACAGTGGGCCAATGTAGTTGCTCAGTGTGTTATTTTCTACTTGTTTTTTCAGCTTTAAGTGCAACAGTATGACTCGGTAGGTTTTTTTCTTCCTTCACTGGAAACAATGAGAGTGAGTTACTGTGGGGTCCCATGCCCTTATGTAGGGACATTTCAGTTTGCCTTCAACAAGCTTGTTCTAGTAGTCAGTCACTTCTAATCAAGATAATTTAAAAACATGCTAATAGTATTTCACAGCTGGATAATAACAATATGCTGAACATGGTATCCCTAGGTTTCCAAATATTTAGAATGAAATAAGTGTGATATTCTCTCCCTATAATTTTTCTATTAAGAATGAAAATACCCCACAAGATTCAACTAGACAGGGAGAGATATTAGTAAGATCTTTGAGTTGTTTTGCTTAACCACTGAGCACTTTAAGCCATAAATAAATAAATAAAGCAAAAAAAAAAAAAAATCAGCTTGTCAGCCTCTGGGCAAAACTGCCTTCTGCTGTTACAGCCCTGTAGGTAGTAACACTAAAAAGTGTTAGTAGAAATACAAAAATGAAAATACTTCAGAATTTGTTTTTCTTTTCTTTCTCTTTTATTCCTACCTAAACTTTGCATTCATTTCATGGCTCTGTTTGAACAAGCTGGAGGGCTAAAATATTGATGAAAAGTTAATATGTTGTGTGTGTATGTATACGTAAGGACATGCAACATATAGAAGTATGTATACTTTTGCGAGGGAACCTGTACATACTAAAATGTGCTCAAGTAGGGAGAACAGTTCTTCCTATTTCCTTTTTTTTCTTGATACATTCTTGAAAAAGGGTGTATGTATAAAAGTGCATCTTGAAGATCATAAATTTATAAGCAAGATACTGTAGTTTTTTATATTTTGGCTACTGCATTATACTGTAAAAGGGTACCTCAGTGCTATCTAATCTTAGAACTGAACCATGCAGCGATACCTCTATGAATTATTAATTCCTAAATGGGTCATATAAGAGAACATTTTCAATGGGATGGTTAGAAAATGAAAGTGCAGCACTGGGCAGAAAAGTGACTACTTAAATGGGAGAAAAACTCTTTGCTAATAAAAAAACCTATTCAGTATTGTGTTATATTTGCCTTTTTCGGGAGTTGCATGTGTGCATGTTCTGCCCTTAAAGGCTTGGGGTTTTCTACTTTTTTCTTTCATCCTTTTTTTTTTTTTTGTTCTTTTAACTTCTCTGTTTTGCAGGATCTGAGTATGCCTTCCATTTCAGTCTGTATTGTCAGCTGAATTCTAATCAAAAAGTAATAGCAAAGTCAACTAGGAAGATGGTGGCTTTTTTGGTAGTACCTGGGTCTAATATCCCAAATATCAATATATTAAGAGTAAAATGATAAATATTGTTATGAAACCATCTATAATTGCATTACAGTCTCTATTCTATCCAGTAGAATTCAGCCTTCAGTTATGAGAAGCAGGCAGACTGCTGCCTTCTAGAAAAGCTCAACAGCATTTCTTCAAATGACTAGCAAGAAAGGGATGTGCCATTGAACTTGCTTTACTGCTAATGCGTGCTACAGAATATGGTGCTTGCATTAGCAGTCTGCGGCTAGCCATGTTCTCGAGCCAGGGAATGATATTTAAATAGCTTTCCACAGTAGGGTAAGAGAACTCCGGAACTGTACTGAAATGAATGGGAAGTAGTCCCGCAAAGCAGTCCTCCAGCTCTCAGGAGGAAGCTGTAGTGACAGTCAGCTGGAGAGATTAATTTGCATCTTTAACTGGCAAGGCTGTTTCTGAAGTGAACATCTGATCATAGCTTCAGATTTATGAGGTCATATTCTGCGTTGTGTTTAAAGCACTGACTGCAGTCAGGTGAAAAATTCATCTGTGGCTTTCTCTTGGTTGTTTACGTCCTATCTATGCAGTCTAATAAGATTCTTCTGAAGGGTCTATGCTTTGGACATGGTATGTCTTTATTACTACAGTGGTTTCAAGAGTTTTAATTTATTATTAAGGGGATATTATATCATATTTAATTTGATCTCTTAATATAATCCATAAACTTAGGCCTGTGGTGCAGAGACTGTAAAGGAAGTTCAGAAAGGTTCATATGTTTCAGTAGCTTTGCTTGAACCATGGTAGACAGAAAAAAGGTCTTGTGTGATGCATGACTCTGTATTCTAATACATAGCCATATGTTTGTAATGGCTGTCATGCATGCCTTTCAGCACAAAGCAGTGCTATGGGTTACAATAATGTTAAGCATGTTTTTCTTGTTGCTTGTTACTATTTGAGCACCTAATAGGTTTTTGCATGTTTATCATGCTGATGGTGCTTCATAGCAAGCCAGAAGATCTAAACTCAGCTGCTTCTTTCATGAGGGGAAGGGCCTTTCTCTTACTTCATCTGATCTTCCAGTCCTAGAGGATGTGGTGAAAGGCTTTCCTGGAGGCAAATGTACCAAATAATGAACTGATCTCTTTTTGTAGCTACATTATCAGTGTTTTCTGATACACTGTGTCCAGAGCTATTGAGTTTTCTTGCAGTTAAATTGTTTTGGGGTCAGTGAGAACTCTGCTGAGAGGAGCAGTGAAGAACAGACCCCGCAGCTGGCACAGCCCAGCAGGTGTGTGCTGCGCAGTATCAGACTGTTTCAAGCTTGGCCAGGCTTGCGCCTCACCAATACAGACAGAGGAGTGCAGACAGCATCCCGGGATTTTTGCTGAATTTTTCCCTTCCCAGTGTGTGAAAACCTGATGTTTCCCAGGGAGTTATAAAACTAACAAGGAGGGCTATCGAATGCTTTTTATATGTATTAAAGAGACTACTACTAAATTAAACTTCTGAGTTACGTGCTAACACACCCGTATTATTGGGTTCCTGTAAGTTTTTGTTAATGAATTGTCGTGGTTTAACCCCAGCCAGCAACACAGCACCACGCAGCCGCTCACTCACTCCCCCCCCACCCAGTGGGATGGG